>JALPQD010000562.1:0-600000 GCA_023101885.1 Typhlomys cinereus | reverse complement strand
TGTTGAAGGTAGTCGAGGGGGTGGGTTTTGAGGTTGACTTGTCCCATCCTACATGCAAGAGAGGTCTGCTCTTGAAGTTGGCAGTTTTGCAGCTCTCAGCTCCCTTGATGGATTTAATTTAAACAGCCCCCCCTGCTTCTGTCAGCCAGCCGTCATTTCCACCATAACAGACTGTATCTCCCCTCTAGAACCGCGAGCTTACACATCTCCCTTTTCTCCCTGTTTGCTTAACTTGGAGTGTTGGCTCATAGCAACAGAGAATAGTAACCAGCACA
This sequence comes from Typhlomys cinereus, assembly GCA_023101885.1. Classification (NCBI taxonomy): domain Eukaryota; kingdom Metazoa; phylum Chordata; class Mammalia; order Rodentia; family Platacanthomyidae; genus Typhlomys; species Typhlomys cinereus. The sequence goes on along the minus strand of JALPQD010000562.1, from coordinate 599,725 downwards.
GGCAGTAAAGACTGGAGGGGTAGTGGGTGTGGTATATAGATGAAAATTCTAGGGATTAAACTCAGGTTTGCTGATAGGCTCACTAGCTATTGTATTCTCTTAATAAATTTAACTGCTTCTTAAAAATTTAAGTCTTGGGGGCTGGAGAGGTAGCTCAGGGGTTAAGCCTCCGCCTTGCAGGCTGAAGGTCCTGAGTTCGGATCCCAGATCCCAGTATAGACGCCAGGCGGAAGAGGGGGCGACCTGCGTTTCCGGTCCTGGTAGGGCGGAGCCTGTGAATCCCAGGGCAGAAGGAGGTGGAGGCGTCCATGGTGGTTTGCGAATTCGTCCGTGGTTCTACACATACATAGACACACACACACACACACACACACACACACGCATGCGCACATACACACGCATATGCACACAGTTGAATAAATAATAATAATAAAAAAAATTTAAGTCTTAGAGCTGGAGAGGTGGCTCAAGGGTTAAGTCTCTGCCTTGCAGGCAGACAGTCCTGAGTTTGGATCCTAGACCCCATGTATAGACGATGGGCAGAAGCGGCGGGTGGTCCTGTTGGAGCGGAGCCTGTGAATCCCGGGGCAGAGTAAAACAAGGAGGAGGTGGAGGTGTCCATGGTGGTTCCCGAATTCGCCCGTGGTTCTACACACACGCGCACACGCACACGTGTGCACACACACACACACACACATACACACACAATTGAATAAATAAAAAAAAATTTAAGTCTTATAACAGGCACTTACTTAGAAGCTGTCCTTGTTGGAAAGGATCTTTTCACTTTACACATGGCACCCAAAGCAAGACAAAAGTCTCATACATCTGTCTTTAGTTTTAACTCAGGCCATCATTTTACTTTTCTAGTGAGCATCTTAATTAATATGGTTTATAATAAAATTTATAATAAATATAATTTAATGAGAACTCTAAAAAGTTACTTTCTCACATAGAACTAGGACAGCCTAATCTCTCCCCATCCTGGAGCTCAGGGACATTTGCGGAAGAGGGGGCGGTAAGATTGTAAGAGCAAAAGGATGGGAGGAGCAACGATTTGCAAGATTCTCAACATAGTTGGGGCCAAAGCAATCATAATGGGACTTTGCATGCCTGCGCATGTCCAGCGCACTGTTGCCCTCATAAAGTCTAGCATCTGTTAAGGGCACCGAGATCCCTGGAGGCAAGTGGATTGACAGCCATAGTAGTGATCTTATGCTTAAGGGGAACAAGAGAAAGGCTTATGGAAATGCCACTGGGTCCTTATATGTCATCGGAGAGGAGGACCCAGTGGAGAGTTAGGCGCACACATAAAGGACTCTCTGGGAATTGGGGGGGAGACACTGGGGGAAGGGGAGGGGGGAGGGAGGGAACTGGTAAAAAATTTTAAAATGTATAATTAAATTTTTAATAAAAAAAAAAAAAGTTACTTTCTCTAAAGCTGAAGACACAAAGATAAGTTATTGTCTCAAAGACATTGTAAAGGAGAAATTATGCTTAGCTGTAATGAAACATTAGGATCATCTGTATACCTCGAAGCGCCTCAAGGCAGGCCATGAGTTTTAAACTGACTGTCTTTTCCTCTTTAATCCCACAACCTATAAAATTTACTTATTAATTTCCTGTTCCTTTTTAAACAAAGCTTTCAAAATATTTACCATTATTATTAATGTGTGTGTGGTAGGAACTGGTGAAATGATTCAGGGGTTAAAACTCTGCCTCAGAAGCAGAAGGACCTGAGTTCAGATCCCACATAAAAATCACCAGACAGAAATGAAGGCAGCCTGTACTTCAGCCCTGGTGGGCGGAGCCTGGAAAATCCTAGAGTAAAGCAAAAAGGAGTTAGAAACAATCCAGGATGGTTCCTGAAGTCACTCTTGGGCTTCCACAAATACACATAATGCCATCTGATACACATACTCACACACACACACACACACACAAACCAATAAAAAAGTACAACTGGGCAGAGTGCAGAAAGTAAATGGCTGTGGACTGCTCAGCCCTGAACAGGATATCCAACCCCCCCACCCCATCCCCATTTCCCCTACTCATACCCCTCCACCCCCTCACCCCACCCTCAAGCCAAAACTCAGGAACATGGAGGAAGAGGATAGATAAGATTGTAAGAGCCAGGGCTGGAGAGGTGGCTCAGGGGTTAAGCCTCCGCCTTGCAGGCGGAAGGTCCCGAGTTCGGATCCCAGATCCCACGTATAGACGCCAGACGGAAGCGGGGGCGGCCTGCGCTTCTGGTCCTGGTAGGGCGGAGCCTGTGAATCCCGGGGCAGAAGGAGGTGGAGGCGTCCATGGTGGTTCGCGAATTCGTCCGTGGTTCTACACACACATACACACACACACAGACACGCGCGTGCACATACACACAGTTGAATTAATAATAATAATAAAAAAAATTAAAAAAAAAAGAAAAAAAAAGATTGTAAGAGCCAGAAGCTGGACAGGGGTATAGGGACGGGTATAGCAGGCTTCCGTATCCATGATTTCATGGCACCTATGTGTATTCGTAAGGCAGGTTTATAGCAGCTATAAATTCCCAAAGGTCTTTAAATTCCTGAAGACCATCCCCCACTGCTGAGATCACCCTGAAGGAAGACCTCTGCTGAGGAACTGACTCCAATCCTCCAGAGATAAGATGGCCAACTTCCCCATGAAAGGATGTGGAGATGAGCTCTTCATATCCAACACTTTAAGCTCATCAAAGAAACAACTTGATCTCCAGACTCACAGGGGCCCAAGATTAACTGGGCTGGGCCCCAATGGGAGCTAAACAATGGGGAAAAGCTGTTTTCCCCTGGTTTATCTAAGGGTATCAATGCACCTGGTGCCTCCCCTCATGGCACGTGTCATGAGTCCATTTCTAGCTCCTTGCTTCTCATGGATTCCATGCCTGGACTCCATGAGTTCCATCCTTTCTCTCTAATAAACTACCTTAATCCTCTACACGTGTTCCGGTTTCAATCTTCTTTGACTCCCAACACAAGACCCCTCAACATTTGCATAAGAACTACTCGGGAATTGTCCTAGCAACTTCTCACCAAGCAGAAATGGCAGCCAGAGCAAAGCAAGAAGGAGGTAGAAGCAATCCAGGATGATTCCCTTGGGTCTTACACAGGCACACACGGTGCCCTCTGACACACAAGGACACACACACACACACACACGCAAAGAATAAATGAAAATAAAAATCTCTTTAAAAAATAGTCTCCTTCAACTTAGATTGTAGTTTCTAAAACTTTTATTATATAAATTACTTACTCGTTTTTTCCCTGTCTTCAGATATTTTAATTAAGATGGACAGCCCATTCATTATCTTTAATTCTATTTCCTAAGACTTCCAGTTTAATGTAAGTAAAATGAAGGTTCCCTATTGAAAGAAGCATAAAACCAGGTGCTCTTCAGTTAGATTTTCCTAGGTTTAAAAAATACCTGCAAGTTGAATTAACACAGTTATCAACACCCAGCAGTGGGCAAACAAATGACAGTTTTCCCCAAACATTCCCCCTGTCTGCTTCACATTTTCTCTTGACAACCACAAGCTCCCCTAAGCCACTAGGGATCTGTGTTTCTGATAATGCGTGCTAGATATGGGAGAAACACCCCCCTCCTCACTCCAAAGCCAGTTTCTGAATTCTATGTCAGGCTGGTCCTGAACTGTTCTGTTTACATAATGCCAGGGGGCTCAAGCCTGGCAGGTCAACCCTCAGGTGTCCCTGCCAGCTGAGTCAGCGGAGCTCCTTCCAAGCCAGGAACCGGCTGTGTTTTATTGAGCATCTCTGTGAGGTGATGTTCTGATGTTCTGGGGTGCTTCCCTGCTGCACAGCGCCCTGTGGGCTGGAAGCACAGAGGCCTCTTATCTTCAGTTGGCAGGCTTGAGCTCTAGGAATTCCTAACTGAAGTGTAGGGTTGCAGTGAATAGGGGGCCACAAAACAAAACAAACGAAACACAGAATCAGATACTGGAGAAGTGGCATAAAAGGCTACACATACTGCCAAATTAGCCATCGCTGTGGAAGCAAACGAAAATAAACAATGTTATTTTTGCTCTGGAAGTTGGAGAAATGGCTCAGGGGTTAAGCCTTTGCCTCACAAGCAAGGTCCTCAGTTTGGATCCCAAGTACCACATAAAAATGCCAGGCAGAGATGGCAGCGGTGTGCGCTACCAGCCCTGAAAGGCAGAGCCTGGGAAAACCCCAGAGCAAAGCTGTAAGGAGGTAGAGCAAATTCCCACACCCCTGGGCATACATAGTGCCCTCTTCACATACATCCCCACACACTTATACACATGTATACATATGAATAATAATAATAATAATAAAGCAAAACTGCTCTGGAAAGCAGCAAGATGGCCACACACAAGCCTAGCGCCTGAGATCCTCCCTAGAGGGAAGGCGAGAACTTCCTCCCAAAAGTCCTGTGCCCCCACTGTGCATACATCTCTGCCTCTCTCCAATTCTTTTTTTTTTGTTTTGTTTTTGTTTTATTTTTTTTTTTCACTTTTTTTTTTTTTTTTCCGGTGCTGGGGACCGAACCCAGGGCCTCGTGCTTGCCAGGCACGCGCTCTACCACTGAGCTAAATCCCCAACTCTCTCTCCAATTCTTCCCCTCTCAAAAAAAAAAAATCCTCTGAATCAAAAAAATATATATATCAAAACATACAGAATCATAACAATCAGCTCAGAATAAATCCATGACCAGTTGCCAAACTGAGCCCTACAGAAAAGGAACTCCTGGATGTCCATGACAGGCACAATGCAGGTGTCAAGTTTTAAAAAAAGAAAGGGCAGAATCGCTGAGGCCAAGGAATAAACAAGTGTTTATTGATTTATGTGTATATGACGAAGGGACTAATTCTAATTCTCTCAAAGGCAGAAGAAGCAGGATCCAAATGTAGAAGAGAAGGGTTTTAAAAAATATGTGTGTGTGTGTTTGTGTGAAGGAATCATCCTGGATTGCTTCTACCTTCTTGCTTCACTGTGGAATTTTCCAGGCCCCGCCCACCAGGGCCGGAAATGCAGGTCATTGCCTTTTTCCCCTGACCTTTTTTTAGGTGGGAGGTGGGATCCAACTGAGGACCTTCTGCTGATGAGACAGAGTCTTAACCCCTGAGCCATCTCTCCAGCCCTAGAACAGAGGTTTCTCATCCCAGAGAATGCAGACAGGAAGGAGAGAGGGAGGGGACGTGGCTAAGCAAGACTCTGCAGGCGCCGGCTAGCAATAGGCAGCAGTGACCAGCGAGTACAACTTTCACTCTGAGGTGGGGTTTGGGGGGCTGGAAACCCTATCAGCTGATGGCTGGAAACCAAAGCCTAAGTCAGCATCTGGTACTGACCACTGAAAGTGCCTCATCCTTGGGATCCCCCGCTGCGCAGCTCTCCCCCCAAAGGGAGTAACACAGTTTATTGTGATCACACTGTAAGTGATCACGGCCCAAGAATACCAATTCAGGTTATTTCAAATCCTATGTTCCAGCACACTAACCATCTTATGAGCTGAGGTGTTCATATTATAAAGTCACAAATACGTAACTTTCAAGATGCATCACTGGCATTGGGGAGCTGGTTTGTGGGCAATGTGCTGGCTGCCCAAGCTGATGGGCTGGGTTTAGATTCCCGAATTCCACATAAAGGCTGGAGTCGGTGACCTAAGAATCTGTAATCCCAGAGTGTCTACAGGAATGGGAGGTGGAGACTAGAGAATTTCCAGAAGCTCATGAGCCAGCCAGACTGGTTTATGCAGGAGTGGTAAAGGTTGTTCTCTAATCTCCACGTATACACCAAGGCATGTGTATGCCTGCATCTGCACACACAACTCTCTCTCACACACACACAGTCTCCGTCCCCCCCCCTCACACACACACACATACATACACATACAGTCTTCATCCTTCCTTCACACACACACACACACACACACACACACACACACATACACAATACATCAATACATCAGATAAGTGACTTTGCCCTGAGAACCTAGTTCACAATATCTAAGAGTAAATCAAACCAAGGAAGCAATAGACCAATACAATGAAAAACATAAACACAGGAAAGTAATTCAGCAAGGCACCAGGAAATAAAAAGGCCTCCCATGCTCATAGGTAAACAGAATTAATAAGGCGAAAATGCCTATATTACTAAAAATAGTAACTGTTTCTGGCTCTGGAAGCCTATAATGGGAATTTCCATGGGTCTTGACAAACAATCCTTAAACTCACAGGGAGAACAAAAGACCCTGAATAGTCAAAGTGATCCCAAGCAGAAAGAACAATGCCGGGGGAACCACAATCCCTGATCCCCAACTCAACAGCAGAGCCACAGGCACAAAGCCAGTCAGGCAGGCCAGTGGAGCAGAAGAGAGAACCCAGAAATGCAGCCACCTGCTCTTCGACAAAGATGCCAAAAATACATGTCACAAAAAAGACATTCTTTTCAACGAATGGTGCTGGGAAAAGAGGACACCCACATAGAAGAATGAGACTAGACCTTCATCTTTTGCCCTGTATATTAAAAACTGTCAACCCAAAACGGGCCACTTTCTTTTCTTTTTTTTTTTTTTTTATTATTTATTCAATTGTGCATGTGTGCGTATGTATGTGTCTGTGCACGCGCATGTGTGTGTGTTGTGTGTGTAGAACCACGGACGAATTCGGGAACCACCATGGACGCCTCCACCTCCTTCTGCCCCGGGATTCACAGGCTCCGCCCTACCAGGACCAGAAGCGCAGGCCGCCCCACTTCTGCCTGGCGTCTATACGTAGGATCTGGGATCTGAACTCAGGACCTTCTGCCTGCAAGGCAGAGGCGTAACCTCTGAGCCACCTCTCCAGCCCAAACGGGCCACTTTCTATGGCGCGCCTACTTCCCACTCATCCCTTTCTGGTCCACCGATCCAGGTATCCTTCCCTCATACTTGCAGCAGCTCAGAAACAATGTGAACAACAGGAGCTTTCCTTTCTCCGTTTTTCATTATAAAACTATTCTTGGAACCGGAGAGACAGTGGGTAAAGGTCTCTGCTTGTAAAGCTAGCAACCTAAGTTCATCCCCAGAAGCCAATATGGTGGAAAGAGGAAACCAAATTCTGAAAGTTGTCCTCTGACATCCACACATCTGCATGGCACAAAGTCATTCTCCCTATGTCTCCCTCCCCTCTCTTTCTCTCTCTTTCTCTCTCTCTCTCTGCCTATCCATGTGGTAAATAAAATATTCAAAAGAGTATTCTAGAGAGATGGCTCAGTAGTTAAAACCTCACAAACAAAAGAATCTAAGTTCAGATCCCATGTAAAAAATGCTAGTGAATATGGCAGTGGCCTAGAATTCTGGCCCTGGAAGGTGGAGTCTGGATAACCCCAGAGCAAAGTAATGTGTAGGAGAATAATTCAATCCAGCTGTTATCTACCCATCTACCCTTGCTTTTGGAAATTGCAGAAGCCCGTTTAAGGGTCTCTTCTCCCCTGGGTTGACTGGCATCAGGAATGGCTGAATAAGCCCATTAGTTTCCAAGATCGCTCATCTGAATAATTCTGGCTTCACAGACCACAGCCTCTACAGCTCCTTATCTTCCTTCATGCTCCCTTGTCTCTGTCTGGCAGTTTCCTATCATACTGGGTGGGCAGAAGCAGGCTGCTTACATACAGGGTACACACTGACAGACAATGTATCAGCCTTGTATGGACGACTTCTCCTTCGGGAGACTCACCCCCTCAGGGATCCACAGCAAGATTATCTCCCACCCTCTGTGGCTCACGGCCTTGCCGGGATTCTGGAGTGACCATCACCTTCTTACGCCTCAGGTCCACTCGATGCAGTGTGGTCAGGGTCCCCTGGACCGCCTTACATAGCACGGCGCAGTGGCCTCTGGCTCAAACCTGCTTGTCTACCCCAGGGAAGCGCAGGGGGCTCCTCCCCTTGACTGCCAGTGCTGGAGATGGAGTCCAGGGCCCCGAGCGAGCTGCCTATGTGTGCAGGGTTCCCATGCATATTCATGTGTGTGGAGTGCATGTGTTCACATGTGTGTATGCGTGAGGAGATCTGCAGCTGACATCAAGCATCTTCCTCAGTCTCCCTCTGCTTCTGTCATTAGGGCAGGCTCTCCGGTTGAAAGCCGAGCTCACTGATTGTCTAGTCGAGCAGACCAGCTTGCCCCCAGGTGTATGTCCTGCTTTGCCTGAGTGTGCAGACTGCAGGTTGCCTCATTTCTGCACGGCTTTCATGTGGGGTCTGGGGATGGAAGCTCTGGTCCTCATCCTTGTGTCTTAGCCACTGAGCCACCTCCACCCCCCAGTCCTGGCTTTAATATCTTGCCTTAACTTGGAAACTGTCTGCCCTGAGCTGCTTTTCCTTACTCAGAAAACAACCCCCAAATCCTGAACAACAGCAAACTAAATCTGGAGTCCTCTGCAGGACTCATCCTCTCCTGGGGATGAGCCAGTGGCTCCTTTTGGTGGAATTCGCCTGTAGTTACCCTGGCACATTTCCGCAGCACGATTGCCACAGCATTCAGATGCTAATGAGGTCACTTACTGGCATTGATAGGGTGACCTGCACGACCAAATTCCAAAAGCACATGGGCAGGTCTGTGTCTTAGGACCTGCCCAGTTCATGCGCATTCGCTGAGTTCTCCAGAAGCAGTTGATGAAATGGGCAGCTGTATTCAGGTAATCCGGCAAGGAAAGAGGCCATCTGGAAAATGAAAACGATTGGCCAGAGCGGAGAGGGGAAGCAAGGCCGGGCCCAGTCCTGGATGGAGGGTGGGATGGGGAGGCGAGGTCCCAAGAGGGGCAGCCCTGGAGGAGGGCAGCGTGATCTTCCTGGAGCTCTAGCGTGTACCCCGCCTGGGACCTGCTCTGTCACACCCCCACAACCACTCAGTCCCTGGCCACACCCATCTCTCGATGGGTGGGTGCTAGTTCCCAGGCCCGCACTTCTGATTCTCTGGCTTGCGGGCAAAGATGCCACATAACCCTAGGGCAGAGGAAGACTCACATGTGTACTGTTAAAGCAAAAGCTGTAGCTAAAGCTGATTGCCGGCGAACCACAAAGGGGAACCCAGGCTAGGGGACGGCCGGTGGTGGGATGTGTGCTTAGAACACACAAGGGCCTCTTACCTGTCCTCCACTTTCACACCTCCAGCCCGGGAGAGGAAGTGGGAGAAGCCTGCAGACTATTACTGCCACGCCGTTACACAGTGGCAGTCAGCCACTGTGCGGTCCACCTTGTGACCCACGTGCATTCTGTGTTCTCTGGGGTCAGCCCACGTCCTGGGGGGATCAGCCATCTCCGTCTGCACCATCTCAGGCACACAACACTCTTCGCCACTGCTTTGTGCAGAGGGAGAAGCGTGCACTAGCTTCTCCACGCGCTTCAGTACAGACGAAACCGCACATCGGTCACTGGGCACGAGTCACACTTATGCTGCCCAGCAGGGGCTCCAAGGGGCACAGTTTCTTTTAACTCAGTGCTGGGAGGGAACCCGGGGCCTCACACTTGGGTACAGCACCTGGTCACTGAGCTGCACCCCAGCCCAGGCTTTCCTTTCTCACTACAAGCTTCTAGGTACGGTTCAAGCTTGAACTGGGTGAGAAAACATTTTCAACAGGAAGGTGAACTGTATTAATTATATTGGATCAAATGATTTTGGAAGAGTTCTCAGACTTGTCAGAGATCTTATCATGGGGCAGGTGGGAGAGATTTTACCAACATGGATGTGGGTGATATGTTTCCTTGTCCTTCAGAAACTCACAGTAAGACCCTTTTGCCAAATGCAACACACATAGATCCCGGGGCATGAAGAAAAAACACCAGTTGGATCTGGTCAGGAATCTTCCTTCTTGCTGGACAGCTTACTTCTTCAAAATAAATAAATAAACTTTAAAAAGAAACTAAGACACTACCTAACGTGACCCTGCCTGATCTTTAAAAACAACAAGGCTGGATTAAGCCTCTGCCTCTCAAGCAGAAGGACCCGAGTTCAGATCCTAGATCCCATGTAAAAATGCTACGCAGAAATAGTAATAGTCTACACTTCTGACTCTGGAAGGTGGAGCCTGGAAAATTCCAGAGCGAAGTTAAAAGGAGATAGAAGCAATGCAGGATGATTCCTGAAGTCTCACTTTTGGGCCTTCAGAGGCACACACACAGTGCCTTTTGATGCACACGTGTACACGCGCACACACACACAATATATATGTATATAAAACAAAAGAAATAATTCATATATTCTGAAAGTAAATTTACATGCTCTAGTTTACTTTTGGAACATCGCAATCCAGTGTTTTTGTTTTGTTTTGTTTTTTAATATTCAGAACCAAGAAGTTGCAACAATGATCACATTTCGGTTAGAACACTCGGCTTTTGCAAATTTGGTTTCAGTATCTGGTGAGATCTTCCAGTTGTCTCTCTTTGAACCCCAAGCGCAGAAACTGAAAGTGGGAATTGGGTTATTCCTGTAGCCAGCTGCCACTAATGTTTCCTTCCTCTTCTCCCTGGTCCCCTCCACTTTCCCTTTCCCTCTACTCCCCTCTTAGGGTGCTGGGGATGGAAACCGAGGTGTTGCTCGGCAAGGGCTGTAGTACTGAAGGGCGCCTGCCTGCTTCTGCCATCCACTTCTCCTGTTGGTTTTACTTCATGCTATTTCTTCATGTGGTTACTTTGTAACTGTGTGCTGGACACTTTACAAATAGTCTGTGCTGAAATAACTGAAGCCTAGAATAGGATCACCCACACCCGCCCTTCCGGAGGACTCCCCGTTGTCACTGGCAGCCCAGGGTCACCGCAGAGGTTTTGATCACGTGAAGCCTAATTACAGTCTGTCGAAGTTTTGCCTGCAAGTTGCTGAGAAATTCACAACCAAATGGCTTATGAGCACAAGGGATTTTATTTTGACTTTTGACTGTCTGGTTACAGTTCTTAATCTACCTTGGCAGGAGAACTCACACCAATAACAGGGACCAAGGGAACTGGCCACACATCCTAGGCCACAGGACTTCTAAGGAGGAAGCAAACCTCTTTGCCAGACAGCGTGTCTGCCCAATATACCAAGGAACGACCAGCTGCTGAGCCAGCTCCTTCCTGTTTACTTACCTGCCCAAGGACTGGTCTCACCCACCCCGAGTGGGGAACCCACCCCTCATCAATCAGACAACCTCCTGCAGGCTTACTGAGGTCTTGCCTAAGCTATCAACTTTCCACAGCCTGCAATTGATTGTCAGGCATTGCTCACAGTCGCATGAAACACACGTGCCAGCCTCCGGGTACTTCTGAGTACTCTTGACCCCAAAAAATCTTACCTGGATCCTTCTACTGTGCACTTGTAGCTTTTAGAGGACCTGTGCATTTCCGCGGCTGCTTCTGGGCTCTTCAAATGCCACAGGGGTACATCCCAGACCCCCCTGGGCTTCCACCCTTGCTGGGATCTTGGCCTGGGTTCGCTAGCATGTGTGTCTCGTGTGCCTTGGAGGAGCAAGTTTACCGGTTCGTCCAGCTTTTCTGTTTGTTCGATCCACAGTCTGGTCCCAGTGGCCTGGGCTGGAGTCTCTGGATGTGGAAGGTTTGCTTTCTTCGTAACTATATATCCTTGTGAGCCCACTGGAACAAACTTCTGACACCCCAGAGCTGAGGCTGGGCACCCCTCCCTGCCCTGCAGCAAGCTGAGGAGCTGCCTGGAGGACCTGCACTCTTCCCTTCTAACGCCTCGCCACGTGACCATTAGCCTCACTCAAAGGGCTTAGTTCTCAATGGCTCCTCCTTCCTGTCCTCACTGCCTCTAAGATAAAGCTGCTTTAGCCTGGCGTTCTTTTTTTTTTTTTTTTTTTTTATTCAATTGTTCGTGTGTGCGCGCGGGGTGTCTGTGTGTGTGTAGAACCACGGACGAAATCGGGAACCACCATGGACACCTCCACCACCTTCTGCCCTGGGATTCACGGGCGGCCAGAAACGCAGGCCGCCCCAGCTTCCGCCCGGCGTCTATACGTGGGATCTGGGATCTGAACTCAGGACCTTCCGCCTGCAAGGCAGAGGCTTAACCCCTGAGCCACCTCTCCAGCCATAGCCTGGCATTCTTGTGTGGCCCAAATCTTCCATCCAGTTTTGTGACCTTTGAGCCATTCAAACAGTCTCAGCTGTGTGTGTGACATTTTGGAACATTCCAAGGATGTTTGTGTGTGTGTCTCCCCCCACACCCCCCAAGCCTCAGCATTGCTTCCCCTGGGGAGTCCTGATTCTTCCAGGCAGCTCAGACCTGAACCCAAGCTTCCTAGATCTGTTTCTCCATTAACTGAACTCGTGGAGGACGACGTCAGTGTGCTTCTCCTCCCGACCTCCCCAGCACTCAGTGCTTAGGAGGGGTCAATTAATGTAGGATGATCTCATTTCCCAGGTCGCCCACATCCCCTAATGCACTGGGGGCTTTTGTCAGTCTCCTGAATTCTTGGAACCTCAGCCATTTTTCTAGCCCTTAATGGCAAGCATGTCAGTTGCTTACTCGTTTGTATCCCCCAGACAGTTAAAAAAAAAAAAAAAAATCGATGCTGTGCCCCCCGCAGATAGCACAGCACAGAGGCCAGTGTGACTGTGACCGTGACCTGCCCCCTGCTGGTCAGCGGGCTTCCTAGGACACAGACCAGAGAGATGACAGACACTTAGAACCTGCAGGTGTGGGGGCACACACGTGGTTTGCATACACATGCAAGGACGTGTGTGTGGCGACAGACTCCCTCAATTGTACCATTTGCTCTGGGGACCTGTCTATGCCACCTGGGTGCTGAAATTACAGGCAGCTGTCCCGTCTGCCCTGTTTTTATGTGGGTTCTGGAGATCTGCATCTACTCCTCCTACCTGAACAGCCTATAACTTATCCACCAAGCCATCTACTTGTGCTGTGCCGTGAATGCCGTGAATGCCGTTGGTATCACACAAGAACATGAGTCCTTCTCACAGCAGTATTCATAGAAGTCACACCGATTCTGAACAAAACCAGTGATAATGAAAATTGGGGATCAATATTTTGTTTGTTTGTGTGTGTGTGTGTGTGTGTGCATCAGAGGGCACTGTGTGTAGGGGGCCCAAGGGTGACACTTCAGGAACCATCCTGAATTGCTCGATCTCCTTTTTGCTTTGCTCTGGGATTTCCAGAAGTGCAGGCTGCTACCATTTCTGCCTGGCATTTTTACACGGGATCTGGGATCTGAATTCAGGTCCTTCTGCAGAGGGGTGCAGGTCTAAGAACCATCAGAACTTTAAAAGGAGCAAAATGCTACAATGGCTGAGGCACCATGGTTTCCATGGAGAGGCATGCTGACACTCCTGAGTTTCTTTCCCACCTTCAGAAAGAAGAGAAACACTTGATTTCTTTCTGAAGTCAGAGAAAGTAAAGACCACCTCTTCTGACAGCAAAATACAAACATGCTCTGAATCCTGCGGACTTCAGGTTACAAACCCCTGAGGGACGTGTCAAGAGGCAAGGCAGACTAGTCGTGTCTGCGATACTGGGAATGGAACCCAGAGCCTTGTAATGATAGGCACGTTCCCAGGCACAACTAATTCTTTCAAATACAGCAGAGATGGCAAGTGGGCAGCTGCCTGCAGCCTTTGATCGGGGTGTGAAGGCCTTGAACCTCATAGGCCAATTACCAGGTTGTGACAGCCCCGGCCCTTGCCCTGCCCGAGGTCTCCTTCCTCATCTGAAACCCGAGGAATGTTTACGGCTAAGTCAGAATGCCTTTGAGCGACTACGAGAGAAAATGGTCATACACAGTCTCTCTCTCATTGCCTGGAAACATAAACCCCAAAGTCTGCCCTGCTGCCTGAAGCAAGAGTCACCCACCTACTTGGAGGGCACACCCTGTCTTTCTGGGCACACATGGGCATGTGCTTCCAGTTCTCCCACTCCAACCAGAAGGAAAAACTGCCGATGCAAATTACTTGTTATTTTATTAGAAGCTTATTTACATTTGTGTTTGCAGAGAACAGTTTACAAAGTTTTTTATATAAAGTCTGGAAACTACATAAAAATAATTTTTTTTTTGTCCTTCATAAGTTACATTTATTCTGCTAGAAATAGACTGAAAAGGAGAAACAGCCCCACCTGTCCCCATAGGGGGAAACGAGCACAGGGCACGAAGAATACTGTGTGCTCTCCCAGCCCCAGACACTGCACGCGGGCTGAGCTGTGAGACCCCAGCCAAGAGGGCACAGGAGAGCCACTCGGGCTCAGGTGGTACTAAGCAAGAAAGCAGCAATCCCACGAAAGACCAGGACAAGATCAACAGAAGGTTAAATCAGGGAACGGCCAAAGACCTTTGCCTGAGCCAGGACACTGGCATTCTGCCTAATACTCATTTGCTATGCCCAACTGCAAAGAGAGAGAGAAAGATTGTAAACAGTGGTGGGGCAGCCTGCCTGACCACTGGCCTGAGGGGCCTGGCACACTTCCGGCTCTGCAGGAACGGGATTCTGAGGCGCTCTGACAGCACCTCGGAGAAAGACAGGGCACAGTGCGCAGGGGCCGTGCTGCCCGATGGGCAGGTGCGCGCTCACTAGTCAGACTACTCCCCACCAATGACCCCGGGAGCGCCTTCTCTGGACACTTAAGAACTGGGAACCCCAAGACTCTTTTAGCCCACACCCCCCACTTGTCAAGCACCCATAATAACCTGCGGAAATCCCAGGGATTGCTGTAGCCCTCAAGAGTGAAGGAAGAAACGTCTCCCTGGGGTTTCAACCACCTCTCACCAGATTCAGCTGCGCAGGGGTTGATCGCCACCATCCTCGGAGGTGGCTTTTCAAGAGGCAGGACTCTCCCTGAAGCAACCCGACGCCTGTACCCACACCGATAAAGTAGTTAAGCACGAGGGCGAAGGAGCCCGCTTTGTCAGGGAAGGAGGCTGGGCAGAGCAGCTGCGAAGTCACATGTCCCCGGCACCCTGTGGGGATCGGCATCTTGAGGGGCCAGCCCAGAGACCCGAAGGCCCTGGAGCACATCGGACACTTCCGCTTCCGATGTTCCTTTGCTTCTGCCATGTTCCAGAGCAGGACGCAGACCTTCCCGAAGAGAAGTCCGGTGACTGCCAGTCTTGGTCTGAGATGCATACAGCAGATTCCTGGACAGAAGGGCCAGGGAACAGGCGAGGCTTTGGTGCTTGAGGTGGGCTGCAGAAGGCATGCGTGAAGGGAACACTGTCTCCGAGCATAGGCTGCGTGAGTCCCCCGGGATGCAGACTGGCAGGGCAGCCTGTGCCTTCTCCTCCGAGTGCCCTGGTGCCAGTGTCGGCCCCACCAGCTGCTCCACTCGACACGCTCAGGGACTCTGGCTTGGTGAGAGGTCGGGCCAGAGTGGTCTGGGATGTGTCAGAGGGTGTGTGTGTGTGTGTGTGTGTGTGTGTGTGTGTGCATGCGTGTGCGCATGCACGGATACATGCCTCTTCCTCATCTCCTGCCCACACATTCTCGGTTCCTTTTGTCAGCAGAATGAAGACAATGCTGCACGACTGGCTGCTGGGAACCCAGATGACAGTTAGGGATGTCGTGGGACGCCAAAGGGACTTGCTGGAAACCACAGGCTTATAGGAAGGAGGAGCCTGCGGTGACGTCAGCGGCAGGGCCTGTGCCTGCAGACAGCTGAGCTGGCAGTTTGGCACACAGCAGACGCGCACCCATTCTTGCCGGCCCCACTACTCGCGGCCAGACAGGACCTTCAAGGGACACCAAGGACACCTTGCCCTCTGCCGGCACGCAAGAGGCCAGGAGCAGTGGGCAGCCGGTGGAGCGCGGCTCGGGCCGGGTGCACGGCGCGGAAGCAGGAGGAAGGGGGTCCTGAGTCACTCGTTCACGAGGGAAGGTGGTCCCGGTGGCCCTCATCACACTCTCTGCCGCGGCTCAGGGCACATTAGGAAGCGTCTGAGGCATTATAGGGGAAGAACTTGGTGGCTTTGCTGGGTGTGGTGGGCACAGGCTCTGCCTCCTCATTCAGCTTAAAGAACATTTCCTGCTCGAGCTTCTTCTGATTCAAATCCTCTTCCAGGGCCTGAGGAGAGAGGGCAGATGGCGCTCAGTGGGACCCGGGTCACGAGCAGATCCCAGTCGCTGGAGAGGCCACAGGGACGGACAGCAAGGCTTCATACCCCCCCCACCCCTACCAGCTTCCTCACCAGCTGCCCATGGACATAAAGTGAGGCTTGGGGGAGGGTCTGTGGAGAAGGGGAGAATCTTCCTGACAGAGAGCAGCTAGACGAATGGGGAAAAGCCAGTCTTGGTCTGAGATGCATACAGTGGTAGACATGTCAGGATACCTGGGCTTACTCAGTGCCAGGGCCTGCACTAACCTCCCAGGGAGTTCTAAACAACACATGGGCCTTTGCCCTTCGGACGATATAAAGAAGTGGGGGACTAAGCAGCCCTCCAGCTGACACACTCCACAGGCACTTCCTTTGAGCAAGCACAAGTTTGTGTAGATACACTGGCTCCTACCATAAAGACTTCCCAAGGGCTCTCCAAACACAAGCACCTGCTCAGAAAGGAAACAAACTGGGCTGGAGAGATGGCTCAGGGGTTAAGACTCTGCCTCACAAGTAAAAAGGTCTGAGTTCAGATCCCATGTCCCACATAAAAATGCCAGGTGGGAGCGGCAGTGGCTCTGGAAACCCCAGATTACAGCTAAAAGGAGGTAAAGGCAATCCAGGATGATTCCCAAAGTCACCTTTGGTCAGTCACAGGGACACACAGTGCCCCCCCCAAATAAAATGCTTTTAAAAATAATAAAGAAAGAAAACAAAGGACACGGAGAGAAGAAACTGGAAACTAGGTGTTTACATAAAATACCTACTAACAGATGACCATATAAACACCTGAGAATCATCGAACAGGTTAAATGTAACTACCCCATCCCAAAGGACACTGGTTTGTGAGCCCTGCTATAGGAACTAAGTTCCTGTAGAAAAGGGAAAGCATTCCTTTCCCGAAAATTCTAAATGTTGCCAAGTCTGAAAGCTTCTGAGGTTCAGACTGAGATGCTGACCTCATCGATGGGTGGCAATCAAAAGGTGGGTGTGCCGAAAATACCATCTGTAATTACCGCCTAACTGTGTGTTGTTCCGCCTTGCGTCCCCCACGGCTTGAATGCGAGGTGCACCTCAGGGCTCAGGGTTTGAATGCTTGCTTGGCCTACGCTGCCATCTTGGGGAAGTCTTGGACCCGTCTGGGTGGGAGGTAAGGCTGGAGAAGGCAGGTCAATGGGGGCAGAGGCTGGAGAGTTATAACGCAGCTTGTTTCCCATCATGCTCTCTGCTGCCCCATGGGACCATCTACCCCACCCTCCCAGGCAGCAGTTGGTCCAGCGCGGCCAAGAAAAACCTGTCAGGTGCGTTATGACAGCGATGAGCAAAGGAACGAGTACAGGTGCCATTCCCAAGATATCTCATTACGCATGTGCCAAGTGTGTGGGTCACCCGTCTCTGCGGCTGTGAGACACACCTGAAGTCAAGCAAGCGGATGGGAGAAAGGGAGGTTTATTCAGCTGACAGTTCTCCCGGGGGAGGTACAGTCCTTGATGGCGGGAAAGCCGTGGCCAGTGACAACAGCTGGGGAAGGCTGACTCACTGCAGACATCCCGGAGGCCCAGAGCTGCAAAACTGCCAACTGCAAGAGCAGGCTCACTCTTCAAGCAGGGCGGGGCTCGCCAACCTCAAGGCCCACCCTCTGCGACTGCCTTCCTCCAGCGAGGCCCCACCTCCTACAGGCGCCATGACCGTCCCAAAACTAGAGTCCAACACATGAGCCTGCGGGGACACACTCATATTTCAAACCACGACAGCAAGTATTTCAAAACAGGAGACAGATTTGATTCCCCAAACACTCTGGTCCCACTGATTTGGCAAGGGCCACGGCTTCTGGGAGAGAAGACCTTACCCACGTCTGTCTGCCTGACTCCAAAGCTGAGCGATGCTGCCTGCCACACACACAGCCTCCCAGGGCCGCAGGCAGCCCACGGCCTCTACTGTGTACCGAGGCAAGCAATCTGGCTTTGCAGGCTGCCGCACTGGGCACGATCAAGCATAGATAAAACCTTGCTCCAATAAAACTTAACTTACAAACATGGTGAGTCCACAGCAGTAGTGTGCTAACATCTGCCTTCAGAGAATAAATATCTGCATTTAACAGCCTGAAAAGGCAGAGCCTACTGCTCCCGAGCCTCGCCTGAGCACAGGGTGATGTGAGCAAGCCAGGCAGGCTGCACTGATTTAAGAGAAATCTGAACTTTTCTCCGACTTCTACACAGGACTTGATTGTCCCCCTTGCCCTGTGGAAGGGCGGGCACTCGAGCTGCCGAATGGAACACAAGGGCAAAAAGACCTTCCATTCTGGACCGGGAAGTGTCACGCCAGGTAGCAGGTAACAGGCGAAGTGCAGGCCAGCTCCCCTGGCACAGAGCTCGTACGTCCCCTAGGATGCAGCTGCTAAGAAACACGCCCACTCGCTTTCACTCTCTCAGGATGGACAGACACCCAGAGTGAGAGCCCCGTGAACATCCCTGGTGCCGGTCAGCAAGGAAGGGCATTCATGACAGCTCAGCAAACCTCAGGATGCCAAGCCACGTGGGCACACAGGGTAAAACAGGTCTCTCCTACGACACCTGCTCACACAGGTTTAAGAGCCCGACCTCATCCAGCCCCGCTGCCATCACCACGGCCTCCTGATCGGCTTCACATGTGCCCCAGGGCCTTTGCACTTGCTTTTCCCAGCACTCAAAATGCTTTCCCTAGTATCTGCCTGGCTCCCTCCCTCATTTCTGCTCAGACAGCATCTCCTCCTCTCTGTGAGGCCTTCCTGACCCACCCTCTAGAGCAACCCCCAGGATGGTTCTCCTCGCTTCCCACACTGTTTCCTTTTTGTTTTTCTTTCGCTCAGCACAGTATCTTCCGGGGTCTTAGCAATGCGGGGCACATTGTACCAGTTGCATGAACACACGGGCAAAAGATGAGCTGAGGATGGCAGAGAATGATGCTGCCAAGTAACAAATACCCAGGCTGGAACAGGGAACTGTCAGAGCCCAGAAGAGCCAACTGCAGTGTGTGTGTGTGGGGGGGGGGGGATTGGTACGGGACCTGGCCTCAGGGGACAGAATCCATGCAAAGGAAGTGCACGTGGCACAGAGACACTTGAGCATGAAATCTTCCTAGCGCACACAAAGCGAGACTAGAGCACTGGTTCTCAAAGTGGGGGTCCATGGAGCCCCAAGGGAACACAAAGCTCTTGGGACAGGGACGGTCAGCACGACCCATGGGTGTTCCTAGTGGGAAGCCCACTGGAACCTCCCACTAGAGAACCAGATAAAAGGAGCCACAGAAAAGAGAGAGAGAGAGAGATGCTCCAGGAATCCTCCAGCCACGCGGATGTCTGCCGTGACTTAGCTGCCTACAGCTTCAGGCACCTGCATGTCACCACCGGAAAAGTCTGTTCTCCCCTCTGGAACTATAGGGCGGATAAATCCCCCTTTCTCTCTTAAGTTACTTGACTTTGGGCGTTTTCTTGCAGCAACAGTTAAGAGTAGCCGCTCCAACCACAGAGTGAGACCCTATCTCAAAGCCAAATATCATATTCTTGACAATGTCAGCTAATCCTGGGGGCGGGGCTTGGAAGATGCAGAGGTCTGGGAACAAGTGAGGGCTGAGCTCAGACGCTGGGGTCAGAGGTTAGTGAATGGGGCAGCTCACTGTAGCAGGACAGTGACGCGAGGATGCCAGCAGAGTGAGCCCAGGAAGACAACACAGGAAAGAGGGAAGGAGGGACCCCGCCGGCAGCCACCAGGAGGGCAGGTCAGTAAGCCACGCCCATGAG
This sequence comes from Typhlomys cinereus, assembly GCA_023101885.1. NCBI lineage: Eukaryota > Metazoa > Chordata > Mammalia > Rodentia > Platacanthomyidae > Typhlomys > Typhlomys cinereus. The sequence continues at coordinate 579,880 of JALPQD010000562.1, read as the reverse complement.
ATTCTGCCACCCGGCTTTACTGCGATCAGACCAGAAGAGGTAGCACCGGGCTGAGAAACGGGAGGTAAAGAGAGAGGCGGGCTACAGGCTGCTGAAGATGGGGGTAAGGAAAAGGACCTCAAGAAGGACAACAGAGCCCCCTTGTCTGCACCAGGCTCTGGGGTCAGTCCCAGAGGTGAAACGGAGAGTGCCTTTTTTTGGGGGGAGGCACAAGCCTGGTAGGAAGCAGCTAAGAACACCCCCAAGGACTCCTATGCCTCTCTCTCTGCTCATATGAGTGTGGGGGTCTCTGAATACGAGCTCACCCTGCATGTGGGGGAACCTTCATGCTACAAAACTGGCAGAAGGGGGTGACAAAGGATGCAAAGTGGAAGGCCTGGGGCTTGGCCGCTGTTTGGAGACCACGTGACCAGGATGCCAGGGCCCCCAGCTGAGCGCAGCACCTGCGGACAGTCACGCAGGACACAGGCACTTCAGGCCCACAGCCGCGGGAACTGGATTCTGTCAACGCTCAGAAGCGACTCCTCCCAGATCTGCCGCAGCCCAGCCCAGCTGATGCTCGGCGGTGGTCCTGACAGGCCTTACTCAGGCTCCTGGGCTTGAGAGCACACGGGGGCTTGTGTCTGAAGCTGCTAAGCATGCAGGGATGGAGCCCAGGGCTCTGGCTTATGCCAGGCAAGTATCTCTGCCCCAGCTGGGCAAGGGCTCTGCCCTGAGCTACACTCTCGGCCCAAGCGCATGGCGAATTTGCTCTAAACTAGGAAACTAGTTCAGAAAGTGAACTCTCTGGTTCTGGCCTTGGGCCTCACCTCCCTTGGGGAGACGCCTCTGAGAGTCCTTGACCGACACCCGCAGTGTGGCTGGAGCGGAGCCCTCTGTGCCCACCAGCCCGGCCCAGCATGGTACCTTTTTACGTGGCCGAAGTTTGTCCCGCCATTCCTTCAGGCTCTGGCTGTGGCTCTCGTCCAGGGCCTTCAGCTTCTGGGTTTCGTGCTCTACCAGGAGGTGACACTTTTCGTTCTGGAACAAGAACAAGCGGAAAGAGACCCCGTTGCCGTCACCAGGTTGGGTGGGGTGTGTGGTTCACTCGTGGGCACGATCCTACCACTGATACTTAACAGGGGCCGATGGCTGGCTCAGCTCACGACAGCTTGGAACCCCTGCATCAAGCTGCCCCCTGCCACGACCTCCAGGTAGCTAGAGAGGCAGCTATGTCACATGCCCCCAGCTACAGACGTCTGCTGGCAGCCAGCGTGGACGCAATCTCTGCGCGTACCTGTTACCTACAGCACTGCTGTGTGTAACCGTACGCCACGCAACTCGTTACACACATGATTTACACATAATCTATGTCACGAGACCTGCCTCGGGAGAGGCCAGGGCCACAGCTAAGTCTGCCCCAGCCTCTGCTGCACGCGCTCCAAAATCTGCTTGGCAAACTTTACCTAAATCCCTCTCCTGGACAGCAGGGGCAGACCCCTGATGACCTCCTGCAGGGGTTCAGTCTGTCACAGGGGCTGGCAGGGAAGGCACCGCGGGCGGCGAGAAAAGGCCCCACACGACCATTTAGAACTTGGTGCTGTTGGGAATAACACGCAGCGCTGAGCTGCGGCCTGCTGCGTGTGTCACTGCATGCGTGTCTCAGCCTCCACGGAACGCCACGAGGCAGGGATGGGAGGCAGAGGGTGGCAGACGGCAGCGCCCCTGCCTGGAAGCTCCCCACGCCCATTTCCTCTTTAGCACCCCGCTTCTCCCAGAAGGTCCAGTGGCTGGTCAAGCCTGACAGGCGTCCAGAGGATGGACGAGGCCTCCTCACCCCTGGAGCCCACAGTGCTTCGCTCTACCACAAGGGGGCGCCAAGTGCCAGCTCCTGGAACCAGGCGCTCCAGGAGGATGGAAGAGCCGGGACTGCCACAGGCGTGGAGGCAAGATGTGCCTTTCCCAGCCGCGGGGACGACAGAAACCCACCAGTCTGCCCCTGCCAGGCCCCGGGCAAGACGCTTTCAGCTCCATTACCCATCAAAATCCATGCAAGAATCATTCCTCCCCCACACAACCATTGTGTATGTGTGCAAGAGGGCACTCGAGTGAGTGCGTCTATGGAGGCCCAAGGGTGCCCTTGGGAATCATCCCGGATTGCTTTATCTCCTTATTGGTTTGCGTGGCCTTCCAGGGCCGGAACTGCAGGCCGCTTCCACAGCCACCTGGCATATTTACGTGGGATCTGGGGATCTGAACCCAGGTCCTTATGCTCGCGAGGCGAAGGCGTGATCCCCTGAGCCATCGCCCAGGCCTCCATAACCATCACAGGGATGAAGAGTAAGGGCTCGCGCTGCCCGGTGTCACACGGCCTGAAAGCAGCGCAGCAGGGGCCAGTCGACCTGGGCTGCTCTGATGGGCTTGATCTCCTCTGGCCCCTCAGCACTGGCTCCCCTGGGGAAACTGAGGCACAGGGCAGTACCTGCAGCTGCTGCAGCTCGTTCATGTTGCTCTCACACTGTGCCACCATGTCCCGCATCTGGTTCTCGTGTTTCTGCTGCTGCTGCAGCCGCTCTGCCTTTTGCCGCTTCTCCTCCTGCTGGGAGAACTGCAGAGAGAGAGAGAGAGAGAGAGAGAGAGAGAGGCATTGTAGGGCAGCCACTTGGCTAGCTGGGAGGGAGCCGGCCTATCTCAACCTGGACCAGTGAGCCAGAGAGGCCCACATGTGGGACTGGGGTGTGCGGTCCCCCTCCCAGGCTATGTCCAACTATTGGGATCCTCACCGAGACTAAGATCCAGCCCCTGTCGCCAAGGAGCCCCACGCCGGTAGGGACCTGGCACGCTGATGTGACATGCACAAGGGTAACGCATGCAGGAATCCTAGGGGCCGAGTTACGCAGAAGACATGCACGCGGGGACTCGGTGCATGAGGGCAGAGGGGCTGTGCGTGCGAAAACACAGGGACATGAAGGTGGCTGGCGCACAACACGCTGTGCCCCGCAAGGACCGCCACATCCAGCATTTCCATTCCTCCGCCGTGTCCGCGGTCCAGGCCCTAGGGGAGCTGGCTTCCTGCACCCCACAGCCCTCCAGGCCCGGCGGCACCTGCTTGATCTTCTCGCGCTGCTCGGCGGCGCTGCCCGTGCCGCTAATGTGCAGACTCTTCTTGAACATGGCCATGCGCGTCTTGCCGTCGCTCCTCTGGATCTTGGGCAGCCGCGCCCTCTCCTGCTGCTGCCTGACCTTCATCTGTTCCATCATGCGCTGGTTGTAGCGCTGCATCTGTTCCCGCTCCTGGGGGGGAGGAGGAGGAGGGCCCCAACCACAGAGGTCAGGGGAGCCGAAGGCCGATGCCTGCCACGCTCAACACAGGAGCCCAGGATGCCAGCCCCGCCGGGCCGCGATACCCCACGTCTATCGTTCTTAGGAAATCACGGACCGCCCCTGCCTTACCACGGCTTGGCGTGGCTCAGCAGTGAGGAGAGACCACACACATTCCGCAGAAGCTGTGCTGGGAACTCGCAAACCTGGAGACCTGACTTCTGGAAGCTGACCTCTGACCTCCACCGCTCGCTCACCTGTGTGCCGTGGCGCACCTTCCCGCACCACTTCATTTTTATTCATTTATTCTTTTTCGAAGACGTAAGATGAAACATAAAAAGTAACTTTGATCTTTTCCCACTCTCTGAGTACTGGGCAGTGGCAACGGGCCGTTGCTCTGGTCAGCCAGACACCGAAGGGTGCTGTGCTTAGCAGCTTCCATGCAGCTGGGCAGGTGGCTTCTGTGTATTTTTGTGATATTTTCAGTGGGTTTGTAAACCCACTTTAAGTCAAGGAGCCCCTACACTGTCAATTTCAATCCCCCCCTCCTTGAAGTCAGAGTCTCATGTAGCCCAGGTTGCTTTTAGCCGAGGAAGACCTTGATCTCCTAATCCCCTGCCTACTCTCCTCAGTACTGGGATCACAGGATCTGCTCCAGCCGTGCCAGGCTGATCTACCTTCTAAACACTTCCTTATCTATTGGGCTGATGGATCACTGCCATGTACAATCTCAAGGCAAGATGTGTGTGAGGAGCCACGGCGTGCAGAAGGAAGCTCCCACTTTAAGAAACCTTGATGAATCTGAGTCACGCCTCCCCTAACACCTGCTTGTACTGCAACCGGACCCTGGGGTCCTTGCCAGGTAGGGAGGGCTTAGGGAAGGCTTTCTTGTAGAGGTGGTACTTAAGGGGAGAACTAAAAGCATTCTGAGGTGATCGATGGGAGAGGGGAGGAGGAAAAGGGATGAAGGGCAGGAAAGGAAAGGAGAAAAATATGAAAGCGCCGTGCACCATAGCCGTCAGGGTGAACGAAAAGGCTGCCTGCAGCAGTTGTTCCCTTACACGGTTCTCTGACTCTTGTGAATGGGACACCCCAGAGAACCTCTGGGAGCTCCTCCTGTCGCGCCAGGACCCCGCGGCCCGCCTCACCTTCTCGTGCTTGCGCAGCAGCTCGTGCCGCTGCAGGAAGTACTGGTCCTTGAGCTGCTGCTTCACCAGCTGGTGCCGCTCCTGCAGCTGGTGCTCCTCCATCCCCCACAGGGCTGCCTCCCGTTCTGCAGGAGACAAGCCGCGTTGAGGGGTGCCCTCCATCCCCTCCCCTCTTCCAGGCCTCTGCTGAACTGACAAGCATCCTGCAGGTTTGGAGGACCCAGCGCCAAGACGACCTCTTTACACCAGGTGGCCGGAGCCGAGCTGAGCCCTGGTAAACGTCCTTCAGGCCTAAGGGACGCAGCGCGCATTGGGTCGGCTAGTGCTAAAGTTACCGCTCACCTCCTCTTCTCCCCTTGACTTTCAGAATAGCATCAGGCAATACTGGAGCTAACTGGTCCTCTTGCCCATTCACCCCACATCTTGCCCACACCATCTCTCAGGGCCGGGGGCCACCCCACCTCGCAGAAGCTCCTGCTTCTTGCTGAGACACTCGCGCTCTTTGTCACAGATCTCGCGCCGGTTTTCCGTGGTGAGTCTCTTCATGGCCAGCTCCAGGTCCTCCTTCTGCTTGGCTATGAAGTCCCGGTCCTGCAGGGAGAGAGGCTGCCGTGACTCGGTGGGGGACGGTCAGCATGACCCGAGCAGAAAATGAAGCAGCACGTGGAGGGGAGAGCTGAGAGACTTGGGGCTGCCACGTGCAACGCGTGGGCGCTCCCCGGATCCTGGACGAAACAACCAACTTAAATAAGGGGGGCGGGAGAGCGGGAGGGGAAAGGAAAGGAGGTGTGCGTGATGCGCTGACGGGATGTGCGCATGGTACCATGGGCTGCCATGTCTGGTGGCATCGTGCCACCAATGTGTAATGGAAGCTGCCGACAGAGCAGCGGGTATCTGAGGTCCATCAGATCGCCGTTGTTTCCCGCCTGTCATGGTTAGGCACAGGTGTCAACTTCACGGCTGAGGGTTTGAGCTCTGGAGAATTAGTTAAGCCCAGAGTGAACCTGAAGGAGATTGTCTAGCTGATGGGGAAGGCCCAGCCCATGGTGGATGGGACTAGGCCCTGGAATAAAATACGGAGAGCTGGTTGAGAGAGTTGGCATCCTCCTGTTCACTTGGCCAGACATGCTGGTCTGGCAAGTAAGGATAGTCTGTCTCTCAGCCGTTATGTGGTGATGGTGTGGCCAGTTCCCTCGGCCCTGGTGTTGGTGCGTGCTCTCCCGTCAAGCTGGACTAAGAACTATAACCGGACTGTCATAACTTTTGTTCCCTAAAGCTGTGTGATGTCTCTGATCAGCAACCATGCAGGCGGACTGCAGCACCGCCTTTCTTTGATGTTTATGTATGTGGCAGAGCTGAGGTCTGAGCCCAGGAGTGATTTTTTGAGAATCACCCTGGATTGCTTTTAATCCCCCCTTTTTTGCTTAGCTCTGGTGTTTCCCAGGCTCCGCCCACCAAGCCCAGAAGGATTGGCCACCACCATTTCCACTTGGCGTTTTAATGTGGGACCTGGGATGGCAACTCTGCTTGTGAGGCTCTTAACCTCTGGGCACTTTCTCCAGCCCTCAGGTGAGTTTTAATGATTGAACATAATTCCCTGCGGAAGCACAGGCTGCCGACAGAGCTCTGCTAGTTTAGGAGGTGTGACTACATCTCGGGGAGCAGATGCTTGGAAACCCCGTGATGAGGCTTTCAGGGTTTCCAGGACATGAAAGGTGTGTGCTTATTTGAGGATCCTCAGGGAGCTGCTAGACCCTGTGAGGGACCACCCAATCGGCAGGCTGTCTCTGTGAGAACAAGGGTCCAGATGCCCCTCTCACTGGCTCTGCCTTGCATGCTGCCACTGAAGAGACTTCATGGGCCGCCGTGACGCTGCAGTGATTCAGGTCGGGGGATTCACTCCAACACTCAAAAGCTCCTCATTTCTTTGGGGTTAATCACTGTGAATCTTCTTACTCTGGGGGGATGTGCCGTACTCGATCACCGAGTACGTCCGGCCTTCCATGCCACTGAACAATCGCTCCTCCCTCTCACAAGCAATCTCACCCATCTGCCCTCTGCTTAATCTAATCAGAGTTCAGAGACAGGTGGTAGGGTGTCCTGCAGAGAACAGGAAGTCCAGAGTCAGACTAAGCCCAGGGCCTCTGCCCGCTGCCAGCAATTCTGCCATGCACCTCTCTGAGCTTTGATTTCTCTTCTACGAATGGGGAACCAAACAGCTCAGTGTCCCACGGATGCTGGGTACGATCGCACACCAGGGCCAGGCGTCCACAAACATGGACTAATACCGGCCGCCTTCAGGGTGGGGGAAGCAGCACATGCAATAAGCCCCCACCACAGAGGAAACAGGATCAATCTAGTAAGGGCAAAAGGCAGCAGGTGAGGTGGAATGAGAATCGAGTCGGGTCGAGTCGGACTGGGAGAGACAGGGAGGACGAAGAGGTAGGAGGCGCAGTGGGAGGCAGCTGGGGCAGACCGGACCCCTGAAGGTTTTTAAGGTCCACAACTGAGTGGGAGAGGGGTTGGCAGTAGACGTGGAATCCGTACTGGACACCTGCTAAGGTGAGAACCACCCGCAGAAAAGCAGAGGAAGCATGGAGACTCGCCGGGTAGTACAAGGCTGGGGATCTGGAGACGCCAACAGACATCCAAGGCAGTGTGTGTGTGTGCGCGTGTGCACGCGCATGCATATGTGTATTTGTATATGTGTGTGCATGCACAAGTTGTGCATGTGTATGTGCATGCGAGTACACACCTGTGTGTGCATGCACTGTGTTTCAGGGGGGTGGCGCTGGACTGGAGAGAAAGGAGGGGTCAGGAATGACAAGGTTCCTGGCCTGCCAACAGGAAGCAGGGACACAGAGCCAGGTCCGGGGGAAGAATTTCATGTCTCTTAGACTCCAAATGACAGCCAGCAGGTAGGTGGAGATTCTGTGTTTGTCGAGGAGATGCGATAGGTAAATAACCTTAAAATAAGGCAGGTAGGGCCAGGGGCTTGTGCTGGGGTGTCTGCAGATGGGTGGGCGCGAGGACAATCAGCGAAGGGGAGCTGTGAAGGGTGGGCTAGATTTAGGCATTCAGAATACGAGACAGCCTCCGGAGGCAAGCCTGAGCAGAAGAGGGGGTTGCACATCATGCAGGGCTTCAAGTCCTAGACCACCACTTGGGGGGCCTGGGCTGGGGACTCACGAGAAGCTGCTTTTTCTGCGCGTGCTCCTCCATCTTCTGCTTCAAGCTCTCCTTCCGCTGCTGCCGCGGGAGCTTCTCCACCTCGTTCTTCACCTGCAGCGGGGGTGAGGGGGCGGCTTGCACCAGGGCCCTGCGGCCCAGGGCTCCGAGGCCAGACCCCAGGGGACGCTGCTTCCCGGACCCCTCAGGCTGCAGCTGCCGCCCTGGGCCTCCTCCACTGCCCTGGGGAGGAGTGATCGGGCTTCCAGCTCTTGGAGGACACGGAACCATGGTGTTGTCAGGGCACCGGTGCCGCCCTTTGAGAAGGACGGTCCCAGGCTGGAGACCTACTGAGCGGGTTAGGCGCCCCCTCACAAGCCTGGAGACCTGACTTCATGTCCCAGAAGCCCCACGGAGAACCGGCTTCTGAAAGCTGCCCTTCACCCCTGCGTCATGACACGTGCATGTGTTCTCCCTCTCTTTCTTGTGAATAAATTAAATAATTAACAACAACAAAAAAAAAACACTGTCCCCTCAGAAGGTATTTTTTTCTTAATCACTCTCCACCCATGAAATGTGAATCTCACAGACATGCCGTCAATATCTAATGGTTTAATTCATTATCAATGTCAAAATGCTGAAGATGCTTTTGTTTCTGAGAGAATGAACACTGCGTTCCCAAGATGCAATGCAGACAGCCTCTCGCCCCTTTTACAGTGCTGGCAGGGAATCCAGCAGGTCACCTTCCAGGCCCCCAACCCCAGGGCCCGGCTCGGGGGGACATGTGCGCCTTGCGGACATTTGAAGAACTATGGAGAGACAGCTGCTCTCTTCCCTGGCGCTGCCCAGGTGGGAGGATGAGACCCAGGTGGCCGTGGTGCCACTGCCTGCAGAGGGCTGGTCTGAGATGCCAGCACAGGAGGAAATGTCTTTTCTCCGCCCTCTGCCAGCACTGTCATTAGCCCCAGACTTGCACAGCAGTGTAATGGAAACAGTGGCTAAAACATAAGAAACTTTACATTTCTGGCCAGAGAAGCAAGATATGGGGCCTAGGCAGGTCAGAGAACGTGGGATGAATCCCAAAGAGAACAATACAGGAGAGGGGAAACCCCTATTTCTAGGTTTGAGTTTATTAGCTATACCATTACAAGAATGAGCCTTATGAGAAAATAAATTTGATTCACCAGAAATTAAGTACTTCTGCTCTGAGCGGAGACTATGAGGAGAATCACAAGTCAAGCTATAAATTGAGAATAAATATTTGCAAAATGGCTATCTCACAAAGTACTTGCATTCCAAAGATAAAAAGAACTTCCAGGGCTGGAGAGATGCTCAGGGGTTAAAGCCTTTACCACAAAAGCCAAAACGCTGGAGCTCAGATCCCCCAGATCCCATGGAAAAATGCTGGGCAGATAGGGTGGCAGGCTGCCAATTCCAGGCCTGAAAGTAGAGCCCGGGAAACCCCAGAGCACAGCAGTCAGGAGGTAGAGTAATTCCCACAGATGGATGATTCCTGAAGTCACCCTTGGGCCTCCACAGGCACATACACTCAAGTGTTCTCTTGTACACACACACACACACACACACACAGACACACACGAAAACTGTCAGAATTCAGTCATGAGAAACATGTCTCCCAGGCGAAGGAGAAGGCTTGGCAGATGAAGTAGTTGCCAAACAAGCAAAACGACAGGAATTCAGATTCTCAGACCCCATATAAGATGCTAGGTGAGAGGGACGGCCCCATAATTCTGGCCAAGACCAGAATTCCTCAGAGCAAGCTGGCTAGCTGGATTGGCCTAATCAGCCGGCGCTGGTTTGCTAAGAGACGCTGTCCCCAAAAGAATAAGGTGGAAAAGCGGCTGAAGATGGTTCTGACCATAACCTCAAGCTTCGACACACAAGGCACCTACACACAAAGAGCACCATACACACAGGCAAGCACTCCACCCACACATAACAGGACATATTCACACACGTGCACAAACACACACGAAGAAAAAAAGAAACACATCTCCTAACAAAATAATGGGACAAAAGACTTTTGAACAGACACTTCATCAGCAAAGACTTACTGGCACCAAATAAGCAAATGGAAAAATCTCTGTGCCAGTCACCAGTGAAACACAAGTTTGAACCACAGTGGCGTGCCACCTCGCAGCTGTCAGGATGGCTACAATAATAACATGGACAAGACCAAGTGCCGAGGTCTGATGATGCAGACATTGGGGGAAAGTCTAACAGTCTCTCAAGAAGTGCAACTCACCTCTTACCATCTGACCCCCCCCCAAAAAAAATCTAGTGGGCTGTGCTTCATTCTCTCCAATTCTCAGATTTAAAAAATGGTCCTAGATTTGCTGAATCCTGTTCCTGCGTCCTCAGCTTTCTGTGGCCCTAGATCAAGACTTTGCATCTGCAGCAGGGCTGACCTTAAGGACTACGGAGGTGAGACTGTCCCGTTTGCAATATCCCTGACTACTAGACCAAGAGGCTGCTCTGTCCCAAATCCCAGTGGTGGTGGCAACCAGAAATGATGTCCCCAGAGAGCTGAGGGGTGTATAGAGGGATGTGTGTATGTTTGGAATGAGGGGACAAAACAGTCCCTGGTCGAGACTCATGGATGCCACCTGGGCCTCTGCATCCAAGGGCCGCTTTGGTTCTGGCATCCAGCCCCGGCTTACTGATTGATGGTCTGTGGTCAGTTCTGTGAGAGGTGGAGCACAACTTAAGTTGTGTGTGTGTGTGTGTGTATGTGGTATGTGTACACAGAGTACTTACATGCATGTGCCCATGGCAGCCCAAGTGTGAGGGAGACCTCAGAAGTCACACTGGATTGCTCCGCCTCCTTACTGCTTTGCTCTGGGGTTTCCCAGGCTCCACCGGTGAGACAAGCTACCATGTTTCCATGGAATCTGGGGATCGAAACTCAGGCCCTTTGCTTTGGAGGCCAGGAACCCCTGAGCCACCTCTGCAGTCCTAGAGCTGCGCTTGTACGAGCTGACGACTGTGCTTTCTGGACAGAGCGCTGAAAGCAGCAGTTAAGAACAGGGTGTGAGTTTTCTGCTAAAGGTACTGAAAACACAAGGAAACGTTCTCACACCTCTGCTGATGGAGAGACGATCCAGAAGAAAGGCAGAGTCCTGGGGCCACTTAGCCAAGGGGTGCAGGATTCACATCCAGCTCTGTTCTGGCTGATGTCAGATAAGTTACATTCCACCACAGCCTTGGTCCTTGCCAAAGTCCCACTTTATCACCTGCACAAATAATCTAGCACTCAGCTAACACCTCCCGGAGGCCTCCACCCGCATGCAGGATTAGGAAACTCTTAACCCGTTAAGATTCAGGACTGGACTGGAGAGATGGCTCAGGGATTAAGACTCTGCCTCGAAAGCAGAAGGTCCTGCAATCGTGTCCCAAGTCCCACGTAAAAATGCCAAGTGGAAATGGTGGCGGCCTGCATTTCTGGGCCTGGTGGGCAGAGCCTGGGAAATCCCAGAGTGAAGAAAAAAGGAGGTAGAAGCAATCCAGGGTGATTTAAGTCACTCTTGTTATCTCACAGGGATACGCAGTACCCTTTGACACACACACACTAAATAAATTGAAAAAAAAAAAAAAGTTCAGTGCTGATTGCTGAACGATAAGGACACATTCTGAGAAAAGTATTATGCGATGTCATCGGCCTGTGACCTGGACAGGAAACACGCTGAACACGCACTGGTGCGCCCCTCCCTGTCCCCCCCTGGCACGCTCTGAGCAGCACAACCCGGCAGCAACCTTTGCGGGTCAGCGAAACCTCTAGAGAGGACTGCAGGCCAGGAGGAGGCAAGCAGATCGTGAGAGCAGCCTCGAAGCCTTGAATCCCGGTTCCCGAAGGGGGTCCTGAACCCCCAGTGTTGACTGAGTTAGACAGCAAAACCCCAACAGTGAAGGAGCTTTGGGAAGTGGGAGAAAAGGCAGACCTCCACTCTGTCCCCTCCCCCCTACGGAAAGAAGTCAGAGAGAAATCGAATCCCCCAGAACCGCAGCAAGCTGTTGCCACCTCAGAGGACAGACCCAGGGCACGGTATCCTCCTGCAAAGCTACGGTGGCAGAGAAGTCAAGCCAGGAGGAAAGGAAATCGTTCAGACCCCATTAGGGGCTGGGGTGCAGCTGGCTGAGCACACACAGACTGGGGTTCATCCCTCTCTGCCGGCAGGGGGGCCTCTCACTTGTGCCTGAGCACAGGCCTCTCCTTTCCTACACCACCTCTGGCGCGGCTGAGCTATTCAGGGGTCCTGGCTCCTTAGGCAGCTGCCTGAGACCCTCAGCTGCAGTGCCTGTCCGGCCCTCCACCCGGAGTGGTCTAGAACCACGACGTCAGCCCGCGCTGGCAAGCTGTACACTGCAAAGCTGCGTGTCCACGGCTCCCACCCGACACTGGGGACTCCCACCTGCGCATCGCCCTCTGTCCTCCCGAGAGTCCCGGGAGAAGTGGCTGCGTGAGGCTGCTCGGAGGGGACCTGGCAGGGGCTGAGGGAACGTGGAACGCGAGAGAGTGACGGATGTAGAGGGCAGCTGGAGGGTGTGGGCCCAGTGGCTGCCCTGTGCCCTTCAGGTGATGGGCTTCGTTACCCCTCTGTTGTGAGGGGGTGCTGAGTATGTGCGGGGGGCGACTCCCTGGGGCCCCAGGCGCTCTACCTCCTTCTTCATGAGCTTCAGCTGCTCCTGGAAGCGAGCATAGTCCCGCTCCTGCTCCAGGCGGATGCGCTTGGCCTCCTCCCGGCGGCGCACGCCGTGGTCCTGCTCCATCTTCTCCACCTGCTGCTTCTGCTGCCGCTCCAGGTTCTCCAGCTCCGTGTCGAAGAATTTCTTCTTGGCCTGGGAGGAGCACAGATTCCCCGACATTCAATGCGAAGCCACTTTGCACCTCGGAGGGAGATGGAAGAGCTCGGTACTTGGAAATGGGCTTGGATGCCCCACCTTTCCTACATCACCCATCACCGAATGACCCCCTCCCCCAAGTCATTTAACTGCTGAGTTTACTACCTCGCCTCCAAAAGGGAGACCAGACCATCCACCTGCAGGGCTGTGCGCGGCATGGCACCACACAAAGGTGTCTCAGGCTCCCCCGTGACCTTGTGGCTACCAGTCACTGGCTGCTGTCCACGGCCTTGGTCACCCCTCTGCACACTTCCCCCAAGGCAAGCCGGCACTCCTGCGGGGGGGGGGGTCACCTTTCCGTACATTGATTTCTTGCTCGAAGCGCTTGTGCATCTGCTCCAGCTGCAGCTCGTGTTTGCTGCTCAGCTGGGTCTGATTCCGGTGTTCTTCTTTCTGCAGCAGCCGAAGCTCGCGCAGTTCCTGGCGCCTGAGGATTCAAGGGCACAAACGTTTCTGTGAGTGGTCTGTGAACTCACGACATTCGCAGCCTGCGCCATGGGGACGGGGGGGGGGGACTGGATCAAGGAGCCGAGTTGCACAGGCTCAGGCACAGGCTCCAATTGATCGTCACTGGCAGAGAAAATGTGCACCATCCTTCACATACAAAGAGCATTTATGAGTCAGTCACCCCCCAAGTGTTACAGAACAGTAAGCTTTAAAATTATCTGTATGATATAAAATGCAAATATACATATACACACATATGTATTTTAAAACTTTATTCACTGATTGTGTGTGTGTGTGTGTGTGTGTGTGTGTGTGTGTGTGTATCAGAGGGCACATGTGTCCCTGTGGAGGACCAAAGGTGACTTCAGGAATCATCCTGGATTGCTTCTACCTCCTTTTTGCTTTGCTCTGGGATTTCCCTGGCTCCGCCCACCAGGCCAGAGTGCGGGTCGCTGCCATTTCCCCCTGGTGTTTTTTCACATGTGACCTGGAATCCGAACTGAGGACCTTCTGCTTGGGAGGCAGAGTCTTAAACTCTGCGCCATCTCTTCAGCCGACAGAATTCGTGTACTTTAAATACATCTGCATCTGAAGCACTAGGAGTTTTATCCAAACTGATCATGATGCTGGTCCTCGAGGCCTGGCCTCGGGATGCACCTCGGGTGCTCTGAGGCCTCCTCAGTTCTCACTCCCTGAGCTTCACCAGCAGTCCCAGAAAGTCACATGCCCAGCCATGGGGCGCGTCCTTCACAGTGTGAGGTCCAATCAAACATTAACCTGTGCACATGTTTTGAGGTCCATTAGAACAGCATGTATCTGTGTCACCATCTGTCCAGCCTGGGGAGCGGGTGGGTAGATGGGTGGATGGGCTGACGGGTGGACAGGTAACAGGTAGATGGATGGTTGGACGGGCAGGTGAACAGATGACAAATGCATGCACAGTACGGTGGATGGACGAATGGCATAAATGGGTGCCTGGACGGGATGAGATGAGTGGATGGATACAGGGGAGGGGGTGAACAAATAGATGAATGATAAATAGACGGGCAGGTAGATAGATGGATACATGGGTTATGAGGGGTAAGTGGAAGAGATGGGATATGTTGTGGGTAGATGGAACATTTGAGTGTGTAGATGGGTGGACAGATAGGTGGATGATGGGTAGATAGGTGTAGTAGATGCATGAATGGGCTCAGGCGTTGGTAGAGACATGTACAGGTGAATGTACAGGTGAGCAGATGGACGTAAACACGCCTGGGTCGATGTCCATTGCGCACGTGGATGAGGGAGCAGATAGAATGGATAGGTGAGAGATGGGCAGGTGGGCAGACGACGGGGAGAACACTTTCGAGCTTCCTTCCTTCCCCTCCTCAACCCTTGCTCCCGGTGTAGAAAGAAAACCTTCCCACCGCACACCGGGCCCTCACGCCGTACCCCCCCCCCCCCGCGTGCCCCCTGCAGCCGGCCCTCCCGGGCTTGCCTGAGGAACCGCATCTCCTCGTCCTTCTTCTCGTCCTCGCTGATGATCTTGGACGTGGTGATGCTCACCTCCACCCCGTCCACCACAAACTTGCGGGTCCGCTTCAGGGTTTTATTGTGCAGCCTGGAGTCCTGGCCGGGAAAACAAGCCCCAACTCAGCTAGGGGACCCACGGCTGAGTGGGGTGAGGCCCACGGCCCTCCCCGTGCCTTAGCTTGAACCCAGGAAGGATGTGACTATAGCGGGCTTAAGAGTCTGGCCTTGACCCTTCTGTCCCGTCTCAGGCTTCAGACACTGCCTGAGCCTCCCCCCCCATATCACCACCACCACCTCACTGTGGCACTGTCAAAACACAGGGCTCACGTCAGAAGGATCAAGGTGAGAATCCTCACTGGCCGCTTGCTGTCTGTGACCCCGGCGGGTCCCTTGTCCTGCCTGAGCCTCGTCTCACTCCACTGTGCAAGGAGGGTAAATACAGAACCGTCCTCCCAGGGTGGTCACGAGGATCTGCTGAGAAGCTGTGAGGGGCCCCTGGAGCGGGTCGAGGCAGGGTCCAGCAACTAGCACTGCCTCTACCAGTCACCATCGCCAGCCCTGAGGAGTTTGTGCACTCAGGGTGGAGGGGTCTGTCGAGAGCCACGTGGGATGGGTCCCCACATTTACTTCTCAGAGTTAATAAACACGCAACTGACACGAAGCTGCTTACAGATGCCTGGCCCAGGGGTATCATGATCGCACAGCGTGTGATACGCCTTGGAAGTGCTTGATTTTGACTCTAGAAGGGTTTGGGGCCTGCGCTGGCTTCCTGCCAGTCTCTCCTCCTTGATGGCCCTTCCTACTCTATACAGCCCCGCCCCGCCTTTGCAACACGGCCCCTTCGAGGGGGTCAGCTGAGAGCCCCTCACTCTGTGGGCGTCTGCCCAGCACCCATTGCTCCGGGCTCTGGACACCAGCAGCAGAGAACCATCAGGCTTGACTCTGCCTGGAGGGGCCAGTCTGGGGGTGACAGGAGGAGGAGGAGGCAGGAGGGAGAGCAGAGGACAAGAGGACAGCCTCGGGCTGGGCTCAGCCCCCATGAGCACTGCTCCCGCCCACAGGGCTTCTGTCCCATTTACAGCCAGAGCTTCTGATCAGAACAGGCTGTACCTGGAGAAGAGGCAGGCTCTAGGAGGGTCAACTCACGGTTTAAAAAAAACACTAGTGCCTTTTTAGGAAGAGGAGGGACAGTCCCCTCTCCTGAAGAGGAAGAGGCTTCTACATAAGAGCTGATGCCCACCGTGGAACGCCTGCAGTTTCCAGCAGCCCGCGTCTGCCCTTGCCGCGTTGCTGACCTGCGGCTACCTGCTCCAGGGTCCCCCCCGCTGGGCCTGCCGCTGCTCCTGCCCTCGTAGCCTTTCACTTGACACGCCTGAACCCACCATGGGCTTTGCGCTGAGTAGATCTCCAAAGGGAAGCGAGGAAGATACATTTGCAACCCGAGCGTAGTCACGGCTGGAGCTGCGGGGACTAAGGGTAACTTTACACTCACGATGGACTTGCTGGTGGCCGACAAGGGCTCAGGGGGCGAGAGCTAAGGGCAGCTGGGCTCAGCCTGCTTCCCACCTGCGCCCCCCGCCCCGTGCCACCTCCGCGCTTGTCTGAAGCCCTGGCAGACGCTGCTCCTTTGCTGCGCGCGCGAAGCGCTGTAGGGCAGCGACCGCGACGTCCCCCCGCACCTGGCAGGACGGAGGGGGGAGAGCTCTGAACCCACTTCCTTTCCCTGAATCCTTCTGCTCTTTCCCGGCTTTCAATAGAACCTTGAACCAAACTTGGAAATTTAAACCTAAACATTGCTGTCTCATATTGAAACAAATATTGGGGGGGGGATTCAGCTGTGGATTAACCTAAAATCTGAAAGTCATCCTCACACACCATTTAAAAGGTTCCCCTAGCTTGCCCCTCTCCCCCCTAGATGCTCAGATAACACGTGAGGAGCCGTACCTTGAGGGACAGCGAGCCGGACTCTCTGTTGAGGGACAGGTCGGCAGACAGGGAGGAGCCGTAGTCCATGCTCTCGGAGGCGGACAGACTGCTGCAGTCCGAGGACCTCTGGGAAGGGCTCGGCGCCTGGAGCTCCGCGCTGCCGTTGACCAGCCTCTCAATGCCCAGCGTCTCCTAGAGCGCTGCTGTTGGGCCGGCTCTGACTGGCCTTCTGGGACCGGCCGGCTGCAGGACTCAGGTCCCCAGCCCCGCCGTTGACTGGCTTCACGTCGGCCATCTGAATCCTGGCATCCATGGACACCGGTCGGGACTTCCGGAGGGGGACAGGCACTTTCAGGCCGTTGTTCACAGGGGCCGAGTCTGGGGGGCTGTCGGTCTGCAGGGCTCCGTTTCCTGAGGGCTGGTCGCAGGGCCCATTCACATGGTCTTGGGGCTGGCCGAGGGGCACCGGGGCAGAGTCCTGGACAGGCTTGTCCGTGTTGGTACTCGGCTGATGCGCTTCGGCAGGGTCCTGGGTGTGGTTTGCCAGGGGCTGGGGGAGAGAGAGGTTGGGTCCATGGCCGGAGGCAGCGAGGCAGGGGGCAGCGAGGCAGGGGGTGGGAGGTCAGGCCTTGTGGCTGAAGCGGTGGGCCGGCAGACAGGAGCAGGGGCTGCCAAGCCCAGGCCTCCACCCCCAGGGCCTCATTGTAACACGCACCACCAGGCAAGGGACAGTCCCCTCTCCCAAACCTGTTCGAACAGGCCTTAAGCAGCCCAGACTGGCCTTGAACTCATTACTGGGGGTGACCATGAACTTCTGACCTTTCTGCCTCCATCCTTCAAGTTCTGGGATCGCAGGTGTGGCCCACCACACCTGGTCCACGTGGTGTGACCCAGGACTGATCATGTGAGGCCAGCACTCGATCAATTGAGTTCCATTCCCAGCCAGTAATCTCAAGTTTCATTATGACACCTGTTGATTTCTCACCCAGTCTTGCTTCTTTTCAGTTTTTTTTTTTTTTTTTGTGGTGACTGAGGATTGAACCTAGATCATCAGCTGTGCGAGACGAGGGCTCTACCACTGAGCTACACAACCCTGTCCATTTCTAGATGGCAAGTAATTAAGAATAATTTAAAAAAAAAATCACGTAAAGTCCCAACCAATCCTATCCATGGGCTGGATTCACTTCTTCTGCCCCTTGTATTTTAGAGTATTTGTGGGGTAGAAAATTCTGGAAACACTAACGTGATGAAATAAAATGCTTGTTTCTGTGAATAGAAAGTAAATGTTCCTATGTGACGTGAAGGGCGGCTATGTGGGGGAAACCATGGGGTGGCATAGCCCAGGAGAGGGGGAAAAGCGGGAAAGAGGTTCAACAAAAACAAACTTTGTTTGCAAATGCCCCGATGAAACCTGATGATGTGTATTCTAATTAAAAATTATTTATAGTAACAAGAAAAAAGGGGTCCGTGAGATAGTCCATTGGGCAAGACTCCTGCTCACAAACTTGGCAACCAGAGTTTGATTCCTCGAAATCCACATGTATACGCGTGTGCTTCCTTCCTTGCCTTCCTCTCTCAGATAAATAAATAACAAAAAGGAAAAGAATAAAAAAAGTCCAAGACCCTGGAGTACAGCTTTAAGACAACTCAGTTCTGCTCCCCTAGGATACACAGGGCCCTTTGGGGTAAGCAGCCGCCAGGAATGCTTGGATCGGAGATTCATTTCAATTTGCTTTTATTTCTGTTTAGGTTCAGCAAGGATCGAAGCTTGCAATGTGCCAAGACATTGTTCCCCTCGACACTAGGACAGTCAGACTGGAGCCCGGGGACAGGGAGAGGGGTGCTGTAGCACCTTGGACTCCCACAGCAGGCAATCCCCTCGACTCACCCCAACATCTTGCCACACCAATAAAACAGAGTGAGGATCAAAGACCCAGGGACTCTTACAAACGGGAAGGCTTTGGCTCTGCTGCATCCCAGGCCTTGCCCTCTGGCGCGTCCCAGCCAAGCAGCTAGCAGGGAGACGCAGAACCCTTCCCCAGCCTCCCTCCCAGGCCTCCCCTTCCTGGACTTACAGAGGCGGCATCTGTGGAGTCCTCCTCTTCGCCTTCATCCCGGCCGTCCTCGATCTCCTCCATGACCTCGGCCTTGGCCTCAGGCCACCAACTCCCGAAGAGCTTTGTTACTGGTCACACTGCTGACGAAGGGATGCTGAAGGGCAAAAGACATGCCTGCGTCAGGACCACTGGGGGCGGGCGCGGGCAGGAGAAGCCGGGAGGCTGGTTCTCCAGGCCACGCTAGCTGTGGTCCCCAAGTAACACGTGAGTGATATCAGCGAGAACCCCCAAACTCCGAGGCAGCTCCCAAGTCCTGCATGCGGCAGTGAGAGGCAACCTCCAAGTGTCGGTGCGTTGGCTGTGTGACCCCGAGCATGTCACCCCATCTCTCTGAGCCGCGGGCTCATCTCTGAAATACAGAGCGATGGCGAGGCCACAGGAAGTCATGAGATGAAATGGAACGCTGAGGTGTCAGAGCCTAGCAAAGCCGCTCGAGCATTCTTTTGGAAGGGTTTCACTGTAACTTTACAACTACACTGTACATGTATATATGTGTCTGTGTAACCACTTACAGCAAGCTCACTGACTATACAGACATGCCTGTGCAAACACCACCCGATGCAACTACAGCTGCTTCTGGAGAGTTCCTTGCCTCCTCCTGCAGGACCCCCTCCTCACTGAAGTATATGATAGCTAGGAGCAAACAGGGTGCAGGATTTCTGTCCCTTCCCAGATGACAACCAGGTAAACCCAACAGGAGCAGCCTACAGAAGGCTTTCTGCCCCCTTTCTGTGCAGTTCATCTGAAATGTTGCTGATAAAATCATGACAAAGCTGCTTAAGGGAACAAGAGGTTTACTCTCTTATGACAGTCTGGTTACAATTCTCAGTCCAGCTTGACAGGAGAGCTCACACCAACACTAGGGCCAAGGGAATTGGCCACAGCACCTCTATGCAATGGCTGAGAGAGGGACAATCCTTACTTGCCAGGCCAGCACGTCTGGCCAAGTGTATACAAGGGATGCCCCCTTTCTGAAATAGCTCCCTCCATTTTATTCACCCGCCTTGGGACTAGTTCCACCCACCATGGGCTGGGTCTTCCATATCAACTAGACAATCTCCTGCAGGTTCGCTCTGGGCTTCACTCAACTACCAATTCCCTACAAACGTTCCCAGAGCTCAACTGTCAAGTTGACACCTGTGCCTGACTGTGACACTCCCCCTCCTTGTAGGTCCCCGTTGCTTGTGTTTCAACTCCACCGGCGCTCCCACCCCCAGCAAGGCGCGCCCACACTGTCTCCCGGAGGACGGAACCTGTGGAGGGGCAGCACCTCCTGTCCCTGAACTTACCGTAGTTAGGGACCTTCAAAGACCCGCACCACAGCAAGCGCCTCTGGGCTTTCTGATCAATAAACTCTCGAACTTTCTTTCACTCTGGCTCATTAGAAATATATATATATACATATATATATATATTTTTTTTCCTTTTGAGACAAGGTCTCTTGTAGTCTAGCTGGCCTGGACTTTCCTAAGGGGCCAAGGAGGATCTTGAACCCCTTGAGCCTCCTGTCTCTGTGCTCCCCCATGTTGTGATCACAGGTGTGTACCAAGTAATCTACATCCCCAATCCCCCCAAATTCTTTCAATGAGATGTCCTGGGACTCAGCGGGTTCAACACACTGTGACGCTCACTGAATGGTCACGTGCTTAGGAGTTGGGACGGATGCTGGGTTCACTGTGCTGCTGAGGTCCAACCACCCCCACTGCCACGCTTCCCCTTTTCCATTCCTGTGCCGGGCCCTCTGCAGGCGCGTGCCACCGTCTGCTCATTCATTCTGCCACTGGGCACGTGAGCTGTTTCCTGCTCTTGGCCTCTGAGCGGTGCAGACCATATTGCATCCGGTGTCTTCAGGTAGAATGGGGAGCTTCTTTTTTTTTTGTATGTATGTGTGTGGGTGTCTGTGTGCATGAAGGGCTCTGCGTGTGCCTACGGAGGATGGGAACCATTGTGGATCGCTTCTGCCTCCTTTATGCTTCATTGTGGGATTTCCCAGACTTCGTCTTCCAGTCAGAAGTACAGGTCACTACCGCTTCCGCCTGGTATTATTCACATGGGATCAGGATCCAAACTCAGGTCCTTCTGCATGCAAGGCAGTCTTAACACCTGAGCCATCTTTCTAGCCTCAAGGCACCTGTTTCTAAGAAAAGAAATAAGTCTGAGGCAGGATGGTGGTGGCGTAGAGCTCTATTCTAGACTCCATGCAGATGGCACACTCTTCAAAAGTGAACGCTGGGCTGGATAAATGGCTCAGCGGGTTAAAACCTTTTCCTCCCAAGCAAAAGGACCTGAGTTCGGATCCCCAGATCCCATGTAAAAGTGCTGAGCCAATATAGCAGTGGCCCTGGAAGGCAGAACCTGGGAAACCCTAGAGCAAAGCAATGAGGAGGCAGAGTGACTGGCATGATTCTCGAAGTCACTCTTGAGCCTCCATAGACACATACTTGAGTGCCCTCTTACACCCACCCACACACACACATATACCCAGATGCACAGCATGCTCTTGAGCGCAGAAAAAGTGACTGTCACTTTAAATTCTTCTAATACCCCAAGGAAAAAGACTGGGGCGATGTTTGGTCCACCTGAGACACCGGGGAGGAGCATCTTAGGGTGTCTCTTCCCTACTCCCCAGCACCAGGGAGTGGCCAGGGTGATTCTTCAGCCCCCACCCTCGCCCGTGCAGGGTGGGTGCCCCTCAGATGGGCGTCTGTTCATCTGAGGGTCACAGGAAGTGGAAGAGCAGAGTCAGCAAGACTGCTGGGAAAGAACCGACGACTAGAACATCCATTTCACAACGTCCTGAGACTGGTGCGGCCACCAGAAGTCATTCTCTAATTATTTGGAACCGTTCCCTTTGGGCTAAGGGTGGAATGCAGAGCCTTATCTAGCAGGCACGAGGCCCCAACTTCCAACCCCTGCAACCCAAATGCCAGGAAGACAGTCGATGATGGACGGCCCCTAGGTCGCTGCGTATTCAACTGTCAGTTCTTTGAAAGAGCCGCCTCATTCGAATTTCCTGAAACCAGCCCGTGTCTGGTTCGCTTCAACTAAGACTTGAACGGTTTAAATTCTTTTCTTGCCGTCTCATTTTTCCCCTCATTCAGTAATTCATTACATAGCCACACAGTGAGGTCAGCGGTGTGGCCGCGTGCCCAGGGCCAAACCAGAGTCCAAAGGGTCCCCGTTGGGGAGCAACATTAAATGGAGACAGAAAACTCGAGATGGAAGGCCCGAGATGCTGGTGGAAGTTTCTTCTGCTGGGAGTGGGGCCTCCTAGGAGGGGGTCACGGCAGGAGGCGGGATGTGCGGGAGCAGGGCAGGGACAGCTCTGGGCACAGAACATTCCAGGCAAAAGCTGTGGCGTGTCAAAGGCCTGGAGATGGGCCTTGGCTGGGGGGCTGGAGAGGGGAGCTGAGGGCAGGCAGGGCCCTGGGGAGCAGCTACTCATTGTCTGCGTCAGAAGCCACTAGGGAGGCCACTTGGGCTGCCGTGTATGGCAAGAGGCTCTGAGTAGGGTGTCAGTGGGCTTTCTAGTGGGTGGCGACGCCACTCAGACAAAACCCAGCTTCGGCTGCCCGTGGGCAAGCTGCAGGATCTCTGCACTCCATTAGCTCATGGGTGTGCTGGGGACAAGAGCGCGGCTCTTCTGAGTGCTACAGTAAGTGCCAAGCGGGCAGCTCTCAGCCTCTCGCTGCCAGCACCAGCACCACCATCATCACCATCACCGCCAGCACCACGTGCATCCTATCTCCACAGCCATCACCATCCCTCCAGCACCCCAACCCCTTCATTGCCCCCACCATTCCGCTACCGTGCAGCGGCACAGCTCTTGGGGAACAAGGATGAGAGACAAGATCCCAAGCGCCCGAGCCCATGTGACGTCACACGTGTGAGTCTGAGCTGCCGAAGCGGCCGCGGCAGAAGCGAAGCGCACAGGCCCGGGCGTTCACGGGGCACCCTGCGCGCTGAGCGAGTTAGCAGCTCTCAAGCGTGGACATGGGGTGGCTTTCTTGAGGGGAGCCCTCTGCTTTGTCGGCCTTGAACTCAGCGTCTCCAGAAGGCAAAGGACAGGACGGAGAGCCTTGCCCAGCGGGCCTGGTGCCAGGAGCAGCTCCCGGAGAGGAGCCAGGAACGGGCGCTGCTGGTACGTGGGCAGTCAGACCTGCGCTGGGTGGAGGCTCCGGGGCGCAAAGCACCAGACAGCCTGGTCCGAGGCACGCTGCCAGGGCATCTCTAACCCCTTCTGTCTAACCCCAGATGCCAGGCCATCGGCTGAGGCTACGCTGCTGGGAAACACAGGGCCAGCCACACGCGTGTCTACACAGGGCCAGCCACACGCGTGTCTACACAGGGCCTCATCAGAGTTGGTTTTGCCGTCCACCTTCAGAAGATGGTGCCGGGAGCCCGGAGGTGCCAGGACATATGGCAACACACTGCCAGCTGGCACCACGCTCTGGCCAGGATCTCTCCTGCCGATGACACAGATGTCCTCTAGTGAGCCTCCTTCCTGCGTGCTCAGACCCGTGGCTAGAAGCACGTGCTCCGGGGGGCGCGTCCCTCCCCTCCTCTCTCCCTCCTTGTCCTGTCTGCTCTCTCTTCTCCGTTCATTGGCAGAAGCAGCCGAGCAGAGCGGCCGAGGGCACAGAGTTCAGAACCGCAGCGGCAGAAGCTAGCTCGCAGCTTCCACGTGCCTCCAAGCTGTCCCTATCTGTCTCATCTGCTCGACACGGCCGCACGCGGCCCCTCCATCGCGGGGCTGTTACGCGCACTGAGCTAGTGAACATCTGTTGGGTCTTTGGAACAGCACCTGGCGTGGAGAGAAGGTTCTAGAACACTTGCCAGGTAAACACGAAGCCAACTTCCTTAGCAAACACTCACTGGAGGCAGGCTACAGTCACTGCTCTGGGATCATATCGGAGTGTCAGGCTGCTATCCTGCGGGATAGCACGGGGGACGCTCTCAGAGTCATTCTGGAATGTTCCAGCAGGCTCAAGTATTGAGAACGTGGTCCCTGGCTCATGGTGCCACTCTGAAGGCTGTAGAGGCTTTTAAAAGGGGGGGGGTCCGGCTGCCAGGAGTGGGTCACATGACCCCTGCATCTGGCTGTGTCTCTGCGTGCAGCTTGGCCGTCTTGTGAGGGGCCTCAAGGGTACGACCGTGATCACGGTCAGAGCTGCTCCGGCTGCCAGCCCCTCCCCACCGAGACGGGCTGAGACACTTCGAGCCACCGCGGTGAGCCAGGAAACCGACACACGCGTAATCGAAGGCTGCACAACAAGCCCAGGGAGTCCATCGGTTACAGCCACTGCACGCAAGGGAAGCGGGAGGGGAGGCTAAGCAGCTTTGCAATTTTATTTATTTGCTAAAATGTATTTATTTATTTATCTGAGAGAGAGAAAAGCCCAAATGTATAGAGAAGCTTTTCCCTGGCGGTGCCAAGGGTAGAGGGGATGGAAAGAGAGAGACAGAGAAGGAAGGAGGGAGACAGACAGACAGACAGAGCACACACGCATGGAGAAGCTTTTCCTGCAGTGCCCGGATGGAGGTCAGAGGACAACTTTTGGAAGTCAGGTCTCTCCTTCCACCCTGGGGCTTCCCAGGAGTGAACTCGTGTTACCAGGTTTACGAGCAGGTGCCTTACCCACTAAACTCCTCTCTGAAAATTTGTGATTTTTTTAGGTACAATAGTGGTGATGGGGACCCCTCACTGTAAAGCTAACATTTAAGTTACAACTTCACAGTGTGTGGGGGGGGTCACCACAGTGGTCTCTGGGGGATGAGCACTCCAGGCAGTGGACAGCCAATGCGAGGGCCCTGGGACAGGGGCATGCCTGGTGACATGTGTGAACATGTTAACATGTGAACAACAACAGTTGAGAAGTGAACCAAAGGGCGATGGGAGAGGTGGGGATAAGTCACGTGGGGGCCTTGCAGGTCCGTCTGAGTGACATGGAACATTTGGAAACCCTGCGAGGTGAAGGCTGTGACTCTGGGTTGGGCTGAGAACAGGCTCGGAAGTATCGCAGCGGCCAGTGAGCAAGTCTCCAAGGGAGGGGAGGCGCAGCTCCAACGGGGGCTGCCATGGAGACGGCGGGAGTGGGCAGATCCTGGGCTTGTTCTGAAGCATCGGATGGATAAGGCAGAAGGAGATTGAGTCAGGGCACCAGGGCAGGGTGGGCGGCCACGGGTGGGACATACGTGGGAGGGGAGAGCGCTCGTGTGACTGCAGCAAGCCTCAGGTGCCTATGGACATCCAAGAAGACACACACCAAGTCTGGAGGGGGGCATGGGGAGTTGGAGTATGAACTGGAGGCACAAAGCCAGACCCCCCTACAGGCAGGGGAGGGGGAAATCGTCACGGCACAGACATCAGAGAACCCAGCGCTTGCCACACTCATCCTCGGACAAGTAAAGGAGACAGAGGCAGGAGCCCTGGGACGGAAGGAAGCCAGGTACCTGCTAGGTGAGATGAGCGGTGAGACTTGGGTGGACTGTTAGCCCCAAACCCAAGGGAGACAGTGGGCAGAGGTTTCTGTGGGACGGCTGTATGGACGGATGAATTCGAGATCCATCTAGGCGCTACAGAGCCTCTGCTTCATGTGAGAAGTGCTGTATCAAACTCGTTTGCCACCCATCTTACGAAGGAGGAAACTGAGGCATAGCGAGAACTCCTCAGACCCTGGAGGGGGTGTGTGGGGGCTGTCAGGCCTAAAGCCTGCTCTCTGGAGAATGACACATTAGCATCTAAAATGGACAGTAGTTGGGGACTCCTCCCTTTGGAAGGTGAGTTTTGCCTCTTGTCTGCATAGACAGTGGCAGCGAATTCCTTCCTCTGGGAGCTGAGTTTACTTCCTGTCTATTCTTAGATGCTTTTGTTCTTCTCAGAACTGGTGAGGTTAAAACTTCCCCTTACAGTTCCTTCCTATACATTTGAGATGTGTTAATGTACGGACCAGGTAACTCTGCTTTTAGACATTCATTGTCCATTCCCTTTTAGCAACCAAGTGCCATGCCTGCTTTTAACTCTACCTGGAGACATCATGTCTGGTCCCACAGCAAGCAGATGTCACTCCTGCCTTTTCTTTGTGAACTGGAATGTATACATCTTACATAATCCTGTAAAGAATTTGGCCCTGTTCTTCTTTGATTGTTTTCCCATAAACACTCATGTATGCTACAATAAAATGGGCTTAGATGATGGAGGCCATCCTAGGCTCCCTTTGACCCGATGCCTGATCAATTCCTACCGCTCCCACTTCTGTTTCCTGTATGGAAGTCTGGATTTATGCTGTTTTGTGGCCTGGACAGGGGGAGAGGGGTGGGGGGGGGTCCGTCTAGGTTCCCAGCCAGAAGGGCACACCAACCCCGCCCACATTTATGCAGGTACATGAATGACTCACAGGCCTCTGGGGGCAGGAGTGGCTCAGCCCACCGTTGGACAGCGGGTCATCCCAGGAGGCAGTGGACAGCTCTGGAGGCTAAGCTGGCAGCCAGGGCCTGTCCCCACATGGTCAGCGTCCCACGGTGACCTCAGGCAGGGGACTTCCCTTGCAGCCTCAAGTCCGCTGTGGGAGCGACCAGAGAATCACGCGGCAGGACAGCTACCGTAGGACGCGCCTTAAGCTAGGGAGAGGGACCACTGGCTCCCAGTGGCTCCAGGCTGCCCGTAGAATGGGACAGCTGGTCTACCCTTGGAATGTCCCGCAGGCCGGAAAGGCTGCTCGTCCGAGGGACTGGCCCTAAGCTGCTGGAGCCTCTGCATCTGACAGAGACCTATAGCTTCCTCCCCCGAGCAAACAGAGCCGCATGTTTGATTTTAAACGGGCTGCGGAAACATGAAGGGAACTCAGAACCTCTCTGCCGCAGGCCACGCAGACGATCCTGTGTCCTGTGTATTATTCTCTTTTTCTTTGAGACAGAATTTCTCTCCCTAGCCTGGCTGGCCCAGAACTTTCTATTTAGGCCTGGTTCACTCTGAACTCAAAGGTGACCCTCCTGCCTCTAGGGTCACCACATGGATTCCCCCTTCCATTTTTAGTAACAATGTATCAAGGAGTCCTTGACCACAGTGTCTCACAGTTAAGCTAAGTGTTGACTGTATCTCATTTGCTCCTCCTAGCTACCGTTCACTCTGCCACTGTTTTAACCTACTTTGGACCAGGAGCCAAAGTTCAGAGGTTTAGCCCCTTGGCCTGGGTTTCACAGCAAGTCAATTACAGAGTTGGAATGGCACCTGGGACCTCCCATCTCCAGTTCCTATTGAAAATCACCGTGGTGCACAACACGGAGGAGGAATGCATGACGCTCCAGGATGCTGACGTGGGCCCAGAGTCTGGCACACAGTAGGTGGTCAGGGAAGCACGTGGCTTCAGAGAAAGACTTCACTACTTTGTGGGGTGTCTTCCCTCCCTCCCAGGACCATGTAGAGCTTGCCACGCTGGCGGAAGGACCAAAACAGGCAAGGCAGGGCCATGGAGGACGTCCCCTCTGTACCCCTGGATCCACTTCTTTCTCCTCCAGCAGTGGCTTCGGGACAGTAACGGACAGATCAGGAGACCAATGGGAGGGGAGTGTGTGCAGCTGTCATGGACATGCCAATGATCATTACCCCAGTGCAGCAGTGTGACTTCCAGCACGATAGTCTAGGTGCGCAGCAGTATACATACCGTGTGTGTGTGTGTGTGTGTGTGTGTGTGTGTGTGTGTGTGTGTGTGTGTTAGATGGTGCCAGGGATTGAACTCAGGACCTTGTGCTTGCCAGGCATCTGCTCTACCACTGAGCTGTATCTCCAGCCCCAGCAACTGCACTTCAAATGGCTTCAAAGTAATAGTCTCCGTCCCCACCCCACGGCTGTAGCACCGGCTGGTTTGATGCCCGCTGAGGCCACGGTTACTGGTCTCCTTGAGTCCACACGGAGCATCCGAGAGGCCCTAAGAGTCACGTGCTGCTACACGTGCTGCTACACGTGTCACAAAGGGAAGCCCAGGTCCTACTCGGACCCCCAAGGGCTGCAGGCAAGGCTGACTTAGCTGGTGACCAAGTCGGGTGAGGAGGACCAGCCAGAGTCCAGATCTCAGGCAAATTCATCTGCCTCCCTCGCCCTCTGAAGGCCGAGTCGGTGCAGGAGAGTGGGACCCCCCCCACCCAGGGCAGCCGGTCCACTTACCTCCAGCAGCTGCGCAGCGCTGGGCCGGGTTTCTGGGTTCTTATCCAGTGCTGTTTTCAAGAAGTCTCGGAACTCCACAGACCTAGAAGGACAGACGTCAGGGGTGGGCTTGCATCGTGGGCACTGTGCCCGGGGCTCGATGCTTCCCAAGGACACCGTTCCAAGGACAGAGAGCCTTTCTGGTCTAAAGCAGTGTAGACAGTAGGTTCAATGTGACAGGGATCAATGAGTATAGAATGGGATTTGGACGTCTGAGAGGGAACAGGGCCTCCTCAAATTAACATAGTGGTAGAACTCGAACCCAAGCCCCAAATCAAGCCCTAGTCCCAGTCTTGGGCTGTGTCCCATGGCTGCTGGTGCTCGTCAGGCTTGCCATGCCCCGTGGCATGATGGGATCAGCATATTTAGCTTCCTGGCCTTGTTTTCGTGACCAGAGCTGGACTAGAAAGGTCTGGAGACACCCACCTCACTGCTTCTGACCCCCCCCCACACACTTTGGAGCCCCTCCCCACGCCAGCTGCTCACCACTTGGAGGGCGCCAGCAGCGTGGGAGGCTCTGACTTGGCGATCTTGAGCAGGACCCGCATGGGGTTGAGCTCGTGGTGCGGGGGCTCGATCTGCGCCATCTCGATCAGCGTGATACCCAGGGACCAGATGTCAGCTTTATAGTCATAGGGCGTGTCCTTCATGGTCTCGCACAGCACCACCTCAGGAGCCATCCTGAAACAGCCAAGGAACCCCGAGTGCTGGCGGTGGGCTCACTGCCGGAGGCACCACCAGCCCCTGGAGCCACGACCAAATGCCTGACGTCCTGCGGTCTTCCTCAACCGGCTTCGCCTTGGGCTGCGTCCCTGCCACAGCCTGCAGCGGTTCCCAAACCCACCACCAGGTGGCGGCAGCGATCCAGAACAGAGTCCTGGAAAAAGGGAGTGGGGGGGGGGAGACAGAAGGGGAAAGAAAGGTTCCAGCAAAACACAAGGTGGGAAAGTAGGGTGGGCAGCATAGGACAGCCGGGGGGGGAGGGGGGAGAGAAGAGAAAGGAATAAAGGGGAATAGGGGGAGAAAGAGTTAAGAGTAGTAAGTAAGCAAGAAGGAGGTAACCGCGGAAACAAAGTGGGAACAAAGTCACCAGGTGTGAGATGGAGTAGAAGAGCTTTGGGTTTTGAAGCAATGGTTTGGAAAAAGAAGACAGGCCACAAAAGCCCAGGGACAATTCCCGTGTGGACAGGAATTGATCTCGCTCCTCTTCTCCTCCTTCCTGCCCTGGGACGCATCCGTACATGTCACAAGTCAGTCAGCATCTGCTCAGCGAATTGCTCCTAGTTTATTAACAGCTGGGTGTGAACACTATAAGCTACCTGTCCGAGGGCTCGGCTGTCCTGTAAAGTGGAGGCTCAGGCCACACCCAGCAGGCTGACTCAGGGGTCAGTCACTTTGGGGTTTTGGACCTAACACTTGGCTTGCCAATCACGTCCCGGCGACTCACCAGTAGGGCGTTCCTATGAAGGAGTCTCGCTTTTGCAGAGTTTTCAGATTCTTGGCAGACACGCCAAAGTCAGCTACAAGACAAAAAAAAAAAAAATCTCAGATATAAAATCTGAGGGGCGTTCACCACTCACGCCCCTGGGGTAAAGTCCCAGGTGTAGGTCCAGAGTGCACATTCTACGTGTTCGGCACATGCCATTTTCTACCCAGCAGACTGAGAGCTTCACAAATATAGTGATTTGGTGGGGCAAACTCTCCAAACAGGCTCTTCCCTCCAACTGAGAGGGTGCACTGGCCAGAGCCTTCGATGAGCAAATGGCAGAGAAGCCCCAAGACCCTTTACACCAGCCGCCTGCATCTGACTCAGGAATGGCAAACCTGTGACTCCAAAGAACCGTAAATACAAACAAAACAAAACAAAACAAAACAAACAAACAAAAAAACCATCTCCATCAATGTGATATTAAATCAGTAACAAATTTTCAAAACCAAACTTGCTGGATTACCTTTTTTCCTATTTTTTTAATTTAAATATATTATCTGAAAATACAACCTGATTTTCAACAAAAGTTGAAACACACAGACAGACACACATAGGATACAGTGAAAACCAGGAGCGGTGTTAACAGCCTAGCAGGGTGGTACACGCCGAGGACCCCAGAACTCGGGAAGCTTTTGGCCTGAGCCATAGGGCAGGTGGTTGGGCAGCGAGGTGGAGTGCTTGCCTCAAATGAGCCCCGGCCCTGAAGTTAAAAAAATCATGAAATACTGTTTCAGAAAGATACTGTACATCCGGATATATGCTTAATATTAGGAAGTTGGGAGAGAAGAAGAAAATGCACAGTTGTCTGTGCCACATGGAAATGTGCTCCCATAAAAGGGCACAGACACTCTGAACTGGCTTGAAGGAAACCCACCAATTGCTTAACTAGCGTGTGGGTGTGGCTAGACTAGATGAGGTTCCTTCCGCTTTCTGAATTCCGAAACTCTGCTGGGTCGCCTATTCATGGCTTTCAGGACTAAAAAAATGAATCAGTAAGATTTATCTTCGAACGCACCCCAACATGGCCAGCCTGCTTTCTCACACCGCGGATGAGGAGAGACTCCAGAGATAAGAGGGGAGGTGGCTTCCAGGCCTTGGGGCGCCCGCACTGTAGTCAGGCAGGAGAGGGTCAGAGAGTGGGTAGAGACTCTCCCGGGACCCTAGGGCCTGGGCCTAGCTTTTGCAAGAGTCACAACTTCAATGGGGATGTGGGACCCACTGCACATCCTCCATGGCCGCCCTCTTTGCCGGGCTCCCCCCGGGGCTCCCCAGAGCTGAGAGAGGCTCAGGGACTGCCAGGGGCAAACCCCCGTGCCCCACTCTGGCTTCCGTGGGAGGAGCCGACAGCAACCTTATGAACAGCTGAGGGAAGTGAGGACGTGCCCTGGGGCGGGGGGCGGGGAGAGACAGGGTGGCCCAGGAGGAGGCTCAGCTGAGTGCCTGAAGCGATATCCATCCAGCAGCTGGTTCAGGTGCAGGACCGACCCTTGACCCAGCCCTTTCCTGGCAGCCTGCCACTCTGGCACAGAAACATACTCGGCCAATCTGGCAGGATTGGTGGGAGGAGGATTCCTAGGGAGAGAGAGAGGAATCCAGGGTGCACAGTTGAAGAGGCGGGACCTGGGGGGCAGACTCGGTGGGGCCCACAGGCCTCGGCAGAGCTGATGAGGGTCGGCACAGGGCAAGCTGCTGGTAATGAGCTGGACGGGCCGGCAAGGACCAAGGGGGCAGGTCCAAGTAGAGGAAGTGTGTGTGTGTGTGTGTGTGTGTGTGTGTGAGAGAGAGAGAGAGAGAGAGAGAGAGAAGAGAGAGAGAGAGAGAGAGAGAGAGAGAGAGAGTGGGGCCAACAAGGACCAAGGGAAACAGTTCTAGGCAGAGGAAGTATGTGGGGGGTGGGGATGGGGGGCTGGGAAGACTAGCCAGGTCGTCTGTGGCGCAGGAATGCTGATCCTTACAGTCCATCCGTGAGAGGCTTGAGGATTAACTGGCACTGTTATAAATGACTCAGCTCCCAGCTAGGGCATGGGAAGTATCTCTCTCTCTCTCTCTCTCTCTCTCTCTCTCTCTCTCTCTCTCTCTCTCTCTCTCTCTCACACACACACACACACACACACACACACACACACGCATGCACCTGCTGGTTACACGGGCAGGCCCACAGTTTAGCCTGGAGAACTTCAAGCCAAGAAGGCAGAAGGGACTGACACTGTCCTGCGAGGGGCCACAGACCTCTAGGTGGGGACTTGTAGGCTGGGCAGAAAGGACCATCACCTCCAAGCTTAGGTGGGCCCCCGGCCCTGGGACTGCCTAGAAGGGTCCCCCAGGGCTCCCGGAAGACACTGGTGAGCCTGTGTTTTCCCACGAGGCTCCTGTGCGGGAAATCTGGTGGCAGTCAAGAGTGAAGCCTGAGGCGAGACTCCCAGAAGCTGGCCACCCCGCCCCCACCCTCCAGCCCCCCCATGACCCATCCTGCCATCCCCAGCCCCATGGTCTGGGAGTGAGAGGAAAACAGAAGCCACCAACTTTCACAATGACACGAGGTCACAGCCCCCCCCCAAGCCAGCACAGGCTATTTGAGCGGCTACTTCCCCTTCCCCTCCCGAGAAGGGAGTCAGGAGGGAGGATGGGTGGGCCCCGCTGGAGGCGCAGGGCTTTCCCCCAGCCCCTTGGCCTGTGCTCAGGGACTGAAGCTCCTGAGGGGCGTCCCCTAGTGTGTGTGGTGGGGGAGGGGGTTGGCCAGGCTGAAAGCTATTTTCTGCCACATTCTTCCGTTTCCTTTTAGAACAAGTTACAAGCAAGGTAAAGGGAAATCTCCCTGGCCCACGGTGGAGCCCTAAGAGACGCTTCCGGCTCTGCGGAATGGAGCCCCATGTCACAATGGCCGACTCTATGAGTTTGGGTGAGACTTAGTCTCAGGGGCACCGTGAATGCAGATGTTGCTGGAAAAAGTCTTCCCTGACAGGGCAACCCGCCCTGCCTCCACTTCCCTCTCCACAGTTGACCTCAGGGTCAACCACAGGTTGAGAATATTACATGGAAAATTCTAGACATGAACAAGTCATTAGTCTTAACTAACATTCATTATGGTATATTGTCATAGTCTTCGTTTTAACTGTTATTGTTGTTAATCTCTTACTGGGTCCAATCTATGAACCAAACACTCCCACATCTCTATGGAGGAGAAACCACAGTGTATACAAAGTTCAAGACCATCCATACTGTCAGACCCCTGAGGAGGGAGAAGGAAGGACCACTGTCTGTTTTAGCAGCAATTCTATTTGTGGAAATAGACCTTGCCGGCGTCCTAACATGAACAAGTAATTACAGAAACAGCAGTCAGCAGAACAAATCGGAAACAACAGAGCCAGCGCTACAGCTTACAGGCAAAAGGCTAGAGAGATGATGGGTGTCTCCGCTGTGAAAGAACACATAACCCTGAAAAAGAATGAGGCCACATCTGGACGTGCCAAGTCGGAAATTTATCTGTAACAGCCGCGCGCATGCTGTATATGTCTGTCATAGTCTCACGTGTGCTGTGTGTATCTGTAACAGCCCTATGGAAGCAGGCCCGTTCCCAGACGTGGGATTTGGGGGGGCAGGGGGCAGTGCAGAGAGGGACTTACTTCTGTCTGTCTGTCTGTGTGTACGCGCATACGCGCGCACGCACTCACATGCACAGAACCCAATGAATCAACTGAGCCACGCTAGACCAATCAGAGCCCTTTACCTGGATTACTGAAATTGCCAATGGTAAACTCCTGGTTCACCCTGCAGGTGACAATGCTGGAAAATGCAAAACCAGATCTTACCAGAAGTTTCCAGAAAGGGTCTAGAGGTCCTGGTAACCAAGATGCATGGAGGTCAGAGGTCAGGCCAGCTTGGCACACTATCCGGTTCTAACCGACACCAGGCCCAGTTGTCTCTCTTCCCTGACCTGGTTCCACGAGATAAACATTTGCTGTCTACCTGTGTGTTAGCATTTGACACTAAAGAAATCTACAACAGGGTGGTGGTCTGCGCAGCAGGTCCGTAGTCTGACATCTTGGCTGAAGCCCCATCGCATCTCTTGCTAGCTGTATGTCACAGGATAAGTCCGCTCATTCCTCTGGATCCCAAGTCCTCCTTGGTAAAATGACCTTTGAGGACAAAATGAACTGCTGCGAATCTGACACAGATTCAGAGCGCGGCAAGCTGCACCGTTCCCCCCTTCTGGGAGTTTCTGCTTTTCATGGTTCCAGTTAATTTCCTCGGTCAGCCAAACACATCACCTTCAGTCTTGGCTCCTCGAGAGAGAAGAGGACATGTGCACGTCACAGTCACACACGCAAGTGTTGCATTCCTAGTTGCTACTGTTGATCTCTCTCCGTGTCCAATGTGTAAGGGAAGCTTTACCACGGGTGTGCAAATTCAGGAACGACCTAGTCTAGATGGGCTCTGGTGCCATCCAGTCCGCACAGATGTCCAGGACGGGTGGGCAGCTGCAGCTACACTGGGGTCAACAATCACCGGTGAACTTCAAAGCAGTTTGAAATCCAAGGCTGCAGCAACTATTTGCACAAGGAAGAAGCAGAGGCCCAGCAGCAGAGACGTTCCTGACGCCCGCCCCATACCCTGGCACCTGGCACTCCACCCTGCTGTCAGTCACCCCCACGCCAAGACATCTATCACTCCACCCTGCTGTCAGTCAACCTCATGCCACGACACCCGTCACTCCACTGCTGTCACGGTCATCCTGCAAGAAGGCTCCATGGTTTCCTAAGTGCCTGTACACCACATGGCAGAAGTGGCTGGGGCAGGATCTGAACCAGGCCTGGCCGCCCCTCTCCTCACTTCTGCTCACCGGTTCTACCTGCACTTGGTGGGGGAGCAGCACTGACTTGTCCAATGAGTGACGCACTTGCCTGGAGGAAGATCTGCTAAGCGATGCTCTCAGGCAGCTCCGAGTTACAGAAAGACAGGAGGTTTGTGGCCCAGGGTCTTCTACACCCCCCAATCTCTATACAACTCCTGCTCCTGGGCCTGCTTTCTCACGAGCAGCCTTGGGGAGTCACCTGGCCCTTGCTATGTGATTGAGGACAAGTCATTTTCCTCTCGGATACCAAATGCCAAAGGGCACCCCTGACTGACTTACCATGGGCTCCAAGCCATGCCACTACACTCACACTACACTCGCAGTCTTATTTTCTATGGCAACCAGTCTGTCGATTAATCGATGAATTTAAAATAGATTTTATTTATTTTCTTATTTTTTAGATGTAAGTTAAACTCTGTGTGTGTGTGTGTGTGTGTGTGTGTGTGTGTGTGTGTGTGTGCGCGCGCACGCGCGCGCTGTGTGTCCCTGTGGAGGATCAAGGGTGACTTCAGGGATCATTCTGGATTGCTTTTACCTCCTTTCTGTTTCCCTCTGGGATTTCCCAGGCTCTACCCACCAGGGCCAAGAGTGCTGGCTGCCATTTCCACCTGGCATTTTTATGTGGGATCTGGGATCTGAGCTCAGGACTTTCTGCTTGGGAGGCAGAGTTTTAACTCTTGAGCCGTTTCCCCAGCCCAATTAACCAATTAATTTATGAGCGATAAGGAAGCACATGTAGAAGCGAGGGGGCTTTTGGAAGTTGGGATATGGGGATCAAACTCGGATCACGAAATTTGTACCCAAGTGCCTTTATCTGCTAAGCCAGCTTGCCAGCTTGCCTTCTTATATATTAGGAAGAAAAATCCATCCATCCATCCACCCATCCATCCATCCACCCACCCACCGTGGTGTGTTACACACTACCAGCTTGCCATAGGTACATATGAAGCCAGCGGACAAGTCTCCCAGGCCAGCTCTCTCCTCCCCCCATGCTGCTTTGGCTTTCTGGGGTCAGCTTTCTGGGGTCAGCTCTCTCCTCCCACCATGCTGCTGTGGCTTTCTGGGGTCAGCTCTCTCCTCCCACCATGGGGGTTCTGAGGCTTCAGGCAGAACCTGGCCAACAGTGAGTTCGTGTACAGAGGCCGGAGGCGCCTTCTTGCTTTCTGTGCTAACCTCACATGCTTGTGGACCGTGCACAGTAGGCGAGCAATGTGATCCAGAGTCAACCTTACTATTAGCAGCAATGCTGAAAGACTGATGGAGGAGCTCAAAGCACAGCAGCTGGGAAAACTGAGGCAGTGGGAGGAGAGGGCACGCGTTTACTGTTTGGCTAAGAAACCTACTAAAAATTCAGAGAGAGAGAGGACATGACTGTTAAAAATCAAGTTTTGATACTCAGTTTTCTCTCCACACTGAATCTCCCTATTTGTGGATTCCACCAGCGATGGACTGAAGACGTCCAGGAAGGAAATGCTCTGTCCGGAGCCCTTTTCTCCCCGTGGTCTACAGCAGTGATGTATGCAGCACACGGCATCGGGTGTAAGTCACCTGGGGACGCTTCAGCGTACAGGAAGATGTCCATAGGTTTTACGTGACACCATGTTACAGGAGGGACCTGAGCACCCGAGGACTTTGGCATTTGGGGGATCCTAGAACTAGTTGCCCCGGAACACCCAGGACAGCGGTGTGTGTCTGCTGTCACTTTCTCTTCACAGATACGGGGTCCCCTTCCCTTTCAAGTTTATCCGACTGGAAGCGAGGGCCAGCTCCGGCATTTGGGCTGAGCGCACTGTGCGCTGCTGCATGCACCACAGGATACTAACCAGCCCTCCTGGCTTCCCCCCACGGGATGCAAACGGCATCCCCTCCTCCCCACGTCTCCAACCAGAAGTGCTCGGTTAGCTTGGGCAGGTGCGCAGGACTCCACCCGTCGCCAAGGCTGGAGAGGAGGAGAGTCGGTACCTCGGAGCTGGGGAGGTGGCCAGGGTAAGTGAGGACCCCACACTCATGAGCAGGCCTGGGCTTCCTCCCGCTGCAAAGGCCAGTTGGCACCACCAGCCAGGACCCCCTCAGTCAGACACCACGTGGCCCTCCCAACTCTTGCCCAGCAGCCATGCTTACCCAGCCTGATGTCCCCCTCGAGGGTCATGAGCACATTGCCGGCTTTCAGGTCGCGGTGGATGATCCGCTTGCCGTGCAGGAAGTCGAGGGCCTCCAGCATCTGGCGGCACACCACCTGAATCTGGGGCTCAGTGAGGCCGCGGTCGAGCTCTGGAAAACAGGGGAGCAGCATGACGCCAGGCCCTGGCTAGGCCCGCACCGAGGCTGGCACCTGGTGGGAGGAATGGTCTCTGCCTGCTGTGGGGAGCACCCTCAGGGAGCACTCCTGCCACATGGAGTTATTCTGCCCATGTGACACAGCTGTGCTCTGTGGTCCAGAGGAGGACGCTCAGGAGTCACTTGTTCAAGGTCACCCACACAGGCGACACAGATCCGAGACTCAAAGCAGAGTCTGGATTCCGAGTCTAGGCTGCTGCGGTAATTCACACAGAACAGCACCTGGCTCGGGGTTTTAGAGGCCCCGCGGTCCAAGAGCTTGGCTCCATCTGGTGAGGTCCTCGAGCCAGATCCAGACGTGGCAGAGGGCACCGCGTGGTAATGACTCAGCACGTATGCTAATGTGTCAGTGAGGTACTCGTGGGGGCCCACTCAGGACCTCACCTAACCCACCTCTGAACATTTAGAGCGGGTGAGTCTGAGGATTAAGTGTCCACCACACGGATTTTGGGGGGACATATTCAAACCACAGCATCGACTCTGGGGTCAGGAACAGTGCTTGGTTCAGAATATGGAGGGACGTGGCATTCGGAGTAGTACTTGGAACAGGGCGAGGAAGGGCAGGGGGAGGTTAGGATGGACAGAGGTTCCTTTTGGGGGAATGGGAGCCCCACAGGCACAGGCCTGGAGCTGCCAGGGTGTCTGGTGGTAGCATCAGGAGACATAGAAGGTAAAAACCAGAGAACGCACAGGCGGTCACCATGAGTCCTCCCTACGCTAGCTGGGACCGTCTCTGTCCGTACAGTGATAGCGTAAGAGGCAGAGGCTCCCGCTAAGGGTTGAAGGGTGAGCACAGCGGCACACGCCTATAGCCCCAGCACTCTCGAAGCAGAGAAAAAGAGCATCAAGAGGTTATGGGCACCCTCAGCCACATGTCATCTGAGCCCAGCCAGGGATACATGAGCCCACTGCAAAAGGCAAATACAATATTTCATCTAGGATGTGCTGGGGTTTGAACTCAAGGCTTTACATGTTGCCGGCAAGCGCTTTACCCCTGAGCTATACTCCCAGCCCAAAAAAGTCCCTCTAGTGCAGGAGAGAGCTTTCAGAGCTCTGCAAGGGGGCATCCCCGTTGTCCAACAAGCTAGACGACAGGGTGGGAAGGAGGAAGGATGCTTGCTCCCAGAGCAGGTGCTGGGAGAAGGCAGTGAGGAAACCCAGGGACAGCATGCTGAGTTCCATGCGGCCACCTGGATTACTCCGGTTGGTGCTGCCACCTAAGACCTCTGGATGGAGGGTGTCCCTTGGCTGGGGCTTCTCTAGCCCCAGGCTCCAAGGCAAATCTGATGCGCAAGGCCCTGCTGTGCATCCTCCCAGTGGCTCAGCACCACGGGCCTGTCTCTCCCAGTGCTAGGAGTCATCCCTGTCCACCAGCTCCCTCAGGAGAGGTTGAAGTAAACACAGCCTCAGGTGTCATCTGGGCTGCCTGAAAGCCAGGCCCCAGAGCTGGGCTCCTGAACCAACACCTCCCTATGTGTCTGCAAGCTGCTCCCTTCCCATGAGTTTCTGCATCTGGAAGCTGCTCCCTTCCTATGACTCTCTGCATCTGCAAGCTTCTCCCTTCCCGTGACCCTCTCTGTGCATCTGCAAGCTGCTCCCTTCCCGTGACCCTCTCTGTGCATCTGCAAGCTGCTCCCTTCCCGTGACCTTCTCTGTGCATCTGCAAGCTGCTCCCTTCCCTGACTCTCTCTGTAAGTCTGCAAACTGCTTCCTTCCCTGACTCTGCACATCTGCAAGCTGCTCCCTTCCTGTGACTTAATCTGTAGCCTCTATGTCCCCGGCATCAACTTGATGCAGAATGAAACAGAGGGCTGGGGTGTGGCTCAGCAGGTGGAGTGCGTGCTGTGCAAACACGAGGACCTGCGTTGAATCCCAGGTCCCATATAAAAAGCCGCATGGTATCATGTGTCTATAATCCCAGAGGTGGAGAAGGAAAGAAGGATTTCTGGGGCTTGCTGGCCAGCCAGCGTGGCCTAATAAGGGAACTGCGGATCTGAAAGAGAGGTGCAGAGTGGCCGAGAATGTCCAACATTTAACTGCAGTTTGTGCATGTGCACACGTGCACACATACCCACCTATACACGTGCACCCCCCACAAGAAGAAAAAGGTTTCTTCTGGTTTCAGACCTGAGGATCCAGCGAGGCTGGGAGTCACCCCAGTCTCGCGCATGGATGACTACCCACAGTTCTGAGGCTTGGTCAGGGCACGAGAATGTCCCTCAGGTTCACAGGCTGGTCCCCAGGGTGGTAGTATGGGAGCCTTAGGAGGACTTAATACGGGTCACGATGCTATGGCTACGCCATCCAGAGGGGACTTGCTCTAGCCTCAACAGTTCTTTCGCGCTGTCGCAAAAAGAGCAGCTGCCTGTCGCCACGTGATCCCTCCCACAGGCCTCTCCCCACTGTCACACCAGCCACTGTGTGTCCTTCAAAGGGAAAAAAAAATGGGACTCCAGAGAGGTGACCCTCTTCCCTAGCCAATGAGGCGGGTTCATCCTGCCGGAAGTGGAGGGAGCCAGCTCAGTACCTGTCCCTGCTCCTCTCTCGCGAGGCCTTTCCTGCCCCCTCAGCTGGGGACACGGCAGGAGGCCCTTGCCAGGGGTTGATTGGTTGTTTCGATCCCACGAGCCGAAAACCTCTCTCTCTCTGTTCGTTACAAACCGTCCAGCTCCTGGAGTTCCGGGACCATCACGAGTGACGGCAGTGGGCGTCCCACCATCTTATGGTCGAGGAAGCCCACGAGGATGAGTGACCGGCAGTTGAAGGACACAGGGCTTCATGAAAGGCCAGTCTTCTAGCCCTACCTCCAAAAGGACAAGGCCCCCGAGAGGTCGTGGGAACAGCGGAAGAGGACGGAGGGACTAGTGAGCGCTCTCCAGGAGCACAGGCGTGGGGCGAGCATCCCACCCCCACGGGTGGGGGACTCACCCAGCATGATGGCGTCCACGGCTCCCCCGGGGCAGAACTCGATCATGATCTGCAGGAGACACAAGGCAGGGTGAGCAGAGACCCCGCCTCCTGGGTGTGTCCCATGCTTTCCCTGAGAGACCGGTACAGCAGCCTGCATACAGCAGCCTGCATCCCGCCCCTCTCCCACCAGCCTTCCCTCTCCTACCCCATGTGACAGCCTTGCATCTATGTGACCAAGAGCATCAGCAAACTCACTCAGCCCTGTCCAAGTTGGTGCCGTCCTCACAGGAGCCTGCGTCCCTGTTCTTTCTACCTGCCACAGCTCTGTCCCCTCATCCTGGGGCTCTGGAGTTCATCTCAAGTGTAGAAACCGAGGCCCACAAAGGGGTGTGGATCACCAAAGCCACAGACTGTAGCTGAGAAGTCACAGACTGAAACGCAGGCTTTCTACACCTAATACATGCATCTGTCCGTCCACCTGTTCATCCATCCATCTGTCTGTCCATCCATCCATCCGTCCGTCCGTCCGTCCATCCATCCATCCGTCCGTCCGTCCATCCATCCATCCATCCATCCATCCATCCATCCATCCATCCGTGTGTCCATCCATCCATCCATCCATCCTCTACCCACTGCACAAGTAACACACGGAAGGTCCTGGGAGAAGCACCGTAGTGCAGAGGGCAGAAGAGGACAAGTCATAGGCCCTCCCTCCGGGTTGCGCTCTCATTCCCAGCACGCTCTGGACAGAGGCTTTGCCATCTTCCCTGATGAGGGGATCATCACGGAAACTAACCAGCCACCTCCCAGCTTCCGGCTCCCGGGCCTCCAACAGGGCCCTGCAGAGAGGTGCCACGAGGGCTCTTGCAAAACAGAAAGTTACGCTGTGTTGCCATCCACACATCCCTCCCCAGAGGTCCCTTTGAGGAAAGAGGGAGAAGACACCATGTGCCACTGTGCCAGGCCTCCAGCGTGACCTTCCAGAAGCTTCCCAGCAACGCGAATGCAAGGCTGGAGGAGATGCAACTTTGCAGACAGCTGAGCCCAGGCCTTGATCCTTAGCTCGCTGGTGTGGCCTTGGACGAGTTCCTGTGACTGTCTGGGCCGTTTCCTCAGCTATATAAGGGGCCATTGAAGCTACTGCTCCTAGCTCTGCCAAAGCACTGGAGATGAGCCATGCTGGGGGGGCAGAAAGCCCCAGAAGGTCAAGTAGGGCCGTGTCTGTTTGGCAAGCTCTGTCACCACATCCTTGAGGCCCTCCAGGGATTCCCCGCACTTGCTGTCAGACACCTGCCAGTCTCTCTGCGACACAAGTTAACTATCCCAACCTCTAGGTCGACAAGGATTGGCTGTCAACCAGCAGACCGTGCTATGCCCTGTGCGGACGGAAGCTCCCCATTCTTAGCAACGAGATCAGAGCGGAAAAGGTAATGGACAGATTCACTTCCGGTGCGCCACCTTCGTGACTGCCAGGATGGTCCCACTCCCTGCCTCCCGCTTCCTAGTCTGTAAAATGGCACTCGGTGCCTCCCCCTCCATCTGCATCAGAAGGTTACACGATTTTTAACCGGGAAGTTACCGCTCTTCAGCTTCTGAGACCATCTCTCCCAGGCTGCCCGTGAAGACACGCCTTGCCAGAAACACAGCTCAGGAGCACAGACTCAAGGTCGCTGCACCCCTCAGTGAAGCAGTCAACTCGCACAGCCCCCCAGCACAAGGTCCTGCTCTGACCTGTCCAGCTGAGTCCTCCCCGGCTCAGCCTTGGGGGAACCCCAGCTTCCTCTGCAGTTCAAGAGTGCGCCCAACTCCCAAGCTTCCCTTTTACTATTTTTGCCTTGGCTGCTGGGAAGCTCTGAGTGAAGTCCGCCTCCTCAGCTTGATCTGGTTCTCACGCCTTACTTGGTTTTTTGTTTGTTTGTTTGACTTTTTCCCTCCAGTCCTGGAAAATTGCAGGTTTAACCTTCTGCTTGCTGCAAGCTAGCTGGGGGGTGAGGGGGGAAGGGTGCAGAAGCTTGGATCATAAACCCCTCAGGGCTTTCACGCAACTATAGAAATGATAATCTCAGTAGTGATACATGAAATCGTCCTCCACAGCCAAGGGACCCCTAGGTTTGAGCAACCTTGGGTTGAAAATATGGGGAATAAATGATTCTACTCCAAATACAATTTCATACTTACTCAGAAGCATTTAAATAATAACAGGGAATGCAAATTATCTGTAGGTTGTAGACAAAACACACTACTTTATAGAAGAAACTTGAGACTCCTGGATTGGGGGTACCCATACCAGTCCTGGAGACCGTACCCCACGTGTGGAGGCATGGCTGTAATACTGGCCGTAGTAAATGCATAACCTTAGGTTGCTACCAAGCATACCCGCCTGGAAGCCTCTGAATGCAGAAGGCTTGCACACTTAAGTCCATTAGGCCTCATCC
This sequence comes from Typhlomys cinereus, assembly GCA_023101885.1. Classification (NCBI taxonomy): domain Eukaryota; kingdom Metazoa; phylum Chordata; class Mammalia; order Rodentia; family Platacanthomyidae; genus Typhlomys; species Typhlomys cinereus. The sequence goes on along the minus strand of JALPQD010000562.1, from coordinate 538,114 downwards.
AACTGATATGCTATGAAGTTTTATAAGAATTTACCATTTTTTTTAAAAATTTTTTTATTATTATTTATTCAACTGTGTGCATGTGCGTGTGTATGTGCGCGTGCATGTGTGTGTCTGTGTGTGTGTGTGTGTGTGTGTGTGTGTGTGTGTGTGTGTGTGTAGAACCACGGACGAATTCGCGAACCACCATGGACGCCTCCACCTCCTTCTGCCCCGGGATTCACAGGCTCTGCCCTACCAGGACCAGAAGCGCAGGCCGCCCCCGCCTCCGCCTGGCGTCTATACGTGGGATCTGGGATTCGAACTCAGGACCTTCCGCCTGCAAGGCGGAGGCTTAACCCCTAAGCCACCACTCCAGCCCCAAGAATTTACCATTTTTAAATGAAAGTCAGGCCTAAAATAACCCATGGGTAGACACAAAGGGGATGGGTGCCCGTTGCTGGTCCCCACGTGAGCGGTGCCCATGCCTTCCTAGACAAAGGCTGGCTGCTCAGGATGGAATACCATGCCGCCAGCCCAAACTCAGCAGGTTCACAATCCCTGAGCTCCACACACCAAGGACGGATCGCTTGAACCCATCAGAGCAGCGAGCAGCTGCGCGTGCAAGTGTCTCAGGGAGCAGCTGCGCATGCGCGGCATGGAGCCTGGCGAGTGGGGCGTGCGATCTGTTTAAAACAGCAACAGGTTCCTCCTGAGTATCTTCTGGAAGCCCCACCTCGCCGGGGCACAACAAGGGCCACCCGAGAACACTAGATAAGGCCCCAACCTGTAAGAGTCTGGGGACTTGGGGTGAGTGGGGGCGGGGGTGGGGGTTCTGCCCAGGAACATCGGCAGAAATGGTGGAGAGGTGCAGACAGCACACAAACCGTTACCCTCGAGCCTGTGGGTTCAGGGTGACCCGGTGCCACGGCTGGCTGGAAGCCTTCCTCAGGGCTTCTGCGTGTGGTGTGGTGCTAGGGAATGAACGAAGCAACTGAACGTGCTAGGCCAGGGTCTTCAAGCCTTTTACATTTATATTTTACTTATTTATTCATTCACTTTGAAATAGGGTTTTACTGTGTAGCTCAGGCTGACTTTAAACGTGTGATTTCCCTGCCTGAACCTCATAAGTAGCTAGAATTACAGGCCTGAGATACCATACACGGCCCAGGCCAAGCCTTCAGTATTCGGAAAGACATATGGACTGTTTCTATCAGTAGCTAACTATGTATAGCTAAACAGTTATTACTCTGCATATAACCATATATTCTCCCATTGTCTAAAAAAAAAGCTTTGAGGGCCTCTGAGTATGAGTCATGGGGGTATCGGGGGCTTACTAAACCTCTGGAAGATAGAAACGGCACCAAACATGCAAAAGCAACAAAATCAAAAAGAATACACGGGCTGGATCTCAACATTAAAACCGAGCATCAAAAGACATCGAGAAAGTGGAAAGGAGACCATGGACGCAACTCAGTTTCAGACCACCCGCTCAGAGTTCAACTCCCAGGAACAGAAGAGCAACAAAAAAACCAACCACAGAACAACATCTTTGGTGAATACTGATAAAAAACGCTCAGCACAACACTAGCAAATCACTGTGGCATTGCATTGTACCTCAGCCAAGACAGACTGGTTTTTCCAGGAATGCAAGGGTGGTTCAATAGCTAATAATTTACTACGGTAATATAGCGCATTAACAGAATTCAGGAAAAGATAAGACTCCGAGACTTGGTGATATAGTAAAGGCATCTGGCAGAGCTAGTCACCTCTGTGAGAATGACTCGACATGGTCAAGAGTCGCCATAGCACAGGAGAGGCAGATTCGAACCCACAGGAGCAACGGAGCCAAGGTTCACAACGTCCAGCAAGGGTGGCAAGATCACTAAGTGGGAGAAGGGAAGTCTTCTCATCACAGGAACTCAAAAAAGCTGGAAATCTACATGGAAGAGACAGAAGCTGGACCCTTACTGTACAATGCACAAACAGCAGTGCAAAAAGTTACACGTATGAGCCGAGACTGTAAAGCTCGGAGCAACACACGAGAGAAGCTTCGAAAGACTGGTGTTGGCTGTCATATAGAAAACAGGCGCCAACACCAAAAACAAACCAGTGGACTGTGTCTACCTCAAACGTTCCATACAGTAAGGATCGCATGGGTACCACCTAAGAGACAGCTTACCACCCAGGAAACACCTGTCAACCAACAGGCTCATCTAAACACATGAGAAAAAAATTAACTTCAGTGACACAGAGGAGAAAAAAAAAACAACATGAAGAACTCCCATAGTTCACAATAGCAAAAGAAACCCTAACATTGTAATTTAAAAGTGGACCAAGGAGTCGGGAAGAAAGCTCAAGAGGACAAAAGTACTTGCCATATCGGCCTAGCGACCAGAGTTCAAGCCCCAGAGCCCGTGTAAAAATTTGGATGCAGAGGCACACATCTGTAATCCCAGCAAGCCTACGGTGAAATGGGAGGTGGGATGGGAGACACTGAGCTCACAGGCCAGCTGGCCTGGAATGACCAGTGCAGCAAAAGCCAGATGGACCCTCCCAACAAGACGGAGGGCGAGAATGAGCTCCCAGAAGTTGAAAATGAAAATAAGTAAATAGGGGCTGGAGAGGTGGCTCAGGGGTTAAGCCTCTGCCTTGCAGGTGGAAGGTCCGGAGTTCGGATCCTAGACCCCACGACGCCAGGCGGAAGCAGGGGGGGGCTGCGTTTCTAGTCCTGGTAGGGCGGAGCCTGTGAATCCCAGGGCAGAGTAAACAAAGAGGAGGTGGAGGTGTCCATGGTGGTTCCTGAACTCGTCTGTAGTTCTACACACACACACATACATACACACACGCATACATACACACACGCATACATGCACACTTGAATAAATAATAAAAAAATTTTTAAATAAAGAAAAGTAAACACGCACTAAGGATTTGAATGGACATTTCCCTAAAGAAGACAAATAAGTGTATATAACCAGTGTATGCAAATAACAAGACACTTAAATACGGAGTGAATGCAAATCAAATAACCATGAGATCTGACCTCCTGCCTGCCGTTGGTCAAAGACAAGGCATTTGTCGGAGCTAAGCACCTTTGTGGGAAAACTCAACTCAGTACATAGCTGTACAACAGAGGCAGATGCGAACCCACAGGAGCAATGGAGCCAAGGCTGAGAGGCGACCACGTCCGTTCAACACTGAAGTCCTCGTGGAATAAATGGGCAAGAGAAGGAAACCAACTGAAAGACACAAAATGATCTGTGTGCTCGACATCGTTCTTTACGGCATTCTGAACTGCTGAAGGGCCCAGAAAATAGTCCAAACTGGCTGCTGGAGGGAACATGAAGGACAGCAGATGCCCTGGGCAACAGCAGAGGGTGGAGACATGTGCCAGCATGCCAGGCCTCAGGGGCACAGGCAGCAAGACTGACTTCAGTGCCATCCTAAGGTCCCTCAAAAAAATTCAAAATGGCAGCCTCGCTGGGCTTTGTGTGCCCACAACTGAGATGGCCTCCTTGGGCCAGGACTCCATGCGCTCAAAATATGAACAGCCTCCTGTGCCCAAGACTCCATGTGCCCGCGATGTGGATGGCATGGCCTCCTATAGGCCAGGGCTCTGTGTACTCACAGCATATACAGCTTCCCTGGACTGGTGCTCTGTGTTCACACCGTGAACTGAATCTCATAGGAGACAGATGAAACTGCTGTTCTTTAGCTTTACTAAGGGCTCTGAATCATTTGGAGCTAGAACTTAACCACACCATCTACCTGAATTTTCCTTTATTGTTCATATTATCTTATTTGTAGCCCAATTAAAAAAGGGGGAGGTAGACATGCTAGGGGAACATCCAGAAAAGACAGAGTGAGAAAGGTAGTCATGACCAAAATGCATTGGACACATGCATGAGATCGTGAAAGAGTAGAAATATTATAAAAAAAATTCAGAATGGTACATAGGACCCAGCGCTCCTACATCTGGATTTTATCCAAAAGATCCCAAAAAGCTGTCAGCATTTCCGGACTGACTGCAGCAACGCCCAAAAAGGCCAAGAGGCATAAGCAGTTGGGTATCCATTAGCAGAAGAATGGTAACACATAGTAGGTGCAGACACCAGACACTATCCAGCTTTAAAAAGAAAAAACAGGGCTGGAGAGGTGGCTCAGGGGTTAAGCCTCCGCCTTGCAGGCGGAAGGTCCTGAGTTCGGATCCCAGATCTCACGTATAGACGCCAGGCGGAAGCGGGGGCAGCCTGCGCTTCTGGTCCTGGTAGGGCGGAGCCTGTGAATCCCGGGGCAGAAGGAGATGGAGGCGTCCATGGTGGTTCGCGAATTCGTCCGTGGTTCTACACATACACAGACACACGCACACACAGATACACATACACACGCACATGCACACAGTTGAATAAATAATAATAATAAAAAAAAGAAAAAACAGTGGGCTGGGGATGGCTCAACAGTTGAAGTACTGACCATGCGAATAAAAGGATCATAGTTCGAGGCCAGCAGGAAGGCATTTGTTTGCCAAACCTGGCAACATGAGTTCAGTCTCCAGAAGATCACGTGATAGGAGACCTGACTTCCAAAAGTTGTTCAGTTGTTCTCTAATCTCCACCTGTGCACCATAGTATGTATGAGTTCTCTCTCTCTCTCTCTCTCACACACACACACATACACACACACAAATAAAATAAAGGACAAGAGCGGGATCCTCAGATCCCATGTAAAATGCAAAACAGACAAGGAAGTCTGTCTACAATTCCAGCCTCAAAAGGCAGAAACTGGGTATCCCTAGAGCAAACTAGCCAGGAGATCAGCCCGATCAGACAGCTCTGGTTTTGATTAGAGACCCCGTCTCAAAAAGAATAAAGTGGAGGAGCAATCAAGGATGATTCCTGATATCAACCTCAGGCCTCCACACATGGACACTGCACTCACCTGCTCATGTGCAAACACGTGTACACATGTGCACGCATCCCACATACACATGAAAGTGGAATAAAAAGAAAAACCTACAAAAACAAGAAACGACACAGCTTGAGTCCTGGGGACACTGCACTCGGATGAATGCTGCAGACTCGTGCGAAAGGGAGCCAGTGTTTGGAATGTGGCCGCCAGGATGCGGGGAGGACGTGGGGCTCTCAATCGACGGGCAAGAAGTTTCAGTTAACCAAGCTGAATCAGCTCTGAAATCTTGCACACATCATGGCGATATTCAACACAAAAATGCATTACGCACTTAAAACTTTGTTAAGAGGGAAGATCTCATACCACATCTTCCCTTCCCATAACGAAGAAAGTTTTTGAAAAGCCATGCGGTACATGGAAAGATGACTCAGTGGGTAAAGTGTTTGCCACATGAGGAGGACCTGAATTCAGGTCCTCAGCATGCACATAAAAAGCTGGCCTGCGGGTGCCCAGCCCTGAGGAGAGAGGAGGTAAAGACAAGCTCTCTACTCACTGGCCAGCCGGTCTATCCCAGTGGGCTGCAGGTTCAGGGAAAGACCCTGTCTCAAAAAATAAGGCAGAGAACAACAGAGGAAGACCCCGATGTCAACCTCCGGCGTCCACATGCATGCGCACATACAAGCACGCACACACACACACATACACGTCTTTAAAAATTCAAAAGTTATGAAAAAAAGAAAAAAACCCAGCAAGCCAGCACCAGGAGGTCTGCGTGTGTGGGGATGCAGGCACGGGTCCGGGAGGGTCCCGGCTGTCCCCGGCTGTCTTGCCGGGGGCTCGACACTAGCAGCTGGTCTGTCTCCTCAGCACCCTCGCGCTCCCTGTCTCCCTGGCGACCTCTGCTTGAAGGCGCCTGATGGCAGCCGCGACGGCAGCCTGGAGTCGCAGCTTCCTCGCTTGGCTGGAGGCCAAGGAAACCGGAGGCTCTGCTGACCGAGGCGCCCCGGGTTCAGCAGCTGTCGTGGGGCCTGAATCCGGAGCTGGTGGGCTGCAACTCTGGCCACTGGCGAAGGGATGAGGGTTCACCCAATTCCTGCCCTGTGCTGGGCTTTGTTTCAGCCACAGCGGTGCCAGGCCAGCCCTGTACATCAGGGGGTGCTCAGTCACAGAACCCCTACATATGGACACAGACAGACAGACACACAGACATATACACACGCAGACACACATGCGGTGGAGAGAGACACAGAGCAAAGAGAGACACGCAGCAGACAGACACATGTACGCACAGAGAAATACATAAACACACAGACATATACACACATAGACACATACACAGACACACGCAGAGAAACACATACACAGACACATGCACACACAGAAACACATACAGACACATGCACACACATACACACAGACACACACACGCACACAGAGACATAGACACATGCGCACACAGAGAAACACATGCACACACACAGCAACACACATACAGACACAGATTCACGAACAGCACAGACACACACACAGACACACACACAGCAGAGACACACAGCAGACGCACGCACACACACAGAGAAACCCAGACACATGCACACACATACACACACACAGACACATACACAGCAGAAAGAGATACAGCAGACAGCCAGACACACACATAGCACAGAGAGAGACAGACAGAGACAGACACACACACACAGCACAGAGAAATACAGACACACACACAGCACACACAGAGAAACACACAGACAGACAGACACATCCACACACAGCGACACACAGACTCACACACATATCCAGGGCTCCTATCACAAGACGCTGCCTTCTCACGCCGCGTCCTCCTGCTGTCCTGGGGCTACACACCCACACATCTGCCCGAGCCGTGCACTGCACGAATCAGCTCGGTACGTATACTGGGAACTGGGGAGCCGGTCCAGAGAGCCCCCCCATCTCTATCACACCCCTTCCCAACTAAACAGACTCCGAGCTGCTGGCAAATTCTAAGTGTGCCAGGGGGTCCACCTCTGGAGTCCGCCTGTGAGGGAGAACGTTGCCAAGCTGGCCGGCCTCAGTTTCCCCGTCCACGACACCTAACACAACTGTACCGCTTCTCCTTGCCCTGGGCACACTCTGGGGACCACATTCTTGCTCATCAGGCCGATGACCTGGAAAGACGTCTACGTCTCATGGGGTTCACTACGGCTGGGAATGCAGCACACCTGCCTGGCACAAGCAGGTAGATGCTGATGAACGCCATCTGCTAGAATCGGCATTAGAGGGTAATTCTTTCCCGTTCTAGATTTGGGGAAACAAGGCCTAGAAAGAGGGCACACGAATAGCAAGTCAACAGTAAGTAGCAGGATGGAGAGTTGAACTAGAACCAAAGTAGGTGTCCAGTGTGGAGTCTACTGATCGCCCAGACAGAAGAGACTAGCGAGCAGCCAGCCCCGCCCCTGTGTTTTAAGGGGGAAGCCCCACAAAGCTTGAGTCACAAGCCCTGGGTGGGTGGAGAAAAGAGGCCCTTGGGTCCCATGGCTCCAGCCCTCTGAGCCTCCCCTTCGGCACACAGGCTGGGGCAAGCTGCTCAAGCACAGATAAGGGGCCAAGATGTCCCAGCTCAGATAAGAGGGGTCCGGCCACCCAGGGCTCAGCCATTCACTTTTACAGCGTGGTGGCAGCCCGGTCAGGCCACAAGTCAGGGAGATGCTGCCCCCGCCTGACCATCACCGAGAGATGACTGAGTCACACGGTCCACGGTGAGCTGATCCCCGACTGACCCGGGCGCCCTGGGCCTCAGTGCTCCACCCCTGGCCTTTCCCGGGGCTGGAACCCTCAGCCGACACATGCCGGCCAAACTCGTGGTACTGAAACGAAGGAGCCACAGCGAAGGGGGGAGCTGGGGCGGATGGGGAGGCCCTACGTGGCTCCAAGCCTCTGCTGTCCCTGGGTTATCTGCCATCCTTTCCCTGCCTGAGCCTGTGTCTCTCCATCTGTAAGATGAAGCTCTCCACGACTGTAAGGCCGTGTGCAGGACTGACCAGTGAGACAGAAGACACTTGATTGGATAATAAGCGCTTCAGGTTTGTAAAAGTTGGTTCCTACCACCCACCAAGGGAGCCTGTGGAATCGTCCATCAATATCTCTGAGGACCCGGCCAGGACCCCAAATCCACTAGCGCTCGATCCCTCACTGGAAGATGTGGTGTTGATGCGAAGCGTGTGCAGATGTCCACTTGATGCCGCTGTGTTCCGTCCAGACCCCGTGTGCAGCCCACGGACACGAGCAACAATTGTTTGCTGACGGGCTTTATGACGCACAGAGAGCAGGGCAGAATAACCAGAGGGTCACGAACAGATACTGCCAAGCTCCACGAAAGCGTGCCAGTCCTCCTGTCTCCCGTGAAAGAGGACGACGTCCATTATTGAGAACTTAGTGCATACCTAGACTGAGACAGGCATTTTATAAACGTTTGTTTTTAAAGACAAAATTGACAGAGGTGAGAGAGACAGGAAGAGGGAGAGGAAGAGGAGGGAGAGAAGGAGACAGAGACAGCGAGCAGGGAGCATGCACATGCCACAGCAGTGGGTGCAAGGCGGAGATCGATTTTCCCCAGCCCTTGAATGGGAGCATCGGGATCAGCAGGTCACCTGTTAGCACGCAGATGCCTTTGCCCACCGAGTCATCTCACCAGCCATCCACAGATTATTTCTTAAGCCCCTGAACAACCACACGTATCCATTGTCAAATGAACACGGTAAGGTGTGGCAGGGGTAGGGAATTCCCCGGAGTCACTCGGCTCACAGTGACAGAGCCAGGAAAAAACTCGGGCCCACGTGACTCAGTGACACAGGGGCAGCTGAGCTGCGCAGCCGTGGGCAATCCGCCGTCCCTCTGTGGGCTTCTTTCTTCCTAGGGACGTGGCTGTAGTCAGCCCTCAGTCCTGCTGTATTGAGGCAATCGCAGGTCATGGGCTAGGGGCCTCCCAGCTTCTCCAACACCCCCATATTGCAAAAGCCACAAGTTTCCAGTTAGTCAATCGAGGCCTGAAGGAGGAAGTGCACGGGAGGTAGAGTCTGAGAACCCAAGGGCAACACAAACCCAGCTCAGTGTGTTGGCTGCCTGTCCCCGTAGGTGGAGTTCCAGAACCTCCCCACCTCTGATCACCAGCCAAACAATGAAGCCATTGAGGGGTACCCACACCCACAGGCCTTCTAGCGCGGCCTTGTTCCTCCACAGCGGCCCCACCCGCCACCTTCACAGCCAGCCTGGGTTAGGAATCTGGCTTCTTCCCGGGGGCCTGTGGGGACTGGGCAGGAATGGAATGAGGCCTGCAGCAGAGGGGGTGACCTGGGGTTCGTGAATGCACGCGGGGGTGGAGGTGGCAGTTTTGTGACGCCGAGAGGCGCTGGCATTCTTCCCTGAGACGCCATCTCTGGAGAGGTATTTCTCTGTCCCCCTCACCCAGTGTCACACAGGGGAGGCAGCTCCACACCCTAAGACGCTGGTCCAGGACCCAACACATCTCTGCACTGGAACCAGAGCGACTCAGACGCAGGGCCACCTGACTCTGCCTGGGATGCCCCACCAGGTCGGGGTCACTGGTTTTATTTATGGTCAGAGTCTCCTGAGGTGGTCTGTCATCAAGCAGGCAATGCGGGGTCAGGGCCAGGCTGCGGCTCTCTCTGGGAGAGAGAAGGCCGGCAGTCCCTTTTCTGCACAGATGTGGCCCACCTGACTGGGTGCTCACCAATCCCCGGGGCCAGCTTTGCCAGAAACAGTGCCAAGTGCAGAGAGGCATGAGCCAGACTCAAGCCCCTGCTCAGAAGGACTTGGCCACCAAGGAGGGCTCAGGAGATGGGGGTGGGGGGGCAACACCAACAATCCACCAGGAGAGTTGCTGCTCAGAGTTGGCATGCTCCACTTCTGTTCACTGGGGCTCTTTATTTTATTTATCTATATGTCTGTTTATCCATTCATTCATTCAATGTGTGTGTGTGTGTGTGTGTGTGTGTGTGTGTGTGTGTGTGTCTGTAAGCCTAAGGGTGACTTCGGGAATCATCCTGGATTGTTTCTACCTCCTTTCTGCTTCACTCTGGGATTTCCCAGGCTCTGTCCACTAGAGTCGGAGGTGCAGGCCGCCACCATTTCTTCCTGGTGTGTTTTTTTTTTTTTTTTTACATGGGATCCAAGATCTGGACTCGGGTCCTTCTGCTTGTGAGGCAGTCTTAAGCCCTGAGCCATTTCCCCAGCCCTGCTTTGAAGCTTTTGTAGCACTTAGCTAATGCATAAAGCACAGACAGACCTGGAACCAAGGCAGAGGGGTAGTGGAACAGCGCGGCCAGCAGCAGCACTAGCTACGGCCCACCAGCCAGGTGGGGGCACCGAGTGTCCGTGGGGCAAGCATGAGTGTCCGTGGAGCACGCAGGCCTCCTGCACCCCGGGGCCACCAGCATCAGCTCGCTCGCCGGGAGACAGTCTGATGGGTGACTCAGGTGACGTCTATGGATGACGCCTGTCATTCGGTAAGTGTTCTTTGGCTAGTCACACCCGGAACTGTAACCCACAGGACACCTGCTGTGACCAGCCCAGCTCAGACATTCTCTGGCTCCAGTGCCCGCCCCCAGCAAAGACCGAAGGACAGCTGGCATTGGAGACGGTGTGTACCTTCTCCAGAACTGCAGACACATGTGTACACACACGTGTGGACCTTCACGCCCGTGTCCCTTGCACCTGACAGTGTCTGTGGGTGTGCCACAGACACTTGATGGCGTACCAACGAATGGGCGAGCTGAATGCATGATGGCCCCGCCTGCTCCAAGGATGCAGGGGTATCCAATGGGGTGGGTCTGTGGAATGCCAGGCCACGTAGGTATCAGCAAGAGGGTGGACACTGCAAGTGCCTCAAGGTAAAGTTTCCCTTGGGGATAACCTGGCTAGAAGCATTCTCAGAAAAGTAGCTAGCAAGACCTCCACACACCAGCGTTGTTGCACGAAGACACATGAAGTATCCACGCATGTGTAAACACGTGCATGTTTATATGTGAGACCCAAAGAGGGGTGCTGGTAACTGTCAGACCCCTGACACCCATGATGAGGAGCCCACACATCTGAGAAGAGCTGGCCAGACCATTCACGGGGACCTCAGATCCAGAATTTATAGTAGCAAAAGAGGTAAGCTCAAAGCACTCTCGGCTGCCCTCCTGGGGTCACTTTATGGGTTCTTGAGTGAAAAGCAGAAGTGGGGTACTCCTGTCTCACTCACAGTCCCAGATGGCACCCAAACCTCCAGACTGGGGGCCCAGTGTGCCTGAGGCCACATGGAGCCCCTCTGTGTCTTTTAATCCACATACTCAGTCTGTGTGTATGGCGTATGAGGACCACCAGGTCAGCGTACTTGATGTGCTGGTCCCCTCAGACAGCTATGAGTTATGTGCTGAAAACATTCACAGTCCCTCTAGTGACTCTGAGATGTGCACACATGCACACATAGACACATGTGCACGCATGCACACACACACCCCTAACATGCCTAGGAAGCCCACAGACTGTCCACAGCCAGGTGGGACTTCCTGGGCCAGGCTTCCTGGCTTAACATACCCAGGTCTGAGTGACAAGCATGTAAGAGCCCCAAGTCACGTGGCAAGAACGGTTCCTTGCGCAGACCTCTCTCCTTCTTTACTTGCTCAGCCTTGGCAGAGAGTGGGGGGGCGGGGGAGTGGGTAGGTGGTATATATTTCGCTTCATTTCAATTCTACCCTAAAACAAAACAAAACAAAACAAAACACAAATGCGGGGCACAGGACTGGGGCCACCACCCTAGGTCTTGGCCCTGGGTCTTCTTGGGCCAGGGGCTCCGGCTAGCAGGAGGCCTGTGCCAGCCCGAAGGTAAAGCACTCACACCTGGTGTGACCTGAAGCTACCACTTGCACCCCTGTTCTACGTAAGTCAGGTGGCCTTGCACCTGTCCCTAGGACACTTGGTGACAACTTGGGTAGCTGTGTCTCAAATGCAAGACGTGATCTCAGGCCTCGTGGGTGGAGTGAGAGATGCTTCTGAGCAGCCAGGACCTGAACCGCCCAGCCCAAACAGCCCCAAATGTTTAGATACTGACATGGGCCACATTGGGGGGAGGGGGGTTGGATGGGTGCTTCCGTACCAGGCAAGAATGTCACAGCTAAAAGTCATGGGAAAGAGTCTGGGGCCAGGTCACTGGGCCCCAGGGGAGGGGACGTGGAACCACACCCAGGCTGTCTGCCCACCCCTCAGCGAGGCCAGCAAGTCACACTGGTCCTGCCACCTCACCCCCAAGAGGGAAGTCCTGACTGTCCCACCCTGTTGAGCTGGTGTGGCTTGATCTGGCCCAAGTCCTCACCAGCAGCGCATCCCCCTGGGGCCCACAGCCCCCTCACACCGAGGCCACCTACAGCCTCTCTGTGCTCCTTCTTCTTCTTCCCAGGGGACCTGCCCAGGAGGCAGGACCCAGACCAGAGTCTTGGAGGGCAAAGGGCTCGGCCACAACACAATGGCTCTGCTCAATTTCTGTGGCAGGTGGACCCAGCTTTTCACTTACGGTGGTGATAGGAAAGTTTTTTTAATATCAATGTATCTGATGTCTGAAAAGTGAGACATCTCGGCACCTGCCCTTCATGGTACCCCACATGTGGAGTGTGTGAGCTCATTTCCAGCTCCCTGCCCCCATGGAGTCCAGGCCTGGAATCCACAAGCTCTCTGGGGCGCCTGCCCCTCAAAGCACTCCACGTCTGAGTCTGTGAGTTCTGTTCGTTCTCTCTTCTAATAAACTTGCCTTAACTCTCTAAAAAAAATAGTGAGACGTCTTTCTTTTTGAAACAGCCATAGGCATGGAGGCTGGAGGGGGGCTCAGTCAGGAAGTGCCTGCCACACATGGACAGGGCATGGATCTCTGGCTCTCCAGCTCCCGTGAAAAAAATGCAAGGTATTGCAATCTGTCTGCCTGCTGCTGATAAATCCTCAACCAAAAAAATTAGGGAAAAAAGGGCTTTACTCTTGCAATTCTGGTTACAGGCTATACTCCAGCTTGACAGGAGCACTCACACCAACATCAGAAGCCGAGGGGAGTGACTGCATCATAACCACAGGAGTGCTGAATTTTAAATTGGCTCCTTCGATTTTATCTACCTGCCCAGGGATGGTCCTCCCTACCCCATGGGCTGGGTCTTCCCTGTCAATCAGAGAATCTCCCGAGGCTTGCTGAGGGCTCGCCCACCGGTTCTTCCACCAACTCCCCACAGATGTGCCCAGAGCTCAGCCTTCAGGTGTCAGGTTTGATACCTGTAAGCAGCCAGCACACAAGGTGTGGGCGCGCAGGTAATCCTAGTACTGATGGGGGTGGAATCAGGATGATTCCTGAAGCTCACTGGCCAGCCAGTCTTGACAGATTGGTCTGTCTGAAGAACTAAGGTGGATGGGCTGCAGAGATGGCTCAAGGGTGAAGACTCTGCCTCCCAAGCAGAAGGTGGTAAGTTCGGACCCCAGGTCCCACGTAAAAACACTAGGTGGAAATGGCCAGGGTCTGCAGTTCTGGTCTTGGTGGACAGAGACACACGCACACGCACGCACGCACGCACACGCACACGCGCACACACACACACACAATTAAACAAACAAACAAATAAATAAATAATAAGGCAGAGTGATTGAGGTGACTGGACCACACCCAAATGTTGACCTCTGTCCTCTACCTACACAAGCGTACACATGTGCACACATATATATGTGCGTGTCTATATACACATACACACAGACATGCATATACATGTACATGTCTATGTAAATATCTATATGAATGAACGAACACACACACACACACACACACACACACACACGCACGCACGCACGCATGAGTATTAAGCATTAAGGAAGTACTGAGGAGGTCACGGGATGGAGCTGAGAGAAGGGGCCCAACCAGGAAGCTCCTCGATGTGCACTATCTCTTGTGCAATCTCTTGTGCACTATCTCTGTAGAGACGTGGGAAGCATCAAGTACATATATGAAGATTTGAGGACACCCCACCAGAATGTGGGGGCTCCTTGCCAAGCACAGAAGCCGCTGCTTTGGTAGCAGCAGGGGTATAGACATGCTCGTATAGATATGTGCAACCCCAATTCTCACCTCCCTGAGCCTCCTCCAGCACCCCAGCCCAAGCCAGGCACTGGCTCCCCCACCCAGCCCCGTCCTGACTCCTAGGTCCCAACTCAGCCCCTGGACTTCCTCGCCTGGTTCTGAAGCCACCAATGTGTTATCAACCTTTCTCCTGCTGGAATGGGAACTCTGGGAGACTCTTTCCTGCTAACTGCGGAACCCTCAGTCCCTAGAGTAGGGTCTGGCAGGTGTTCAAGGCCACGGGCCGACACATCACAGGGCAGGAAAGGGGGCTCACAAACAATTCAGTCTCGCTTCGGTTTGTTCTCTGGCCCACTGCAGGTGCGACAGCTTCTGTTTCCTTCACACCTACCTCCAGCCACATTTCAGTTCTCAAATACTCAGAAGTCCCTCCATCTTGTCTTTTGGGCTCTGCTGCGATGTTTTCCCTGGCTCCTAACTGCACCCCAGAAACCTGTCTAGTGCATGCACTTCCTACTGGCTTTTCTCTCCCCAGCCCTGCCCTAGCACACCCCCCCACACACACAGGGAAGGCCTAGAGTCGCCCAACTGGCAGTCTCGGGAACACATGACTTCTCCCACACTCTACACGGGTGGTCTCTCTATGTAGCCCACCATCCTTCTCTCTCTCTCTCTCTGGAGGACTTCTGTGCACCCCCCAGACAGTGCAGATGTCCCCTCTGACACTTTCCTGAGCAGAGCTTCGGGCCCTGATTTCATGCTTTCACTGTTGCCCCCAAACCAAATTGATCAAAACTACTGCTAAGCCCCACGATCTGAAATAGTAACCCTGCAAATTAAACAACTGCCAGTCTAGAAGGCTGCGGGTTGAAGTAGGCCCAGGTGGGGCCCGGCGACCCACGTGCTGACAGGTTCCAGAAGATGCGGCGACTGCTGGTATGCGGGCTGGTGCTGGAGAACCACTGGTCTGCAAGGCCAAGTGCAAAGTCTTCACTCTGGACTAGGCACCGATCACACCTCTGGGGATGGGGGCTTCGTCAGTCCAAGACCAGGGGTCAGGTGGACAGGCTTGACTTCCACGCCTGACATTATGACTCTGTCCCTTTCTGTTCCAACACTACCTTCACATCCCTCCCACCCCCAGGTACCTCTGTGATCTCCAAGACCAGGGAACCTTCCAGAATATCTACAAGGTAATGTATGAAGGGGGGAGGGGGGCAGAGGACAGGGCGCAACTACGGAAGAGGAGGCAGGGCCCAGGCCGCAGCCACAGCCCAGGACAGAAAAGTACCAACCCAAAGCGGCAGAAAAGTTCTGGTGGAGGGGTCTATTTTAAAAACCACCTGGCAGTCACAAGTCAGTTAAGAACAGTTCTTCCTCCCTCTGGTTTTCTGGCCCGGCAGGCATCCTTACCCACAGCTTCGAGTCGAAGTAGTAGGCTCCCAGGAGCTTCACGATGTATGGGTGGTCGCAGGTGGCGAGGATCTCTATCTCCACGATGTAGTCCTCCAGCTCCTCCTCGCTCTTGGTCTCAATGACTTTGGCCGCGGCCAACGCACCCGTCTCCTTGTTCTTGGCCTGCAAAGGGGAGACACGGAAGGTCACAAGGCAGGCCGGGCAGGAACGGCCCCCGGAAGGCAGCCCAGGAAGCCCCGCATGAGTATGAAAACGGACGGATGTCCAGGGAGGGGTGAGAGATGCCAAGGCTGAACAGACACTT
Organism: Typhlomys cinereus; assembly: GCA_023101885.1. Taxonomy (NCBI): domain Eukaryota; kingdom Metazoa; phylum Chordata; class Mammalia; order Rodentia; family Platacanthomyidae; genus Typhlomys; species Typhlomys cinereus. The sequence goes on along the minus strand of JALPQD010000562.1, from coordinate 522,398 downwards.
CCTGAGGACGGCCAACTGAGCACGCGTCCAAAGCCACGCCCTGTGTTTAAGAGAACACCTCTTCTAACACAGATGACACAAACTCCGCAAGCACAGATGGACGGGCGCTGCCAACACCAAAGAGAAAGACTCTTGATGTGCTAGTTCTGACAAGCCTAAGTCAAGGAATGAATGAAGTAGTATTAAAAAAAAGTGCCTCTCCTTCACACTCACATTCGTCTGTAGCTTCATGGAAGATTCCGGAAGAGGGGCTGAGATTGTAGCTCAGTTGGTACTTGCCTAACATACATGAAGACCCCAGGTTCTATCCCAAGACTGAATAGACTACGGTGGTATTGCACCCTTATAATCAGTGCCCTTGGAGGGCAGAAGCAGGAAGAGCAGGAGCACCAGGGCGGGTTAGCCTGGACTACATAGTGAGTTTCCCACAAGATGGAATTAAAGTGGGGGGGTCCTGGGGGAAGCTGAAGGAACCTGGTGGAGCTGGAGAAAGAGACCCAGGGCACTTTCATTCGTCCGCTGCTTGAAAGTAAACTGGAATGTGTCAGTCGTTACTTCCATTCTCTGTGCTGGTCAAAGAGGACTCATGGCTCACCTGTGTCATCTCTCACACCTTAGCGCACACCGCAAGTCAGGCAGCAACGCAATACAGGGCACCTGCTCAGTGTGCTGAGACCCTGGGCTCTTCCCCAAAACGGTGAAACAAGCAGAATGAAAAGGGTTTCCCTAAGTGCCCACCCATCACTGTGGAACCCCACCCACAATCACAGTGAAACCCTAAACACTATTACACTGGAACCCCGCCATCACGCCGGAACCCCACCACCACGCCGGAACCCCGCCGTCACGCTGGAACCCCGCCCGCCATCACAGTAAAATTGCTTGCTGACCACGTATGACCAGAACAAAATGACTGCTGCGCATTTGATTAACAGTGTGCAGATCTTTCACCTCCCACGATGACTTGCGCCAAGAAGCGGAGAAGAACGAGTGCTCCAAGGAGACCCCCTCGGGTGCTACTGGAGACACGGGCTGAGCAGCGGGCGGAGTGCACCCACCAACAGAGGCCGAGCAGCAGTCCCAAGAAGCCTAGATGCCAGCAGCCCTGGGCACAGGGTGCTCGATGCAGCTGAAGACAGAGCCCACCTAAGAGCCGCTGAAGAAGTGGACGGACAAAGTGTTTCAGGATGTTCTGACTGGAAAGGAGACTCAGCACACGCAGCGAGAGCCTTGAGAAGCCAAGTAAAATCAGCTGGTAGGAAGGCCGAGTGTGGCACCATCTTCCTGAGATGCCCAGAGCGTCAGAGTCACAGAGACCAGGCATCACCAACGGCAAAGGGAGGAAGCTGGAAGTGGCCACAAAGTCTGCTGGCTACAGACTGTCATGAACAGCTATGTAACGTGTGCCTAGGGGCTCTTGAAGGGCGAGAGAGACAAAAACATGCAGGTGGCTGGAGAGACGGCTCAGGAGTCAAGACTCTGCCTAGAAATCAAAGAAGAAAGAGAGAAAGAGAGAGAGAGAAAGAAAAAAGAAAGAGAAAGAGAAAGAAAAAGAGAAGAGAGAAGAGAAAGAAAAGAGACAGAAAGAGAAAGAGAAAAAAGAGAGAAAGAAAGAAAAAGGAAAGAAAGAAAGAAAGAAAGAAAGAAAGAAAGAAAGAAAGAAAGAAAGAAAGAAAGAAAGAGAAAAAGAAAGAAAGAAAGAGAAAAAGAAAAAGAAAGAAAGAAAGCCAGGTGGAAATGGCAGCAGCTGCTCTGAAAGGCAGAAGGCAGAGCCTGGGGAATCCGAAAGCGAAGAAAATGAAGGTAGAACAATCCAGGATGATTCCCGAAATAACCCCTGGGCTTCTACAGGCACACACAATGCCCTGTCACACACACACACACACACACACACACACACACACACACACACACACACACACAGAGTAGATTTTACCAGAGTCACAAACGAAGCAGTGACTATGAGAATGGTGCAGGCAAGGCTCGGCTCTGCACCTCGGCTCTGCACCACGAGCTGGGCCTGGAGATGGGACGCAGGGCCCATGGGCCACAGGGACGTGTCCCCATTCAAGCCCAGGAACTGAGCAAGATCCCGGTGTTGAAAACAGGACAAGCTTTGGGACAACACTATCCCCAAAGCAAGCAGCTTCCTGTCACAGAGGACAGCCGAGATAGGCTGAGTGGGACCTCAGCAAGGGGGGACACCTCCCTAAGAACCTGGGCTCACGGACCGCCGCACCCCGCTCTGACGACTCTGGACGCCCAGGGACGAGGACGGCAGCGGTCACTCACTCCACATCAGATCACAGCAACCTGAAGCTGTGGCTCTACTTGTTCTACGAGCGCGCACAACCAGAATCTGCACCCGAATCACCTAAGTGCAAAGATTCTCTACGGTATAGCAGGAAGGGTTTCTACACCCCCAGCTCTAAGACGCCTCATCTATCAGGCGACCCTCGCCAGTGCCGTGCAGGGGGGCTACACACAGACAATTCTTCCTTGGCCTCAGGGACCAAGGTCTCCACAGAGAGGTGCCCCTGCGGCACTGAGAACAACCAGCTTACAAGGGTGTGGTACTGGGGCAGCACTCAGTCCGAGGAGCCTTCTAGAAGGAAGTGGGGCGAGGGCGGGGCAGGAGGCCTCTTCAGCTCACTGGCTTTTCAATGCATTTCCTCTCAGCTTAGGTGTGTGTCTTGTTAACTAAGCAACAGTCTCCGGGGTCCCCAGCAGAGATCACGAGTTCCACATTGCGCAAAGACCAGGGCTGCCCCGCTTGCGGGGTCCCTCATCAGCGTCCTCTCCCCTACGTTCCACTCCGAAAGCTTTTGCAGGACACCTTAGAAGCCCGGCAGCTAGACAATGGGGGTCCTCTTCTCCCTCCCTCCTCCTGTTCCTTCATCCTCTCCGAGTCCCAGAGAGAAGCTAGGCAGAGGAAAAGGAAGAGGGCCAGGTGACTAAGGCCACCCCCGTGGCCACACTGAGCCGGGCGAAGGCGTCCCCCCATCACTAGTCCATCAGTACTGACGGGGGCAGAGGAGGTGGCAGAGGAGGAGGCAGCCCGCCGCCGCGTCCCGTGTTTCCTGAAGAGGGGCGCTTCCCCTGAAGGTGGAAGGGAGGAGGCTGGTTTTCCAGGACCACACAAAGGCGGCTCTGCCCTGCACCCTGAAAGGCAGCGTTGACACAGGCTTCCAGAGCAGCCAGTGTCAACAACAAGAAGCCCGCTCCTTGCTCACACTGCAGAGACCGCAGCAGGAGCCTGCCAGGGTGGGGCCGGGAGAAACGGCGGGCCACGCAGCGGGCCGAAATGCAGTTCCTTAAAAGCCTGGCTGAGACAAGCACCCCAGAGGCCGCAGAGGGTGCCAGAGCGAAGGGTAAACAGCCGGCACCGACCACCGCCACCGGCCCTGGACGACAGATGCCACTCCGCCAAGAGGACGTGAGGCTCAGAGAGGCATGTGTTTGTCTCAGGTCGCACGGCAGTTCGAGGGGCTTCGACACAAGCGCTTCCCACTGGCCTGGGGAAGGGGGGAGGGTACTGGGGTTCCAGGACCCTGCACTGTGCTGGGATCCTGACTCGGGGTGAAGGATCGCATTAGGATGCTCTATTGCCTGGACCCGGCTCGCTTCCTATTTGCTATTGACTGAACCCAAGCCAACGCCAAGACACTTTGCTGCCTCGAATGGAAGGAGACGGTGCTGAACTCCCTCATCTTTGGTTTTTTCCTTCAGCAAGTCTACCCACAGTCATCCCCAGCCCCTGGACCTCTCAGAGCCTTCGCCATGCTGCCGCCCTGGCCAATCAGAGCCACGACTGGCCGAGGAATCAGCATGGACGACGTCAGCCAGTAACCAAGCCTACCAAGCCTGCGCAGACCCCTTTTCTTCGAATCTCCAACACGAAGCTTTCCTACCACACAGGACCCCAAAAATGAAACCAAGTCTCGACAGAGGGGCGGGTGTGCTGGCCACGGTAACAGCCACTGGCAAAGCTGAGGCAGGAGGATGCTTGAGTCTAGAAGCTTTGAGACCAGCTTGGCCAACATAGTGGAACTCATCTCAAAGAGAAAAAGAGAAGCCAGACCTCCGAGAGGTGAGGTCATTAGCCCAAGCTCACGTGGTTGGTAACTGACTGGGGCCCTCGTGGCCTCAAAGTCCTTGAACCTATCGGCTTTGCCAGAGGCGTCTATAAAGTCTGCACCATGCCGTGTGGGGCTCTGTTGGCTGGAGGTGTCGTGGGGCAACTCTGGAGGGATTGGGGTGAGGTGCGTGCGAGAGTGAGCGGGCAGGATTTGCACAAAGAACATACGGCCTGCCGGCCTCCCCCACACACCCCTGCTCCTGCAGAGCGCAAGGGACACCCAGCCCGGCCTCCGCTGCCCATCAGCGATCGCTAACTGCACAGCCCACACCCTTGAGAGCCGACACACAGTGGCCACTTGTGTTTTCTGGCCCAGACACCTCTGTGGGAACAATTCTCCCCATTGTGCCAGCCTGGGACCAAGATACAGAGGTGGGGCACCCCCCCCCCCGGCAGCCCAGCAGGGAGCCCTGTCCCATCCCAGGGGACTCGTCAGTCAGGGGCTGGGGGGCTTCCTGAGAGCTGGTAGCCAGCAGAGAACAGCCCCCAGGCCCGCTTCTCCTCTGGCCGCCAGCTGACCAACTGTCCCTCTCATCCTGGGAAATGGCTGATATCCAAGAAGCGACCAGCCGGCACTCGAGACCCGGCTCCTACACTGCACTGTCCGGTTGTAGAAAACGACTCCACGAAGCTGAATGCAGAGAACCAGACCTGAGAGCGTCAACGGCTGCCTCAAGAGGCGTGAGGTGCACCAACCGACGGGCGGGAGCCACTGGGAGCCTGGAAAAGCGTCCTGCATTTCCAGTAGTCTTGGAATACCCCTTGCTTCGGTCGCCACCAGGTCCAGATGCACATCCAGGCCCAGCGTTAGACAGCGTAACTCAGAGCCACTGGCTCCGGGTTTTATGTTTGGTTTTGCTTCTTTGCATTTTCCTAAGGCTACCTACCAGAAAAAGCAGCTATTTCTTCCCCCGGGGTGACTAATCTTGCGAAGTGCAAGATGAAGGTCTAGGAAGGCTGCCAGAGAGTAAGGGCGAGACAGGGCAAGGCCCAGGGCGGAAGGAGCCAGGATCGGGATGACTGTGGGACCCTGGTACCAGCTGTGCCCGAGGCAGCCGTCCCTAAGTTCTGTGTGTGAGTTCTGTCACTGGCCACCAAGAAGGAAAGGAGTTTCCCATCTCTGGGGGTGTCACCACTGACCACATCTGTAACAAGGACGCCCGTCATCCTAAGCCACCCTGACCACACGCTGTACACAGAACTCCCAAGCACAGTCTGATAACCCAGCACTTGGGAACTAAGACCATGGGCAGATGGCAACCATGGAAGTGTCCCGTTGAAAGAACCCTCCAGAAAAGTGGAAGAGACCATTTTACCACATGGCAGTGGCAGTGTGGCAAACGGGCATCGTCGTTACTGACAGTTAAAAACAGCCTCCATCTTGCGAAAGTAACGGCTGCCGATGGTTCCCTGGTTGGGGCAGGTCCTACCATATAACGCCGGCCTAGGGGCCTAAAACCCCATTTCTTCTGCCTCAGCCTCCCAAGTGCTGGGATCAGAGGCTGGACACCACACCAGGCTTGAACCACCTTTAAGCCTGTTAGCTTTCATTTCTGGGAATTTAAGGCTTAGAAATAAGAAAGAACAAAAGCAACGCGCTGGGGTCAGATTCGCGAGCCCACAGGATGGGAGGAGAAGGAAGTGTGTAACGGGACGTTGAGCAGCCCTTTAATGCGCTGAGCAATGAGGAAAACCAGTTCAGCTGTCCAGGGACAAGCAGAGAGGGCCGAACTGATGGGAAAAGCACGTCCTGTGGACGGAGCCGAGCCGAGACAGGCGGTGGGAACTGGAGCTTCCATGCATGACAGCTGGTGGTTATGCAAGGGGTCCCGTGAGGAAGGGCAGGAGGTGCAAAGGTGCCACCAGCCCAAAAGGCGACCAGACCTGCCTTCAGCATTTGCAAGGCGGGTGACCTCGGCTAGCTCCCAGGAGGCGTCCATCAACAGGATGGAAGGAGGTGACTGCCGAGTTTCTGCACATTCGCCGCATGGCAAGAGCTTCTAACCACACAGTGCCTGCCGTAGACACGGCCCATCCTCGCCCTTGGAGAAACGCTACACGGGAGCTTCCTACCAGCCCTCTGGTAGGAAGCATCTTCTCAGAGGAAAGAGTCTGGGAACAGACGGTGGGGTGCGGGCACCCTGCTGCCGCCGCCGAGGTCTCCCAGCAACCTGGCCGACCCTCTGGGCACAAGGGAATGCTTCACGGACTTGCTGGATGAATCCCACATGTGGGTCGCAGCCAAGGTCCCAGCGCTCAAGGCCAAAGGCGTCTACAGCCCTCGGATGCTGGATGGCTCTGCCGGGTGTGCGTCCCGTAGAGTTCAGGCTGCCAACAAAAGGGGCTTGGCTGTGTCCACCCAGGACGCACTGCCTGCCACAGGAGGGCTGTGGCTCTGTGGGGTGGGGAGTCGGGCTGTGGAGGGCACCAGATCCCAGAACAGGCTACATGACAGGGGCGGGGAGGAAGGAGTCTGACGTTTACTCCATAAGAGTGGCTCAGAGCAGCACCCCTTCAGGCTAATGTGTGGCCGAGCAGGGCAGGCCCGTCCACCAGTAGCATAAGCCTGGCTTTTGGGAGCCACATCCTTGGGACCTCAGAGTGGAAAAGCCGGATGTCACCCTCCAGGAATCTCTGCACACAGGACTCTAGCCCTGACCCAGCAGGCCAATGAGGCACTCGATGGAAGACCCTCGTGTGAAGGAGCCCGGACAGAGCACGAGACCGGCCTCTGGTCACAGCTGGGAAGCTGCTGTCAGGATTCAAACTCGGCTCTGGCTCTCTGCACAGTCTTTTGTCTTTGCTGCCCGTTGCCCCCCGGGGTCACCAGTCCCTGAGTATCCCTTCTCCCGCTGCCCCCAAGCACAAACACGCAGGGCAAGGCCTCAGCAGCCCCCGAGGCAAGCCACAGTCAGTCAGCGCTCCTGGACGGTACGCTGGCCCTTCGGCCTCACTGTGCCTGCACACACGAGTGTCGCCAACAGCCTGGGTGCAATGGCCAGGGCTCTCCAGCTCCCCAACACTCCTCCAAGCTCCTCCCTTATCTGCGATGGTTTCCCTACATCTAACCAGTCCGCAACCTCTGACCCCAGCACAGCCACTCCACCCATCTTCCCCAGGGCCCCCCTTGTCCACTTCGGAATGCCTAGGACCCTCCCTCGTCGGGGTTTCATCACAGGCTACAGGCGCCACAGTCACGTGACCTCAGGTCAGACCCTGGCCTGGCTGCAAACTATGAAAAGCCACGCCTATGGCTGACTCCTCCCAGCCCACGCCCCGAGGAATCTGGCACTGAACAGCCAGGGCATGGGTCACTGGAGAGGAGGAGGAGACCGGAAGATGAAGATGGATGGGGAGGTGGGAGGATCAGTGTGAATGGGTAAACAGATGGGAAGAGGGAGGAAGGAACAGAGGGAAGGAAAGATAGAAGGAAAGGAGTGACAGGAGGGAGGGAAGGGAAGGAAGAAAGAAGGGAGGGAGGGAGAAGGGAGGGAGAAAGGAAGAAAGGGAGGGAAGAAGGGATGGGAGCAGGGAGGGAGGGAGGAAGGAAAAGGAAGGAAGGAGGAAGGGAGAAAGGGAAAGGAAGGGAGAGAGGGAGGGTGGGAGGGAGGGAGGGAGAGAACAAAGGTGGGCTTTGTCTCCTTGCACAGAAGGACGCTGCGTGCATCAGGGAAACAGGGAAGCGACCGTCCATTCTCCCCTCCGCTGTCTAGATGTCTGACTCTCTGGATGGTCTTCAGTTTTGGAAGATGGCACCTGCTTGCCTAGGAGCAGCCAAAGCCTCCGGCTGAGCCAGGGAATACAGGTCTTGCCAAGAAGAGAGAAACTACTTCCTGATCAGTAATTCAATGACCAACGAGCAGGCCAAGTCTCAGAAACAGAAGCCAGTGACCTTAAGGGCAGCACAGATTTTATGAACCCCACGCGGAAGGGTGACCAGTCCCACAGTTGTACATTAAGGCTCCTCGGAGGACAGACCTGGCCGGCTGGCTTGGCACAGTCACGAAATGCCAAGCCTCCAAGTCCTTTTTGGCTGAGGTGCCAAACCCAAACGGAAGAGGCCCTGGCGATGCCAAGCTGAGGCCTCACAGAAGCCAGGGCTTATATTTGTATTTACAGCCATCAGCTTGGCCAGGCATGTGGAGGCTTGGGCCCAGCTTGCCGAAGTACTGAGAAGCCAACGCCAAGACGTTACTGTAAAGGAGGAGGGAGACCTCACATTCAGCCTCCTGGGGGATGCGGGCCCCGCCTTTACCAAACTCCCTCCTGCTTGGAGGAAGATTGGGGGGTACCGAGATGGGAAAAAGGGGGTCAGGCCAAGGGCAAATGAGAGGCAGAGAAGGACGCAGCTGGAACTTCTAATAATATCTCACACAATCTTGTGACTTCAGGGGTCGCTTTGATCCTCAGTCTTCCAGTCTCAGGCCTCCAAGGGTTCCAGTCAGCATGGCCCTTTGTGATTTTGTTTTGTTTTGTTTTTAATCAACAATCCTTTCCATGCTGTTTTTTATTATTCTAAAAATAACACCATGCACGAAAGAAAGAGAATCGTAAAATAAAATAGTGCACAGAAGAAAATCAAAATGCCTTGGACACCAGAGGCAGCTTCTCTGCAGAGTGGCCATCGGAGCTGACCCCTCTGCGGTGGACCCAAGTGACCTCTATGCCCCCCACTTCCAACTCTGTATAGTGAAGATGCAAAGAGTTGCCCGAGAGCTCAGACAGGCCCACCAGAACCCACTAATCTCTCACCACATGGTGATCTAATAATTAATTTTTTTTAAAAAAAAGAGTTCAGCAGTATTCACTGGTTATTTTTTTGTTTATTTTTATATTTTTTGGAGGGGTGCACAACACATGTGTGTAGCTCAGAGTATAACTTTCGGAAGTCTGGGGTCTCCAGGTTTACGAGCAGGAGTCATGACCACCTGAGCCGTCTCCCCGGCCCCTTTCTTTGTATTTTTAATTAGGACTCAATAATTTTACATATTCGTGCAATCTATGTGCACAGTTATCGATGAGCAGATAAGCGGGTTTCGCAGGCCCAGTCTCCCAGCCATGCGCTGCTACGTGTTGGAACATGCAAGAATCCCTGTCTTGAAACAGTCAAATGTGGCAGTGCGCGCCTGTAACGCCAGCACTTGGGAATGGAGGCAGGAGGACCGCCGTGAGTTCTGAGGCCAGCCCGGACAACACAGTGGGGCTCTGTCTCAAAGCGCTGGTGTTTTGCTGTTCTGAAAATAACACCCAGGCCCACGAAATGCCTCAGGTAAAGTCATCATCCAACAAACCAGACGACCGGAGTTTGATTCCTAGAACGCGTGTAAAGGTGGAAGGAGGGAAGTGACCCCACAAAGCCGTCCCGTGGCTTCTGCATATACACTGTGACATATACACACATGCACATTAAGCACACACACACACACACGCACACATACAAACAGTCATTCTCCCCTATAGCTACTATTGCACCGTAGGACATCGGGATTCCTACCCAGTAATATCCCCACGAGCCATCCCTTCTCTGCCCGTGGAGAGCTCCCAGCCTCCCCAGCCACTCTTCCCCTTCTCTGAATGAGATCAGTTCTCCAGCGTCCGCGTTTGCCTACTACCAATGGCCCTGCGGCACGAGCTGCTGCTCAAATCATTGCTCACAGCCGCACACTGGGCCACCAAAGAGCAGGCCATCGAGGTCTCCTCAAGCTCCTGCCATCTATCACTCCATCCTGGCCCCTCGGGGCCGTGCCTAAAGACCAAGGCCTGACTGGCATGCTGCCAACGTGCCCTCCCCCAGGGCTGGCTGTAGCTTCAAGTGCGATGCTGAGCTTGGAGCCCCCCATCTCCTCTCCTCGGGTGTCCTTAGCTACTGGTCTGAGGCTGCACACTAACTACTGAAGTCCCACTTGGGAGAGAAGCGTTTTTGGAGAAAAGTAAACCGAGGCTTAGAGGGGTAACATCCCTTGCCCAAAGTCACACGGCAGGGCCCACGGCCGCGGTGGAACCTGTTGGGGTACGTCTCCCCCAAGCTGGCACCTCTGAGGCGAAGCTCCTCCAACCGTTGGCCACGGAGGCTGTTCCTGGAGCCTGTGGGCAAGGGGGCACCGTTCCTGAGCTCCAGGCTTCCGCGCCAACCGAGGTATCCCCCACCCTCCTCGGTCCCCGCAGTTTCCTGTCTTCTCAGAGGGGAAAGAGGCACCAGCCAGGCTTCGGGAAGAAAGAGCTAGGCTCCCCAGCCCAGCGGCAGAGCCTGAGACCCAGAGCAAAGACAGGAATATCACCCTCCCCCCCACCCACAGGCAGCAGGAACCGCAGCAGCCCCTAGCGCGGGAGGGATGGCAGAGAGAAATGAGGTCGAGTCCTGGCTCCTCCCTCGACGGCAACGATGCTGTCCATCTGGTACCCTGCATGGACCACGGGGCAGGCGCAGAGTGGGGCCACACGAGCCCTGGTTCTCCAGGGCTCCGAATCCTTCCTGCTCTGATAGCATCCTGTTTCCAGGGTTGTTTGATCTCCTTTATCTCCAGGGAATCCTGTTTATCTCTACCACAGACAGCCGTAAACACAAGGCTGACCCCTAACAACCTTCACCCTGCCACGTGGCCAAGAAGAGCCTGCAGCACAAGCAAGGAGAGTACTGAGGGGCCCCCAGGGAGCGTGCCTGCTACTCCCCAGGAATCCAAGGTCTGAAGCATGCAGCACACTAGGCGGCCTTCTGGCCTTCTCTCTGCTGGGTAGGACCTGTGGGGCCACTTCGCTCCATGCACAGTTCTAATTCACGGGTGGGTCCGAGTGGGGCAGAGACATGTGAGTGGCTGCGTTACTGCTAAGCTTAAATTGAAATGGGAAAGTACTAAAATCCCAAAGGAGTCGCGTCAGAGACACACTCCATCCCTGCAGCCTACATCTGGTGCTGATAACCAATGTCCCGGGCCCTCCGCAACTCTCACTCAGCCTGTTCACTGACGCTTAATAACCTTTGTTTCTGCTTCTGCAGAGTCCTGCTTCCCTTGCTCCACCTTTGTCCTGCTCCGGTAGAAAAATGCAAGTACAAGCTTGGAGAGTGATGTCGGCTCCAGACCCCAGTGAATTAAACTCGTCTCTCCCACTTAATCAGTATCTGAGAAATTATTCCACTCGTGCAACACTATGTCTGCGATGCGGCATCTGCTCATCCACTCACTCATCCAAGGGCAGGTACCCGAGCTTGACTCCGGGCCCTGGGCACACACATTTGCTCGGGACATTCAGAGCTGCTCTGCTGGTAACTTTGAAATCTATTTACTTCACCCAGCATCTCTAACTTTGGCTCCTTGTCCATCTTTTCTCCATCCCACCCCAAAACCAATCATCAGGGACTTTATGTCTGCTAGTAAGGCAGGATTAGAGCAGCTATGCTGGGATGAGTCTTTCAATGTCTTTGGAATTCCTGAAGATCATCCCCCCCCACTGCTGAAATCACCCTGAAGGAAAGCCCCTGCTGAGGAACCGATTCCAATCCTCCCAGAGATAAGATGGCCAACTCCCTAAGAAGGGATTATGAAGATGAGCTCTCCATATCTAACAAACAACTTGATCTCTAGCCCCACAAAAGCCCAAGAGGCAACTGGGTTGGGCCCCAGTGAGAAAAAGCCAGTCTCCCGGGTTTGTCTAGGTGTCTGAATAAGCCTGGCCCTGGCAGCCATTTTGGGTGCCCTAGTCTCTTGTGGCACTTGTGCCACGAGTTCTTTCTAGCTCCTTGCCTTGCTCCTCATGGATTCCATGCCTAGGCTCCATGGGTTCTGCAGCGCCCTGGCCCTTCATGGCATCAGTGCCATGAGTTCTGTTTCTTGCCTGCTTCTCATGGAGGCGCCCTAGCCCCTCGTAACACTCCACATCTGGAGTCCATGAGTTACAACCTTTCTCTCCTCTAACAAACTCTACCCTAATCCTCAAACGTGTTCTGGTTTCAATCTTCGACTCCGGAACACAAGAACCTTACAACAATGGGACGGTCGATTCCTGTCCCTGCCATCATTTGGCGACCCAGATGGGACAGCCGAAAGACCATTCCCGTATCACTAGGAAGGACAAAGCACGCAGGAGATGCACAAATCAATCCGGGTGGACGGGAGCTCTGCAGGAAATCAGCACAACATTGGTGGGGGCAGGCCGATCTGGGGAGACGTGTGCAAGCTGCCACCCAGAGAAGACTGGCAGCCAACAGAGGAAAGCGCGAGGGTCTAGTGGCACTACGTACAGCCTTCCTTCAACCTCTATGGCCTCCTCCCCCCCAAACTCCTCCACCCCCAAACAGGGGCTGGCTGGAGTTAACCCTTAACTACCAAAGCTCCTTCTCTCCACCCTTCTCTTGCATCTCAGGGCACAATTCTGGCTCTGAAATAACCTGTTGGGGGAAAAAATCCACCAAGCAATGGAGGAGAGAGAGAAAAAGCGCAATGAAGGGGAAGCAAAGAGAAAGCAGGAGAGAAAGGGCAGAGGGGGAAGGTGCTTGCTGGGGAGAAAGGGGGCAGGAGGCCCCTCAGGGTGTATCTCTCCGAATGCAGGAGGTCTGCCCCGCCCACTGGGGAAGCAGGAGAGTCCACAGCCACTTCCTCCTCAGACCCGCCTGTCACCACTTCCTCTGTGTGGGAGGCCACCATCAACATCCACAGGAGGTGGGCCCAAGGAGGTCATGCTTCTAGGCATAGAAGCCCCAAAGCTGTGAGAAGACACAAGTAACCCTAGCTGCCCAACACAGCTCTTTTAACTTGCCTTCTCTTCTCAGTGGGAGAAAGACACAGGTCTTTGGGCAGAAAGATCTGGGTTCAAGTCCTAGTCCGGCTGCAGAAAGACTGTGCAACCTCAAACCATTCACTAGATCTCTCTGGGTCTCTGCTTTATCAGGTGTACAATGAGGATACAGTCCCTCTGCCTCTGGGGAGGATGAGAGAGTGAATGACGAGAAACAAAAACTGTTTGCCCACCGTGGGGACCTGCAGGGCGTGGCACACAGTAGGTGCTCCATAAAACATCTGAGAGTGAGCTTATTTGGCCTCCTCCAGGGTCCTAGACACTGCTGACCACAGGCTGTCTTATTTCATATTCCGAAGACCACTTCCCCCAGGCTGGTACCCTTGTCATTTGCAGCGAATGAACTCAAGCAGGGGGACGTCACCTGACCTACGAGGAACAGAACAGGCTTGATTTCCAGCTACTCACCCCAGCTCCTGCCTGCATCATCCCCTACTCCAATCAATCCCTGCCGATCTCCCCCTCTCGCCTCTCCTCCTTCCTCCTCCTCTTCATCTAGGCACCAAGCACTTACTGATCCTAGACTGACCTGGTGGTTCCCAAAGGCAGCTCCAGAGGAAATCCTTCCTCCTGGGGGAATCCTCAGGGTGTGGCCACTCTGACCCCGCCCTCCTTCCTCCCCGGCCACAAGGCTGGGACACAGAGGGCCTAGCGCTGTCCTACTGGGACAGCAGGTCGCGAGCCTTCTCTAGTCACAGCCTCACCACCCTGTCCACTGATGGCCTCTCTCTGACACGCTCTGGTCAGGCTTAGGGGCTGTCTCCGCTCCCCAGGGTTGTTGTGATGAAACACTTCGACCAAGGCAACTTAAAAAAAAAAAGGGGGCTTATTCTGGCTCTGCAGCTGGACGCAGAGGGCATCATGGTGAGGGGCTCAAGACTCAGGCCTTGACGCATCCACAGTCCCACTATCTGCAGTTAGGAAAGGGGTGATGAATGTTGGGGTGCAGCTAGCTTTCTCCTTTTCATGCGGACCAGAACCCAAACCCGGGAACGACACTGTTGCCCTTAGGACGAGTCCTCCCACCTCAACAAATCTAATCAACACCCCCCCCACACACATACAGGTAACCCCAGGGGCTAGCCTCACCCAAGTAATGCCCCCGAGAGTGCCTGATCCTTCAAATTACTGGCATCAACACTAACCACCCATCCCAAGGGCCTCAGTACCCTCTTGCCCTCCCTGTTATGGGAGACTGTCTATGTCACCCTCAAAAGCATACATGAAGGAATCCTGACCTCCCCCAGGTGAAGCACGAGAAGACAGGGCCTTTGGGAAAGTGATACGGTGAGACCCAAGGTTGGTTGTTCACGCCTTCCTCCTCCTGAGCAGCCAGTGAGAAAGCAGAATCTCTGGGCAGTAAACCGTCTTTAGTTTACAGAGCGATGCACAGACGTGGCTCTGCAGCCCTAAGGACTAGCAGACCCGGCCCACCCTGCCAGCACGTCCCCTCGCCCAGCTCCAAACCCACATGCCAGCAGGAAAAGTCGAGGTAGGACGGGGCCAGCAACCAGGCCAGTGTGCAGTACCCGACACCTGTGATCCTACTGAGCGCTGGGAATGAGGGGGGTCCCCATGTGAATATTGGGGTCCCCAAAGGCTCGGCAGGCAAGGTAACAGAATGGCTGCCTCTTGGTGTGTGTTCCTCACATGCTGAATGATCGCCACACGGCAAATCCACTTTTCCCAGCGGCTCGTGGGCAGCACCAGCGACCTGTGGGCATTTTCCCACACAGGGCACACAGGCTCCCCCTGGGCTGCTCCAGATGTGGTCCAGGAGTGTGAACCAGGAGTTAGGGTCCCTTCGGAACCTTCCAGAGAAGAATGGAGGAGCCACACAAACCAACCTTCGGGCCACCTGGGGCTCAAGGCCCAGCAACGGGCACTCTCTCACCTGTCAGTCTTTTCATCACCGTCCAGCCGACCTGGTGGTGGGGTGGCTTCTTGCTCCCTATGGCCCTACGTTGGTCCCTGTTTTCCCCATAAGCAGCCCCCAGAGCAGGCTATGGTGGGCACCTGCTCCAGCTCCTCCTGCCCCTTGGTGCAGGCTAGCCTTCCAACAACTCCAAGGGTGGCCATGACATCAAACTCCAACGACATACGGGGAACTGAAGCTCCAGTACAAGCCGATATTGGCTCTTCACTATGTGGGACAAGCATGACTTAAGTCTGGTCTCTGACTTTGGAGATGCCTGAGTCTTTTGTGACAGATGCTCTACCAAGAAGTAACAACTAGCACTCATCTGTACCGAACACATACAAGGGTCTTTTCCCATCCTGCAGAGAACGCAGGTATTTTCAGGCTACTCACGTGGCACTGCCAGAAATGTCATCCAGACGTAATGGAAAATAGAAGGCAGCCCATGCAGAGGTCAGAGTGCAGAGGTCAGAGGTCAACATGACTCCATCCTCCCTGAGGGACCTGGGCTCCCTGGGATGCAGGCACAGCTGGCGAGGCCGGATGCAGACCTGAATCCACTTTGAATGAGACCAGGGTAATCAGCGGGAGGGTCTGCTTCTGCACCCAGAGCAGGTGACAAAAGTAGAGGCAGGTTTGGTGGCCACAACCTAGGCAGGGGCTTCCCGGCGTCTGGCGACTTGCTGCTCACATCTGAGCACAGGACAGACCCACCACGAAGAGTGACCCTGCGTCAAATGCAGGGGCCAGGCGGGAAGCCCCAGTCAAGGCTTCGCCGGGCACAGGGTCCTGGTGTCTTTCCGTGTGAAGTCGCAGGAACCACTGAACTTCCAGGGCATCAACAATGATAAAGTGATCTTGGCTTCCTGCACACTTTGTGGAAGGAGACCAGGTGCTAAACAACCTGTACCTTCCTCTTTAGCGCCTGCCCACTGCGGCCACCCCCCCTCAGATACAAGCTGAGGCTCAGAGGAGCTTGCGGAGCCAATGGGTCAGTATGGAGCCCAGATCCCACAATACTCAGCACCAGCTGCGCAAGAATACCCCCCCATCCTAGGGATCTCCCCCCTCGGCACATAACTTCTCAAAAGATAGGGGTCAGGAAATCACAGACCCAGCTGTCTCTCTAGCCCCCACCCACTTTGAGACTCCCAGGAAGAAGTCTAAGTACCAGTGGGGACCAACTGCGGGTACCAGCGAACTGTGGTAGGAGTCAGCCCAGGCCAGGTACTATGTGGGGGGGGGCGTTCGCACACCCTAGGCAGGTCCCCTCCCACAGCACGGCTGCTCAGGGGACCTAAGTTTTACCACCCAGTCAGGAATCGGTTCACAATAGCTTCGACTTGGGCTTAAAAATACTAGGCTGGGCGGAAATAAGGTTACTGCCTGGGGGCAGGGCTCTTTCCGGAGGAGGGGGAGGGGAGAAGAGAGAGAGCGGGAGGATGCTGGAGGCCTAGGGCTGTCCCCAGAGAAGCCAGGCGGAAACCCAGGTTTTCCTACTCTGATGAGGGGCGGGGGAAGCGGGACAAGGAGAAGGTCGGGCAGGGCCAGGGAGGGGCAGGCTGCCTGTAGTGCCCCCAGCTCTCTAAACCCAACCTGGCTTGGCGCAAACTAGGCACCAAGGCTCCCAAAACCAGCCCAGCTGGGACACTGAGGTCTGGGTGTGGCTGCCCGGAGCCCTTTCCCCCAATATCTCCCATATCCTTCCACCCTACTCTCTGGGGGAGCCATGAGACTTCAGGGTTAGCCCGGAGCAACAGCACGCATCTTATTTTATTTTCGCAATCTCCTTGGCCAGGCATGCCCTTTGACCTGGCCATTCCCTTCTGGGAGTCCAGCCTAAAAATTCACTGAAAACACAGGAAGCATTTTCCAACCAAGCTATTCATCCGCCCATCGGCTTCATTGCAACGTTTATTTTGAAAAATGCCGGTTTTGTTCCAAGGCCACTGATATGTCAGAAGGCAATTTTATCCTAATGCTGAAGTCAACGGGCCTTTAAGTGCAAGGTTTTTTTAAACTGCACCCTCCCAAAAAAAAAAAAAAAAAAAAAATGAGGTGATCCTAGAAAGCTTCATCACATGATGGGAACAAATTCAAGGATCATCAAAAGAATGCTCATCCCAGTACCCAGCAGCCGCCACTGAGCCACTGGGCCATACTGGGTGTGAACCAACTGTCCAGAACCTTCCTTCCTCTCCCCTAGCACTCCCACCACCCCCTCCTCCACCAGACGTGTGCTTGTTACCCACACCAGTTGCAAGAAACAGAGCTGCTAGTTTTAGATTCTGATCTTTTTCCTTACATGTACCACTGATGAAGGTAGGATGGCTAATCTCTCCGCTGTCTCTGAAGACTTTGCTTTTCATGGTGATATTCTACTCAGCTCCGTGCTTTGGAGGAAAGAGCGTGCGTGTCTTACATTACTATCCATGTAGCCATGGAACAAGCAAATGATCAATCTTACTTTGTCAGTAAATTAAAAGAAAAGAAACTGATAAAGTCAACCAAGCACAGTGGCTAGTTAGGCGCTGACGCAGCAGGATTGCTGAGCCTAGGGGTTTGAGGCTAGATTGGAAAGCAAAGCAAGATTCTGCTTTAAAAGTAAAAACAAATTAAAAGTGTGGTCCGGGAAACAACAGCAGAAGGCTTGTCCCATGTGCATGAGAACTGGATTTAGCACTAAAAACATAAAGGCAGGTGCTAAGTTCTAATGTTTTTTGGATTTTTTGGGGTTTTTTTTTTTTGCAATCTGTTGATTTTCCAAAATGACTTTTTAAAGGTTCAAAGACAAAATCTCAAAGCCAAAGTAGTCTCCAGAAAGCACAGAAACCTCTCCCAGCCGCAACTACAGACAGAAGCCCGTTTGGGTCTGCACATTCTATGCCACCTCTAATCCAACAGCACCTGATCGCTGCTTGGGCACCGGGCTCTGCCCAGCACTTTCCACCCCACAGACTAAACACTTCCTCTCCTCTCCCCCCATGTCACCCCCCCAGAGTGAAGGCAATTCTGATAAGCACGACATGATCTTGTCTATGGGCCTTGCTTCCCTATCTTGAGACTAGAAGTGATTTTCATTTGCAACCAACTTGCCATCGCAGAGGGGCTGTGTGAGAATGACCTTGTCGTGGACTCGATGGACACTCTCTTGTCTCCTGGGGGAGATGGACAGAGGCTGACCAAGACCCTGACGTGGAAGGACCCATCCGAGACTTGTGGGTATTGCGGTTCTCAGCAGTCCAGCTGGACATGGAGTTCTTCTCTCATCCCACGCATGACCTGGGTCTCCTGAGGTTTCCCCAGCTTGGGAAGTCCCTGGAACGCCTCCACCTATAGCAGCAGCTCCGGGGAGAACCCCTGTTCTTCAAGGATACAAGGAGGTGGGGCTTTCCTGGCACCATGCCGAAAGACAATCTCGGTGACCAGGCCAGGGAACCAGGAAGTGGACAGAGGTCATGGCCTTGCTTACAGGAGTGGTTAGTAGAAACAATGCCTACTCAAGCCCCCCACTGGGGTTGAGGAAATAGCACCTCCACAGGACAGGCAGCATGACAGAGAGGTTTAGCTCGGGGTACACACCTTCCTACATTGGAAACTAAGGAACAGGGGATCAAGTAAATCCTGAGCGTGGCAGGATCCAGTATTCCCGCCTACGACATGAGCTCTGGTTAGATTTGGCCTCGGCTAAGGCTGAGGAAGCAATACGAGTCCCACGTCACTAACAATGGGGACAAACACATCATGAGGTGGTTTCGTCACTGCACCAACATTACAGAGGCCACTGGACACACCCAGATGGTGTGGCTTCCTCCCATGGTATGTATGCACACGTAAATGCCACGCACAGCCTACTGCTTCCAGGTCATGTCGAACAAAACAGCACATTAGGGTCTGCGGAGATACTCAGCTGGTAAAGTGCCTGCTGGATCTGAGTTCGACCCCCAGCACCCAAAGCAGACGCCTGTGTTACCCTACATGCCACAGTTCTGAAGGACTCAGGGCCTCCAAACCACAAGAGGGTTGGGATGTACTTCTCTGGGATGACAGGAATCACTCAGCTCCGTGCGGTCCATGTGGTCCATCACTGACTTGGAGCTGGTACGTGGTTCTTGACTATATTTAAAAGACGCCCAGATGTTCCAGCTACCATACAGTCTCTTAGTCTCCTGCTTTCTTGGCTTAAGAAAAAAACTGTGGATTTAGGGGTTGGAGGTTGTGACAGTTCCTAGCTTTGGGAACTATAATTATTCTTCAAAAGGATCGGAGTGCTTTGGCGAATCAAGAAACAAAACCTGTGCATGGGGTATGTGGGGGGGGGTTCCTAGGTAGGAAACTGCCTTTTCGGTGAAAACGGAGTTTTAAGCAGCAGGAATGACAAGAGAGAGTATTACTGGCCAGAAAGCAAAGTTCTGCGTTTGGGGTAAAACACGAATGAGCCACATGAAGCCAGGATCGCATCCAAAGCAAGCAAAGGCCCGGCCGGGGGGCCCAGGAGCTGAAGGTGGGCAGAGGAAAGGATGGGCTGACTTCAACCATGTGTGAAGTCCTCTGATCACTGTAGAGTCAACAGTCAAAGGCAAATGACCTCTGCCTGCCTCCCTAGCTGCGGGACCTTTGCTCTAGTGGGGGTTCCCCCAGCCCTGCCACAGGAACTGTTGGCTCGGAAAGGAGGTGATAAAGAAGCAACAGATGCCGGGTGGGCCTGGTGGGCTTCACTACTGGCCTTGTTCTAAAGCCCTGTTCTAAGCTTCCCAGACTCTGATCTGCTCAGGAACCAAGGACATCTACCTAAAATGCACTGTCCGTTTGGGCAGGTCTGGGTGGAGCCCAGGACTCTGCATTCCTAGCAAGCCTGGATTATGATGAAAGTCTTCCAGGACTTCGCTGTGGTAATGGATGAGGTGCTAGGTGACCAGTTTCCAGAAGAAATTCAAACAGCCCAAGTCCTGACTTGGGGGGGGGCTGGAGAAGCCCTCTCTACAGTTCAGCCTCCTGCAGGACAATCCCAGGACCCCCAAGCTGCAAAGATTCCCAGGAAGAGTGACAGGGGGCTTGGAAAGGCAGCACCCTGTTGGTGCAATGGCCAATGCCGTAGTCCCAGCTACTCCAGAGGCTGAGGCGCGAGGGAGATCACAACTTGGATACCAGTCAAGGAGTGTAACTAGACTCTATCTCCACAAACAGCTTTTCCTAGCGGAAAGTAAGTATGGATTCGCATTGTAGGAGCTGGTATCCCACAGATCGACCCCGGCACTTAAAACTAGATCTTCGACGCGCCCCCCCCCAGCTGTGTGACTTCCGAAGTGTCTAGAAGTCATCAGCTCTTCCCCGCCCACCTCTCCACACTGCCGCGGCTCGTCTCCCTCCAGGGGATAGGTGACTACAGAGAGCTCGTGTGACTCAGAAGTCCAGAAGTAAATCTGTGCCCTGCAGCTGTACTCGCAGGGCCCTGCCCTTGCCTCTGTCCAGCCACGGCCACCAGCGATGCGAGTGTCCTCTGTCGCTGGAGAAAACCCGTCGCGGTTGGCTGTATCACCAGGTGTGATACTCCCCACGCTCCCGAGCTGGGTCCGTGGCGCCTCGGCGCTCCCACGGCCTCCGTGTAGCCAGGTTTTACAAAGGACGGACGCCTCCGATCACAGGGGGTCCCGGGGGATGCCTCGGTGGCCCCCTAGGGTGCTAAGGTCCCACAAGACGCCCCTTTGTCTCCACCCACGGCGCCCAACTCAGAGAGGGACACACAGGAAGTGGTCGCCAGCTGAGCAGGGTGGGGCGAGAGCGCTGCCCCGAGGTGGTTCGGGCCGACCCGGCAGGGATCCCCCGCCCCAGGCCAAGCACGGGTTCCCTGGACGGCGGCTGTCCCGGCTGCCCTCTGCTCCCGCGGGCGGAGCCCGGGCCCGGCGGAGCGCGGCGGCCCCGCGTCCTTCCGGAGGGCTCCACGCGCCCGGCCCGCCGCCCCCGCCGCGCTCACCTTGTAAACTTTGCCGAAGGCGCCGTCGCCCAGCTCGCCCACGATCTCCCACACCTCGTTGGGGTCCACGTCCCGGCGGACGTGCTCATATTCGCGGGACTTTCTCTTCTCGAAGGTCGACAGGCGCAGGATGCGGCGGAAATTGGCGAAAGCCATGGTTGGGGGGCTGTGCGAGCCGGGCTCAGAGGGCGCGGACTCGGGCTCCGCCGCCGCGGCTCTCGGGGTTCTCCCCGGACCCGCCCTTCCCCGCCGCGGAGCCGGGGCAAGTGCGCCCTGGGCAGCGCCGCGCCGACAGCACCCGGAACCGCGCGCCCGCCGCGTCCCCGCCCCCGAGCGTCCGGCCCCCGGCGCCTGCAGCGCCCGCCCGCTCGCTCGCGCAGCCGGGCCAGCCCCCAGCACGCTCCGGGATCCGGCCCCCTCGCCCGCCCACCGCTCGAGCTCCACCTGCCGCTCCCCGGTTGCGCCCCGAGACCCCCTAATTGGCTGCGGGCGTTCCCGGTTCCGCCCGGCGCCGCGGGGCACTCTGGAAACTGTAGTCCTGCGCCCTCCCGCCGCGAGCCCCGCACCCAGCTAGGTAGGGCTTGGGGGACCCCTCAAGCCGGATCGACCCGGAGCTGTGGGTCTGGGGAGACCGGCTGTGCCTCGTATTTCCCAAAACTTTGGGAGACAGTGAAGTGATATTTGGGGCTCGCCCACTGATCACTGACAGGGCTGAACTGATGCTTAAGGACGCCTAAAGCGCCCCGCAGCCAAGGTGCCAGCCTACCCAGCTCGCCCCGGCTTTTCAGACGGGGACTCCGGCGGGCACTAGCCCAGGGGCACACGACTTGGCCGTCGGTCGGCTGCCGGTTCCTCGGCGCAGTGCTGCCTCCTAGTGCGCAAAACGCAGCGCCCCAGGGCCGCGGTCAACCCCCAGGGTCTGGGTTTCTTGCCTGCTTTCCTGCTTCCCAAGGCTCCCCCTAGCCACCGCGGCCACAATCCTGCCAGGACTTGGGAACTGGGATGTTTCCCGATGGATGCTTCTCGATAGATTAGCAGATACAGTTCACATTAAGTAAACACTTTGCTCTTCATTTACCAATTGAGCACACACACACACACAGCCCCATTACAGATAAAACTGAAGATTTGCTTGTCCACCGTCGTCCTGGAGGTTGGACTGGGCAGCGGCCGCTGACTCTGTCCTTCACCTGGTGTTAGGGGGCGGCTACCAACCCGGCGGGCAGCCTGCCAGGCTTGTGGTGGAACCTCGCGCTTGAACAGCCAGCTACTGTCATGCTCCGGTACCCCACCTCGGGAAAGCGCCCAATGCCCAGGCGTTTGCACCGTCTTGGAAGAAACCCCTTTGGCTGTGTTGCATGGAGGAGTGTAATTTCTCATTTGGAAGGCCAGCGGTGGACAGCTGCGGTACTGTGGAAAATCCTCGCCAGGGACGCCCTGTGGAAACGCTGCTCAGCAGTTCCAAACATTCCCACCTCTGCACAGGGAGCTCGTTAGTTTCAGACCGTGGGACTAGCTGTCGTGTGACCCTCCTGCTTCTCCCTGGTGCTGGGATTACAGATGTGGACCCCCATGCCTGGGAATCAAACCCAAGGACTCCTGCCCGCTGGGCGAGCATTTTACCAATTGAGCTACACCCCCGTCCTTTTTTTCTTTACAGGCTTAGTTTCCTTGGAAAAAGTATTTTTGGGGTTTCATGAAGCCCCATAGTAAAGGGTTACCCTCCAGAAGGATGTTTTCTTTGCTAAGTGCCTAGGGCTGTCTCCACAGGGTGCTAGGTTTGGGCTGCAGACCTGAGGGGGTCTATTACATGGCTACAGCCCCCGGGATTATTTTCCTTCTGGCTTTGTAGTCAGATTTAGCTGCTTCCCTTACAGGTTGCCGTAGGAGAAGGCAGAGGGGTAGACCTAACAGGGAGGGTGAAACACTCCCCAGCTCTTTAAATAGCAAGTGGTCTTTTGGACCCCTGATTCTTGGTGGACTGTAAGGTTTTCTTTATTACCCCCAATCACCACCATGCCCAGTGACAAACCGTTATCTCTTGGTTTGCTGGATAAATTTATGCTTCTTTAGCCTTTGGAAACATTGTATCTTTGGAGTCAGTGTTTTCAATGTTTATCCACCTAGCTGAGTCCTTTGCATTGCTGAAACCCGCTTTGACACATTTTATACAGCTACAGAGATTTGTCCTTGATGGTTTGGAAAAGTCTCCATTAAAACACTGGAGTTTTTCCTAGAGCTTTGTGACTGACTTTTGGGTTACTGGCTGAGGTTATTGATTGGCATTAAAGTTCACTTCAGTTTACATAGTGTTTCCTGTGTCCACATCTGCGCTATCCAATATAGCAACTGTCTGCCAGGATTTTAATTTTTAAAAGCTTCCTGAAATGCCTCAGTGGATTAAGGCACCTGTGCAAAAATCTGGTGGTCTGAGTTCAATTCCTATAGTCCACATGTTGGGGGAGGGAGCTGTCTGCCGAAAGTTGTCCCCTGACCGCCGCATATGTGCTATAGCATTCACGCCTACACAAGCTCTCTCTTTTCCTCAAATTAATAACATATTGTTTTTAAAAAAAGAATAAAAGGAAACAATTTAGAAGCATCTTTTTAAATAAAATACCTCTTTGTGGGACTGGAATAATTTTAGTTCCATATCTATCTTTCCTGATCATGTGACACACTTATGTGCAGAGCTGACTTGAGTTTTCATGTTACTGATTTGAGCACATAAGATTCATGGGGGACTGATTGGAGCTCAGTGGATCAGATGCCATTCAAAATCCTATCAATCTGAGTTCAATCTCTAGCACCTACATAGTGCATGTGTGCGCCTCCCTCTCCCTGTTCAAATGACTAAATAAATATAAAAAGGATTCTCACGGGCTGAAGAGATGGCTCAGGGGTTAAGACTCTGCCTCTCAAGCAGAGAGTCCTGAGTTCAGATAAAACACCAGGCACCAGTTCCGAGTGAAAACACCAGGCAGAAACTGAAGTGTCCTGTACTTCCAGCATGGGTGGAACCTGGGAAATCCCAGAGGGAAGTAAAAAGGAGATAGAAGCAATCCAGGATGATTTCTGAAGTCACCCTTGGTCCTCCACAGGAACACACAGTGCCCTCTACTACACACACACACACACACACACACACACACACACACACACACAGAGGGAAAAAATTAATTAAATTAACTGCACAGAAAAAAGATCCTCATGCATTTTAACCTCTTTCATATCTTGTCCTGTTTCCTTCATTCTTAATTCTTAAAATTTATTCCTCCTCATCACACTTGCAAAATGTACCTGTTTTTATTTTATTGCAAAAACCAGCTTTTGTTCCAGATCTAACTACAAGTTGATAGAAAATACAGATGACAGAAGCACATGTTGGCCAACTAGAGAAAATCTGTAAGAAGCAGAATGTTTTCCTTTAGGTGACAACTGAGATTCTTTAAAAAGTAATTTGCAAGAGAAGATACAAGAGGATGGCACAAGATGATTTAGGGAACACTGTAAATAATGGGTAAATCAGTGGGACTTCCGAACGTGGGAGCGAGATGGCTCAGCAGGTAAAGATGTTTGCCACCAAGCTTAGCTGCCCGAGTTGGATCCCGGGAACCCACGGAAAAGTGGATGGAGAGAACAACTCCACGAAATCGCCCTCTGACCTGCACACAACACACTGTGGCATTGGTGACCCTGCTCACAGGTCATGAGCATAATTATTTGAAAGCAAGTAGGGAAACGGAATGCCGATTTGGTGATGTCTAAGCTGATTACTTTTAGGACTGATAATGCTCAGTGGTTATGTTTCTTGAAAAGCAGTCCCTTTTGAAAATATTTATTCAGATATTTACACATGAGTCATTTTGCCTGGGGTTTTGCTTCCGAATGACCCAGGGATGGTGACAGTGGGGCGTGGTACAAGTGCGGTGAGGTGGTCCTGGACAGGAGATGCCGGGAAGCTGCCAACCACTAGGTATGTGTGTGGTGGTCCTCAGACAACGCCCGTGATCTTGGCTGCCCTATTCAGGTGTACTGCTTGGTTAGCTTGATCGCTATACTTTGGCCTCTTTTTCTCATGCATGTGTGCTTGAGTGTGTGTGTGTGTGTGTGTGTGTGTGTGTAGGCTGAAATTGATATCAGGTGTCTTCCTTAGTCAGTCCTCACAGTCTCTGAATTAAGCCCTGAACTTCCCAATTCTGAGTAGCCAGGTGCTCTGGGGATCCCATCAACCGCTCAAGCAAGCTGGCTTACGGGTGGCCACCACGCCTACCAGACTTTTATGTGGGTTCTGGGGATCCCAACTCCTGTCCCCACACTTGCCTAGCAAGTCCTTATCTCCAAGCCATCTCCCCAACCCTCATGTGTTTTCCTAGGAAAAACAGCTCAGCCATGGTTACTCCAAGAACTACTTTGACTCAGTTTCCCCTCAGACGCCCTCCTGGTCTAGACAGCTTGTGGTTTCCGATTAGATTAGATTCGGGTTAGGTTGTTCCAGGGGTGGAGAGATCCAAGGTTCACAAAACCCAACAGGAAGCACCGTCCCGAGGAGAGCAGAATCCGGAGGAAGCGAGTTTCCTTGGGGCGCAGCCACTGCCATTATTACCTCTGCTTCTGGGGCCACCCGGACCGCTGTCGCGCGTTCTAGTTCCGAGGCAGAATTCTGAGTTCAGCCTCAGGTGGCCGGAGCGCCAGGGCGAGCCCGATGAAGCTGAAGCAGGGGTCGTTCCTCTGGTACCTCTACCTGGACAAAATCTACTGCCTGCTGTCGGTGAGGAACGTGAAGGCGCTGATGGAATACTTCCACATTCTGGACGCGCACCGCAAGAACACCTTGAACGGTCAGCCCTCCGCCCGGCACAGCCCGGCGCGCCTAGATCAGCTGGGGGGTGAGGTTGGGGGGCGCGGGAGAAGCTGCCAACACAGTGGGACTGGGCCCCCGCTCCGTGGCAGGGCAAAACCGCAGCCTCTGGGGTGAAGCTTGGCTCCGCCGCGGTTCAGAGATGCACCTCCAGGCTCATTTCTACAAACCATCACCGGGTCGAGGGTGGGGGCGTTGCTCATTGCAGAGCTCGGGAGTCCTGGGGTGTTTCTCCTGATCAGAGGACTGTTTAGTGATGACGTGTGGGAATGTGTAGCTCGGGGCCTGGCACCGGTGGCCCGGGATTATTTATTTTGGAGAAAGAGCTCCACTCCTTACTTCTGCCACTCATCATGCAGCCCCGGGAGGCCGATTCTCAGCGGCGACTCTTTCTCAGTCTCCCAAGTGCTAGATCACAGTCCTCAGCTACTGAGTTTTCATTATCTTTTCTTTTTCTAATTTTTTAAAAATTTATTTATTCAATTGTGCGTGTGTGTGTGTGTGTGTGTGTGTGTGTGTGTGTGTGTGTGTAGAACTACGAGCGAATTCGGGAACCACCATGGACCACCTCCACCTCCTCCTTGTTTACTCTGCCCAGGGATTCACAGGCTCTGCCCTACCAGGAACAGAAACGCAGGCCATCCAGCTTCTCGGATCAGAACTCAGGACCTTCCGCCTGCAAGGCAGAGGCTTAACCCCTGAGCCACCTCTCCAGCCCCTCATTATCTTTTGATTAAGTGCTTAGAGCAAGGTTTCACCAAAGCCAGGGCTGAACTCTCTCTGCAGCCTAGGATGACCTAGACCATCTGAATCTCCCACTCGCACGTCCTTAGTGCTACTACAGAGCCACCACGCATGGCCTTTTGTATGTGCATGTGTATGTACAAGAGGACACTTGGGTGTGTGTTTCTCTGGAGGCTCAGAGGCACTTTGAGGAATCAGTCTAGAGGGTTATTATACCTCTTTATTGCTTTGCTTTGCTCTGGGATCGCCCAGGCTCCGCCTTCCAGGGCCAGAAACTGCTATTATTCCCACCCAGCATTTCCACATGGTTCGTTTGCTTTCGAGGCCGAGGCTTTAGTGCTGAGTTCTCCCCAGCTCCTACATGTCTATGTAATGATTTCGGTGTTGAGAGCATGCTCTTGAGACGGAGGCTTCACCCCCGAGCCATCTCTCCAGCCTTGGCGCACAGTTGTGAAGGGCTGGCAGTTGTGGCAGGCCCTGGGCAAGGCTGAGGGAGATCGCCTGATTGTTGTGGGAAAACCCAGTGCATAGTGGGTGGGACACGATGATGGGAATGACGGGTGAGGTGGGAACTGGTTCAGGAAGGCGGTACCCTTCAGCATTCGCTGACATTCTTGCGGTCTGGCAAGTGGGGTTTGCCCCTCTCTCAGCAATCCCTGTAGATATGCTATAGCCGGTTCCCTCGGCTCTTGCTGTTGGTATCAGCTCTCCTGCCAAGTTGGACTATGAACTGTAATGGAGAATCGTAAATAAGAATAGCACCCCTTTGTTCCCTTTAACTTGTTTGGTTGTGTAGCCAGATATCAGCAACATGAAGGCAAAGCACAACAGGGGGTATGTGGTTGTCTGTATGGGTGTGTGAATGCACGTGCAGAGACCAGAGGACGAGCACACCTGCTTTTCCCAGCATTTGTGCTTTTTTAGGTCATTTCTCATCAACATAGAGCCCCAGGAATCTACCTGTTTGCACCATCCCCTCACTGCAATCACACACTGTTTTTTTCATAACTTCTGGGGATCGAACTCAGAACCTCATATCTTCATGGCAAGCTCTTTACTGGCTGAGCTATCCCCCCAGTCTCTGCTCAGCTAGATTTCTTTGCTTCTTACCAGTGAAATGGGAGCTGTGGGTCATATAACCATATGAACTCTTACATTGGTACTTTTAGATGACCAAAAACATTAATAAAAAACTCTGATGCAGAGGATACCAACAGAAGGGCTTTTGTGTGTGTGCGGTTGTAGATATGTATGTATGGGGGTGTGTATAGGTGCACGCGGGTACCATCCTTGTGGTAGCCCGAGGATGACTTTTGGAATCATCCTGGATTACTTTACCTCCTTATTCCTTTGCTCTGGGGTTTCCCAGGTTATGTCTTCCAGAGTGGAAAGTGTAGGCTCCTGCCATTTCCATCTGGCAGTTTTTCATGGGATCTGGGATTTGAACTCAGGTCCTCTGCTTGCAAGTCAAAGGCTTAACCCCTGAGCAATTCCTCCAGCCCCCCAGAAGAGCTTTTTAAGCCTGAGTATAAATAAAGAACCTGCTGATCTATTCCCTGTGGCCTCACAGAGGAAAAGGCATGGTAAAGAAGGTTCCTTCCGTAAAGATGTTTAAGAGCTTATTGAATCTTTAAAAACAGCAAAGAGACTGACGATTTACCTCCTAAGGGATAGACACGGCTTCATTGTAAATCTGAGCCATGGTGTGAATGAAAGTAGTAATACAAAGTCCTCCTCCTCACATCATTTTTCTCTTTGCGCACAGATTTGCACACAGCGTGTGAGCAGATCTGCCCAAATAGCCTGGCCCACGAAAAGCAGTTCTAGGCTGCAGGCTGCATTTCAGAACACTGAACTAGGGCTCTGACTCCCCAGCCCCGACTCAGCCCCACCGGAACGTCTCATCTCCCCAGCAACCAACCTACTCCCTGCTGATGCAATACTTGGGGGGAGGGAGGGGAGACATCTGTGCTGTCTGGCCTCCAAGGGCCCGAGCAGCAGCGACCTGAAAGGTGAAGGCACCGTCTGGAGTTTGCTTTCTTGGGAAGCAACTTCAAGCCCTGCAGACTTAAGTGGCCACAGTCAGGTGCAAATACAATTTCTTTCACAGCTACGAGGTCTCTCATGGGAAGTCTCCAGGGGCACCGGACATCACTCTGTGTGTGTGTGTGTGTGTGAACATTATGCTGCTCTCAGGCCCGCACACCCAGTGGGGTGTGGCAGTTGGTTTCAAGTGTCAACTTGAGACATACCTACCAACCACCTGCTTCAAGTACCAACCCAAATGTGCCCAGAACTCAGCCCCTGGTTGTCAACCTGTCACCTAACTGATGTGGGAAGAACCAGCCCATAGTGGCCGGGACCAATCCCCGGGGAAGGTGGATAAGCTGGAGAGAGCTGGCTGGAATTCAGTGGCTGGCAAGCCAGAGGGTATATCTTGCTCTTTTCCCTCAGCTCTTCCTGTGAATTTGGCGTGGCCAGTTCCCTCAGCCCTCCTTGTAACTCCTGTCATAAAGGACCATAGATAGCTTGAGCCCACGTGTGAATAAAACCCCTTCATTTTAAATTGTTTGGGTCAGATATTTATCACAGCAATGAAATCGAAGAAGACGTAGCACCTGCAGGGGAATCAGGTGGTAGCAGGCGTCCTAGATCCCGGCTGTGCTCCGGAGAATTCCTTTGAGACTTCAAGTTACAGATAATTTTATATGCGCAGAAGGCCAAGCGATGGGTGTGGCTGTAGTCTGAGAGAAGATCTCACTCTTTGCAGCCAGAATTTACTATGCGTGTCTGATGGTCCCAAATCATGGCACTCTTCTGCCTCAGCCTCCCGAATGCTGGGATTGCACACACAAGGTGCCCTGCCCAGTTCAGGAGGTCGTTTTGGTAATGAAGAAGCAAGAGGAGGGTTTCCCACGGGACCACGAAGGCACTTGCCATGCAAGCGAAAGGATCAAAGCTCTGGTTCCCCGACCCCATGTAAAATGCCAGGTGGGCACTGTGCCAGCTTGTAAGTCCTGGAATACAGCTCTGGGAATTGCCAGAGTAAGCTTGGTAGCCAGACCAGTCCTATAGGTGGACTATTCATTTAATCAGAGGCTGTGTCTATAAGGAAGAAGGCGGAAGACTGATTTACCGTTAGCACCTTCAGCCTCTACATACATGTATACTCACGTGCATCCAGACATCTGTGTCCACCCACATACACACACTCCCCATACACACATCCATGCGAGGGAAGAAAGGGAGGGTAAAGGAAAGCCGGGCATGGAGATGCAGGGACAGAACAGCCGCAGCGTGTTTAAGGTTCCAGACCGACCAGGGCTACGAACTGAGACCCTCGGACAAAACAGAGGAAAGAGGGATTTGTGGGGGGAGAAATCACACTTAGTCACTTGAAAACCCCTGTTCCCTACGTACTCTCCAAGTGCAACTCGCAAGCGCGGGACACATAAAGCCGCTGCCTGTTTCTTCTTCCACCTTCTATGCATTGAGACGGCTGTGAGTGGAACGGCAGAAACCTTTGGTCCAGCGGTAGCTACAGCACAGAAGAGCTGGTAGAAACATAGACCTCAAGGTGCCAAGACCCCCTCAGTGGTTGGTGTGCCCATGAAAGGTGTGATACTACTTTGGATTGAGAGTTCTTTTGACACGTGGCACTCGAAGGTGCCTAACACATAAGATAAAGTTTGCTCTTTTCCTCCAAATGCAATGTAAAGAATGTCGATGTTTCTATAAAAGAGGAATGAACTTCAAATGTCTCATTCTGATCTCAAGGAAAAGGCTTGGATACAATGTGTCCTTGGTCACCCAGCTTCACTCTGTGCCTGTGGTTCATTGATTGCTCGCTGCTTGGAGCCAACGCTGGGGTCAGGAGTCCCAAGCTTTTGTCTGGTTATGTGGTGGGATGTTATCTCCTCACAACACAGTGCTTGGGCACAGCAATCTTCTACTCAGCTCATGAGCAATCAAAAGCTCGAGGGATTGTGGGGGAGCCCAATACCAATCAGCATTCTTTCTGGGATAGTAAGCTTCCAGCATCCACTGTCTTTACCTGGTGCCCAGTCATTTAGTATCGCAGCACAGTTCCAGGACAATCCATCTTCTCACTTCTCTTCTACAGATGTGCTATTCTACCACTTTCTCCGTCACGTGACTGACATGAAAACCATACAGATCAAGGTCGTATTTGACATGCTGGACTGGACGGCTGTGGGCGAGATTGGTTTTGACCAGTTCTACATGCTGATTTGCATACTGCTGTCGCACGAGGCAAGTACCAGGTTAGGAGCTGGAGAGAGGCAGGTCTGAGCTGCTGCCACCATTTTGCCAAGACTGGCATTGAATACACTGGAATTTACTTTCCCTTTTATGCCAAACAAGAGGAAGAAAAGAAGCGGAGGGGAGGGGGATTTTGATTCCTGAGTGGTTGTCATGGTTAGGCACAGGTGTCAACTTGACTGTTGAGGATTTGAGCTCTGGGCACAGTTGTGGAGAATTAATGGTTGAGTTGAACCCTGAATGAACCTGAAAGACATTGTCTAGCTGATGGGGAAGGTCCAGCCCATGGTGGGTGGGATTAGGTCCTGGAATAAATCAGAGAGAGCTGGTTGAGAGAGTTGGCATCCTTCTGTTCACTTGGCCAGACATGCTGGTCTGGCAAGTAAGGATTGTCCATCTCTCAGCCATTATGTGGTGACAGTGTGGCCAGTTCCCTCGGCCCTGGTGTTGGTGCGTGTATTCCCTTCAGCCATTTGATTGTCATTTATCAGCAGCCATGCATGCTGACTGCAACAGGATTATCTCATAACCTGGGCGTTTCCAACACCTACCCAGCTGCTATCAGCTGTGACCTCTGACCCTCTGACAGGATCTTTCATTGGAAGGAAAGACTTCTCTCTAGGCCTCCTCTCTTGAATGGTGCATCTGATGGTTTCCAGAGCTCCTGTGGCCCCACTCTCTCCTTGGTCCTGTTGCTCAGAGAACTGTGCGTGTGTGGTGGTATGTGCACATCTATGTGTGATGTGTATATACGACAGTGGGGACACAAGTGCCCCCATAAACACGTAGAACTTACAGAATAAAGGACAGGCTTCACCTGCTGTTTCTTTGACTCTGGGTCTCTCTGTGGGGGCGTCTCAGGTCTCTTGTCTCTCACGTCCTGTATGCGTGCAGGGGTTACAGCCGCTAATGCCATTGCATTGATCATTTACACTGGATCAGGGATTCCAACACTGGCCCTCATGCTTGGATTTCTTCTTCCACTGAGCCATCTTCCCAGCCCAGCTCAGAATTTTCTAGAGGATGTGAAAGTCTTTGGGAGCCCTTCTTACCAGAGACCCCTTTGGTATTTCACTCCCTGGGGAATGGGGTCTTGTGTTATTAGCGTTTTAGCACAGTTTTCCCCTAGCCCTTTAGCTGACTTTAAGGGACTGCATGATGGCTGTTGCAGTCAGCCTGAATGGTTGCTGATAAATGACCATCAAGTGGCTTAAGGGAACAAGGGTTTATTCTCTTACGATTGATTCCTGGTTACAGTTCTTAGTCCAGCTTGACGGGAGAGCACACACCAACACCAGGGAACTGGCTATATCATCACTGCATAACGGCTGAGAGATGGACAATCCTTACTTGCCAGACCAGCATGTCTGGCCAAGTGAACAGAAGGATGCCAACTCTCTCAACCAGCTCTCTCTGATTTATCCAGAGCCTAATCCCACCCACCATGGGCTGGGGCTTCCCCATCAGCTAGACAATCTCCTGCAGGTTTGCTCTGGGCTTAACTCAACCATCCACTGTCTACAACTGTGCCCAGAGCTCAAACCCTCAACAGTCAAGTTGACACCTGTGCTTAACTATGACAATGGCCAATTGGACTTCAGGTCAGTAGGGACATAGGCTCCTCTTGCCGGGCTCAGCACAGCAGGGCAGTCTGAGCTTGTGGCTCTGCCCTTTAGGGCGGGCGGCAAGCTCTGGAGCACCACTGAGACCCCGCCCCACCTCCCGTATTTCTCTCAAAACAGAACCACTTGGAAGAACAATTTATGTATCGTCATTCTCGACCTGTTTTTGACTTACTTGACCTGGATGGGGAGCTGAAAATCGGTGAGGACAATTTCCGCATGTACAGATTTCTCTTCAACATTAAAAAACAGGAACTCAGAGAGCTCTTCCATGACTTCGACGTCACAGGCGACCGAGTAAGTGCAGTGGCCCACGACGAGGGTAGAGATGGTGAGGACCAGGCAAGGCAGGAGGCCCTGCTGTGCGGAGCCGGAAGGTCCTGGAAAGGCCAGCGCTACCTCAGGTGGTGTGGCGCACACCTGAGAGGTGGAGAGAGGGGCATGGAGGGTGGGAATCGAGTGGCCAGAGAACGGCTTGCAGATTTGACGAGGCAGAAAGGAAGAAGTGCTCACAACGTGAGCAGTACCCGAAAGCAGGGGAGGATGGCGGCATTGTCTGTCCAGGGGAAGTGGTATCCAGGAACCAGCAGGAGCTGGAAGACCCTGGTCCCACAGTCTACAACAGACTTACTGCTCCTGGGCCAGACCCCCCTCCCCCAAGATTCCAAGTGTGAACATTTGGTCCTGTGGTCTTCGAAAGTGTCAAATCCTGCCTGAAAAGATTTTTCTTTTTTTTTTTTTTCCTCTCCCAACTAAAGCTTCTTAATTACAAGGAATTTAAACTATACACTATCTTCTCATCCGACAAATCCTATGGTAGGAGGAAAATGAAGATGAGGAGATATGAAGACCGTAAGAAAGACAAAGAAACCGAGAAAGAGAAATCGGCGTTTCTAAAGAAAATGTCACGTTCGGGTTCAAGCCAGAAGAATATCTTGAATAGACTGAGATCCCGGAGTGGAGAACATGATTAATTAAAATTATTGACACCAACAAATGGATTCAGAGCATCAAAGTGGATTTGTTTATTTTGGGGGGGGCCAGGGTCTAGATGGCCCAGGCTGGCTCGAACTGATGATGGTGATATAGTTGCACATTTCCTTCCGCTCTGACCTTCTGGCCTCCACCTCCCCAGTGCTGGACTACAACATATACCCCACACCCAGCAATGTTAAGTGGGTGTATTTACAATGACTTTTGTACCACTGGGTCTTTTCCATTAGAACCTGAATTATTGAGAACCTAAGTACTTGGGTAAAATACCAGGTATATACCCTGCATTGTTATAGTTTTTGAGTGAATAATATTTGGGCTAATTTAAAAGTACTTTTGGCACAAGACTTGGTGACTCCTTCCTGGTGGAGTGCATGGTGTTGGTAACAATGACAACTGACATGTATGATGTGCTTGCTGCAGACTGGACAGAGGACATACATGACTTATCTCTTTAGCCCTGATGATTAGGTGGTGCTGGCTTTAATTTACACGGTAAGAAACTGAAGTCTAGAGAGGTAAGAACCTTACCCAGGAACATGTCCAGGACCAGAATTCTGATCTGAGATAGACTAAGGCAGGCCTGTACTCAGTCCAGACTTGAGAAGCTCACTGCATTGTGAATACATTGTTTTGCTGTTACTTTACTTATTTTTGGTGGTAGTGGGGTTTTATTGAGACAGGGTCTCGCGACTTAGCCCGGGCTGACCTCTAACTTGAAATTCTCCTGTGTCGGTCTCCAAAGCACTAGGATCAAGTGTGATCTACCAAGTCAGAGGGTTTTTTTTTTTTTTTAAATTTATTTATTTGAGAAAGAGGGGATGGGGGAATGAATGCATGATACATGGGTGGAGGTCAGAGGTCAACTTTAGAAGTCAGTTCTTTCTACCATGTGGGCTTTTGGGGATCAAACATAGGTTGCTGGGCTTGTGAGCAGGCACCTTATTGGCTGAGGTATTCCTGCGGGTCATTAAGTTTTTTCTAATTTTTTTTTTTTGAGACGGACCCAGACAGATGATAAACAAAGAGGCATGCACGTGCATGCCGTAGTGCATGGGTGGAGGTCAGAGGTCAAATCTTAGTAGAAGTCAGTTTTCTCCTTCCATCATGTGAGTTTCTGGCGACTGAACTCAGATTTGTAAGCAGGAGCCTGATCTACTGAGCCAGCTCATTAGTCTCCCGCTTAAATCCAAGGTGGCAAATTCTTGGCTCAGAAATTCCTGCCTCTGCCATACGTTTTTACAGAGCATATTTAAGGACTAAAGAAATACAGACCATTTACTACAAACCCAGCAACAGTGGCTAGCTAGCATCACTGAAAACCAAAGGAGATGTGTAGGTGCACTCTTATTTAAGATTGTTGCCCCTGTCAAACTTACAGCAGAAATCACTTTACCGTGAATGTCCCTATGTTAACAGACATGGGATGTGGGGAACCTGCTTTGGAACACAGTGATACAGGCAACTAAAACATCTCTTCCACAATGGTTAGCTCTCCCTTGGGTGTGCAGAGTGATGCTGCAGGGGAGAGAGCAGCCGAGAGCAGCCTGGCTGAGTAACTGACAGGTTCACCTCCTAGAGGGTCTGGCCTCTCGTCAAGGCCACCTCCGTGGCTTTGATCAGCAGCCATGAGATGTAGGTGTGGGTTGGGGGAAGAAAATACAAAAGAGACCCCAGCAGCTGCTCCCCTGCCTCACCCGAGGGTGCTGAAATGCACAAAGGGTGATGGCGACCTTGTCTGGGCACAGAGGTTGAAGCAGTTGAAATTCTGTTATCTAGAATGAGGAAAGAGGGAGGGAAGAGCCAAAGACAACAAAAAGTAAAAGACTGTAAATTGCCCTTTCTTCTCTAGAAGTAGCAGGAATAATGAGTAGTAGTTCATCAGATTTTCAAGAGCTTCTGTAACAGGCATCTTTATAAACCAGGGCCCCTGCTGGTGGCCCGCGCCTGCGCCCCAGCACGTAGGGGCTGAGGCAGGAGGAGAGGACAGTTGGACCAGCACTGGCGTATTTATCTCAGAGGGCAACGAACTGAAATTCTGTGTGAAAGTTGTTTGAATGAACCAGTCAATGGATATTTTCTGGGACTGGAACATAAAGCAAAATCTATTCACATCTATTTTTAGGCTTTTTTTTTTTTAAACATAGTGACTTACAAGTTTCTTCATAGGATGGGGTGGGTGGGTACAGTCCTCATGTGCAGAGTTGGTTTTCTACGAGTGCATGGAAGTCCCTGGTCATGTGTTCCCCTGAGGGAGGGGGCAGCTGTGGAGGGGAATGTGAAGATTGGCGCTGATGGGAGAGATGCTTACCTGGATGCGGATCTCGTCCTGGGTTCCAGCAGATCCTTCCACACCTGGATGAGACGTAAGGAAGCGGTTCTGGAGGGAGCTAACCATACAAAGCCAAACCCTGCCGTCCCCAGCGCTGGGCTCTCGTGGTTCCCAAGGAGAGATGCCTCAAAGACGAGGCCAAGACAACTGCAAATGCTGGACACACTCGACAGTCCTGTAGGTGGCTTCTGTAGAACTAGAGAGGATGGTGCACAGAGCTGTCCCAAGAGACCGAGCACAAGCCTGGAGAGGCCCAGTGTCACCAGGCTGTCTGCTGTTCACAAGCAAATACACCCATTAGCGTTGGGAAGCTACACACGGGCAGGAGACGTATTTTCGAATCAGTCCAATTAACAAGCCCATTTAAAAAGTGTATTGTTTTAAAAACTATCCTAAGGATAAGGGCTACTTTCCTCCCACAAATGGGGAAGACAGTGAAAATTATTCAATAAGTGGTATCAAGATGCAGTTATCTGGGAAAAAACAGGTCTAAAAACAGGTCTTAACTGCACCAAGACAGATTCCACGGAACAAAGAAGTGCTACAGAATACTAAAACATGGGACTGTTACAGTCCTGTAATGAGAAGGGCTTCTGCAGGAAATAAGACCAGACACTGTGAGATTTGATAGATCTGATCATAAAAGAAGTTGGGGGAGGAGAGATGGGGCAGTGGTTAAAGCCTTTGTCTTGCAAGCAAAAAGACACGAGTTCAGATCTCAGATCCCATTGAAACACGTCTGGCAGAAATCGTGGCAGCCTGCAATTCTGGCCGTGGAAGACCCAGAGCAAAGCAATAAAGAGGTAGAGACTTCAGGATGATTCCTGATGTCTCCCTTGGGCCTCCACAGGCATCGATACTCAAGTGGTATCTTGTACACTCCTCTTCACAATACACAAACACATATGAAAGTCTTTGCATGAGGAATTCCAAAGAAACAAACAACATAGGTATGTGTGACAAAACAGACTTGGAAATGCAATAAGTGTCAGGTCCTACCCACACCCGCGGACTCAGAGCCTTTGGGAAAAGCTCTGTCCCAGATCCCCAGGGGGGAGACTCAGTGCCATGTTGCCCAAGCAGCACTCCTAGGCTGAAGCCGTCCTCAAACAGTTGGCACTGCAGGTTTGCCACGGTGCCTGGCCTAAAAGACCTGTTTGGACTGGGCTTCCACCTGATTCTGGTGCATGCAGTTTGAGAACCACCGTGCTACAGAGCAGCTGAAAGCTGTCTGGTGGGCACAGCAGGAGCAGAGAGCTTACCTTGCGTGGCCAGGATCCCCGTTCACTCCCTGGTTCCATTACAAAACAACAAAAAGAAACTGCCAAGAGCTGCTGTGCCTGCAGAGGATAAGTGGGTGCTGGATGCTTCACACAGGGGTGTGCTACATGCCCTCCATGGGAGTCTATCATATGCTTTAAACAAAAGTAACAAAACAAACCTTGTCTTTTTGCTCTAAAAATAGAAGCACTTAGTGCTTCAGAAAAACAACTTTGAGTTTTGGTCTGCAACTGTTCTGAAAGATGAAAGACAGCCTACTTTAGAGCAAGACTTCCTTGCAGAGCTTGACGCCTTCTAAGTGACCCCACTTTCACTGTGCCCAGGCTGTAGGAGGAAACCTTCCCACTCCTCATCAGTGTGGCCAGTGACCACTCTAACAACTGGAAACCCAGAATGAAGTGAAGGCAAAGACAAAGAGAAAATTGAACTTTTTTTTTTTTTTAAAAAAGCACAAAAACCCTACCTACTAAAATTATACACATCAAGTATTGGTCCAATCTTATATCAATCTATTGACAATTAACAGCACCATGTTTTTCTCATCCAGGTTAAACATGCCAGAGGACTGTTTTGCAAAGTATATGCTCCTTCAAAGTTAAGACTCTTAATGTGAGTGCAAATCCTCAACAAGACCTTTTGCCAACCATAGATTATTGGCGACATTTATCACATTTCTTTAAGAAAAAATAGGTTTAAACACTATTGGCGATATTATCACATTTCCTTAAGAAAAAATAGGTTTAAACACTTTGTTTCCAGTTGATAAACTTTGAGAGATGCTGCTATTAAACATGGCACACAATGTAAAAACTTTTGGGGGATGGGCAATATACTGCAATACCCTCGTCTCCACCTCTAAATTCAGAAGCTTTCCCTTTAAGTACTGCTGTTGTCTCCTCGTGAATTTAAGACTCCACCACCAGCCAACCTCAATTGGATGTCCCCATAATCTTTAAAATGAATACAATTAGGGTAGTGAGAAAGTCTCAGAAACAGGTTACATTTATAGATATATTGAAACAGGCTATAGGAAATTTAATACCACTTGAAACATTACATTTTAAACTAGCAATTTCATTTGCCGTTGAAATTAATAGTGATGTTCTACATCCGAATAAGTGTGGAGATCTGGTTACTAGCTGAGAACAGCACAGTGCCTTCCTCCCGCTCCCATTCCCGCCTCCTGGGTTCTCAGCGGTCTAGTGCGCTGTAGTGCTGGCCCCTGTTTTCATCCACGAACCATCCTTTAAGAGACTACAAGTGAAATGTAGACCTTGGCTCCTTTTCTGAGCACGGGACACTGGCTTTCCCACAGGACCTCAGTCTCCTAACCTGATCTCCAGGTGGTCCTTCCTTTGTGGGGGAAGACCAGGAGAGCCGAGTGGGCAGTGAAATGAGGAAGACCACTGTCGTTGCTCGGCCTCACGGCTATGGCTCGGCTCGGTGACACCAGGAAACCTGCCACACTCGGACATTCTCACCTGGAATTTTTCAGAGACTAAAAATAGGCACAGCCCTCCCTAGAACAGACGGAACAGGTTCCTGGCACCCTCCCCCCCCCCAGGGTGTGAAGAGAGAAAGACTCTCAGCGTGTAGTAGGAAACTAGTCATTTGGATCCTGTGCTGCCTGGCTCAGAAACTGCACGGGGGCTTTGGGCTATGAAAAGGCCCGCGCATGACCTGTGGGGGTGCTGCGGGTACTAGGGGTACTGCGTACAAGTGTCTTTTCAAGCCTGAGTGAAAACAGTTCTGCTCTACGCACATCCCAAGCCAGTACCAGAGCAGGACTCTGACCACAGCTGCTAGTGTTTCACAAGGACTGTGCGCTGTGGTGGAAGGTGCCCACACCGCATGCGTGTACAGGGAGCTCGGCTGGGGCGGGGAAGCAACTCGCAGCACTCGGCCAGGCTCAGCTCCCCTACGGCTGTACCCGGATAGCAAGGACTACAGCCCAGACCGGATACAGGTCCAGACATGGCTCTTTTTAGATTCCATTAAAAAAAAAAAAAAAGGCTTAAGTGTTACAACTGTCATTGATGGTTTCTGGAAATTTGACAAATGTTATTTTTAAAATTCTGTATTCAAAAGGTGCTTGGTGCTGTTCCCGGTGGATTTAGTGTTCCGTTTACATTGCAAGTCATTTAAATGCGGCCATTACATAGTTGAATGTTTTAAAATAAATGCTTATCTAGTTCTTAACTGCCTCTCAAATTGGAAATTGCAGTGACGCGAGTGGTCAAAGGCTGGCTCTTGTGCTTTAGTATTTGGTTGGTCTCCATCGCAGATGGACTGTCTCACTGCTAACTCAGAACCAAATCCTTCCTGGGGGATTCGGAGCAGTGAAAACACAGTTCATGCCAGAGTAGGAAATGGGAGTAAAAATGAGCCGAGGGCCAGGAGCCAGGCAGCTCAGTTCTCCACTGGAGTCGGGTTCTGCAAGGGCTGGCTTACGATGACCTGGACGACGTAGTCCTTTGGGATCTTCAGCTCCTCCAACTTCATTTTATCCGTGAGAGGTCTGCCGGAGAAGAACCAGCGCTGGCTGGCCGGCTCCACACCTTCGGCTGCGTGCAACCGTCTCTTCATGTGGAACACAGTGTCTGTGCTGCGCACCACGAGCTTCAGGTCTTTGCCTGTGGACAGGCGCAAGCGGAGCTGAGCTTCGTATCCGGAATTGGGCGGTGGCTCGGGAATATCCAGAGTCTCTATGTCACTCTTTTCCTCTATCATGTTGATCGGGGGTGCCAAGCAGTAGACGGGCAGCTGGTATCTGTTCCCCAGCTCATCGTAGCACTCTGTCAGGGCACCTGCAGAGAGAGGAAGAGGATACGGTTCGCCGAGTGAAGCTCTGTGCACAGTACAGGTGCTCTGGCATCTCTTGCTACAGACTACGAAAGAGGAACAACCGCGCATCAAGCCAGGAACTGTCTGCTGACCGGCAGCAATCAAGTCCCACGTCCACGTGGGTGTTTATCTCATTTTACATGAACAAGGACACTATCCGCACTTCCACTTCTAAGTTGCTTGATATCTAGTTCATGATTCAGTACAAAAAGGAAAAATGCACATAATAAAACCCAAACTAATAATGTTAGTCCTATGTTAGTGCTTAGACCAAATTATAAGGAAAATTTAA
The DNA here is from genome assembly GCA_023101885.1 of Typhlomys cinereus. Taxonomy (NCBI): domain Eukaryota; kingdom Metazoa; phylum Chordata; class Mammalia; order Rodentia; family Platacanthomyidae; genus Typhlomys; species Typhlomys cinereus. Next base: position 482,328 of record JALPQD010000562.1, on the reverse strand, counting down.
ATTACACTGTTTTTGGGGGACGTGAGAGAGTGTGAGCATGAAGTGGAGGTCAGAGAACAATTTTCAGAGATCATTTCTGTCATTTTACCATGCGGGCTTCTGAGAATTGAACTCAGCTGGCCAGGCTTGTAAGTAGCTACCTAACCCACTGCTTTATCTCGTCCGTCCTGGGCTGTTTTAAAGAAATGAACCAGCTACTTAAAACAGAAGACAATATGACAGGGGACGGAGAGAGAATATGAATGACTACTGGGAAGATGGCTCATGTTGCCTCAAAAGCAGGAGAACCTGAGTTCAAATTCCCACTGCCAATGTAAAAATCTAGAGCTGGCTTGTGTGCCTGTAATCCCAGCGCTGGAAAAGCAGAGACAGGAGACTCCTAGGAGCTTGCTGGCCAGCCAGTCTCACCTACTCACTGGGCTGCAGGTGCAGTGAGAGATCCTATCTCAAAAATGAGTGAATGATTGAGGAAGACACCACACACACGCACGCACGCACACGCTCTCACATACACTCACACCTACATACACCACACACACACACACACACACACACACACACACACACACACACTCTTATACTCTAAGCCCAACCCTCCGCAAGTGTTCCAGAAGTTGTCTTCCTGTGCAGACTCCTGACTGAAGCTCCACAGCTGGACGGAAGTCCTGGCTTCCACAGAGCTCTCCCACTAGAGCCCATAGCCGTAGTAGCTGAGTGGACTCGGCGCTTCCACATGAATCTTAGCACAGAAACGAGTAAGAGGCTTTTATTTCACCCCAATTTAAGTTAAGAATTAAGAAAGAACTAAAAGGGTGTGAAGCTGATAATAAGCTAGCTCAGGGAAGAGAAAAAAAAAGCATAAATTATACTGTTTCCAGAACTTAAAAGGGGATTTTCAAAGTATTATCCTAAGACTAGTTTGAAATCATGTCTCATTCTTAAGCTGCAGCACCAATGCCATCTGACTGTCGACTTGGATTAAAATAAAATCCCCCCAAATCTACCATGTTAAAAATTACTCACACAGGAAGCAAATACAAAGAGAGGGATACTAGGAAATAGTTACCAGTGAACAAACAGATCAAAGCCTATGGCCACTGTTGATAGATCTGAATCACAAAGTGTTTGAAGAAAGACAAAGTATTCGAAGAAAGACCAGAAGGGGTCACTAATTTACCAGAGTGGGATCTGGTCTGCTTTGAAATGGCAAAAGATGAGCTGGTGGCACTGTGGTAGAAAAAGGCATGGATGGCCTTTCTTCACACACACTCAGCCTCTGCATTGTCCTTATCCGGAGGACTGGATGGGCGTGAAGCACTAGCACTTCTCTCACAGATGTGAAGACGGTCACACTAACATCACTGGCTTGTGATTTTAAAAACATACTCTTAAGGCATCATTCTAAAACATTATCTTTGGAATTAGGAGGTTAGAAGAAATTTCTAGCCCTTTCATTAATTAGCTGTGAAAGCACCAGCAAATTCTTTTAACTTGAAATGCTGTTCTCAATCAGCAGTAAAGGCAAGTTTCCAGATTTACATGTGCTTCATTACATCCATATACATCAGATAAAATGTAGCAGGGTTACAAAAAACCAAATGCTGCGAGACTGCAGTCAGAAAGAATGTGGACCGAAACCACCTGACACTTAAGGTCTGTTTAGAAGCCAGGACACGAGATGTAGCTGCTGCCTCTGGTGTCCACGCTGAAGCACAAATGTCCACACTGTACAAACTGATGCTGGTCAGGCCCTTATTGGATCAAAGTGAATACTCACTTTGCCACAGTGATGAACAAAGCTGAGTGTTCTTGTGTGTGTATGTGTGTGTGTGTGTGTCTGTGTGTGTGTGTGGTTGATATCACTGATCAGCCACCTTATTGCTTTGAGACTAGTTCTCCAATAAATCCACAGATCATGAATAAGGCTAGTCTGGCCAACCAGTATGCTCTGGGAATCCCAATCTCTGCCTTCTGAGGCTGGAGTTACAGGCTGGCCCGCATCCGTGCAGGTATTTTATATGCAGGCTGGGATCTGAACTCCAGCTCTCTTGCTTGCAAGGCATGCACTTTACTGCTGAGCCATCTCCTCAGCTCTAGCCTGGGATTTGGGGATTTAGCTTTGAGGTCTAATGGGTGTGAGAAAAACTCCACCCAAAGCTTACAGCAGACAGTGCTTCTTCAGCCTCAAACTCAGGTGCCATTTATATCCACAGAACTGGGCATAAACTGCCTAAACTACATACTGCACAGATGCGCCCAGGCTTTTAATGCTTCTGGGAATAACTTGCTTATTCACATTAGGTATTCTTAATTCTCCCTTTTATTCTTGCCTATAAAATTGTAATCTTTACTATAGGCTCTAGTTTTAAAAAATATTTTATTACATTAATTTCTTTATTTAGAGAATGCACACGGCCCATGGATAGAGGTCAGTTCTCTTGTACCTATTAAGTTTGTATGAGCAGAAATAAAAAAAAAAAAAAAAAAAGAAAGAAGAAGTCAGTTCTCCCCTTCCACCATGTGGGCTTCTGGGGATTGAGCTCAGGTCACTTGATTTGTGAGCAGGCACCTTACTCACTGAGCTCTCTCTCCAGCTCAGTTTACATGAAACAAAAAAAATGAGACACCAGGTTTCCAGGCTGGCATGTAAAAACTTGGAAGCCGCACTCCATTCTAATAGAAAGCTGGGCAAACGTAAACTTGACCCAACTTGTCTTGGACCACTGAAGATGAGGTCACAGGGAAGCCAACAGCCTCGTGACAGGCCGGCAAGGTGCACCGGAGCAGATTCAGGGGCACAGGGCTGACAGGGTCAGTGAGAGGTAGGAAGCCCTGAACCATGGTGGGCAAATCGCTAGAGACATAAGCGTAGACAGGTGAAGGGCAAAAGGGCTTTGTCAATTCTGCTTCCCGCAGCTCTGCTTCCTCACTGCAGATGTCAAAGGAAAACTGCCGTGCTTCTGGCAGTGGGCACAGCGTGCTGCCCCGAGAGAAGCTGCTCCAAGTGTGACGGGCACTGTGGAAGCTCATGTGGGCGAGGTTCATGTGGGCGAGGCTCCTGGGACGAGACTAACATAGGAGGGCAGTGAAGACACTGCAAGCACTAAATCAAGACTCAGAACAAGGTAGTTCTGAGTTTTAGATTGAGTACTGAAGACATTTATGATTAATATGCCAACATTTCTAAGGGAAGAAGTAAATAGCACACAAGCAGCGAGGGGCAACGTGTCCCCAACGGGGACCAAAACAAAACACCAGAGTATAAATCACTGTCGTAGAAACAAAGAATGACTGACGGGCCTATCAGTAGATTGAACACAGCTAAGGAAAACGGTCTCCAGAAAAAAGCTGCATCTGCAGTGAGAAAGCTACAAGGTCAGTTCACTGATCAAAACATCGATGATTGCAGAGTCAGAATGTTCCAGGTCCACAGTCAAATGAAGTCGGACCTCTAAAGAGCCATTTATTGCCCACCTCTGGATTGGCCTAACATCCTAGGACTTTCGGGTACATACAATTCCTTTGGATTCTCACCAACCCCCAAGGCTGAGAATGTCAGCAGACAGCATCAGGCCTGTAACAGAGACTTACTTCCCTGCTTTGCTATACAGTGCCTACCTGATGTTTTCAACAATACACTTAAAAAATGCTTTGATTTATGACTTTGTTCTGTTTCGATAAAAATGTCCTAGCACTGTTATCATGTTGGAACGTTTTAAAGTAACCTGATCTGTGCTCTTGGGTCACTCAGAGCTAGTTCTAGAATAAAGTCTTTCTTACTCCCCTTGAGACAAGAGGGGTTTTGTTTGTTTATTTTCGTTTTTGCATAGACATCACAGACAGTTTAGGGATGTCTCAGTAGAAATCTTTAAAGTTGAAAAACAAGGAGCAAAAAGGCCTGGGGGGAGGGGTGAAAGTCCAATACTAACGTGCTACAGGACAACTGCAGAAGGTGCGATTTACATGTAATGGGCATCCAAGAAGGGCAAGAAGGAAACAAGAGAAAAGTTTCAATGGAGTGTCATGATTTCTCCATATGTCACTGTCTGACAGAGAAGCAAATATTCAGGAAGCTCCCAGGACTTCAAGCAGGATGAATGTCGGGAAAAATACCTTGGCATATCAAAGTACAGAAAACCAAAAAGGAAACAGCAAAAGGAGCCAGAGAAGCAGAGAAAACTTACCCACAGAGGGAAGAAAAAAAGGATTACATGAGTTCCAAAAGTGTGTAGATGAAATATTTAAAGCATTTAAAGAAAAAAAAAATCCAGTCCCTAGACTTCTGTGTCGTGTGAAAATATCCTCCATAAGTGAAGAAAGAAAAGCTTCTGAAATTTTAGGATGAAATTAAATGCGCTGCCACAAACTGGTCCTGGGCCTGCAAAGAATGCTGGCAGTTCTTCAGAAGGAAAAGTGACACACGGCACAAAGTCAGATCTACGTAGAGGAGAAGGAACGAATGATGGGAAAATAGGCACCTTTATTTCTCTTATTTCTAGCACAAGTTTGCTTGAAACAATAATAACACCACTTGATTATGGTCAAGTGCATGTGAATTTAACATAAGTAGAATGAAAGAAAGGAGGACATGGAAATGGGACCACTGTCACACTTGCTGGCACCTGTAAAGCAGCACAGAGAGCCTGAAAATGTGCACCGTGGCTTCTGGGACAACCACGCAAGAACTCAGCAAAAACAGGAGAGCATCTAATATTCTAGGGAGGAGAAAAGCACAATTAGGAAACATTTATCCTAAGCTAAAAAGGGGGAGGGAGAATGACAGAGAAGGACAAAATGAGTGAAATATACAGTGGCTGTGGATACCGACTGACTGACATAAAGGATCTAGATACGCCGAGCAGACAGAAGTGGTGGGTTAAAAGAGAGTGGCAAGACAAGCACGCGATGCAAGCATGGAAGCTAGAGTCAGGAGGATCAGGAATTCAGGGTCACCCTTGGCAGTACAGCAAATCTGAGGCTAGCCTGGGCTCCATGAAACACTGTTTAAAAAAAAAAAAACTGGAGAAAAATATACCATGCTAACATCAGATCAAAGCGGAAATAGTGGGGGCTGGAGAGGTGGCTCAGGGGTTAAGCCTCTGCCTTGCAGGCGGAAGGATGGTCTTAAGTTCGGATCCTAGACCCCAAGTATAGACGCCGGGCCGAAGCGGGGGTGGCCTGGTAGGGTGGAGCCTGTGAATCCCAGGGCAGAATAAACAAGGAGGAGGTGGAGTCGGTCCATGGTGGTTCCCGAATTCCCCGTGGTTCTACACACACACACATACACACGCACAATTGAATAAATAATTAAAAAAATTTAAAAGAAATTAATTACTTAAAGGGAGACCTCTAGAGTGCACCTGGAGGAGATTATCGTCAGCAGTTCTGGCAGACTGGACGGCTAGAAGACCAGATTGGTCTTTGCCTCTCTCTCAACTCGACTTTGAGTATGGTGTGGCCAGTTCCCTTGTTTTCCCTCCATTAATAAATGTAACCTGAAATCATAAGCTGGAATAAAACTCTCTCTCCCCTAAACCGTTTCAGTCACGTATTTATCACAGCAACAGAATATGAAATTAAAAGAGAAATGTACTAAGACAAAGAGGAATCTTACAAAATGATGAGTTCAGTTCTGTAAGAAGACAAAATAATCCTGAATGTGCATGCGTTTCATCAAAGTTCATTAAAATATGTAGGCAAAAGCTGATAATACTGCAAAGAGAAACACATAACTCCACCATTATAGTTGACATTTTCAATTATCACCTGAGAAATGGACAGATCTAATAACCAGAAATATTGGCAATGATAAATTCAGAACACTGTCAATCAACTGGATATAATCCATCCAATGACAGCAGGATATGCACTATTTAACCTCGCATGGAACAGGCCCAATACAGAGTGCATTCTGGGTAATAAAACATACGTAAGAAAAACAGAAATCAGATCAAGTCAGCTCTAAAAGCCTAATGAAGACCTGTCTGTGGGGAAATGAAGAAACATACCTTTACTTTTTTAGTGTGTGTGTGTGTGTATATCAGAGGGCACTCTGTGTGCCTGTGGAAGCCCAAGGGTTATTTCTGGAATCATTCTTACAAAACTAAGCATATTCTTTTTTTCTTTTAAAGGATTTTTTGTTTTTGTTTTACATTTATTTACTTAACAGTTCTGTGAGAAGCACAAGTGTGGAGGTCCTAGGACAAGATGCTGGAGTTGATTCTCTCCTCCCACATGTAGTAGGCACTAGGGATTGAACTCAGGCTGAATTTGGCAGCAAGCGTCTTTACCCATCTCACCAACCTGAACAATATGGCTAATGAAGTTCCAAAGGAACTGAATGAACTTAACTGAATTAAGTTCACACATGGATGTTTAGGGAGGCTTTGGTCATGATTACCAAAACTTGCAAAAGGCAAGCTGTCCTTTAGTAAGTGTGTGTGTGGAGGGTTTTGGGGTAGAGATTTAAACAGTATTACATCCAACACAGTAATTTTATTCAACACTAAAAAGAAAATGAGCTATCATGTCATGGAAAGAGATGAGGGAAACTTAGTACATAATACTAACTAAAAGAAGCCCATTCGAAAGAGCTACATACTATATAGGAAATCTAAATATTTGGCACTCTGCAAAGGGTAAAATTATGGAAGTAGTAAGCAGGTTGCCAGGCTGTAGAACTGTGGAACACAGAGGATTTTTAAGGTGGTGAAATAACTATGCACGGCACTATTAACAGTGAGCAGATGCCACCAGAAATTTGTGCAGGCCCACAGAATGTACAGCACGAGGCGTAAACATGGTGTAAGCTACAGACTTGGTGCGCTAATGATGTGTCGGTTCAGTACAGTTTGGCTATAATCCTAAAACTAGTCTGCAAAAGCAAGTCTACTAAAACACATGCACAAATCACGAAAGCAAAGCTGGCTGGGCCAGTGGAAGGCCACAGCACATTAAGGTCCCTGAGTTGATCCCTGGATCTCCACCAAGTTGTCCTCTAACATGTGAGCTCTGGGGATTGAATGGTGCTAAGTCTGTGTGGGCACATTCACCTGTTGAGCTCTCTCACCAGACCTAGGAAACAATTTTATATTCCGCAAGTCTCTGTACAATTTACTCAAAAGCTTGACGTGTATGTAACAGGCACCTAAGTGAAAAGTTTCTAAGTAAATACTGCCCCTAGTCCACAGGAGTCTCTATTTAAGGTGAGCAGATACATATAGACACTATAGATTGAAATACAAACTGCTAATTTTTAATGTTCTTACATTTATACATGTATGTATGCCTTTACCCACTGAGTCACAGACGTTACAAAATGAAAAAGTGACTAGACTACACAGAGCTAACAAAGTGTAAGGACTATGTGTATGTGTCTTCACATGTGTGTACAGGTGCACATATGTGCGCATAATTTTTGTATATATGCACGTGGAGATCTGAAGTTGATATTAAGTGTCTCTTTAATCACTTTATTATTAAGAAAGGGTCTCTCAATAGAATCCAGAGCTAATTGATAAGAGTAGATTAGCTAGCTGGTCAGTCTGTCCTAGGTAATTTTCTCTAAAAATTTTTTCTTTGGCAGTCACCAAATCTGCCTGGCATTTACATGGATGCAGGGGTTCTGAACTCTGGTTCTTATTCAATTTCCTTACCCAATGAACCATCTTCACAGTCCCAAACAAGGAGAAACTGTAAAAAATGAAACATACCGGGCATGACTTTAAGATACTTAAATAAAAATGACACAAAAATAGGAATAAATATGAAGGAGTGACTAGCAAGTAGCTTGCTGAGGTAGAATATTACCATCAGTGAGGGACCTACTACACAGGTAGCAACGGGGGCCTTGTCATTGGCTGATACAGGTATATAAGACAAATGTTCAAAAACTGTTCTGTTGTATTTCAAGTGATATTCTAAGTGCTAGGGTCACAGGAGTGACCAAGACAAAGCTTTAAATTTTTTAAATTGGGCTACAGAGATGGCTCAGGGGTTAAGACTGCCTCATAAGCAGAAGGTCCTGAGCTTGGATCCCAGGTCCTACATAAAAACGCCAGGCAGAACAGCGGAGGCCTGAACTTCTGATCCTGGCGAGTGGAGCCTGGGAAATTCCAGAGTAAAACAAAAGGGAGGTAGAAGTAATCCAGGATGATTCCTGAAGTCACCCTTGGTCTTCCACAGGGACACATAGTACCCTTTCTCTCTCTCTCTCCTCTTACACACACACACACAGCAAAACAAACAAACAAATAAATAAAGTTAAAAAAAGAAAAAAGTTATTAACTACATAAAGGGGGAAATGACTGGAATTAGAGGGAGCTGCGCCTGTGACTACTGATAATAAAATCAATCTGAGAAAAATCAATGGTAATTGGCAGGACCTAATGAGAGATTAAATTTGAAAGAAATTGAAACAAAACACCCAGCTGGAAAAATAAAGTGACTGAAGAACAAGAAATTCAGGTGTAAGAGTCTTTGCTTAAGTTTCTAACTGCTTCACATTAATATATGAATTAGCTATAGTATTTGAAGCAGCTGAAGGGGCAAAGCTTCGAAAGCAATGATCGTCAATCTACACATTCAAACAGCAAAGCACACAGTCAGAATGCTTTCTAGCCCTAGCCCTCGGCACACAGTCAGAATGCTTTCTAGCCCTAGCCCTCGGCACACAGTCAGAATGCTTTCTAGCCCTAGCCCTCGGCACAGTCAGAATGCTCTCCAGCCCTAGCCCTCGGCACACAGTCAGAATGCTCTCTAGCCCTAGCCCTCGGCACACAGTCAGAATGCTCTCTAGCCCTAGCCCTCGGCACACAGTCAGAATGCTCTCTAGCCCTAGCCCTAAGTGCTTGAAACATTAACCTTTAATCCTCACGGAACAGAAAGTAAATTTACTAAACCCATTTCACAGATGGGAAAATGGGAATCATAATCTTTGTCCAGGGTTATGCAGCTGGTAAGTGGCGGTGAGATTTAGTCCTGAAGAAATAAACATGCCACATGAAGAGAAAGTACAGACTGCTGCTGTGCCGCTGGACTCTTGAGGAAGAAGAAAGCTGAAGGCGTCAGAGAAGCAGCAGCAGCAGCGGCGGCAGAAGCTGTGCTGGGTGCTGTCGAGGCTGCGTGGGGTTTAAGGAACACTGGAGCAATGGAGATGAGGTGGGGGCGGCAGCTTGGGTGCTGTGAGGTGCCACCGGTGGCAACGAAACGCAACCTGAGCTGTGGCGCGTGCAGGAGTTGAGAGGAAGGTGGAAATGGCGTCCCGGGAGGGATTTGCTTAGAGAAACCCGGTGTTTGGGCAAGGTGCATCCCATAGCACCCCACAGCTGGCTGCTGCAGGGAAGCATCTCTGCAGAATCATATCTGCCCTGCTCGCAGCTAGGGTTTGCAGGCCGTGTTAATGCCCTCAGCCACTGAATACTCACTCCTTCAGCCAGCCTCGCTTGCACTGTTTACCTGACGTTGTCTGTAGAAAGACAGTTTTTTTCTCTCTCTTCTCCCACACTCGTCAGAGGACTTAAGATCTAGCAGAGACAGATGGTTGTTAGGATAGACACCTGCCAGGTGTCACCTCACCAGGCCAACAAGCCCTGAAGGCACCCCAGGATAGAAGAAGACATGCCAAGTTCTCCACCTTCTGTTCCCATTTCACTAAATTGTCTAAAATGTTTTTATTTCTCATTTACCTAGATGATTAGCTCAGATGGTCTATTTTCATTGGTCAACTCTTTTTTCTCCGGCTGCTTTCATGAGGTTTCACATTCCTTTGAGTCAGGTGTGGTGGTACTTGCCACAGTCCCAGCACCGGTGGGGGATGGGGGGGTGTAGGGGGGGTGGGGGGTGCACGCAGGTGGATTTGAAGTTCAAGGCCCCTCCCAGTTAGTTCATAGTCATTTCAAGGCCAGTCTGGGCTACAAGTGACTTTCAACTCAAAAAAAAAAAAAAAAAGAAAGAAAAAAAGGAACCGAAATAAACCACAAAAATTCACTGGAAAATTATAGACTAAAACAAATGTTACCTAATAAAAGTAGCTTTAGTAAATGTAACTAAGTTTAACATATTGTTTTTCAAGTATTCTTTCAGGTGAAAAAGAGATACTAGCTGCTTACACCCTGAGACTCTCTCCCTTGAAAGACTGTGGCTCAGTGCGGGGACTTTTACTACTTGAAACTTGCATGGCAACACGCAAAAGCTAAAAATCAAGGTTTGCATAGGGACAAGGAAACGTTATGCTGATTGTTGTGATGAGTCAGTTGTATATATACCAAAAGTTGAGGTGCCTATTTAGCAATTATTGCCTTAAAGTTTTGCTTGTTGACACTCCTTTACATTCGTTTAACCTCTTTTAGAAATTATATATTTATTTGCATGAAAGATGGAGACGGAGAGGCATGCGTGCATGTCACAGTTTACTGGTGGAGGTCAGAGGATAACTTTCAAAAATCACTTCTCATCTTCCACCATGTGGGCTTCTAGGGATTGAATTCAGGTCGCCAGGTTTTCGAGCAGGTGCCTTAACTACAGCACCATCTTTTCCACCCTCATTAAACTCTATGAAAACAGATTTCATGTATTTATTTGAGAAGAGAGGGAAACAGAAGGGTTCCACACGCCATGCCATGCCACAAGAATGGTCCTTCCTTCCTTCCTTCCTTCCTTCCTTCCTTCCTTCCTTCCTTCCTTCCTTCCTTCCTTCCTTCCTTCCTTCCTTCCTTCCTCCCTCCCTCCCTCCTTCCTCCTTCCTTTCTTCCTTTCTTTCTCCCTTTCTTCGTTCTTCCTCCCTCTCTCCTTGTTTCCTTCCTTCCTTTCATGTGTGTATCCAAGGGCACTGTATATGTCCTTGTGGAGGACCAAGGGTGGAGGATTTCGGGAATCACTTGATCACTTCTTGCTTCTGCCTCCTTTTTGCTTCCCTCTGGGATTTTCCGGGCTCCACCAACTAGGGCCGGAAGTGCAGGTCGCACTGTATTAGAGGACTACTTTTAGAAGCTGGCTCTCTCTACTATGTGGGTTTTGGGGATTGAACTCAGGTCCCCAGGTTAGCAACAATGATGCCCTCTGATGGGGTGATCGTAGGCTTTTTTTCCAAACCTGAATTACAAAGCCAACGGGCATCAAAATTACCCTTTAACTCGCCATCAGACACAGCCTTCAGGACTGCAGTGTCGTGCTTACAAACTAAAGGCTCTCCTCACACACTCTGCTGGAAAACCAGCAGGCTTCAGTGCACTTAGGTTTATTAAGAACGAGGTCTAGCAGCCACGTCATCCCACTGACTCCGCCAACACAATGGCGGCACCCAGAGGAGCCAAGCCGCACCTCTCCTAGTAAGGAGAGGGGAAAATAGCTTAGCTAGCAAGCACTGCCGCCGTCATGTGACGGGCAAACCACAACTAAACACCCGTGTAACAGTCTGTCAAATTTCTGCATGGGACTTAGGCTTTGACTCCAGGGACACTTTAAGGTGGGCACAGGAGCAGTTCAGAATCACCTGAATGTGCTTCTGTGGCTCACAGAAGTGCCAGCTGGTTACAGCACGCTCCCTTGGCATGTCAGAAACCCTGACTCACCCTGCCCCCTCCTCCTGAATAATATGCAAAGGAGGATTTCTTCAGAAATAAGCCTGTAGTCTCGGGGACAACCTCCCACCCCAGGTATTTTCAGACTTCATTGCTCTAACGGAAGAAGAAGGATGACAGCTGCACAGGAGCAGATGCACTTACGTGTGGTAGCACTGAGCCGCTTTTGTCTCGAGGACAAGAAGAAAATGATACGTTTAATTTATGAGTATTAGTCATCCTTGTTTAATTTCTAAGCACTACAGTAGCCTGGCAAACACTTCTGTCTCCATATCAATAAAATATTCTAATGCCTTCATTTCTAATTTATGAATTAATTTAGAATTATTTGTTAAATGACAAATTCTTATATGGACCTTTAAAGCACCCAGGATCCCGGCTTCTACTTTTCTGAAATAGGTTTTCTGCTACATGGCCTAAGCTGGCCTTGAACTGCTGAGAGCCGGATTATAGCAGTGAGCATGAACACGCCTGGCCTTGGCTTTCAGGCACATCTACAGGAAACAGAAAGGCCAGTACATACATGTTTTCCGCCCAGCTATGTCTTAAACAGCATCTACTTTTTTCCTTTAAGATTAATAAGTGCATCACTTTAAATGTATGGGGCTGGAGAGGTGGCTCAGGGGTTAAGCCTCTGCCTTGCAGGTGGAAGGTCCTGAGTTCGGATCTTAGACCCCACGTAGAGACGCCAGGCGGAAGCAGGGGCGGCCTGCATTTCTGGTCCTGATAGGGCGGAGCCTGTGAATCCCTGGGCAGAGTAAACAAGGAGGAAGTGGAGGCAGTCCATGGTGGTTCCCAAATTCGTCCGTGGTTCTACACACACACACATACATACACAAACACGCATACACGCACAATTGAATAAGTGTAGGACAGATACTCCTGTCATTTGTCTGTTTGTAGGGCCGGTTCTCCTGTCATGTGTCTGTGTGTAGGGCCGGTTCTCCTGTCATGTGTCTGTGTGTTGGGCAGTTTCTCCTGTCATGGTGCATGTGTGCAGATCAGAGACCAGCTGTGTGGCTGGCAATGAGTCTCTCCATCCACCTTCATGTGGCTTTGAGACACCAGACTCAGGTCTCAGGCTTGCCTGGCAAGCAACTTTACTTGCCGAGCCACCTCACCAGTTCAAGTATACCTTAAAGTATCCTGTTATATGTAAGGGACCTTTGCATGAGATTTGCAATGGCATGTTACATGTAAACTGAGCTGCTTTATTCTTAAATCTGAGTTCGAATCTCATTTCCACAATTTCTATCTTGGAAAAATGTGTTTCTATGTGTTTCAACTTTGTTATCTGTATGAAATGGGGATTGTTGATTTTTTTTTCTGGCATAAGAATTAAGCAGTGTGTGTGTGTGTGTGTGTGTATGTGTATGTGTGTGTGTGTAGTGTGTGTGTACACTTATCTGTATGCACATGTATCAGATAAAAGAGAAATGGGAGTCTTCATTTATTACTCTCCACTTTACTTTTTGGACGGTCTCTCACCAAACCTGCAGCTCAGTGACTCAGCTGGAATGACTGGCCAGGGAAGTCTCTGCAGTCCTCCAGCACTGAGATGACATGTATACCCTGCCACACTGGCTTTTTACATGGGTGTTGGCATCTGAACTCAGGTTCTCATGCTTAAACAGCTAGCTAGAACTTTACCCAAGGAGCTCTCTCTCCAGTCTGAAAGCCAAGTGTTTTTAGGCTGAGTAGTAACTAGCAAGTTAGTAGATACTAGTAAGTATCTCATCCTTCCTCTGTAGTTCAGCATTCTTTCCCTCATGTGCTGGCTTCCAATATAAAAAAATGGGTCTTGGGGGCTGGAGAGGTGGCTCAGGGGTTAAACCTCTGCCTAACAGGCAGAAGGTCCTGAGTTCGGATCCTAGAACCCCCACGTAATAGCCTGGTGGAGGGGGCGGTCTGCGTTTCCGGTTCTGGTAGGGCAGAGCCTGTGAATCCCGGGGCAGAGTAAACAAGGAGGAGCTGGAAGCGTCCATGGTGGTTCCCGAATTCGCTGGAGGTTCTACACACACACACACACACACACACACACATACACACACACACACACACACACACACACACACACACACACACACACACACGTGTACATGTGCGATTGAATAAATAAAAAATAAAAAAAAATGTTAAAAAAAAAAGGGTCTTGAGGGCCAGGCAAGGTGGCACATACCTGTAATCCTAGCTTAGATAAGGCTCAGTCAAGAAAGAGAGCTGTGAGTTCAGAAACAGTCTTGGGTTATATAAGAGACCTGATCTCAATCAATCATTTCTATAAGTACTTTGGCTTTTTAAAAAATAAAACCTTATGTTTTATTATGTGTAATTAAATTAACCATATAATATATTCTGAAATAAAAGATTCTCTTGTCTTACCACCTAACGAACTGTGGAAAAAAAAGGAATGAAAGCTCTCCAAGAACCTGTTTTCCTGCTCCCCATGTCTCTAACATGGAAAGGGATACAGGAACATCAGGAAACTTGAAGAGCGGAACTCGAGAGCTGGCCAAACTTAGCTACAAAAATCAAGACTAGTTTAAGTAAACAGTTTAAATTTCTGCTTCCAAAAAGAGATTGTACTTGAAGGGAAAAAACTGCTGTCTATTCAAGGAAGGCAGAGCAGAGTTTTTATAATGAAGTTACAGCACATTCTGCAAGGCAGAATACCCACACTCTAACTATGAAGTTTTTGTAGATAAAATGCTAAAGAAACATTCAGCTTTGTAGAAAAGGACTAGAGCAGACAATTTTTAAAATCTTCATAATAATTACATAAAGCATCAAATGTTTATATATAATATAAAGCTTCCGATAATCTTTTAATTAGAAATTCATTGAAGAGTCAGCAAGATGGCTCAATGGGAAAAATACTTGTGATGCAATCTGGCAACCTGGTTCAAATCTCAGAACCTGAAGGTGGTAGGGAAGGTTTGATTCCTGGAAGTTGTTTCTTGACCTTGACACACTGCCTGTGTCATGTACACACGCGCGCGCGTGCACACACACACACACACATACCCACCCATTTACATGTACACATATGCACATGTACACACATGCACATAGACATGCACATACAAAAGCAATTGATTTAAAAAAGAAGTCACTCAGGGCTGGAGAGGTGGCTTAGGGGTTAAGCCTCTGCCTTGCAGACGGAAGGTCCTGAGTTCGGATCCTAAACCCCACATATAGATGCCGGGCAGAAGCGGGGGCGGCCTGCGTTTCCGGTCCTGGTAGGGCGGAGCCTGTGAATCCCGGGGCAGAGTAAACAAGGAAGTGGAGGCGTCCATGGTGGTTCCCGAATTCGTCCATGGTTCTACACGCATACATACATACACACATACATACACACACACACATACATACACACATGTGCACACATGCATACATGCACAATTGAATAAATAATAAAAAAAATTTAAAAAGTCACTAAATGTGCAAAATTCTGAAAAAAATAATTCTCTGCAGTATCTCTTTTATCTTGTTTATGCTAATCTGGGTAAATCAATATATAATTATGTTTCACTGAGAAAATATTAGGAATGCTTTTGTGATTTCTAGGTAATGGTAAAATATCAATGAGAAAGAGAAAAGAAACTGTATACGAAACTAAAGACAGATAAAAAAATGTGTAAAATATCAAGTTTAAAAAACTTATGAGAAAGGTGTGAAAAAGGAGCATGTCTTAAGATCAGGGTCCTTTAAAACCACAGATGTCCCCAGTAGATAATACACTAGAAAAATAAGAGTTCAGCATAAAATAACATTATTTGCACCACTCCTTAATTTACAGATATCAATGTACTGAACCAATGCAGCAACCTCAGAGGACAGATGGCTACTAATAGCTACTTATTATAGATCAGAGAGTTAAAGACTATGGAAGTGATATGTCCAAAGTTACGCAGCTCAAAGTTGTGCAGGAGAAGCATAAATGAAATTAAATCTGACATCAAAACCTGACCTAAACAATAAAGTCTCTGAAATAATTTAAAAATCAAAACAAAGTACTTGGAGATGTTTAAGTTAGAGTAACATATGCCTACAGTGAAACTTTAAATATGTAATTGCATAAAAAAGACAAAAAAAGAGAAATTTTAGCAATGCTATTGAAAGGATTTAAGCAAAGTACACAATTAAACTCCCCATTTATAAACTGCTGGTGAATTAGGGAGTGTATGGCAGAACATAATGACAGATCTACTGATAAATACCATTGATAAGCTTAGGATATAAGCAAAGAAACAATTCAGGATACCAACATCAAAACATTAACACCTACAGGTTTATTACACAGCTTTGAAAGAGAAATTGGACACTGGGTCGATTATTCCATGCTTATACAGAACACAGTCCTTAAGCAGAGACTTATCCAATAGTCTCAAATTTCTAAGACTAATTTTCCCTGATGTATTAGTTGGCAAACTCCCAACATTATTTATTCTTGGCAGTTCACAGATAAGTAGAGATCTGAGCCTACAACCAATGGTGTATGTTTGGACACTGCCTTTACATGAAACATGGTTACTTGGCCTCTATAAACTTTTAAATGAAACCAGTTTGTAGAACACAGTCTAACATAAGTAACTATGCTAAATACAATGTAAAGAATTGAAAGTTCCAAGGTTTTGGACTTCAGGCTTCTAAATTAAGACAAGTACATAGACATGACTCCTTTGCCACCCACTTGCAGGCCTACACAAACCACTTCAGCTTGCAAAATACAGAATGCAAGCACCAGAAAGAGAAGATGATAAAATCTTTTAAAGACAGACCTGCCCATCAGGCGGGAAGCAGTGGAAGAGCGTGGAGTAAGCTGGTTTAGCTCAGATCTACATAGGGCCTTCTTCCGGCTCTTGTTGCTTAATCCATCTTGTAGCCACATTCACACAAAAGGGGAAGAATTTACACGTCATCCATAACCCTAGAACTAAGGGGGAATGCTGAATGGCACACTACCAAGACTTCAATACAGGAGGGATCATTTTCACACATACGTAGAAAGAGCAAATAGTGAGTGTTCAATAACAGCAATGCAAGCCCGTGTTAATAAACTTTCATAATAAAGAACAGACAGCTGTAAAAAGTAAATGTTTTTTAGAAGCATGATGAAATGGAAAAATTGATAGAGATTTGAAAAGTTGGCAAGGACAGTAAGTGAAACATCTTTTATTTGACAAGAGTCACAAGACATCAACAGATGATTAATAAGAAAGCACTGTTCATCTATGATATAAGTTAATAAAAGGAGTCATTGGGGAAAATGATCATAGTATAAAAATGAAAACAAAATTGTGAACTTAGGTGGATTTCTCATATAGGTCTGAAGAGACAACCTAGAAAATTTTAACTTAAAAATGAAAGAGAAAAATACACCCACAAAGAATAAAAATACAAAACTAACACCAAAGTCTCAGCAGAACATGAAAATAATGTTTGGGGCTGAGCAGGGGTTAAAATCTTCATTTAGAAGCAAAAGAACCGGGGCTGTAGAGGTGGCTCAGGGGGTTAAGCCTCTGCCTTGCAGGTGGAAGGTCCTGAGTTCGGATCCTAGACCCCACGTATAGACGCCGGGCAGAAGCGGGGGCGGCCTGCGTTTCTGGTCCTGGTAGGGCGGAGCCTGTGAATCCCCGGGCAGAGTAAACAGGAGATGGAGGCGGTACATGGTGGTTCCCAAATTCATCCGTGGTTCTACACACATACAAACACACACGCACACACACAGGCATTTCACGATTGAATAAGTAATAAATAATAAAAAAATTTTTTTTTAAAAAAAGAAGCAAAAGAACCTGAGTTCAGATCTTCGGACCCCGTGTTAAAAAAACAAAAACAAGCAAACAAAACAAAACAAAAAGCTGGTCAGAAAAGGCAGAAACCTGTCATTTCAGATTTGGAAAACAGAGCTTGGGAACCTCAGAGCAAAGCAATAAAATGGAAGAGCAATCCAGGATGAGTCTAGATGCCACCTTGGGCATCCACAGATAAATATACTCAAGTGCACTCTTGTACACATGCTCTCACAACACATGTACAGCCACTTGAATGCACGACATACACACAAAGAAAACAATGTTTTGAATCAAGGAGAGGATACAAGAGTATATGCGTGGCTGTAACATCTATATATCCTTTGACACATAGATATTACAGTCCTCAAGAGTCACATTCCTAAGCAAAAAAGAGACGGTTCTAAACAAGGCTCAGCCCCTAGCCATAGAAGACTACCTTTAAGAGACTTCTAAGTTGTTTGATCCCTATGCTGAGAAGACTTGGAGAAATAGCGTGATAACCACATTTTGTAAACCCCCAACTGAAATTATCGTCAGCTGTGGTAGGAAAGCAGTACCGAAGACTTGCCTACAGATGTGCCAAGAGATTTGATTGCAGCAGAAGCGGGACAGAGGGCCTTTTCAGAGAACCAAGTTATACAGGAACTAGAAAATATCTTACCAAATGCTCTCTTTTCTGAGATTAAAAAAAATGTAAAAATGACTTAAACCATATAAGTCTATCTCCAGCCAAAAGATATACAAAGAAGAATGCTGTTCTTTGCTGCATTAAAAATAAGTCAGAATCATGCTCTGGAAGAAAAACAAAGCTTCTTCGCATGTGTCCTGCTATAAGCAAACTGATATGTGCTGTCCTTGAGCAACACCAACCTACCGTGTGGCAACATTATGTTGGCACCATCAATGATTGCCTGTGCCAGTTCATGATCGTTGCTCTCGAAAGCGTGTGCGGCAGCCTTCAAGGCATCCCAGATCTCTTTGCGGCCCTCGAAAGCTGGTGCAGTATCCCAAAACTCATCCCTCTTGCTGCGCAACTGTCCGTCCGTCATGGGATAATCACTTTTCCATTTTGGTTTCTCCTTTTTCAAAGGCTGGTTACGACCAAGAGCAACTGAAAAGAGAAAAGACTGACATCAAAATTTATGAAAGACACTATCCACAAGCTGGGAATATTGGTTGGCAGTACAAGGGTTTGCCATACAAGCAAATGGGGAGTTTGGATCCCCAAATCCCATGTAAAAATGCTAGGCGAGTATGGCAGAGCAGCTGTAATTCCAGCCCTGGAAGGCAGAGCCTAGAAATCCTCAGAGCAAGCTCATGAGTTAGTCTAGCCCTACTGCCCAGCTCTGGTTTAAAAACCCAGCCTCAAAGGAGTAATGTAGATCGATGATTCCTGATACCAACCTTGTGTCTCCACATGCACGTATACACACATGTACTCCCATATACAGGCAAACACACACACCCACACACACATAAAAATGTAGAAAAATTTTTATACAATACTAGTAACTTTGTAAGAAAAGTTACTAGGCTATTTCCTGTTTAGGATTTTTTTCACCAAAATTATATTCACACTGGAGACATTAGAGAGCTACCAGCAAACTTTGTGTCATGGTTTAAAATGTGTCCCCCACAGTCTCATGTGTTTGGTAAAGTCATGGCAACTTTTTGAAGTAGAATCTTAATGGAAGAAGGTGGTCACAGGAAGTGGGCCTTGAGGTGGATTAGTCCCACCCTACCTCCAAGAGAAGTCTGCTTTAGCAGCAAGAGTCTTGCAGCTCTCAGTCTCCCAGATGTTTGCAGTGACTTAGCCTGCCTCCAACTTCGGCCACCCAGCCATGCTGCTTCCTTTATAAAAGACTGTATCTCCCCTCTGGAACTGTAAACTGAATAAATGTCCCTTTCTCCCCTTAAATTGCTTGACTTTGGGTGTTCTCTGGCAGCAACAGAAAAGAGTAACTAGTACATTTTCTCCTTCCCTCCCTTCCTTTTCTCCCTCCCTCCCTCTCTTTCCTTCTTTCCTTTTTCTGAGACAGCGTCTCATGCCGTAATCCAGGGTGGCCTTTGCTTCCTTCAGTCTCACAAGCGCTGTGATTACAGGCATGAATCACCACACTAAGCTACATAATTTTCCATTAGTTAATAGCTATTCTCCAGTATTCAGAATACCTTTTCCACAGGTCAATGAAAAAGAATTCCAGGGACTAGGGAGGAGAGATGGCTGAGTCAATAAAGTGCTTGCTGCACAGGCTTGAAGACGGGAGCATGGACCTCCAACACCCATGTAAAAGCCGGGTGTGTGTCTATAAACCCAGTGCTGTGGAGAGGGATTCCTGGAGCTCACTGGCCAGGCAAGATAGTCAAATTGGTGAACTGGACATTCAGTGAGAGATCCCATGTCAAAAAAATTAAAGGTGGAGAAATAGTAAGGAAGACACCTGACATCAGCCTCTGGCCTCCACACCTCCACACACAAGTGCAGCTACACCCATTTACACAGAAACATGTACACACATGCACACACATATACGATAAAATGTAAGATAAATTTAATTAAAATTCTGCTTTGTGGGGATGGGAGATAAGAGAGACAGAGGGACTTACAGAAAAATCCTCAGATTGTGGGAGGTAACCCCATAGGAACCTTCTATGCTGGAAATACGTAAAAAAAAAAAAAAAAAAAAAGCCTTTTAAAGAAAGTAACAAGAGGGGCTGGAGAGGTGGCTCAGGGGTTAAGCCTCCGCCTTGCAGGCGGAAGGTCCTGAGTTCGGATCCCAGATCCCACGTATAGACGCCAGGCGGAAGCGGGGGCGGCCTGCATTTCTGGTCCTGTAGGGTGGAGCCTGTGAATCCCCAGGCAGAAGGAGGTGGAGGCGTCCATGGTGGTTCGCGAATTCGTCCGTGGTTCTACACATACACAGACACACACATACACGAGCATGCGCGAACACACACACATGCGCAGTTGAATAAATAATTAATAGAAAGTAACAAGAATGCGCAGTCCCTATGCAGAGGAGCACAGAGTAAGGAAAACAAGGCAAAACAAACAAGCAAACAAACAAACCTGAGCTGATCCACTTAGAACCCAGTAACAATTAAAACTATACTGTAAGTAACAGGAACGTGGTACTTCCTGTAAAATGTTGGTCAGAGACGTCTCAAAGGTCCCTATAGGCTTTTGCCATTGCTCTTCAAAAAACTGTCAATAAGACCCTGTTACTGAAGATGCAACACATATGGACCACAGAACATAGGCAAAATACATCAACTGGAACTGGTCTGAAAATTTCTTCCTTGCTAGATAGCTTACAAAGTACCAAGGAGTACTGTAGAATCTACTGGGGAAGAGAAATAATCACAGGCCTCATCAACTCATGAGATCTGCAAGTTGTAATAAAAATCACCATGGCCATGGGGCAACAGGTAACCACCAGTGTAATAGTGCCATGAGTATCAAGGAGATAACCAACAGCTTTCTGATTGAACTTAAGACCTGCTTGTCAGAATGGAATATATTCCTATTACTGCTAACTAGAACAAGACCTTAAAAAATGGAAGGAAATACATCAACAGGGAAAAACAGCCTACAAACTTATAGGTAGGAAGACAGTACTCCAAACTGCTCTGTAAATAGCTTGTGAAGAACACTTAGCACTCAGCCTAGATGTATTCTTCTACAATAGAGGTAGAGGATCTCAACACCCTGACAGGATGCAGCCTAGGGCAGTAGAAGATCAATGAAGTGGACACAATGACCACCATAATACAGTGTAGCAGTGTAGCAGAGATCTACAAATGCTCACCCAGAATCAGGCCAACCTAATCTTTCCCCATCTTAAGGCTTAGGGAACCTTGTGGAAGAAGGGGCAGTAAGATTGTAAGACATTCCATTCAAGGCAGGACTGCTGCATCCAGGAACTCACTGCAGTTGAGACTTGTCCTTCTCAGACCTCCATAATGACTGACATGCCCCCGTAGACTGTCAAGGAACTCGAGAGAGATAAGAATATACAGTGAAAGCCTTGGGGACTAGAGCTGAATGATAAAAGAGAGTGCTACTATCAGTGGGACGGGCTGAGGAGGGGTCACTTGGTATGCCACAGAGACCTGAACCCCCACAAGAGCAGACAATCCAGAGGGAAGGAACCCTGTGGCCCATAGAAGCAGAAAGGAAGGAGGATAGGAGAGAGTGGGCTGGATTGATGAAGGGAAGGGAGAGAGATGGAAGGGAGGGGGGGTGGAGGGAAGCAGGGATAAGTGCTCAATATGCTTGTAAAACTAGAAAAATAAACTTAAAATTTTCTATTTTGTTCATCAGAAACAATAATAACAAGCCTAAAAAAATAGTGTTTCACCGCACTAATGGCAGAGTTTGAGTCAAGGAGTAGGGAAAACATGTTAACAACATGAATCTAAGGATATTTGGACATAGAGAGTCAGGTAGTAGGGACAACTGAGAAAATCCAAAGAGGCAAAAGGTTCAGAGAAAAAGAGCCAATCTGCCAGATGCAGAAAGAAACGGTACAGGAATGTTTCCTCCAACATTTCCTACTCAAACAAGAGCTAGTTTAGAAAGAAGTGGTCCAGAGGAACAGAATTCACTTTTTAAAGATAAGCCTGGCCACTCACTGGGCAAGCTCAGGCATGATGGAAAGAGCAGCCATACCCTACGCTAGCACCAATTCAGGGAGAAAGAGGCCATGGGCCGCCCTCTTCAGCATCACCTGTGCCTAGAGCGAGTCTACACAGCACAGGGTTCCAGGCTGCACGCGGCTGCTCTGCCCAGACATTCTGACTCATCCCGCATGATCACTGACCAATTTCCCCGGGTTACAGTGACCTACATATCAGTTCTTACCTACTGGTTTGTAGTTACACAGTGTCACCGACACAAGTTGGATAGAAAAGTCAAAAAGAAAACTGAAGCTTGATGAGAGATATGAGTGTTGGGAGAGAGTGGGTGGGAAATAAATGACAGAGCAGGTGGGAAGGAGATAGGATATGTGTCAAAAGTCAGCGTTCAGTATTTAACTTCAAGAAGAACATCCATTTAAAAGAAAAACTTGGAAAATGGCTCTGAAGCAGCCGTGAGTTAACTACTCCCTCGCCGGCCGGGCGGTGCCCTAGGCGTTAACAGCACACACAATGACGGGCCCGCACAAGCTGTGCTCCTGGATGGCAGAACTCACTAACACGAAGAGCATGCTTGGTCTACAGCTGAAGGGAACCGCTCTTCCCGAAGCCTGACGGCGGGCTCTTCAGTCCTCGCTATGGGTGATGCGCTGCGGCAGCTGCTTCCTGCTTAGAACTCCAAGTGCAGACTTCATTCGTTTCGGTCTCCTAGTTGTTTTAGTGAAATGGAAAGTGAGGGAGCTCTAAAAGGATGGGTATAGCAAAGTAGGGGACCTATGCATTTGGTAGCACTGGAAACAGAACCCAAGATTTCTTATTTATTTGAGAGAGACAGAGAGAGAAAGAGAATGCATGCCATGGCACTGGGTGGACGTCAGAGACAACTTTTTAAGTTCAGTTCTCTCCTTTCACCATGTGGACTTCCAGAATTGAACTCAGGTCAACAGGTTTGGGACTCCCTACCTACTGAACTATCTTGCAAGTCCTTGATTATATTTTTAAAAATATTTTTTATTTATTTTGTGTGTGTGTGTGTGTGTGTGTGTGTGTGTGTGTGTGTAGGATGAAGGGTGACTTCAGGAATCATCCTGGATTGTTTCTACCTTTTTTTGCTTTGTTCTAAGATTTCCCAGTCTCTGCCCACTAGGGCTGGAAGTACAGGTCTGGCGTTTTTAGGTGAGACCTGGGATCCAAATTCAGGAACTTCTGCTTGCGAGGTAGTCTTAACCCCTGAGCCATGTCTCAACAAATATATACTCCTTGCTAAGGTAACACTATACGTGTGCCTATGAGGTTTAATTTGAATATGAAAAACAATTTGCATCAGCGGCTTCTCCCTATACCTCGAGGACACAGGTACGCGAGGTTAAGGTACCAATCTTCAACAGATGTTTAAAATATGCACAATCCTTACAATTTACCCACTGATTCCACCAAAGTGAAGTAAAAAGGCAAATTTTATTTTCTACATGAGTCAGAAACAGTTACTTATAACACTGGGTTTGCAGAGCAGGAAGTGGAAGACAGAGCACAATAGCAGGTAAACTCAAGACACCTAGCTGAGAGTAAGCAAGACGATTCAGGACGGTAAAGGGTCAGGAGCCCGGCCACCACACCCTCACCCACAAAACAATGCTTTTGAATTTTGATTATGATTAGTTTCTTTCTTTTAGTTCTGTGTTTTGATCTTGGAACCCCTCGGGAGGAGAAGCCGCAGGGCACAGGTAAGGGGAAGCCCTAAGCTGTGGGTGAGGCAGTGCCCCCTGCAGCAGACTGAAGTCAGGAAGCATCGGCTTTCCCGGTGACACCTGAGCAGGGAAAATGAGGAAGAGATCTGGACTACAGGGCAGTGTGCTTCAAACCCTTCTAAGTCTTCAAAACTGTGAGCACAAGACACAGGTTGCCATGGTTACGAACAGCCATCAACTTGATGGTTAAGGGTTTGAGCTCTGGGCACATTTGTAGAGAATTAGTAGTTTCGCCCAGAGCAAACCTGAAGGAGACTGTCTAGTTGATGGGGCAGCCCCAGCCCATGGTGGGTGGGACTAGGCCCTGAACAGGTGAATAAAATACAGAGAATTGATTGAGGAAGTTGGCATCCTTGTGCACATTTGGCCAGACATGCTGGCCTGGCAAGTAAGGATCGTCCCTCTCTCAGCCTTTATATAGAGATGCTGTGGCCAGGTTCTCTCGGCCCTGGTGTTGGCATGAGCTTTCCCCTCAAGCTGGACTAAGAACTATGACCAGACAATCTTAAGAGACAATAAATCCCTTGTTCCCTTAAGCTGTTTGATGGTCATTTGTCAGGAACCATGCAGGCGAACTACAACACAGGTAATGCCCCTAACGTAATACTGTCCCTAAGTGACACTGCGCTGGGGTGACACTGCGCTGTGCCCCGGGGGTGACACTGGAAAGAATGAAGAGAATTTTTCTGCCACTTTAGAGGAAAAAACAATCCCCAACTCTTCCACTGCACAGCAAGCTGCCACTCTGCATCTAAAAGCCACAGAACAAGCGCCTCGGGATTCCAAGAGGAAAAGGAACCTGTTGATATCTGACAGAATCACTTATTCTGCCCATCATGACCCAGCCATGTGGGTTTCAGGACTCCACTTCTACAAATATAAAACATTTGATGCTTTAATTGGTTGAAAGCAAGAAAGTATTAATGTTACTAGAGCAAAGCATTTCATGAAAGATAACAAAAAATTAAGAGAAAAAAGTTAATTTTGAGTTAGAAATATCAATATAAATTCATAGTTTAAAGACTTTAAAGATATTCTATAGCTTTTTGACTAAAAGGGCTTTGAATGACAATCCAGCAGCAAGGAACATACTTAGCTCTCAAATCTTAGTTCTGAACAGCTCTCTCAACTTAAAAGAACCACAGATGCATGGAGACATGCCTACTTTAGGTCTAGGCCGGGAGCTGAAAACCAAGCCTGAGATTATCTCAGTATCATAGTTAAGCACAGGTGTCAACTTGACTGTTGAGGGTTTGAGCTCTGGGCATAGTTGTAGAGAGTTGATGGTTGAGTTAAGCCCAGAGCAAACCTGAAGGACATTGTCTAGTTGATGGGGAAGACCCAGCCCATGGTGGGTGGGATTAGGCCCTGGATAAATCACAGAGAGCTGGTTGAAAGAGTGGGCATCCTTCTGTTCACTTGGCCAGACATTTTGGTCTGGCCAGTAAGGATTGTCTATCTCTCAGCCATTACGTGGTGATGGTGTGGCTAGATCCTTCGGCCCTGGTGTTGGTGCGTGCTCTCCCATCAAGCTGGACTGAGAACTGTAACCAGACTGTCGTAAGAAAGTAAACTCCTTGTTCCCTTAAGCTGTGTGATGGTCATTTATCAGCAACCATGCAGGCTAGACTGCAACACTCAGTAATACTAGGAGAGCAAGAACATGACCTCTGACTAACAGCATCTTCTCAAAGGTACAAAGACAGCTATGTGCAAAAACTGGGTCAATTTTGGAGCTTACAAAATCAAAATTTATTTCAACACACTGATTAGAAGTTAGGCTTAGTATTAAAAAGAAGAAACGTAGCGAGAGAAAACTCTTCTTTACCCAAGAATGCCAGGATAAAGGAGGGAAATTACTACATATTCAGAAATTCACTCTGATAATAGCTAATGCAAGTAAGGTATCGGGGCAACGGCTGCTGGAGATGCCAGAGTATCGCCAACCCACTGCTAATCGTTATGGAGAAACTACACCATATGGATCTGACCTCATTACTATAACAAAATGAACAAACTTGGTCTTGTCCTTTTGCAATATGAAGAATAGAAAACATACATAAAATATTCTTACCCCAAATGTTAAAAGTCAAATCTAATAAAACTTCAAACCTAACATGTTTATAGGCTACATAAAGAAAGGAGCAAGTTAAAATGTCTTCAGACGCTGCCAAATATCCTCTGGAGAATCAAACTGTCCTCAACAGAGAGCCACTGGCCTGTATCTAATGGAACAAACGGGGACTTAAAATGGAATTTCTTAAGAAAAAACTCTATGAAAGTATTCTGGGGAAAAGACATAATTTAGGGCCAAGTAGATAAAAATAGTTAACAAATTTCATTAATAAATTTAATTCTTAGGTAGGATAAGGACATTATAGTAATGCAGGAAAAGTTTTATAAAAGACATCCTGAAATTTTTAAGGGTAAATTGCCTATGTCTGCAACTTTAAAAAAACCTAGCTATAAAAAGAGTGTGTAAGTATATATACCACACATAAAACTAGGAATGCAGCAAAATGTCAACAGCTAATTTACATAGAAAACAGATGAATATTTAACACACTATTTACTTGCCTATTTCATGATTTTTCAGACTAAAAAATGGGGGTAGATAACCAAAACCCTGTAAAGCAGTAAGATGTGCATATAATATTTAAGACACTTTAACTTTGGATTGTTCACTTACTGTATTGTCTTCCTAATTGTAGAAGTTCCCCTGGAAATCCCTGTCTAAGATGTTTGGTAGGTAGAACTATGGGAGGCATCAGTTCATGGCAGTGGGACCCTTGTGAATGAGATTAGTGTCCTTCTAAAATGAGAGAGGAGATATCTCGCGTACCATGCACGACATAGCCAGAGCGGGACACCAAATCAGCTACCACCTAGATTAGAAATTTCGGCTTTTAGAACTGTACAAAATAAATTTCAGTTGTTTAAGTCATTCAGTCTACGTATTGTTCAGAAATCCTAGTTGACTAAGACAGGTACTGTTACCAAGAAGGGGGATGGCATGACAAACACCTAAAATGTACAGGCAGCTGCATAACAGAAGTGGAAGAGTCAGCACTGTCACGAATGCCCAAGAAAATCGCTTACGAGAAAAGGTGTGCTTTGGGTCGCAGCTTTGGGGGCTTCATCCAGGTCAGACCCACGCTAGTAGAAGAGCATGGCTGAGCCAAACTGATCATGTGAGTTGAAGCAAAGAGAGACCCAGGAGGAGGTCAGAGTCACACCATTTCTTCCAAGGTCCTCAAAGGCCTAAAGGTTTCCACTAGGCCCCAAAACATCACCGTGGGGGCCAAGTCCCTCACACTACAGCAAGGAATCCTGAGGTGCGTGCAAGCAGTGAAAGGCAAGACTGCTGAGAAGGGAGGACTACGGACAGGTCTGCCAGTGCGCTGCAGGAGTGCTGACCGCCTCTCTGTTCCAGAGAACTGCTAAGTATTCATAAAGGTGACAGAGGGGGATGAAGACCTTCAAGGAGGTCTCAGATGGAAACAAGGGACCTGCTGCCTCACTGGAGAGAAGGTGATCCTTGCGTATGACAGTGAACTTGACTGGGCTGTGCCCACGCTCCACTGCTTTGTGGAAGGCAGAGCTCTTGGGCAGTGAAACCGAGGTGACATTTTTAAAACACGTTTCTAAGCCCAGTGTCGAAGGAGCTGCTTTGACCTCTCCTGACTGCTTATGATGATTTGCCAGAAAAGAGAAATGAAGACACAACTGTTAACCAAAAAGGAACCAGAACTTAAATGTGGAACATTCTCAGAGTGCTTACAACACCAAAATAAATGAGGGAGGTGGGAAGGGAAGAGGTGAAGAAACTGGAGGAAGAGGGGGAGAGGGGAGAGAAGGCCATTTTCCCAACTTTCACCAGCCTGTAGCCTCTATCTGGGTTCACTTTCTATTTACAATCAGCCCAACCTTCCCGCACATGCCCATGCTGAGCAGTGGACTGGGAAGCCCCCGCACCCCACGGGAGCCTTGGGAGCACATCGCCTGTAGGCTGGTCCACCTGAAACAAAGACTAAATGGGCAAACATACTTTAAAGAATGCTTACTTTCACTACTAAATCGAAAGACTGACTCTTTTTCTTCTCCCAGCTTTTACTGTTTTAAAAAAAAATCCTTGAGTATCTGGGGCAGCCAAATGTTATTAAATCCACTTAAGTCTCTCTCTCTCACAAGCCGGAAAGGAAACTTGGGACAAAATACACAAAGCAACTCACTAGGTTTCTGAAAAAGTCAAAAGTCGTGGCAGGTGGAGAGAAGTGAAGCTCACCCCGACTGGGGTCGGCCTCGGGCGCGTTCTGTTTCTCTCCTGTTAGAGCAGCTCCAGAAGGAAACACCAGACAAACTGCAGGTCTGACTCTTGACGTGAGTAGCAAGTTCTTACAGGGGGGACACTAATAGTGCTTGCTCTGCATGTAAGAGGACATAAAAAGCCAAAAACAGCTGCACATGGCTGTAACCCCAGCCTGGGAGGGGTGAACACTTGGATCACACAGCTTTGGTTCAGTGACGAGATCTTGTCTCAAGGAAGTGAGGCCGAGAGTCAAAGAGGAAATACCCAAAGTTCTGCTTGGGCCTTCGCATCTTCACACGCACACCTGATCACTCATGTACGAGCACGCGCGCACACACACGCACGTGCACACATACACAGAAATCAAGGGCTGGAGGGAGTGTTCAGTGGGTGAAGGGCCTGCTATGCAAGTATGAGGACCCGATTTGGATTCCCCAGAAACTATAAAAACCCAGGTGCAGGAGCATCTGTAACGCTAGTGCTGGCAGCAGAGACAGGCAGATTCCAGGGCACACTGCCAGTCATTCCAGCGGAAATGGAGCCCAGGGTCCAGTGAAAGATTTTTGTCTTAACAAAACAAGGAGAGAACCCAAGGAAAACATTCTGACATCACCTGTGGCCCCTCCAAGTGCTTGCACGGGGTGTGCATACACTTGTGCATATACTACACACACACACGAGGATGACCCCCATTTGTATTTTTTTTAAAAAGAAACCTAGCACTAGTAATGATAGATGTTCACAAAACACTATGAGAAAATATGATTTTTGAGACAAAGCAATCAGGAAAAGAGGTACTATAATACAAAGAAAGTAGCCCTTTTTCTCTCCTCTTTTTGGCACTTTCTTTCACCAAAGTACCCTAAAAGATAATCTCAGTTACACAGAAACATGCCATAATCCTAACAGCAATTCTGAGAGGAATCTCTTTCTAGCTACATGGCAGAGAGTGGGCGCCCCCGGGGAAGGAGTTCACAGGGAAAGGCCAGTCAGAACAGGGAAGAGAAGCTAAAATTCTGTCTGAACGAAGCCAAGTCCCAGAATCATCTTTGACCCCCACATGCACAAGATGACATCTGAGCATTCCATGTGGCTCTGAGAAATAAATTCAGATATAAAACCCCTGGGTAGTGCTACCATTAAGTCTAATGAGGCTCATAAGGCAACTGATGCTGGAATTACTAACACAAAAGGGTTAAGAACTTGCTGTCTGACTAGGTTGACAGCCTGATAAAACAAAACAAACAGATATTCTTTGGGAAATTTAATAAAGATCTAGACTCTCATGCAGTGTTCAAAATGTCCAGGAAACAATCCAATATTACTCAACACAAAAGGAGTATGTGACCAATTTTCAAGAGAAAACACCATAAAAATGAAAGCTGAGATGATCCAGATGTTGAAATTATCAAAGACTTTAAAGCAATTACAATCATGTTTCATGGAATAAAAAGACCCTTAAAACAAATGAAAAGTCCTTCCTGCCTCCCCCCACCCCCTTTTTCTCTCCAGAGATAGTCCCGCTATGGAACCCAGGCCGGCTTTGAACTGACAGCTTCTTAGGGCTAGATTACAATTGTGTGCTCCATTACCCAGCAAGAAAAAAAAAATTATTTTTAAAAATATTTTACTGGGGTTGGAGAGGTATCTCAGGGGTTAAGCCTCTGCCTTGCAAGCAGAAGGTCCTGAGTTCAGATCCTAGACCCTACGTATAGATGCCAGGTGGAAGCGTGGGCGGCCTGAGTTTCTGGTCCTGGTAGGGCGGAGCCTGTGAATCCTGGGGAAGAGTAAACAAGGAGAAGGTGGAGGCGTCCATGGTGGTTCCTGAATTCGTCCATGGTTCTACACACACACACACACACACACACACACACACACACACACACACACACACAGAGACACGTGCGCGCGCGCACACACACAATTGAATAAATAATAAAAAATATTTTACTTATTTATTTAAGTGAGAGCAAGAGCGAGAGAGAAAAAACATGCATGTCACAGTACATGGAAGGAGGTCAGAGGAGAACTCTCAAGTCAGTTTTCTCTTCTTCCATTATGTGGGGCTTCAGGGGTAAAACTCAGGTCTCCAGGTTTATGAACAGGCGCCTTACCTGCTGACCTATCTCACCCATCCAAAAGCAAGTTTTTAGCAGAAAAAAAGAATAAAATGTAAATCAACAACAAAATGTAAATATAGAAATAAGAAAAATACAGCATCTAATTTTTTTTAAATTACCACTAGAAGTTGCAAGTACTTTTTTTTTTTCAAAAGTTCAGGTTTATTGAAAACATGAAGGGCCACAGGAAGCCCCGGGTGTCTCGGGGGTGAGGCCAAGCATGTGCCTAGACAGGTAGTGGCCCCACTGGACGCTGAAGCTTTCCACAACCTGTTTACTTGAAAGTGTGACTCTCTGCTCCGCCTCGTCCAAAGCCCTTGGCTGCACAGCAGGGATGGTTGCAGTAGGGCTTCCCTTCATGCTCAGCATGGCTCCCAGAAGTCAGTGTCTTCCCACACTTCTCACACTTGAGGCAGGGCCGATGCCAGTCCTTGCCCAGAGAAGTCACCCTCTCCGCAAAGTACACCTCCTTTTCGCACTTTGGGCACTTGGGCATGGCGGCAAAACCTAGTTCGAGACGAGTCATTGCAAGTAGAAGCTCTGGACTTGCAAGTACTTTTTAACTAAATGTCACCAAAGATTCCCTCCAGAACTCCAGATGAAAATGCAGTGCTTATGAAACACAGAGGGCGAGGCAGTGCATGACACAAGGCCCCACCCCTACTCCTCACTATGAGATTGTTGTAATGGAAGTTCTCAGACTGAAACAACAGCTTTAGGCTTTCTGTCTTGAACTTTTTGTATGAGACTAGGAAAATAACTAGGACACCTACCAAACTCAAACCAAGTGTTGCTTGACACATTACAGCAAGATTAGTGTGTGGTCGTTTACATGTGAATCAGTTGCCCAAGTGGACATTTGTGTTCAGCAGAGACTTTGTAAAGTGGGGCAAGAATTAGGCAGAGACCCAGATGCGTCTTCTGATCTTCATGTTGGTATGCCCCAAAGATGTCCACTTTAACCAAGGAAATAATTATGACCATAGGAGAAGAAACACACACACACAAGCACATAAATGACACATGTAAAGAAAATACTGTCTTCAAAAATGTTGTATATAAACTCATTGTATAATGTGAACATTCATTCATTTGCATGCATACACATGAATTGTGGGATTCGGTTCTCTCCTACCATTTGGGTTCGAGGAATTGGACTCAGGTCATCAGGCTTAGTAGCAAGTGTCTTGCCTGATGAGCCATGGTCACTGACCCCCAAGAACTCTTCAAGGTACATTCTGTTGTTTTCCTCTGACCACTCTGGCTGATGAGAGAGTCCTCATTATTCATGATGGGGTATCAGATAGCAACAATCTGAAACTTTGGGCTAAGCTATCTTTTTATTATTTATTTTATTTTTATTATTTTATTTTTCTGTGCGTGCACGTGCGTGCATGTATGTGTGCGTGCGTGCGGTGTGTGTGTATAGATGGGCATGGTATGTGCCTGTGGAGGCCCAAGGGTGACTTTGGGAATCACCCCCGATTGTGTTCTCTTTGCTTTGCTCCGGAGTTTCCCAGGCTTGGATTTCCAGGGCTGGAAGTACAGGCTGCCACGATTTCCATCTGATGTTTCTATGTGAGACTTGGGATCTGAACTTAGGTCCTACTGCTTGGAAGGCAAAGGCTTAACTCCTGAGCCATCTCTCCAGCCCTATCTCCAGATAGGTGTAAGACTGTTTCTACCTCAAGGTGCAAAATGAGAAACGAAAGCTAGAAACAAGTGAGGGAGACGGGTCGACCAAACACACTCTTCTCCAAAGCTGCTCCCCCTCTGCTGCTGTTTCATCTCAGCACTGACACTAAGGGCTATAGAGCCCACAGCCAGCAGCAGCCCGGGGACCTTCTTCCTTGATGATGAGCTTCCAAGACACCAGGGTAGTGTCCTGTCCCTGCCCTGGAAAATAGATACTGTGATATCGAAGCCCACTCAGGAGGTGTGGAGGGAGCAGACATCCTGCAGAGTAACCCCATGGCTTCAGGGCCACACTCCTCAAGGAGAAAGCTGATGCTTGGACCTGAGGTTACAATACAGTTGCTAGAGAAAACAGGAGTCAGAATCTCTTTTCTGCTCTCATGCAAACCTAACGGCGATTGATCGCCCACAACTGCAAGATGGTGCCTCCAGTTACTAAACTGGCAGCAAAAGAAGTGCCTGCATCAAAACAGGGCCAATCTTACCATGCATGAGAAACAGCACAGTCAACAACTCAATTCTGAAAGCACTTGAGAAGCTATCTGCTCATTCCTCAAGCCTCCTTGGAAAAATTGAGGGAAAGAGAGAGAGAGAGAGAGAGAGAGAGAGAGAGAGAGAGAGAGAGATATGGAGAGACGGCGAGATGGGCCGGCCGAGAGACCACTGGTAGAATCACTCTATGTGACTGGTGGCCACTATGGAGTCTCTGATGGAGTCTCAGGTCACAAGCTACTGATCGGGTCGGCAGAAGACATGCTAGAATTCAAAGATCCTGGTTAGAGAACTTGGTTCAAGAACCATTAGGCCAAGAGAACACACAGTCAAATTGCTAGAACACTATCAAAACCTATCAACCTGGAGATCAGAGACCGCAATCACTCAGGGTTCAGTGCACAGGAGGAATTCGGATGGACCACGAAGCTGTTCAGCGCTCACATGAACACGATCACAGGTGTCTGCACCTGGGACCCTGCCCAAAGCCTCAGCGTCAACAAGGATGGCCACGCTGGCATCGGTTAATTTCTGGAAGCCTCTCTGGAGCAATCCTGCTCGGCAGGCTCTGCCCCAGCATGCACAGAGGACAGGCACGCTCCTGACCGTGGGTGGAGCAGCGATCCAGGTCCATTCTGAGAACAGCTTGGTCCTCTCGGCCCACGGTGCCTTCTAGTCAGCTTCAGTGCTTTATGTAGACTGCAGAACTGCATGCTCA
The DNA here is from genome assembly GCA_023101885.1 of Typhlomys cinereus. NCBI lineage: Eukaryota > Metazoa > Chordata > Mammalia > Rodentia > Platacanthomyidae > Typhlomys > Typhlomys cinereus. The sequence goes on along the minus strand of JALPQD010000562.1, from coordinate 449,231 downwards.
GAATCTGCCAAATAGTATGCATCAGGATTACCTGTGCATTTGGGTAGAGGTACAGTGGGGATGGGGCACGTGCATATATATATATATGTGCCAAGCTACATCTCAGAATCTTCAAGTAGACCTCAGGTATTTTTTTAATTCTGAAGTCTAGATAAGAACGACTAAAAATTCAACTCACTCATTGTTTTCAAACTATTCCTTTTATTTTTCCTGTTTTCATGTGTATATGTGTGGGCATGTACATGTGAGAGCATGTGTGTATGCAAGTCTGATAGTGGTATAGGGAATCATACTTGATCGCTCTTTTCTTACATCTGTCTGACCTTTCATATGTGGAATCTGGGGACCTGAACTCTGGCCCTTTCATTTGTGCAGCAAGCGTGTGAACCATCTCCCCAGCTTTCTATTTGTTATTTTTAAAATGTCATCTTGGCATGCAGTGTCTAGATTTAAATTGACATATACGTGTGTGTGTATGTAGATACATACACATATATGAATATATATAACATGAAAGAGGTTGGCAAACTGAGTTCTATCTCTAGATTCCACATAGTGGAAGGACAGATTTAAGTCCTGAAAGTTCTACTGGAAATGGGAGGCAGAGACAAGAATTCAGAAGCTCTCAGGCCACCAAGCAGTGTCCAAGAGAGCTTATCTCAAAAATGAGGGAAAGCCAAGGACGGACACCAGAGGTTACCTTATACCTGCACACACACACATACACACACACACACACACACACACATACACACACACACACACAGTGTGCACTTTCTCCTTCCTACCCTGACCTTCTTTCTCCTCAAAAAAAAGAAAAAAAGAACAAAATTATACATGAAAGAAAAAAAAAATGTCCAGTATATGAGTGCTAGTGATAGAAAGCATATTTCTAACATACAAAAGGACCTAGATTTGATTCACAGCACTACCAAAAAAAAAAAAAAATCTGGTATTTGTAATCTTGGAAACTGCAAAGGAAAAAAAAATTGGCATTTTAAAAAATGTGAAGACATAATAGCTGAAACTTCCCAAATACAGCAAAAGACACATTTAATTTAAAGAAGCTCAGTGAACTCCAAAAAGGAAAACACAATAAAAATCCACCTGAACTCAGCATAGCCAAGTGGCTGAAACATAAACTGAAGAAATCTTGAAAGCAATCGGAGCAAAGCCAAACATCACATAAAGAGCAGGGATTCAAATGACTGTGGACTTTTAACAAAAATAAGAGGTTAGAAGATAAAGCAACAATGTCAAAGAACTGAACTATCAAACTGTCACCCCAAATTCTGTAGTTAAAGAAAATAGGTCCCACCCAAACAGGGAAGCAAAATTACAAAATTCACAAATGATGGAAAACTAAGAGAACTTAGTGCCAGAAAACCTTCAAAAAGGGAAAAAAAATAGTTAAGGAGAATTCGGACAACTGATAGGGAAGGACGGCAGAAGAACCGGGAACTCTGGATGGAGGATGCGTAGCAAGACACCAGCTTTCTCTCTCGAGCTGTTTAAATCCTGTGTGGCTGCAAAGAGCTAAACAGCAGCAGCTATCTGAGATGCTTTAGATGTGGCTCATGTGCTGGCAGCTAAGTGTCCCCAGTGCAGTCAGATTAAGAGATGTCACATTAAGAGGTGTTGGGATCCTGAAGAAGAGGGGCTGGTGGAGCATGATTAAGACGTTGGGGGTTTTCCTGAGAGGACAGTACAAGTCACATGACATCGTCAGCTCCAGATATTAATATAAAAGAACAAGGCTAGTTGGTCCCCCAACACTGACTGCCCTGTCTTGCCATGAGACAGGGGCTTCTCATACTGCTGCCCATCATGAAGTGACAGAGTCAAGAGAACCCTCACTAAAGTTTGCATTAGCTGCTTACGCTTTTGCCCTCCGGATTTTTGTTAGCAACAGAAAGCAAACTAATTCAACACTGTAGGATTCTTTTTTATATAAATGAATACAAATAATAAACACAAATAGTAAAGAGGAAAGTGAGGTGTGGTAGTGAAACAGGAGGACTGTGAATTACGAGCCTGGGCTAAAAATCAAGACCCGATCTCCTACCACCTACCAAGAAAGAAAGGAGAGAGAAAGAGAACAGGAAAGGAAGAAGGGAGACGCCACCTGGGATATATATACAAGGCTTAAACATTTTACTTGAAATGTTAAACTAGTATCTTTAAGCAAAATGTAAAAGCTGAAAGTATATATACTGTAATCTCCAAAGCAAACACTGAAAAAGTGGGGGATGGACAAGATGATTCGGCAAGTAGAGGCGCTTTCTGCCAAAACCAGACACCCTGAGTTCAAGCCTCAGAATCCATGTGGTAGAATGAGAGCACCAACCCCTGAATTGTCCTCTGACCTCCACACATGCTGCAGCACACGGCTCCTCCACAGCAAATAAATGTGATGATAGATGTAAATTTAATGTAAAAATCCAGAAATAAAGCAGAAACTCCAACCAGAAAATTACAGTAGAATATTTAAAGACATTCAAACAATCTAAATCCAAATAAAGGCAAAAAAAAAAAAAAATAAGGAACAAGAAACTGAATAAATAATAAAATTTCATGTCTCAGTCCAATCATGGCAATTTATGTATTAAGTGTAAATGACCTAATCAAATTAAGAATTAGATTGCAAAACTGCATTTCTAGGTTGACTCAACTACAGGACACTCCTATAACTACATTGACATAGAAAGGTTGAGAGTATGAAGGAAAGCAAACACTAGAGAAAAAAAAGTTGAAGCAGCTGTGTTAACAGCTAAAGCAGGTTTCAGAGCGAGGAACAGCTCCAGAGAGAAACGCAGGAGTCTCTCGCCAAGGTGAGCATCCAGCAAGAGTGCTGAAAATCCAAGAGGTAAAAACTGACAGAACCAGAGGAACAGCTCATCCAGAGGCACTTGGGTAACTCAGCATCTCCATCAATAACACAGAAGCAGGGGGGAGGGAATCAGCAGGAACACAGGAGGCACAAGCGTTGTTACCAACTAAGCAGAATGCTCCCCACGGCTGTAAAATAGATGCTCTTCACTGAGAGGCAACAGGGAGGGAAGGTTGTTTGGTCATTCTCTTTTTGTTGGTGGTGAGACAAGACAAGGTCTCGTGCAGCCTACGCTGGCTGACCTTGTGTTTGCTGTATAGCAGAGAATAACCATGAATTCCTGATCCTCCAGTCTCTTCCTCCCAAAGGCTGGGATTATAAGCATGTGCCACCAAAACAAAAAGTCTTACTATGTGAACACAGATTCACACAGCCCCTTCACTGAGTCAAACATGAAAACACAGTATGTTCTTGGATCAAACTAGCAATTAGCAGGGTTAGTGCACCATGCCTACAATCCCAGAGCTTGGGAAGTGGAAGCAGGGCATCAGGCGGTCAGAGCAGTGAGTTTGAAGCCAGTGTAGAGCACATGAGACCCTGTCTCACACCCCCAAAACACACAGATAACCAGAAAAGGTCCATATAAATAACCTATGTATATAAACCAGAGGTTAAAGGAAATTGTGAACTACACAGGATGTTCTGAAAATGAAAATATGATAGATCAAAAACTTTGGCAAGCTGCCAAAAAAGCACTACTTGGAAAAAAAAAATTGCTTATGATTAGAAAAGTCTCTGAACAGTACTAGAGCCTAGGACTGGGGACGGAACTCAGAGGGAGAGTGCTTGCCAATACGCTCGGGACCCTGTGAATGACAGCACTGAGAAGAAAAGACGACGTCTAAACGAAGGGAGCATAAAACAGCAGAAACCAGAAAACTAAAAACAGAAAAAAAAAAAAATCAATAAAAACAAAATCTAAATCTTTGAAATATTTAGAAAAAAAAATCAACGAATCTCTAGCATGACCAGAACAAAAATTTGCCATTATTTGGAATGGAAGACGTGGTATGACTACAGATTCTATAGACCCTAAAGGATAATGAAGAATCCTCACTCAGGTGGGCTGGGGTGGGCTTCGACGGCACAGCACTTGCCGACAGTACCAACAGATCCCCAGCACCATCTATAAGACCTTTGGTTTATTGCTCAGTAACTCACTCATGGACATACACATAATTCCTTCTGGAAATTAGCTTTGTACCTATAGAAGATGATAGCAGTATCTTAAAGACTTCCTAATTTTGGGCCGGCAAGATGGTTCAGGAATAAGGAGACTGCTGGCTAACCTGGTGACCTGAGTTCTATCCCTGGAAGCCCACAGTGTGGAAGAAATGGACTTCTGAAAGTTGTCCTCTGACCCCGGTCTCCACCATGGCACCCGTGTGTGGATGGCTTCTTCCTTTCCCTTTCTCCCCCTCAATAAATAAACATACATTTGTAAAATAAAAAACACTTCCCAATGAAGAAAGCTGTAAGCTAGGATAGTTGTACTACTGTGTGTGTTTGTGTGTGTCTGCATGAAGAGGCCAAATACGACCTCACGTGTTGTTCCTAAAGTACGGTCCACCTTTTTTTTAAGACCACTGGCCTAAAACTCACTCAAGAGGCGAGGCTGTGTAGAGGAGTTACAGACACGTGGATGTTCAGGAAGCACTATACCAAATGAGCTCTTTCCCCAGCAGCTCTCCCAGCCTCCACTTTTTTGAGGTAGGGTCTCACACTGTACTTGGGATTTTCCTGGAATTCACTATGTAGCCCAGGTTAGCCTTGCATTTATGGCAATCCTTCTGTGTTAGCTTCTCTAGTGTTAGAATTACCATCATGTCAGGCCTGAATCCTTAATATACAGGCAAACACTAATAGGCATATAGATATGCAATTGTACCTATAGCTATGCAGATTTGCTTCTATATAAGAGAAATTATGCTAATTCCTTACAATCTTTTTTTTAGAAAATAAGAATGAGGGACATTTCCCATTCAATTTATAATGCCAGATTTACAGTGATAATAGAAGGCAAAATGTATCACAAAAAGTATACACAATGAATGTCTCACAAATACTGATACAAAGATTTTGCCAGTGACACAAAAGCTGAAAGATCTCGTCCTTTGTAGATTTTCACCAATGGAAATATTAAAGCTCTTCAAGCATGAAGAAAATAACAAACATCTGAGTCTATGAGAATGACTAATGATAAATAAATAGAAAATATTCAGGAAAACAAAGGACTTCGAGAAACCATCTACATTACAACTGCACTGAGAAGACGGCTAAGCTGTCAAACTTCAGCGTTCTGGAGCAGAAGGCTTGTAGTAATAAGGAAACACCGACTCCTTATTCATAAAGACAGCTGAATCAGTGAGTGGTTCTGTGATGTCCTACACTCAGCCTCCTGCCATTTGCTGCTCGGAAACAGAGAGCATTAATGGGTAGGATCAGAAAAGGAGTGGGCTTTTTCTAAGCACTGTTGCCCAAGAACAGTGGATATTTAGCTCGTCTGAAGTTGTCTGGAAAATGTCATCATAAAGCTTATCTTTTTCAGTTTTACTAATATCTCTTCTGTGTGAGAAGTTCTTCCTCTGAAGACATTGTCAAAAATAAGCAGAAGCTACAGGTATAGTTCAGTGGTAGAGAGACTTGCCTGGCATGTATGTGGTCTTGCGTTCTATTCCCAGGACTGAAAACCTGAAGTAAACATTGTTCAGCACTTGACTGCACAAGGAATAGTCTTATACTAGGCGTATGGCACAGGCTGTGATTTCAGCAGTGTCTCAGGTAGGAGGATGGGGATTTGAGACCGGTTTCCAGCTTCATAGCCAGACCTCCAAACTACTTCAGTAACATCCAGCTACACAGTCAGACTTCCAAACTACTCCAGTAAGATCCAGCTGCATAGCCAGACCTCCAAACTACTCCAGTAACAAACAAGTAAGTCAAAGACGGAATGAGATGTCCAGAGCATATCACCAAGACCTGAGCTTCTAAAAGGCCAAATACATAAAACAATGCTATGTGTCAACCCAAGACTGACTAGATGCTTAGTGAGGACCAGAGAAAGTTGTACATTCTTGTGATTGACATTAACACTCCAAGAAAGGAGAAAGTAAAGTCCAAGGTGGAGTTGTAAACTACCTGAATTTTGAAGTCCTGGTAAGATGACCACGCTCAGCCCAGAAGAATCCAGCCCAGAGGGTAGGTAAGTGCTCATGTGAGCATGGTCACACCACTGCTCAGACTTAGAATCGCAAGCAGGAGAGAAGTGACCATCCAGAACGTGTTGAACAATTACATGGGAAAACTCTCCCAAATCAACAAACAGTTCACACTGACAGCTGGGAAAAACACAAGGTACAGCCAATATCTACTGGTAACTGAGCAGAAATTCAACCCAAAAGGTAATTTGAACTCCATTGGGACACTACATACCGACAAATCTGGTTTTGCAACTTTGAACAGATCATACACCTGCCATCAGCATAGCTTACAGGTAGGCGAGAGCTTCAAAACCATCCCACCAAGAAGAAATACTGCCTGATGCTATAGCCTTAGGGTAAAATAAAAGAAAAAAAGACATTTTCAAGCACACAGAGCTACAAAGCAAGCAGGGCCCATGACTTTAATAGCTTACAAAACATTTCAAGCCAAAATTTCGTAAAACAAACACTACTGGAAGTAAAGACACAGGATAACCTTAAAATAGTAACAGTGGACAAAATTTCAATACCCTCTTCTCATCAATAAACACATGTAGACAAAAAAAATAGAGAAAAATCTGAGTAAAGTAACACCATAGATTAAATGAACCTGCTTGTTAGATACCTACAGAAAATTCTATCCAAATACTGAAGAATATAAATTCTTCTCACTGATTCATGGAATTTTTTCTAAAAAAAAAAATCAAATAGAATAGAAAACTTGAAATAATTTCTTATAGTCTATCTGGATTAAAACTAAAAATGAATAGCAATAAAATGACAGAAAATATACAAACTCATGGAAAATGGACAACAATCACTATTGAATGATGATCAAGAAAATAAAAATGAAAATTAAGAAATCCTTAGAATCAAAAGAAAAGAACACAAACAAATCTCTTGAGACAAAATGAAAAATGTCCAAAGGAAGTTGACAGCTGCAAGTACTTTATCAACAAAACAAACAAACACCAGAAAGAGCTCAAATAAATGGTGTGCCTTAGGGCTTTGGAAAAACAACAAACTAAACCCAGTATCAGGAGACAGAAAGAAATAATAAAGGTCAGAACAGAAATGAATAAAATAAATGTACAAAAAAATTAATGGAACAAAGAGTTAGTTCTTTGAATGATAAACAGGATCAACAAACATTTAGCCAAACTGAGAACAGAGAAGACTCAGATTAATAAATCTGGGGCAAAAACAGGAACATGGACAATAAATAGCAACAAAATTTAGAAGATCATTACAACATAACTTAAAAACCTATATTCCAGGGGCTGGAGAGGTGGCTCAGGGGGTAAGCCTCTGTCTTGCAGGCAGAAGGTCCTGAGTTCAGATCCCAGATCCCACGTATAGACGCCAGGCGGAAGCGGGGGCGGCCTGCGCTTCTGGTCCTGGTAGGGCGGAGCCTGTGAATCCCGGGGCAGAAGGAGGTGGAGGCGTCCATGGTGGTTCCGGATTCGTCCGTGGTTCTACACACACACATACACACATGCGCGCACACATACACACACACACACACGCACAATTGAATAAATAAAAAAAAATTTTTAAAAAACCCTATATTCCAGTAAGTTGGAAAATCTGAAAATAAATGAATTTCCAGAAACATACGACCTATCAAAACGAAACAAAAAGATACAAACAACTTATACAGATCTATAAAAAGCAATGAAATTGAAGCAGCAATTACAAAATCATAATTACAAAAAGTATGCATCCAGATAGAGTCACTGCTGAATTGTACCAGATTTCATGCATGTGCGTATGTGTGTGTGGGGGGTAATACCAGAAGGCACTTATAGTATAGTGTGTGTGTGTGTGTGTGTGTGTGTGTGTGTATGTGTTTGTGAAGACTCAAGAGTGACATCAAGAATCATTCTGGATTCCTTTACACTTTACTGCTTGACTCTGGGCTCTACCCTCTCAGACCAGAATTGTAGGCCTCTGTCATTTCCACCAGGGCGGGAAGTGCAGGCCACCACTGTTTCTGCCTGGCCAGCCAATCTAGCCAACTGATGAGCCCTGTGTCCAATATTAGAATCTGTCTTGACAGAGACAGTGGAAGACATCTGACACTGACCTCTTGCCTTCACACCTGCACACATGTAAACACACACACACACACACACACCTGTGGGAAGAAGTGATTAAGGGAGTGTGAGAGTTAATTCTGGGTGTCAACTTAACTTGACTACTCATGGCATTAACTAAGATCAGCTGCCAAACTACCTGAAGAGATGATCCAGATCAATACATTTACAATACAAAGACCAGCCCTAGATCTAATTGGAATCTCCCAGACTAGATTAAAAAGAAACAGAACAGAAGACTTAGACAGAGATTGTCGGCTTCTTTGACTCTCTAGGATGTTTGTGGTGACTTAGCCTGCCTCCAGTTTCAGCTACCAGCCATGTTGCCTCTGTCATGAAAGATTTTCTCCCCTCTGGAACCGTTAAGCTGAATAAATCTCCCTTTGTCCCTTAAGTTGTTTGACTTTGAATGTTCTCTCACAGCATTGGTTAAAAGTAACTGTTACCGAAACTGGTACCAAAAGTGGGTATTGCTGTGAGATTAAGAGTATCTGGTACCATAATGTGAAGTTGTTTGTGAAGCTGAGAAATTGGTACCCAGAAGTATGGCCAATGCTGTGATGTGGCTAGTGTGTCTTTGGAACTGTTGGTTTGGAGAAATATGGAGAACTTTGGGACTTGTGGTGGGAAAACATTTGTATCTTGTCCAAAGGCCCAAATGGACCTTTCTCCTGAGAGCTCCAAAGAGAGTATTGCTATGAGAGACATAGGCAGTGGAACTCAGCTTGTGATGGTACAAAGGGGAACAGAGACTGTGTTTGGAATGGGATGAGTGACAAATGGAACCATGTGTTGGTGGAGAGTTTAGTGAAGTTTTGCCCTCATCCTGAAAGCTTGCCTGAAGTTAAACTGGAGGAAATTTCAAAACAATGTAGTCTTGACAATGAGATACAGCTACTTTTTTGTTATCTGCAGAATTATGAAAAAGCAAGGAATCCAGCAGGAAGAAGAAACTGCTTAATTTGATGATGAAAAATGCACTGGCAAACTTAAAGAGTTAAACCAAGAAGAAGCAGAGGACAAAATATCAAAAAGCCTGTTCTCAATTTGGATAATTAGGAGAGGCCCTAGCTTGAGGGCAAGATTCTCAGAGAAGGCGTCTACCCATAAGAATGCAAATCCTTTTGGAAGGAATGAACTAAAGGGTGGAGTTCCAAAGCAAGGGTCTGTTTCTCCCCCAATTCAATTGCCCAGGAGAAAAAGAGATTTTCATAATGTTGGCATAGAGAAGCTGAATCAGCTGTGATTACAGGAGATCAATCTCTTATCTACGGCAACAGCAGAACTTGGCAATGTCATCCATGTGATATTGGTTTTGGAGGCATCAAAAATGCAAAAGGGAGGAAGTCATGGATCCCTCCTCCAGGGTTTCAGAGAATGGCGGAATCCAGGCACCATAAGGCAGCAAGTTTGCCTGGTTTGCCATTGAGAAATGAGGTTGTTAGAGATGCCAGTAGCAACGTGGGACATCTGCCAAGGAGAGTTGAATACCCAGGGAGGAGCAAGCCCAAGAAAATGATGTGTTCTACAGGCAGCTGCGTTGGAGGGGTGGAACTGAAGCCCTTTGGAACTGAGATGATTTCAATGAGATGCTCACCTGCTGGGACATGGAGCTGCAGGATTTGGAGTTTGTCCTGCTGGTTTTTGATCTTCCTTCCTTTTGGGATGGGAATGTTTATTCTGTGCCATTGTATGTTAGAAGTATGTAAGTTGTCTTTTGATTTTATATGAGGTTTTGGACTTTTGGGCTGTGTTGGGTTGTAGTATATACTGAGACTTTTACAGCTGGACTGAGTATAGTTTGCACTAAGAAGACATCTGTTATGTAATATAAGGTTAATCTGTAGCTATGTGGTAAAATGTTGTGATCTATATTATGACATTGTGTTATGAGACTAAGCATGTCTCAAGGGACTTTTGTCACTTATCTTGGAAAAAATAATGTGTGTGCGGGTGTATATGTGATAGTTATATTATAAATCTTGCTGTTTTATGTGGAGATTAAGAGTAGTCTAAGGAAATGTGATCCGGTGTCAAGTTGACAAGGGGCAGACTTGTGATAGTTAATCCTGGATGTCAACTTGACCACACCTACCATTAACTAAGATCAGCTGTTAGACTACCTGAAGAAATTATCCAGATCAATACATTTACAATACAAAGACCAGCCCTAGGTCTGATTGGAACCTCCCAATAGTAGACCAGATAAAAGGAACGATAGAACAGAAGACTTTGAAGAGACTCTCCAAAGCTGTGCTAGAAAACTCTCTTCCCTCCTGCTACCTGGCTTCTTTGCTTCTTTGAACCTCCAACCCTCAATGTAACTAAAGACTTTCCAGGAATACTCCCACTGGCCTATTAGGTTGGCAGCCATTGTTGGACTAACCTGGCCATATCTAATAAACCAATTCAATAAATTCCCTTTTTATATATTCATTCTGTTGATTCTGTGGCTCTAAAGAACCCTGACTAATACAGTGAGATACTGCTATAATCCTTTGGCCTCCACACATGTGAATATTCATGCTCACATGCACCCCACACAAGCATGAACAGCATTAAACTAAGTGGACGGAAACTGAGAAAACAAAGCATTCCCAGTAAAATTAGGAACTCTACAAGGATGTCCACTTTCTCTAATCATATGCAATTTAATACTTTAAATCTTACTTCTTGAAGAGAAGGAAATAAAAGAAAACAGATAGGAAAGGAAAAAGTCAAAGTATCTTTATTTGGAGATTATATGATCCTTTACTAAAGACTCTACCAGAAAACTCTTAGAACTGATTAAACAAAGAAGCAGAATACAAAAATCTACAGTCTTCCTGCATATTAATAACAAACATGCTAAAAAAATCAGGAAAGCAATCCCATTCACAATAGTCTCAAAATAAAATACTTTGGAATAAATCTAACCAAGAAATAGAAGGCCTTCACAATAGAAGCTTTAAAACACTGAAAAATCAACTAGAAAATAGAAAGACCTATGCTCACAGATTGGCAAACTTAATTGTCTGGCCCACAAGAGGCCCAGACTCGATCCCCAACACTGCATAAATCAGACATGGTGGTACATGCATCACGTAATGCAAGTAGAACTTGGTAGGTAGTGACAGGAGATCTAAGTATGCAAGACAGCCTCAGCTACGAGGCCATCTAAAAAAAAATAATAATCAAATACAAGAAGAAAAAGGTTATACTATCAAAATCAACCTATAGAATCAATGCAAGTTCCATCAAAACTGCAATAAAATGCCAGATGTGATGGAGCATGCCTGTAATCCCAGCGCTTGGAAGTTTGAGGCTAGCCTGGGCTACATGAGTCCCTTTCTCCAAAAAGGAAAGAAAAAAAAAATTCAATGTATTCCTCATGGAAAACAGTATTAAAATGGATATAAACAAGATCATGGATAGCCAAAACAATCCTTCATGAAAATAGCAATATTGGCGGTATCAACATTACTACACAGCAAAGCCAGCATGGCACTGGTATCAAAACACATATATGTGAATCAGTGAACAGAAAATCCAGATTCATATCCAGAGCCACAAAGTTACAACCATCTGGCTTTATATATAGTTGCCCAAAACACACACTGGAGAAAAGACAGCCTTTTCAACAAATGGTGCTGGGAAAACTATACATCCCTACACATTTCACCCTGTGCAAAAGTCAATTTCAAATGGATAAAAGACCAAGAGAAAACACTTTACAATACAGGTACAGACATGCACTCTCTGAGAAGGACTTTAATTGCTCAGGAAATAATTGGCAAATGTTATTACATAAAATTACAAAGCTTCTGCACTGCAGAGGAATCGATCAACTGAAAGCCTACAGAATGGAAGAAAATCTTTGGTAACTACACATTGAACAAAAGATTACCAACTCGAATATATAAAGAACTCAAAAAAAAAAAAAAAAAGCCATCAATCAAACAACCCAATCAGTAAATGGGTTAATGAAATGAGGATAGTTCTTAAGACATGGAGCACAAGTGGCAAACAAATGAAAAGTGTTCACTATCAGGTGGGGAGATAGTTCAGTGGTTAAAGCACTTGCCACACAAGCAAAAGAGCCAGTGTTAAGATGCCCAGATCCCAAGCATGGAGGATGTGGTGTCCAACTGTAATTTTAGCCCCAGAAGGCAGAACCTGAGAATCCCCAGAGCAAGCTGGCTAGCCAAACTAGGCCTATTGGCAAGTTCTGGGTTTAATTAGAAACTCGGTCTTAAAAAATAAAGTGGAAGAGTTATTGAGGAAGATTCCCAGTATCAACCTTGGGCTTCCACATGCACCTACACGTATGCAAACATGAATATACACTCATGCTCTCCCTTGCCACATATATGTGAAAGTGGGGGAAAATGCTCAACATCGCTAGTCGTCAGGAAAATACACAACACTGAGACGCCATCTCACCCCAGCCAACAATGCAACCACTAAGAAAACAAACACCGGACAGCACGCAGAGAGCACTACAGTGGTACGCACTGCTGGTGGGAATGTAAATTAATACAGCCATTGTGAAGTCAGTATGAAGGTCCCTCAAAAAATGAACATTACGAGGCTGGAGAGGTGGCTCAGGGGTTAAGCCTCTGCCTTGCAGGCAAAAGGTTCTGAGTTCGGATCCTAGATCCCATGTATAGATGCCAGGAGGAAAGCGGAGGCGACCTGCATTTCTGGTCCTGGTAAGGCGGAGCCTGTGAATCCCGGGGCAAAGTAAACAAGGAGTAGGTGGAGGCGGTTCATGGTGGTTCCCGAATTTGCCCATGGTTCTACACACACGCGCACACACACATATATGCACAATTGAATAAATAATAAATAAATAAATAAATAAAATTTTAAAAAATGAACATTAGGGCTGGAGGGATGGCTTAGGGGCTAAGACTCTGTCTTGAAAACAAAAGGTCCTGAGTTTGGATCCCAAGTCCCATGTGAAAATGCCAAGCGGAAAAGGCAGCAGTCTGCATTTCTGGTTCTGGTGGACAGAGCCTGGGAAATCCCAGAGTGAAGCGAGAAGGAGGTAGACACAACCCAGGATGATTCCCAAAGTCACCCTTGGTCCTCCGTAGGGACACACAGTGCCCTCAGAGGTTTCACAGCACCTCTGGGTATGTGTGTCCTGACAACTCTAAGTCAATACATCACAGAGATGCCAGCACAGTGATGTTTATTGCTGCTCTATTCATAAAAGCCATTACAGAATCAACCTAGGTGTCCATCAACACAGCAATGAATAAAGGTGGCACGTGCACACACACACGCACACACACAATGGCATCTTACTTAGAAATAATGAAGAAAGTAGATGCAATTGGATAGTAAATCAGGTTCAAGAAAACAAATATCTCATCACTTTCATTTGTGAGTCTTAGTTTTATGCAGATAGATAAAATCATGTGTATTTACATGGCATGACATTACATAACATGAAAATTGTCTAGGGGAATGAAAGAGACTGTCCAGAAGGAAAAGAAAGTAAATTTAAAGGTAAGAGGTGACCCTTTAAAAACGTTGCAAGTTTCTGTATATTTGTGTATATATAGAATTGGGCATTTAAGTCAAACAAGTGGTTTATTCAGTTCACAGCTCAGGAGATATGAAAGTCTGGCACCATGGCTAACAGGGTCACATGCATGAAAGGGAAAAAGAGAATAGAGACTCTGGTTTTCCTGACAACTCACTCTTGAGAGAATTCGTTTAGGAAACTAACATTCTTTTTAGGACAGACCTTTAATGACTTCCCACAACACCCACCTTTTTAAAACCCCACCTATCAGTATCACCAAAGGTGGGACCAGCCTCCAAATACATGAGTCTTCGAGGGAACACTCATATCACAGCCTAATCTATAACAGCAGCCAATGGGTAGACTATGCCACAGGAAAAATGGGAAAATACGCTGAGGTGGATGGAAAGAAGACACAATAATAAAACAGTGACAACAGGTCACAAGCTACACCCCGCAAATGAAGCAGAGAATCATGAGTTTCTAACGATACAAACACGAAAGAAACAAGACGACAAGCACATTCTTCCTTAAAGTGAAAATATAAAGGAAAAGACAGTTAAAAAACCATCATTTGGGCACCACCATAGCTCACCTCACATAGCTGCCAATGGATGCTAAAACCAGTGCTTGCTAAAAAAAAAAAAAAAAATTGCATATATTTGAATCTTCCTACAAAATACTTACTTGTATATTAAAAAGGAGTACTGTTGTGTGAAGAAACATGGCAGGAACCCTGAGAGATCAGTTATGTCAATGATGGAAAAGACCCTGTGTAAGGGTCTCCTGACATGATGGAGTGAAGACACAGATGGAGTTCTGGAGCACTTCGTGTGACTTGAAGAATCGACATGAACAGATAACTCTGAAAACTAATTGCATGAACGTCCCCAAATGTCAAGGTTGTAAAGGAAAGAAAAAAACCCTTATTTTAGACTATAGGAGATAAGTCAATGTAATTCATGATCTTTGATAATTCCCCTTAAGGTGATAGTGAATATGCAAAAAACTGCACTGATGTTGATAATCATGTTAAGTGAATGTTCTCGTTCTTAGGAGAAACATTAAAACATTCAGTAATATTTAACACTTGCCACAATACTCAAGAAAATACATACATTCATCTCCATGTAAGTGTGATAAAACAAAATGTTATTTTGAGGAAATATCGAATAAAGGTATACTCATTTTTGAACTGTTTTAGCAGTTTGATTGTAGGCCTAATGGCTTTAAAATATTTTACTTAAAAATTGACATAAAATTCTACCATTTATGTTTTGAAGTATATGTAAACTGGAATGATACATTTAGCTACTTAATATGCATGCATTCTCTCACATTGCTATTTTTCTAATGCAAACATGTTACAACCATTGTTAACATTTTTCAAGAATACACTAACAGGGGGCTGGAGAGGTGGCTCAGGGGTTAAGCCTCTGCCTTGTAGGTGGAAGGTCCTGAGTTTGGATCCTAGACCTCACGTATAGACGCCAGGAGGAAGCAGGGGCGGCCTGCGCTTCCGATTCTGGTAGGGCGGAGCCTGTGAATCCCGGGGGCCGAATAAACAAGGAGGAGGTAGAGACGTCCATGGTGGTTCCCGAATTCGTCCGTGGTTCTACACACACACATACATACACATGCACACACATACACACACACACAATTGAATAAATAATAAATAAAAAAAATTAAAAAGAATACACTAACGGATTAGATTCCAAGTCAGAAAATGGAATTCTAGAACTTACTCCTCTAAGTAGAACTTGGTATCCCTTGACAAACAGCTTGGCCTCCAGTAAGCACTTCTCTGGCCTCTACCTTTGAGTCTGGCACAGACTTCACAGACAAGTGCGGCCCGGTAGGATCTGTCGGTGCGTGGCTCCCTTACTGTCACGATGTCCTCCAGCACCAACGGTGGCAGTTATTCTCAAGGGGAGCCAAGCAGTATCTGATACACAGACCACACTTTCTCACTGATAGACCCTCTGCTGACTTTATATCCTGGCTATTGTGAACAACACTGCAAGATGTTTCTGTGACAGACTTAATTTTCTTAGATGAGTAACTAGTAGGATTGCTGGACCGTATGGTAGTTTTTTTCAATGTTTTGAAGAACTTCTACATTATTTTTCATATGACGTATTAATTTACATTCTTGCCAATCATGTAAAAGGTTCCTTTATATCCTCACCAATACTTATCGGTTGTCACTTTGAAAACAGCCATTCTAACAGACGTGAAATTGCATCTGTATCTGCATTTCTCTGAAGATTAGTAATGGTAAGCATTAATTTGCCTTTAAGCAAATTGTATCCATTAGAAAAAATGTCTGTTCCTATTCACTGTCCATTGCTTAATCAGGTAACTTATTTATTTATGCATTCACTGAGTTTCTTGTATGTTTTAGATATAGAGCCCTTCTCAGACTCTGCAAAGATTTTCTCCTTTTCTGCAGGCTGTCTCTTCACTCTGCTATTTCCTTGGTTATGCAGAATCATTTTAACTTGACATAACCCTTCTTATGTATGGCATAAATAAATGTCTAATTTCATCTTTGTATATGATGCCTAGTTTTCCTACTACTTTTTAAAAGGACTGTCCTTTCCCCAGTCTACCTGACAGCCTCTGCTGAAAATCAGAAGGCAAAGGTGTGGTTTCTAAACTCTACCTGTGCTTTTTACACCCATTAGCATGGAACAAAGCCTAATGTTAGGCTAAGGGTGGCTTTGAAATAGCCCAAGTTTCCCACTCCCCCTCCCAACATTATTTTGACTATTTCAGGGTTTTGTGTATCTGAAAAAAAATTTCTATTTGTGAAAAATTTCATTACATACTATTTTGAGAGGGATGTTGTATATCTGTAGATTTGAGTGTAGAAATTTAAGCAGTATTAATTCTTCCATCCCACAAGCACATGGAATTTTCATGTTTGCCTCCCCCAATTTCCTTCACAAATGGTTGTTTCAGTACAGCTGTTTTGTCACCCTGGTTAAATCTATCCCTAAGTGTTTCTGTAGCTGTATGGATGAGATTTCTAAAGCTATTATGAGTTTTCTTTTTCACATGATTTGCTGATGATATCTATCAATGATCCTAGTTTTCATGCTTGTTCCACATCTTGTAACTTTACTGAAATTATACTTTAGGAGTCATTGATATATAAACATGTCAACTACAAACAAGGACCATTTACATTTTTGTGCAGCTGAAAATCAAACCCAGGCCTCACATAAGCACTTTCATAGTCCGGCAATAAAAAATTAAATTCTTCCTTTTAAATATGGATGTCTTATCTTGCCATTGTCTTATGGCTCTGTATAGGATTTCTAACACCAAGCTGAACATAAATGATGTAAGTACGTACCACTGTGCTGTTCTAGATATGACAGAAAGCTTTCAACTTTCCCCAGATAGCATGCTACTTTCTATAGATTTCTCATGTCTTTATTATACAGAAATACATTTTTCTATATTATTAATCATTAAAAAGTTGAATTTTACCAAATACCTTACCTTCATGCATTGTGGTGAAGGTACGCATCACATTTTTGGCTTATAATGTTGTGAACATGACAAGCATGCTTTCTGCCACCAAGCTACACCAAGCTCTCTAGGTTGCCTAGGCAACTCTGAATTTACTCCGTAGCCCAAGCAGAATTCCACCTTGCCTGGCTTAGTTCTAGTCTCTCTTATTGGTCTAACCATTTATTTCTGCCTTAGGGGTTTGGGGAGGGTTTTGCTACTTAGCTGAAGCTAGCTTAACTTGTGATCCTCCTGCTTCAGCTGGCATTACAGGCATGCACATCACCACTTGGCTCAATCTTTACTTTCTTCTTCTGCTTTTAGACTTTACATTTTTCTAGTTCCTTGAGGTAGGAACTTTTCAATGTAGGTCATAAATGGCATTCTTAAAATTGCAATTTGTGAGAAAAAGACAGGAAAAAGCCTTCAGTTTGCTCTCTTTTAAGTTTTGGTATACTGTTTCCACTTTCACTTATTTCAAGACATTTTTAAATCTCCTTTATATGTCCTGACCCAATAGCTGTTTATGAACAAAGTATTTCTTTCCCATGTATTTTTGAACTCACCAAAATTATTTCCAGTTGTCTAACATTGTGATCAAATGTACGTGACAGTTAAATGATTACAATCTGAAACATGTGGACATTTGCTTTGTGTTCAAATAAATGATTATGGTGAATGTTCCATATACAATTAGGAACATACCTTGTAGTTGACAGATTATATATGGAATACATGTCTATTAGGCTCATTTAGTCTACAGTCTGTTTTGTTGGGAAAAAGTCCCAATCCCTCCTGCTTCCATCTTCCAGTTGCTAGGATTACAGGTGTGAAATCCCACAAGGTTTACAGCTTTTAAATCTAGTGTTCCTTTTCCGTCCCAATATAATCACTGCTGGAAATGACTTATTTCTTCTTAATTTTTTTTAAAGAACTGAACTCATTTCTTTATTATTTATTCATTCCACATGCAGATGTGATTGTGTGTGTATGCGTGTGTATCAGAGGGCACTGTGTGTCCCTGGGCAGGACCAAAGGTGACTTCGGGAATCATCCTAGATTGCTTCTACCTTTGTGCTTTACTCTGGGATTTCCCAAGTTTTTGCCATCTGAAGTGAAGCCCACTGCCATTTCTGTCTGATGTTTTTCAATGGGACCTGGGCTCTGAACTCAGGACTTTCTGCTTGTGAGGCAGTCTTAAACCCTGAGCCATCTCTCCAGTCTTGTTTCTTTTTATTAATTTTATAAATAGTCTGTCTCCTAAGCTCTACTAAAATTTGCTTCCACACACTTATATGTTCTGATGGTGAATGTACATTACTATCATTACATCCTTTCTTTTGAACTCAACTCTTATCATCTCTGGTTTTGACTTAACGCCCATTTTATCTTATATACAAGCATTAGCCACTCCTACTCTTCTGGTCTCCAACAGCTTGAGCACCTTCTCATTGTCACTTTCGGTTTCCTCCTCTCACTGGGAAGCTGCTCTAGTTCTCACATTTCTCTGATGGGCAGCTGTTCAGTTATTTATTTTTTAAATTTATGCAGTCACTGTGTTTTGGACAGGGGACACATCTGCATTCAAGTGATGGATAAGGACATTTGGCGTTTCCTACTTAGGCAGAACCTTTTCTTTGGTACCCTTCTTTGTGGCTAAGTGCTTTTCTCTAGTGGTATGTTTTTTTGTGTACACTTTTTGTGTACCTCTTAAATTTTTGCTTTCTAACATGCACGAGACTCATAAAACACATCTTATAGTTCCCAAAATTAAAGTTGCTTTGATCACAAAGGGATTTACCCTTGTTCTATTCACCCTCAGCATCTGGATTTCTGATGCCAAGATTGACAACTTTTTATCTCCTAAGTTGGTAGCTATTGTTTTTACATACATTTATTTTTTACCTTTCAAAGAATCAATTTAAATGCAGTTATCTGCGTATTGACTTTGACCAATGAGTATTATACTTTTAGATGCCTTTCAGGCTAACAGTTCCTTCTAGCATTTATTATAAAATACGTTTGGTGATAAACTATGTCTATGTCTGGAAGTGTTTTTTCTTTCCACTTCTGAAGAACAGTTTTGCTAAATAATGTTTTTTAAAATTTTTTTTATTATTTATTCAATTGTGTATGGATGTGTGGGTGCATGTGTATATATGTATGTATGTATGTGTAGAACCACGGACGAACTCTGGAACCACCCTGGACGCCTCCACCTCCTCGTTTACTCTGCCCCGGGATTCACAGGCTTCGCCCTACCAGGACCAGAAACGCAGGCCACTCCCACTTCGGCCCGGCATCTAACAGTGGGATCTGGGATCTGAACTCAGGACCTTCTGCCTGCAAGGCAGAGGCTTAACCCCTGAGCCACCTCTCCAGCCCATAAATGTTCTTAAGCAAGCTTCTTATTGTGTGCCTCTAGCACTTCAATATACTACCTTATTTGCTGAGAAGTTAGCTATTCGCTGATTTGGAATTCTCTATGTAATGGTTTCTGAGTTCTATTCTCTTGTTCCTTTTCCTATCTTCTATGTTCTTGACTGGGGTTGAGGGGAGGGGGAAGTAAAAAAAGGGAGGTTGAGGATGTAATCTTGTCTGAACTGGACCTTATTTGTAACTTGACATTCCTGTATCTGGGTATTTATATCTTTCTTCAGCTTTAGGAAATTTCTACAACTTTTTTTTTTAAAAGAATGACAGCATTTCATTTATTGTGCTGGGTGTACATAGAGACTGGAGGACAACTTTTTGGGAGTTAATTGTCTCCTTCCATGGTAGGTTCTGGGGAATCAAACTCAGGTTGTCAGACTTGGTTTGAAGCAAGAGTTTTTACTCAATGAGCTGTCTGACTGGCCTCAGCTCAACTGTTAAGATACCTTTCTATCCCTTTCTCTTTCTTCAACGCCTGTAATTCCATTTGCACTTTCCACACTGTCCCATAAATCCCGTTTCTTCATACTGTCACTTTGCTGTTGTTCTCTTCCTGACCACATGCTTCTCAATAACCTGCTGCGTGCGACTCTCCCTTGTGCTGCACCGACTGTGCTGCTCAGGTTCTCTACTGCAGCTTTTCTTTCACGCATTGAATTTTTTGGTTCCAGGATTATTTTAACTAGATTTTCCTTCTGGTTGTTTTCATTTCGCTGAGTCTTTTTCTTTGTATCTTTAAACTCTTAGACAGTGTTTCCATATGTTTGGGGTCATCCTGGGCATTTTAACCTGCCCCTCTGGTCCTTGCAGTTATGCAGATTTAACAGGCAGCATTCTGGGCACTTCTGTCTGGGAAAGTCTGTAACAGTTGGGCTAGAAATGCTGTAGACCAAAGGCTGACAGAACCTAAACCCTTGGTTGGAGGCCTCCTTACTGATGCTGTTTCTGAAGACTGTCTTTGGGTCCTATCTGGGGTCTAGTGCAATATGGGACTTGCTCAGTGTGGGCTTTCACTGTGTTGGGTCACATGGCTGACTCCAGGATGCAGTTCTTGGTTCATTTTCCTTTTTCTGCCAAGTGGATGGCGCCCCCTCCACAGTGCTATCTGGGTTCAGAGAGGCGCAGCTAAATGTAGAGCTGTCCTTCCCTGTTCAGTGACTCCTCTTGTGCATAGTTTCCTTGGTTCTTGGGAAGCGTTCAGTATGGAGACTACTGAGAGAGATCTACTTCACTATCTTACTGTCCCTCAACCCCGTCATTGTTTTAAAATAAAGTTAACAAGATGACTTGTAATCCTCTAATAATCCCTTTAGTAGACAGATAATGGAGAGCAACTATGTTGTTAACCCATGTCTTACTGAACTCTCCAAGGGTTTCTAGAGAAATCCCAAACTTTCTCTGACTAACTCAAAATTCTTAGGAATTTACTTACTGCTCAAATTGTTACATCACGGACAAGCAGGTAGCAGTTGCCACAATTTTTTTTTAAAAAAAAACTAACTGCCAATAGAGAATGCTTTTTTTTTTCTCCTCATTTTAATGAGGATTTATGTGGTATGTGTGTACATGTGTATGGAGATCCAAGGATGATATCAGAAATGATTTTCAATTGCATTTCTACCTTACTGTTTTTGAGACTGGGTCTCTAAATCCAGAACTCATCAACAGCTTGCTCTGGGAATTTACAGAACCTGCCTTCCAGGACTGGAATTCCAGGCAAGTTGCCACAGTCACTAGGTACTTCATGTGGGATCTGGGGATCAGACCTCTGGTCCCTTACAGGGTAACTGCATTAACTACTGAGTCATCTCTCCAGTCCCAACAGAGAATGCTTACTGAGCACAACGCTATTCCTTTCCTACCATAAACATACTGTAAAATCCACTTTAAAATGAGTAAACAAACTCAAAAACAGTTTTTATTATGGAGCAATATGACTTAAAGTTTGTTCCCAAGAACAAACTTTAAAAAAGGCATGAAAGCACATGGGTGGGGAGGGTGGAGAAGAACTTAGAGAAGACACATTTCATAGGCTTCTTCCCAAGAATTCAATGTAGTTGGTTAGGGAGGTAGAAAATGTAAACTGTTGAGTTACTGCTAACCTAAGTTGAGATGGAAAATTACTGAAATCTCAAAGGACATTTCAGAGACACGAGACCATCCCCACAGCCTGCATCTGGGCCTGCACTGCACTGCACTGCTGCTTTGGCTTCTGTCTGATCTAACAATCACAGCCACAGGACAGTCTGTGTTCCAACTGCCACGCTGACACCATTAACCCTTGTGTCTGCGTCTGGCAAGTCCCATTTGCTTCTCTACCTCTGCCCGCTTTAATATACAATGCAAGTACAAGCTGAATTTGGGGCTGGAGTCTTTTGGAGAGTGATCTTGGCTCCAGACTGCCAGTGAATTAAACTCCTTCTTTCCACCTTAATTGGTGTCAGAGAAATTATTCCAGAGTAACTCCCCCCACATGAGTAACTTTTCTCCTGATGGGGTGACAAGCGCCTGACAGAAGAATTGTGGAGTTTGGTTCAGTTTCAAAGTGTATTGTCCTTATGGAGCAGAGTTACTACATCTTAGAAGACAAAAGACAGAGATGAAACTGGGTGGGCACAGGGGCTCATGCCTGTAATAACAGTGCTTGGGAGGTTGAGCAGGAGAACTGCCATGAACTGGAGACAATATAGGATACCCAATGAATTCCAGGTTAGTCAGAGCTAAGATATGGAAATCTCTCTTGAAAAACAAACAAACAAACAAATAAACCAGCAGGTGCCAGAACTAGGGCTGGGCTATATACTTGCTCACCATGTCCCACACCTCTGCCAGCCACACTTCTCAAAATAGTGCCACCTGCTAGGACCAAGCATTCAAACACGAGTTTTTACTGGCTTCTCACTGGTAATCCTTCTGCCTCGGCCTCCTGAGTGCCAGATTATAGGCAGGCATGAAACAATGTTTCCAAACAACTATTGTAGGGCCTAGAACATTTTTTAAAAATGCCCATTAATTTTTTTTCTTTTTTTTTTTTTAAACTGTGTGTGTGCACATGCCTGTTCAGGCCAGAGGACAATCTTGAGTATCCTCATGTTCAGGCCAGAGGACGATCTTGAGTATCCTCAAAAAATGCCATCTACCTGTATTGATACGAGGTCTCTTACTGGCTTTCTGAAGCCAGCAAATCTTAGGAATCTTCCTGTCTTCCCCTCCCCAGCAATGGCACTGTACGTACATGCCACCATACCCAGTATTCTTACAGGGGTTCTGGAATCATCCTGTTAAATAACTTTTATAGGCCATATAGTTGAATGGCATAGCAGGGATTTAACAGTCAAAGAAACGGAAGTCCAAGGTTCATATTCTGAAATTGTAAAGATTTCTGCATCATGGTTACAGCATGAATCTAGACTTTTCAACTACTTCCCCATGTAGACCTGAACTAGCAATTCACCTGACCAATTTCAGAGCTTCATAAACTTTCCAAGGGTGGGGGTTGGGGAATAAATGCTAAGGATGACAAAAAACAAAAAACAAAAACCTGGAACTAATCAAACAATTTCCAGACAGCACAGCACCTGCTAGACACATGTTTGTGGCTTGTACTGAGTCCACTGACAATGAAAATTCAAGATTGTAAACCCTCAGGCTCTTGAATTTGAATTTTTTCCTATGCTTGAAGAATATGAAATCCTAAGAAAAAAGCAGGAAAGTACTTTCACACGATCCTGCAGTCAACTTGTTAGTACTTTAGGGTTCTAGGTATAGTCAACCCCTCTTGCTTCTAAGAATGGATAAAAATAAAAGAGTACATTCAACAGAAACACAGAATATACCTCTGACAGTTACTCCTGGGTGTCAACTTGACATACCTGGCATTAACTAAGATCAGCTGAGACCACCTGAGGAGACTATCTGGATAACACAAAGATCAGCCCTAAATCCCATTGGAACCTCCATAGAACCCACTGGAACCTCCCAGTAGTGGACCAGATAAAAGGAGCCATAGGGGAGAAAGAGGGAGAAAGAGAGACAGAGACAGAGAGAGATAGAGAGAGACTCCAGGAATACTCCAGCCATGTGGATGTCTACTGTGACTTAGCCAGCCTATAGCTTTAGCCACCAGCCATGTCACGGCTGCCATAAAAGTCTGTTCTCCCCTCTGGAACCCTAAGGTGAATAAATTTCCTTTTCTCCCTTATGTGACTTTGGGTGTTCTCTCACAGCAATAGCTAAGAGTAACTGTTACAATACTGAACATACTTTGACTTACCTAAGGTTTTGCTACAAAACATTTAAAAAGCACAACTGGACTCAACTTTCTGTCTCTATAAAGTTGTAATGAAAGTGACATTTGACATAAGCAATGCAACAGAAAAACTATTAGAAACATGGTACTGAGTCATAGGTTAAGCTTTACTTTCAGCTTTTTTATCTATACTTTTAGAATTAGTGTCAATTATATTAGTAAACACTGCTTCTTACAAACCACCACATAGAAGTGTGAAGAATGGTAGTGCATAAGTGTCATCCTAACATTTGGGACGCAGAGGTGGGAGGGTCTGGAGTCATCCTGGATTGCTCTCTTTATTGCTTGATGCTGGAATTTCCTGGCTGTCTTCCAGGATCGGAAGTACAGACAGCTTCCACTTCTGCATGGCATTTTTACAGGGGATCTGGGATCCAAACTCAGGTCCTGTTGCTTATGAAGCAAACGCTTATCCTCTGAGCCATCACCCCCGCTCTCAGTTGATCCTTTTCTTTCCTTCTTTCCCTCCTTCCTTCCTTGAAAGTGGCCCTATGACCTCCACAAGCACAATGTCACCCACTCATCCACTTACATGCATGCCATAGATAATAAAAAAATTAAAAGCATTTTTGATGTCTTTTCCTTCCCAGAGATTCCACAAGCTCTAAAAATAGGCATGTAGCTCAGTAATAGCATGTTTGCTTAGCACTCACAAGGGCCTGTGTTAAGATCCCCATATTGTAAAATAAGTTAAGTTCCCAAAAATAACAATAAATGATCAGACCGACATGTTCTCATAAAAGACAGAAAAGATTACAAAGTATTCATATATACTTAGTATGTGTTTATATTCGATGTTATATTATATGTATATAAACATTGTACATTATATATAACATACATATGTATCTGGAATCAAACTTCAATCACTTTTATTATCTAAAAGGCAAAAAAAAGTTATAAATGCTTCAGTGTAAACTTCTGACCAAGTATTGATTCAGTTTAGCAATGTTGCAATAAGCTTTTAGGACATATCAAGAATGCAAAGACATCATTAATCAATATGTTCCATTCATTAATAATTTATATCCATTTTCTAAGATTTTGCTACAGAAATATTCTACCATGTCCTTTAGACTATGTGTCTTACTCCTGTGTTAGTGCTGCCCTACTGTGTGCTTTGGACTATGTGTCTTACTCTAGTGTCATTGCTATCCTACTATGGGAAGCGACTCTCATTTGTCCTATTAATTTTCTTTACTCTTCTCCAAGTATTTTGTTTGAAAATTATGTCTCCTACCTTCCGACAAAGAGAAATGTTCTATATCTAACATTTTCATATACGTCCTTGTCCCAAACTTTAACATTTTTTTTATTTAAAAAAGAGGAGAGTTGTGGACTTCTCAGAAGTTTGGGCATCTACTCACAAACTTGGTGGCCTGAGTTTTATCCCCAAAAGCCCATGTGGTGGAAAAGAGAGAAATGATTTCTCAAAGTTATCCTCTGACTGCTGCATGCTGGCAGGCAAGCACTTACTTTCTCTGTGCCAACATCTTAATGAGAGAGAGAGAACACAGACTGCTTTTATAAGACAAGGTCTCTCCTTTACCATACGGGCTCTGGGAATTGAACTCAAGTTGCTAAGTTTGTGTGCAGGTACCTTTACCTTCTGAACCGTCAAGCTAGCCACTGTCCCAAACTTTAAAATTTTACTTTCAGGATTGGGACTATATGGTTCAGGAGTACGGTGTTTGCCTAAGAGGACCTCAGTTCAATCCCCAGTACTGCCAAGAAAACAAATTACTACTTTTGCAATTGAAGTATAAAACTGTCTCCCTCTATTCCTTTCTTATAATGATCAAGCATCATTTATTTAACTTATGAAAGTTGCAGCATAAGCTCTAGTCAGTACATTTACTGATGGTATGGAGAGAGAGAGATTATACAACACTGGTTCTCCAGTTCCTTGTTACTATGTTTTACTTGTTGCAAGTAGTGGCATATCTCAACTTTTCATTTTGAAATGATAAAGATTTCAAGGACATAAAAACTGTTGGGCTGGAGAGGTGGCTCAGGGGATAAGCCTCCGCCTTGCAGGCGGAAGGTCCTGAGTTCGGATCCCAGATCCCACGTATAGATGCCAGGCAGAAGTGGGGGCGGCCTGCGCTTCTGGTCCTGGTAGGGCGGAGCCTGTGAATCCCGGGGCAGAAGGAGGTGGAGGCGTCCACGGTGGTTCGCAGATTCGTCCGTGGTTCTACAAACACACACACAGACACACACACGCCCGCGCACACATACACACACACATGCGCACAATTGAATAAATAATAATAATAAAAAAAATATTAAAAAAAAAAAAACTGAGTCCCTGAGGAAGTCATTCACCATGTAACACATCACACACACAGTAGGAAACCAGACTTTCATTATAGTTTGTACGATAAGCCTGTCATGGTTTAAATGTGAGTTGTCCCCTCCAGGGTCATGTGCTTGCACCCTTATCTAATAGTGTGGCAATTTTAGGAAGTGGAGCCTTGCTGGAGGAAGGCTTGTCACAGGGGCGGGTCTTTGGATGGCCCTGCAGTGCTTCTACTTGCATCCGCTATTGCAGTTGGCTGCTTGTGCTCTCCTGGCCTCCATGATGGATCTGACCTGAGCCACCTCTAGCTTCTGCTGCCTGCCATGCCTTTTCCACCACAATGAATCGTATCCCCTATGGAATCATAAGTCAAATAAGTTTCCCCTTTCTCCCTTAAATTGTGTATGAGTGCTGTCTCACAACAGGGCAAAGAATAACTGGGACAAAGCTTCTGTTTATTTTTGTCAGCACAATAATCACACAACTAAAAGCTTTCTAGCTAAAATCAAGTTAAAATAGTTCCAGGGTAGCTAGTTGCCAGGTGCAATGCATAACTATAATCCCAGCATTTGGGAGATGCAGGCAGGAGAATCAGAAGTTCAAGGTCATCTTTGGCTACATAATGAATTCCATGCCGGCATGGGCTACAGGATGCCCTGTCTCCAACAAAAGAAAACAACATTTTAAGGTAACTGTCCTGAGCAGATGCTGTCAGAAAAAGTGCAAACTCAACATATCAGAGAATCACTGGGCACTCTACTGGTCTCCACCTCTCAGGGACGTTGCAGTCAGCAGGACTGCCCCGTTCTTTCATCAGCTAAGAACCAGAAGGCAGTTCCAAATGTCCACATGATGTTAGAAGCAGACAACTTCCATGAAGTCTCGATCCTCTCCTATGGGAGAATCACAACTTTCTGAGATTTGTTTTTAATACTCTGTGACTTAAGAACATAATGCTTCAAAAAAAAAGAAAAAGAAAAAGAAAAGAAAAAAGGGCTGGAGAGATGGCTCAGGGGTTAAGACTCTGTCTTACAAGCAGAAGGTCCTAAGCTCAGATCCCAGGTCTCACATAAAAAAACCCAGGCCAACAACAGCTGCAGTCTGCACTTCAGGCCCTGCTGGGCAGAGCCTGGGAAATCCCAGAGCAAAGCAAAAAGGAGGTAGAAGCAATCCAGGATGATTCCTGAACTCACTCTTGGTCCTCCACAGGGGCCCTCTGATACATACACACACACACACACACACACACACACACACGCACGCACACGCACGCACACACAAATAGAATTAAATATAAAAAGAAAAAAGTTTTAAGCTTTCATTGAATTAAACAAAGCTTTCCTTTTTTGTACCATGGATCTCAGGCAAACTCATTTCCCACACAATCAAGTTATAAGCTGAAAAATTTAGTCTGGGACAGTATGCCAAACACGATGGGAAAATAACTAAGTAAAGTGGTATAAAAGATGGGCAAGATTCTTATGTGGTAGAGTTGGGTAACAAAGATTCCAGTTCAAAATCTTTTATTTTTAAAAAATATGGTCTCATGTAGCTCTGAAGCTGACCCTGGCCTGATCTTCCTGTCTCCACTTTCCAAATGCTGGGCTTACAGGAATGTGCCACTCACCCACTTAGTTCAAAATACTTATTCTATAAAAAGTAATTATTTGATAAGTAAGATTAAAGACAATTACTCACTGCTTTTTCTGACATCTTAGAATATAAACATAAGAGACTCAAAATCTGTATTTTCTGCCTCCAACAGTTTACTGTGACAAAGGAGAACACTTATAGAGTTCTGCTTCAAAAAGTCAACCAAAACCTCTGCCCATCAGTATGGACAACACTCATTAGACAACTGAAGATAACCCCAACTTGGGCTACTCAGACCTATTAGTTCAGACAAAAACTCTGGGCTGGAAAGATGACTCAGGGGTTGAGACTCTTCCTTGCAAGCAGAGAAGGTCCTAAATTCAAATCCCAGGTCCCACATAAAAACGCAAGGCAGAAAAGGCAGCGCGCTTGTACTTCCGACCCTAGGGGGCAGAGCCTGGGAAATCCCAGAACAAAGCAAAGAGGTAGAAGCAATCCAGGATTATTCCTGAAGTCACTCTTGGTCCTCCACAGAAATACAGTAGCTTCTGAGACACACAGACACGCACATGCACGCACACGCGCACGCACAATAATAACAATAATAAAAGAAAAAAAACTCTCTGTACCTCAGTTTCCTCCTCAATAAAATGGCCTTCTCTGAAGTCAAAGGGTCCATTAAGAATCAAGAAAACGTGAATAAACAAATATAGAACGTCTCATATACCTGTTAATTGGTATGCACTTGAAAAGTTATTGTTTTAATGACTTTACTCAACAAGTATCAGGTGTTCATTACATATAAACCCACTGTGCTAAGAAAAGCATGAAGTCCATGCATATTGTTGGGTTACTTAATGTATGTTCGTTGGGCAAAAAACAGGCAGGAAGATTTCAATAAACACAAATAGAACAAAACTTGTGAATAAATCTGTTACTAAATATGTTATAAAGCATATGTTATAAAGTTATGCTTATTACAAAGTCTAAACTACATTACGTGGCTATATTGTATGCTTAATGTTTTCCCCCCTAAAACAGCTCTCTAAATGATTTTATGTGAAAAGAATGTGGTTTCAAGTGAAAATGGCCGCTAGGTATGTGCTGGGCCTGTGATGCCAGCACTCTGGAGGAGGAAGCACTGGGCCACGGAAGCACATTCTGGAGAGCAGCTCTCAGGAATGCAGCACTTGCCTGCAGGAGCTGTTCACCAGGCTACCATTGGATCCCCAACAATTTATGGATAAATAAAAGATACAAGACAGCCAGTTTTGTCCTAAGTTAAATTAGTTTTTAGTAAAGTACTTCAAAAGACCAGTCTCAGCAGACAATTTACTCAACTCCTCCAATATTCCCAAAATGTCTGTAAATGTATATGAAGTATATATAAAAGAACACGGAGAACTTTTCTGCTTTTGGAGAGGTGGGTGCCTTCTCAAGTATCCCAGGCTGGCCTCCTATTTCCCATGCAGATGACCTTGAACCTGGGCAGCCAGTAAGAGCACCGCAGGAGTGCACATCACACCAGCTTTACGTGGTGCCAGGAACAAACCCAGGACTTGGTACGGCCAGACAAGTACCTTACCAACATTCTCATCCCCTAACCTGAGAATCACCCCTATTTTGTTTTTGTAATGTGGAGGAGGCAGCCTTGGTATGTGTGCAGAAGTGAAGAGGATAGTTAGAGGAGGCAGTTCGTTCCGCCGTGTAGACTCTGAGAACCAGACTCAAGCTTGCCAGCAAGTGTCTTACCCTCTGAGCTGGCCTGGTGGCCCCAGCTTGAGAATTCTTCAGCGTGTTTTCATAATTGTTACCTTACACGACACTCAGTATAAGGAGCATATGAAACCTGAACTTCTACCTTACTCAATATAAGCAGGGAATCAGTTGAAAGGCAGTCTAACAAGATTTCACTGTTCCATGGGCTACCTTGGCTCAAAGAAAATGAACTTTCTGTTCATCTTCAGAGCAAGTTCAATCACCACTGGATTTGCTAAGGGTAATAGAGAATTAAACACAAACGGTAAGATCTTACAAAGCAAATTTGATCACTGTGTCTTTTCATCAAATGGGACAAATAATCTATTCCAGAGTTAATTACTTTGAGAAGTACAACTAAGTAACCAATTAAAAAATAAACTTCAAAAACTAAATGAATTTATGCTAAGAGTTAAGCATTTCATCTTCCAAATAAAAGTCACAACTATCCATTTGTACTTGGGCAGCTATTTTGGACTGCTCTCTTAGAACCTCTACCAAACATTAGGGTGACAGGAGGGACAAGTCAAAGACTGGCCTTCATGGAGCTTACAATACTATTTACAGCATACAAATTCTCCTCAAAAGAGCTAGCAGAGTGTATGCTGGAGACAGGGAAAAAGCGAAGCCTCAGAGTGCCGAGCTGCTTTTCCAGCTTTACAGGGCGAGAGGAAAGGCTCGCACCATAGATAGTAAAGCAACTTCATTTCTACAGCGCACGGTGCAGCCACAGCTGCTGTGAAAGAGCCTCTGAGGCCTGCTCCTCGTCCTGACAAAGGTCCTGAGAAAAACGACTGGGACAGGGATGGAAAGGAGACAACAAACCTCAGCAACAGGCAGGAGACCAACTGTCAGAAGACGGCGCTCAGTGGCCTAGTCAGTCATTTCCCCTCCTTACTTTTAATATTTATCTTTTCCTTTGCTTGCTCATGAACAATTTTTTGAGCATTAAAATAAAAATAAATCCGAGAAGCATCATGCTTTTCTATATTGTGTAAGCTTTTTAAGTATTGTTCTTTCATAATTCTAAGAAACTCTAAACACATAACAATGATGGAAACTTTCCTGTCCTCAGAGAAGGCTGAAATAATGTGTTAAAGATTTTTCCTAGCTAGGATCTTGTCACACGATTTTTAAAAGTGATTCCAAAGAGCCCACGGGAACAAAACAAACAGTCTCTTTGAGGTTCTAGAAGTATTAGATCATTTTGTATATTTCTGCTGTTTTTAAGAACTGTTAAGTTTCAAGATAAAATACATGACGTGTATTAGCGTGTGCTGCAGAGTTCAACTATAAGACACGGGAATGAAGCTTCTTTCATCTCTGTGCAATGAAACTTGAGGAGCTTCCTGAACTGTGTGACTGACTAGGAAACTTTAGGTGGACACAGTGCCATGTACAAACTCATGCAAAGCTGTACAAGTGAGCACACAAACACTACTCAACACCCATATTACATTAAATACCACGGCAAGCTCAGGTACACTGGTCAATATATGCCTCAGTATCACAAGTAAATGAATATACTCAGGGAAAACTGAGTTTGTGTAATCTAATATTCGTATATACTTTAACTTTTGAGTACATATGATAGCGCTGGTGATTTAAACTTTATTTACTTATTTTCCGTGTGTATGTGTGTGTGTGTGTGTGAGACAGCAGAGTGCAAGGATGACTTCGGGAGGTATTAGTTTTAAACTAAAAAAAAATCTGTAGAACTTTGAGACTAAATCATTTCTTTTCACTTTTTGTGAATGAGGACTTTACTGACTAAAAGATTAAAATAAAAGAATTAAATGCTGGGTGTGATATGAGAGTTGTAACTAGTAGAGTTAAATGTGAGATATACTAGAAAAAGAACACTCCACTACTAAAATTTTAAAAAAAAATCTACTGATCATATCTAATATGTGAGAGTCAGAAGCTGGGAAACCAAATGATTTATTTAATGTCATGAAAAGAGATAGGGCTAAGTAGAATTAGCTGTTAAGGACCGATTCCCAGGTCTTCTCATTATACAATAAATACCTATTAAACAAAGTTCCAGTTCTACATTAAGTAAGGCTTCAAGTAAGGAACTATCTTTATCTCCATCACCAGTATAATACAAAAGATGCCTAAAATGTTGAGAACCAAAATCTCTGTCAAGCATAACTTATGTTCTAAGACAACATACAAAGACAACCACACAGACTGCTTCTAACCCTGTATGAAAATTAACTCCAAATGGATCAAAGACCTCAATGTAAGACTGTAAAGGTCCTAGAAGAAAAAACAGAATAGTCTTGAACTGACAGGCCTAGATAAACACTTCCTGACTAGGACCCTAAATGCACAGCAAATAAGACTAACATTCAACAAATGAAATTCCATGAAATTAAAGAGCTTCTGTTCCGCAAAAGATTTTGTCAATGGAGCCAAAAGGCAATTCACAGAATGGGAGAAAATCCAGAGTCTACAAAGAACTCAAAACATTAAGTATCAATGAAATAAACAACCCAGTTAAAAACTGGGCATTAGAATTAAAAAGAAACTTTCCACAGAATGAAATTCACATGTTTAACAAATATCTTAAAAGATGGTCTATCTCCCTAGCCATTAAGGAAATCAAATGCAAATTAAAAACACCTGGAGATATTATCTCACCCAGTCAGAACAGCTAAAATTCAAAACACAAATAACAACAAATGCTGCTGGGATGTAGAGAGAAGGGATCTCTCATTCACTGCTGGTGGCAATGCGAACTTATACCATTTTTTGGAGATCAGTATGGGGATTCCTAAAAACACTAAAAATCTAAATACCATACAACTCCTAGGAGATCAGTATGGGGACTCCTAAAACATTAAAAATTAAAATACCATACAACTCCTCGGAATATTCCCAAGGAATACTACATCTTACTACAGAGACACCTGCACATCCACGTTCATTGCAGCTCTATTCACAATAGCAAAGAAATGGAATCAATCAGGTGTACAACTGAATTATGAAAATGTGGTACATATACACAATAGAATATTATTCAGCTGTCAAGAAAAATGAATTAGTGAAATTTGCTGGTAAATTGATGAAAGAAATTATACTCAGTGAGGTATCCCAGATGTAGAAAGACAGACATTGCGTTTTACCTTATAAGTGGATACTACGCTAATGATGAGACTTCAGAATGTTATACCCAAATGGAGACTTCGATGACATCCAAAAACTACAAAAGAACATAAGTATAGGAAGGAGGAAGAGCCTACAATAATGTAAACAAAACAACACAAGCAAATAGATGAATAAGGCAATTATAGTTTTAAACAAGAAGGAAGTTTTAAACAGGAGGGAAGAAATGGAATAGGAAATAGTAAAGTTGGAGGAGACAAGAGAAAATTGTATAACTGGGGAAGAGAATAATGAGTAGGGGGTGCCAAAAAAAAAAAAAAAAAAAAAGGAAGTGGCTGGGAGAAGAGGGATCAATGCACGGCCTTTACACAGGTATGAATGTTGCAAGCTACAACTCTGACCAGAAGAATCCAGAGGAGCAATGGTGGTATGTAATGTATTAGGTAACCAATTACTCTCTGAATGGGTCCTAAGTCCCCCTTAATGTCAGAGAATAGACCTAATACTGTAAACCTATCCAAGTAACAGTGAAAGGAGGGAACACAGACAAAAACAGGATCAGATGTCTTAGTGTTAATTATTATAAATACAGGATAGTAAAATGTCATCTAAATTCTTATCATACCTGAGATAAGAAAACCAGGTGGGGCTAGAGAGAGGGGTTAAGACTCTGCTTTGAAAAACAGAAAGACCCGAGTTGAAATCCTAGATCCCATGTAGATAGAACTGCCAGGTGGAAATAATGGTGGACTACACTTGTGCTTTGGAAGGCAGAGCCTGGGAAATCCCAGAGCAAAACAAAGAGGAGATAGAAGCAATCCAGGATGATTCCTGAAGTAATCCTTGGACCTTGGACCTCCACAGGCATACACAGCACCCTCTGAAACACATACACTCAGGCATGCATGCACACGTGTGCAAAAGGGAGTAAAAAAGCTGATGACATTCAACTTAAGATGCATTCTGTTGCAATGGAACATTGTGATACAAAGACCACAACTGGCCACGGTGCAGAGCACAGGTGACCCTGCAAAACTCAGCCCTAGTCAGGCCATCAAAATCTCTCCCCATCCCAAGGCTCAAGGAATCCAGGAGAAAAGGAGGCAGTAAGATTGTCAAGAACCTAAAGGTGGGAGGTGCACTACAGACCATGGCACTCCAGTCATGATGGGGCTGGTGCATGCGAGAGCTTACTGCAGTGAGCTCTACTTCCACCGATCTACACATAAGCTGATGTATCTTCATTTCCCCACGGATGAACAAGGATCACAGGAGAAACAACTACACTCTGACAGAAGCTTTGGGGCAGGAGCTGGACAAGAGAAGGGCAGCTTCCCCACTTGTAGGTGTGCCCACTGGAGGGCCACTTACACTAGCAGAGATGCCTGGACCCTTACTAGTCCAGGTGCCCCAAGAAGAGACCACACATGCAGAGATGCGAGAGCAGAAAGGGTATGGCTGGATTGGTGAATGGAAGGGCAGGTGGGAGAGGAGGGGTAAGGAGCAAGGACATAAGCCTGGACGCCTCCACCTCCTTCTGCCCCGGGATTCACAGGCTCCGCCCTACCAGGACCAGAAACGCAGGCCGCTCCCGCTTCTGCCTGGCGTCTATACGTGGGATCTGGGATCCGAACTCAGGACCTTCCGCCTGCAAGGCGGAGGCTTAACCCCTGAGCCACCTCTCCAGCCCATAAGCTCTTTCTTTTATACATGAAATTTTTATAGAATAAAGAGGGAAAAATTAAAAATAGATGTGTGAGTGGGGAAGTAATGTAAGAAGCAGCAAGCAGACATTCACAAGTTGTAGAGTCTGAGCAAGGACTCAGACTTGATCAGTATGAAGGATCACCCCAGCACTGAAGACAAGAGAAAGCAGGAAGTGTACATCTACCACAGACTCGTAAAGTTAGAATCCTGTTAAAATTAGATCTAATTCAGTTTATTATTAATCATTAACCATATTAATAAGTTAACAATCACCAATTAAAATTAAATCTACCTAATTTCTAGCTTAAGGAAAAATGTTAAAACCTAGAAACACAAGCAAAGAAAAACACAGGGCAACATTTGTACTAATCCAGAATGTAGTTATTCTATTCACATAAGACCCAAAGTCAATGTCAAATGGAACTGGGAGTACTCCACATGTATTTAAAAGATTGAAGAGACACATGTAATGCCTAAATATTGACAAGACTAAATTTTGGGGGAGAAAAAAGCTCCAAAAGTTATTATGGAAGCAAGTGAAGGATTCAAGTTCTGAACTAGATCTCAGAGAACACGAAGAATAGTTCATATTTTTAAGAGTGATAATACTACTATGGTTACATATTTTAACTTTTTTTAAACTTTGTTTTGTGTGTGTGAGAAAGAGAGAGAGAGAGAGAGAGAGAGAGAGAGAGAGAGAGAGAGAGAGAGAAAGGGGAGGGAGACACTGTGTCCCTGTGGAGACCCAAGAGTGACTTCAAGAATCATCCTGGATTACTTCTACCTTCTTTTGCTTTGTGCTGGGATTTCCCAGGCTCTGTCTCCCAGGGCCAGAAGTGCAGGCAGCTGCTGTTTCTGCCTGGTATTGGAATCTGAATTCAGGACCTTCTGCTTGACAGGTAGAGTCTTAATCCCTGAGCCATCTCTCTAGCCCCGAATTAAACTACTTTTAAAACTTTTCTTTACATTTATTTATTATATGTGAAGGTCAAAGGATAGCTTGCAAGAGTAAGTTTTCTTCTTCCACCATGTAAGTTTGAGGAACTGGACTCAACTGTCAGGCTTGGTAGCAAGCATCTCCAACCACTAAGCCATCTTGTCAATAAAGTAACTTTGGTGTGTGTGTGTGTGTGTGTGTGTGTGTGTGTGTGTGTGTGTGTGTGTGTGTTTATCAGAGGGCACTGTGTGTCCATGTGAAGGTCCAAGGGTGACTTCAGGAATCATCCTGGATTGCTTCTACCTCTTTTTTTATTCTAGAATTTCCCAGTCTCTACCCACCAAGACTGGAAGTACAGGCCACAGTTTTCAAATCTGGTGGGTTTTTTTGTTTTTTGTTTTTTTTTTTTTCACGTGGAACCTAGGATCAGAATTCAGGACCTTTTGCTTGCAAGGCAGTCTTAACCCCTGAGCCATCTCTCCAGCCCAAAACTTTATTTTTAAGAAATGCATGTTGAAGTACCATAATGCCTGTGCTTACTTTCAAACAATTAAGCAAAATAAAAAGCTATATAATATGTAAGGGAAACAATAGGGGTGGAGATGTATGTTAGCTGTAGAGTGCTTGCTTAGCAGACACGAAGCCTTGGGTTTGATCTTGAGTCCCAAGTACAGGGGCTGCTGAGGTAGTTCAGTAGATAAGGTGCCTGTTCACCAACCTGGTAACTCAAATTTGATCCCTGGAAGCCTACATGTTGGAAGTTGTCCTCTGATCTCCACTCATATACCATGGCACCAATGCATGTATGTGTCTTCTCTCTCTCTCTCTCTCTCTCTCCCCCAAATAAAATAAAATAAAATAAAATAAAATAAAATAAAATAAAATAAAATAAAATAAAAGCAGGATGGTGATACACACTTTACACCCAGCACTCTGTAGGTGGAGGCAGAAGGATCAGAAGTTCAAGGTTATCTCTAGCTACAACACACACAGCAAGATCAAGGACAGACTGGGCTACATAAAACTATCTTTTAAAAAAAAGAAATGCAACAAATTATAATTTGTTTAATGTAGGTGACAGATAACAAACATTTGTTAGACTAGACTGTCTTATTAAAGTTTGAGGGGCTGGAGAACTGATGGCTTAGCTGACAAAATGCATGCCACATAAGCACAAGGGCCCAGGCTGACCCTCTCCCAGTATACCTAAAAAGTCAAGGACAGCAGGATGCACCTGCACTCCCAGTGCGGGGAGACGGGGCTTGATGGCCAACCAGTCTAGCTGAATTAGTGAGATCCAGGTTCAGTGAAACAACCTGTCTCAAAAAAATAAGGTGGAAAAAACAGAGGAAGACACCAGATGTTTGCACATGTGTATGCGGGCACGGGCACACATGCGCGCACACGCACGCACGCACACACACACCCTACATTACATAAAATTAGTCTGTTATAGGCAAAGAAAACTATAAATCATTAAATATTAGCATAAACTATCTCACAGCTTGGCCTATAGATTACATCATGCTTCCATCCCAAATCTGACAATATACTTTATTTACTAACTTCATATTTTTGCCTATCTCCTCCACAAGCTTTGAACCATGTCCTAAAATGTGTTTTTTTTTGTGTGTGTTCAAGAATCTCTCCTGCATATAACACCTTTCTGGCATTAACCTTTACCTCTACACTGCTTTCAAAATCATCTTCTTTTACTACTTCGTTGAGCTAACTCTCCTCTCTGCTTCTCTTTGGACTTCCTAACACTTTTTCATTGCTGTGAAAACTTCCAAAGCCTTTACTACTTAAATGCATGGGTTCT
Source organism: Typhlomys cinereus (assembly GCA_023101885.1). Lineage (NCBI taxonomy): Eukaryota > Metazoa > Chordata > Mammalia > Rodentia > Platacanthomyidae > Typhlomys > Typhlomys cinereus. The sequence goes on along the minus strand of JALPQD010000562.1, from coordinate 412,039 downwards.
CCAACAGACCATAAGCTACTAGATTCTCATGGAGCAGGCTTTATGTTTGTGACACTGATTCACAGCTAGTTTCAAGCACAGGAAGTTAAAATAGTGAAACTTTGCCGCTTTATTTACAAGTTTTGGGAAAGCCATATCCACGAAGTGGTAGAGCGATTTTGGAAGCTCAAGAGGTCTTAAGTTAAAAGATCAGCCTAGGCAACATACAACGACCCTGTGCTAATTTTTTTCAGCTGTCAACTTTACACTTGAGGTAAGATTCTGAGGATGCCTGTGAGGAATTCTTTAATTAAGGCAGACCTTGGGAAAGTCTGTAGGAGACCATATTGATTATGTAACTGATGTGGGAAGACCCAGCCCATAGTTGGTGGAACCATTCCCTGGGCAGGTGACAGAGCTAAATGGCACGTGGCAAAGCTGGCATACAGGGATGGGCTCTTGCTCTCTGTGCCTGTTGTGGATAGGACCAGCTGCTTTGGCTTCTGCTGGTAGCTTTCCTGCTGCAAGAGATTGCAACCTGCAACTGTGAGCAAGACTAAAGCCTCCTTGTTCCTCTGTTTGGTCAAGTATTTATCCTAACAATGGAATATGAAATTAAGAGAGATCCTGTCTCAAAAAATAAGTTTCAGAAAGAAGCAACTCATCCAAGACATAGACTGTTGGCCAGAAGTTAAAAGTAGATTCGCTAACTGCTCTCTCCCTAGCCTGTCCCCCCCCAGCCCATCTCCCCAGCCCGTCCTCCCCTAGGCTGTCCTCCCCTAGGCTGTCCTCCCCTAGTCTGTTCTCTCCCTAACCCTCTCACTTGTCTTGTTACAATCCAGGAGCATGGAAGTTATCGGAACCATTGAAAAAAAAAAGTGTCTGCTTACACCTGAAATTCAATATAAGAAATGCATTAAGAGCTGGAGAGATGGCTCAGGGTTAAGACTGTCTCACAAGCAGAAGGTCCTGAATTCTGATTCCAGGTCCCACATAAAAATGCCAGGCAGAAATGACAGAGGCCTGCACTTCTGCTCCTGGTGGGCAGAGACTGGGAAACCTGGAGTGAAGCAAAAAGGAGATAGAAGCAATCCAGGATGATTGAAGTCACCCTTGGCTGTCCACAGGGACACAAAATGCCCTCTGATACATACACATACACACACACACACACACACACACACAATAAGTTAAAAATACATATATATGAAATGCATTAAGTTATTTAAACGTTTTTTCCTATGATGGTAGGACCAAAAGTCATTACTCAGTCAAGGGCTGAGGGTGCAGCTCAGCTGGAGCGTGCTTGCCGAACATGTGCAAGGACCCGGTTCAATCTCCATGCGACAAAAAATATGACTCAACGAAGACTTGAGCAAGCATTTATCAGAAAGATTTCACACTGAATAAAATTACTTCCTCTGTTAAATACTTCCATTTTCTTAGATGTCTAACTTAAGAGAAATTTCATTCCTGAAAATAGCTGCTATGAATTGAATGTGAAATTCCCTGTATAGACCCACATTAAATGTTTGGTCCACAGCTGGTGATGCTATTTTGGGAAGTGGTAGAAACTTTAGAAGGTGGGAGACCCAGCTGAAGGAAGTAGGCCACTTGGGAGGGGCATGACTTCCAAAGTTTTATCTGGTGCCTAGTCCCCTTTTCTCTCTTCCAGTCTGCCACAAAGCAAACAGTCTCCTTCATACTACCTCATTGCCAAGGTGCACACTCTCACCTCAGGCCCAAAGTAATGAGACCAGTCAACCACGGACCAAAGCCTCTGAAACCCAAACCAAAACAGACTCTTCCTCTCTGAAATCAAGTAAGGTATTTTGTCACAACAATGAAAGAGTACCTGATGTAAGAGCTATAAGGGAAACATCAAATTTTACTGCACACATGCAAAAAATACAGCATTATGACACTCAATGTATACTCAGCAATATTTAATCTCTCTACTCAATATGTCGATATATTAAAAACCTTGATTCTTGCTGACTACAAGTCAAAGTAGCTGATGCAAGAAAAATATGTGCTGATTGTTCCTGGCCAACAAACATACATCTTTAAGAACATACACATTAGCAAGGACTCAACTTACAGTCTTTGACCTACCAGTCAATCACAAGGAGCTTGATGGTAGTCTAATACTTACTGTCCCCAAAAGCAGAAAGCTGGGAACGACAGCGAGAGGGCAGCAAGAACTGCTGCAATGGTCAACCAAGTGAAGATAAGCCATGCAGGTGGTCCAAAGTGAGCAAATCAGGAGAGACATTAAATCGCCAAACCAATTCATGTCCAATTAATGTGCTCTTATTGCTCGATCTAAATCAATTCAATGCTTCTTGCCACAGAATTCATTTTGCCCAAAAGCCAGGCAGGCAGACGGAACTAATTCATTAATGCAAAAGTTTATTACTAGTGATTAGCACTCAATAATCATTCTTGTCAAAGATTTTCCTAGTAAAGCACTACCAGAAAGGCTCTGTGAAAGCTTTACAATTACAGTATGAAAATAAGTTTCAATGAAAAAATTGATCTACTAATCAGTACCTTCCTTACATTATGTGTAACTGCCAAGTCTGCTTACTTTTCTGAATTCTAACTCAGAAAGCTTAACTTTGCCTTTTATCTTTTTTCCAATACCAGCTGGAAGCCTGAACTTGCTTTCCCCAATAGTCTGGGCTTTCTCAGAAGTTAGGGCAGGTTATAAGCCAGGTTGAACTACATAATGAGACTTTGTCTTAAAGAAGGGGGGTGGGGCTGTAGATCAGTTTAGAAATGGAGCCTTTGTTTCACACATGGAAGGCCCTAAGTTTGACCCCCAGCAAAATAAATAAATGAAAAGATGAAGTGAGTTTATAGATTACCTTTAAAAAAAAATCTTTCCCCAAATCAAAGGAAGTAAATTTGAAACAATTTTCTAGCTGAGAAAGCAAACATTACTTATTGGATTTGTGAATTATTGGTTACAAAGCTATTATTTCACTCATCATGAAGGTGTATACACACACACACATATATACCCACATATATACACACACGTAACTTAGAAATAAATGGGAACTAGTACAGGAAACAAAAGAAAATAAATTGGACTTTATTAAAATTATAAATTTATACATCAAAAGAATAAAAAGGAATTTAACAAAATGGGAGAAAATAAGTCCTACAACTCAAAAAAAATCTAATTATGTTCTTGTAAAGAGACAGAAGACTTGAAAAGACCTTTTTTCAAAGACAAATAAATGGCTACCAAGCATATATAAAGATGCTATACATCATTATTCATTAAGGAAAATACAGATGGAAACACAATGACATACCAGATCACAATTGCCAAAGCTGTTACAACGTAAAACAAAACAAGGAAAGTGGTGACCACTAGGAGAACTGGAGCCTGGAACACCAAAGTGGAAACTGAGAACAGCCACATGAAAGTGTCTGGCAGATCCTCAAACACACAGAGAGAACTGTCTTAGATCCAATAATTTCACTCAGAGGTGCGACATCAAAATAACAGACAGCTGAACAAAAATGTTCACAGCTGCATTGTTTGCACCAATGTAGAAACAACTCAAATATATAACAACAGATAGACAGGTAAGCAAAATATGTATGGGCAAGAGTCCAACAAGATAAATCCAGGAAGGATTGTGGTAAGTGAAATAAACTGCAGATGAAAGCAAGAGATTCCATTTACATGACATATGCTGAACTGGCAAATCCAGAGTGGAAAATCAGATTAATGGTAACCAGAGATAGAAAGAAGGGGAAAGAGACACTGTTTTATGGATCTATGGTCCCTATTTGTACAAACTTGGACATAGACAGTGCTGATGGTTATGCAATACAGTGAACTGTACACTAAATGGTTAAACAGAAATCTTATGGGGCATGTTTTACCTGTGGTAGGTAATTCTATAAAGAAGAAAGAGGGAGGGAGGCTCTATAATACAGCCCTGGACTGAAGTTCACTATCATCTACAAGTTACCTGATGTGAGATTTAATTTCTCTGACTTTAGTCTCTTCACCTTTACAGACATAACACTCCAGGATTGCTGAGGACCTGCCGAGCTCATTAATCCTTAGCACAGGATTACATATAAATATCAGTTTAATTCTATTATTCAAAAACCAATGCTATTCATTGAGTAGGTTCTGTAAGACACTGTAGATGCATACCTCAAAGAATTCTATGATGTTCCCAAGATAATTCTGAAATAAAGACTTAAAGCAGTCAATGTCCAGCATTCAGCTGCCCTTCTGTAAACTTAGAAGTTTGTGACTATGAGGACAAGTTCTCCTCACTGAATGTACAGAAGAAATGAGAACTCCGTATATCACTACTGTTATTAAAAAGGTGAACTAAGAAAATAAGTACATTGGCAGTTTTCAATTCATTTTATTGATTTTCTCCACAAATATTTATTTTTAAAAATATAAGGCATTTAATTCCTTAGCAAAACTAAAGGCTTTTTACAATACCAAGTCCAGCAAGGCATCACAATGTTATCATAATAAAGCAGGGAGTCATGGAGAATATACTATTTAAAAATGTCCTAACAACTGCGAATTCTAGGATCATGAAAGTTTGTAGACTACTGGTAGATAATCCTGCATCACTTCTATGACATACCTCCTTTATTTAAAACTAGGTATTAAAAAATGCGAAAATAGCTTAGAAGTCAGATATGAGTTTAGGCTATTTTGGCAATTTTTTAATAGTTTAAACTCATATCTGACTTCTAAGCAAGGTATACCAGAGGAAGAACAGATGGTACAAATCTTGTTTATAAATTGAGCCATTTCCATGTTTTGTAAGAATTTTTTTAGATTCCTTCAGAAATAATCCACCTAATAACTCTTTTTTACTTACATTCGTAGTTAAAATACTTGAATCCAGAAGGAAAAGGAAAGTGTGGTTTCTAGATAATGTCCAAAAAAGGATACTTTTAAATCATTTTTTTAATTAGGACCAGTTGATATTTGGAAAGGTCAAACATTCTAAAATGATGCTAGCACAACATAACTGTCCTGAAGCGGATCTTAAAACTGCATGCATTTTAATCTATGTTGATGAAATTGCTCACAACTCAATATATTCAAAACTAGCCATTACCTTACATAAGAAAAACTAAAGATCTTTGCCAGCACTTTTAGGAAAAAGTTATTCCAGTCCCAAAACAACCAAAAAACCTTAAACTGGAACTCTTTTAGCATATTACCCCAAAACAGGGTTTTCTATGCAGCCTAAACTGGTACTTGCACTTAAAAACCTATAGCCTCCCAAAGTGCTGGGGTTTCAGGCATGTGCCTGTATGCTTGGGTCACAGTTAACTCTTGCCTATCACCACATGAAAATAAAGGCTTCCATAATTAAATCCCAGGGAGAATTCTTTTATCCCCACAGCCCTTTCTTCCACCAATGACATCAAGGCCCTCTTTCCAGAGACAGTAACGTTAGTCCGGCTGGTTAGTATTTCCTCTTCTAAACTTTTCTTCAAAAATGCACGTGGCGTTTATGACTTGAAAGGCAACACTTTCACCAACTCCTTTTTCAGGGGTGACTTTTACTTAGTTCTTGAATTATTTGTTGAGGATTTAAGTTATGGAGAATATCAACAGATTTCATCACACGGGCGTGTGGAATCAAGAAATCCCGCAGACAAAGGTTAGGGGCACAGGATTCCCTTGACATGGGCAAAGCACCTTCCTGGTCTGAACGTTACTATCTGAAAAACTTGCAAGCTTTTCCCCGTCGCACTTGGCAACCTAAAACTATGCACCATCCCTGCAGACATCTAACACTGGGTCCGAATTAAACCTATGCTTTGAAGCTCTGTAACATTCCACACGTTCTATATAACGGGCTAGGCGCTTTTTGGGCTAGTTAAGGCAGCAATGACTGGAGTCTTGCAGTATTCTGTACAGTGACTAATGATGGAATCGAGATGCCTCTCGGCACACTACTTTGCAACGGGGACGTGTGTTCCCGTGTTGGAAAAACTTTTATTCCAAAGTACTGATCTACAGCGGGGAGAGGCTGTTGCACATATGTACTTTTATCTACATATTTTCCTTTTACGTAAGTCGGATCGGAATTTGACCGGTCGGCCTCTACAGCGCACTGGGCGGACGCCCCTGCACCGCAGAAAAGCCACGTTTTCTCCCGGGCGGACCGCTTCCCTCCCGCCCCTGAAACGGATGCCCGCGGCCGCTCGAGACCGGTGCGGCCGGGCTCCAAAGCTCCCAGGTGTAAATGGCCCAACTGGAAGCCACCAGGACAGCTGTCACCCGAAACTCAGGAAAGATGAGCCCAGGCGGCTCCGCCAGGCGGGAGGGGCGCGGAGCCGTCGCAGGGGCCGCGGCGGGGCGCCCACCCCCGCTCCCCCCGGGTCCGCTCCTCCCCCCCGGGGCCCCGGGCGCCGCCACCCCGCTCCCGAATAACCGACGGGCTGGCGGGGCAGCGGCGCCCCCCCCCGACCCCCGGCGCGGGCGGCCGCGGCCGGCGAGGCCGAGGGCCGCGATCCCCCGCCCCCCTGCCTTGCTCCGGCCCGGGAGCGGGGCGACCCCCGGGAGCCGGGCGACCCCCCGCGGCCCGCCGGCGGCGGGAGCGCGGCGCGGGCACCCACGCGGAGCACGACAAAGGGGGCGCGGGGCCCGCCCCGCGGGGGTCCGGACAGGTGGCCGGGCCCGGCCGGGAACAATGGGGGGCCGAGGCCGCCCCCTGGCGCTCACCTACCTCCGGTGCCCTCCGAGTTCTCGTTGAGGCTGCCCGAGGAGTCGTGCTGGGCGCCCACACACCCGCCCATGGGGGCCCCGGGGCCGCGTCCGCCGCCTCCGGGAGCTCCTGCCGACCCGCCGCCGCCGCGAGCGTCCTCCGCCGACTCCGGCCGGGCGCGCCGCTCCGCTCGGCTCCGCTCCGCTCGGCCCGCCGCGGCCCAGCCTCCGCCCCCTGCGCTCCACCCACCGCCGGGCTCGGCCCCTTCCTCCGCGCCGCGTCTACCTCAGCCCCCGGGCCGCCCCGGCCGCCAGGCCCGGCCCGCGCGCCGCCCTCGCCTCCCGTTCGGCCGCGCCAGGCCGGGGTTGGCCCATCCCGGGCGGGCCCGCCGTGCCCGCCGCGCCCCTCGCCGCCCCCCGCACCGCGGCGTCTCAGAGCAGCCTCGCCGCCGCCGCCGCCGCCGCCCGGCCGCCAGCCCCCATGGCGCCCGCCCTCCCGCCCGGCACCGCCCTCCGCGCCCGCGCGGCCTGCGCTCGGCCGGCCCGCCCGGAGCCGCCGCGAGGGGCGGGGCCGCGCGCCGATTGGCTGCGCGCGCCAGGCGGGGGCGGGGAGCGCGAAGGCGGGGCGCCGGCCGGGGGTCCGCGGCGGGGTCGAGGCCGAGCGCTGGAGGGACGCGGCGGGAGCCCCGGGGGCCGCGGGTCCGGGGATGAGAAGCCCCCGGGCCGGAGCCGAGGCTGGCGGGATGCGGGGCCGGAGCGCGGACCGCGAGCCCGGTAGGGGCTGCGGGCGCAGAGGCGGGCGGGAGAGCAGGCGAGGAAGAACAAAAGTGAGAAGTGCGAGGGGTGAAGTTGAGGTTCTGCCCCCTAACTGGGCCGGCCGCTCTTTAGGGCGGGGTTAGTCTGAAGGGGTTCGCGAAAAGTGATGGGGGACTTGCCTGGACCTGTCCCTAAATGCCCGCGAACGCAGCTTGGTGAGGGGGTTCGCCTGGACTTGGACTTGAATTTGTGGGGAGTCCACGTGCCTTCCCTGCCCACCCCCAATCACTGCGCCCCAAGTGGTAGAGGTTAGAGGCCGCCGCCGGGCTCAGATTACGCTTGGTCCAGTGGAGGGCTCGATAAGAGCTGATCTTGGTTCAGGGGACGTGGGTGTGTTGCAAATTCACGTGACTGATTATTCAGAAGGCAAAATGCTACACCACAGTTCAGTTTTTAGGTGTCTTAAATCGTCTTTACAACAAAGTGAAATATTAATACATACTTCGCTTTTTTATAAACCAGAATTTGGTACATTGGCCACACCCAACATTCTGGGCAGTCACTATCCCCAATCCAGCAGAAGCTTAATGACCCCGTTTAGTGTTGTGCTTCTTCGTTTTGCTTTGAAGCCTTAACATTTTTATCATCCCACTCAGGCCTCTCTAAAGCTTATTTTTGCCTAAAAGCTGTTTTAACTATGTTCCACTTTTATGCCAGACTTCCCTTTTTTTAAGCATCCTGGGTCAGCTTTTGCTTAGCATTGAAATTTTTTTTTTAAGTGGAATACCTAAGAAAGAGACACTGTGTAGCTTGGGATTTGCATTTAAATCTACCCCGCTGCTGGTGGGAGTGTAAATTGGTTCAGTCTTCTTGCAAAGCCTCTGCAGTGGCAAGCAAAGGCCTCAGAACCGTTCAGACTGGGGAATACTCAATCTGGTTCACAAAAACTGTCCAAAATGAAAGGATTGCACTTTTTTGGCCCGTGCTGGCAAGCTCATCTTCCTTCCTGCCATTCCTTGCTGACAGCAGAGCCCAGCTTTTTTTTTTTTTTTAACATTTTTTATTATTATTTCCGCTCATACAAACTTAATAGGTAGACCAGTTCCCTCCCCCCTCCTCCTCCCCTTGAACCCCCTGCTCCCCTTCCCTCCCTCCCAGTCTCCCAGTGTCTCCCCCCCAATTCCCAGAGAGTCCTTTATTGTATATGCCTAACTCTCCTCTTGGTCCTCCTCTCCGATGACATACAAGGACCCAGTGGCATTTCCCTAAACCCTTTCTCGTCTTCCCCTTAAGCATAGGAACACTACTGTGGCTGTCAATCCCTTGCCTCCAAGGATCTTGGTGCCTTTAGCTGATGCTAGACTTTGTGAGGTCAATAGTGTGTTGGACATTGCGCAGGGCATGCAAAGTCCTATTATGATTGCTTCAGCCCTAACTAGTGTAGAGAATCTTCAGATCATTGCTCCTCCCATCCTTTTGCTCTTACAATCTTACCGCCCCCTCTTCCGCAAATGTTCCTGAGCTTCACGATGGGAGGAGATTAGGCTGGCTTAGTTCTATGTGGTTGATATAGAGTCTCTGAAGTTCTGGATTGTGGCTTGTTGATTTTCTTTTGCAGTTTTGCGAGCCCAGCTTTTTTAACCCTCCAGTGCAGCTGAAGACCAGAAACTCTCTCCAGGAATCCTCCAGCCTTGAGCATTAGACTGAGGCCACTGAAATATTCAGCTCCCGATTTACCTGACCTTATTTCCCCTCCTTGGGAGTTGCCTGTGGGCCCATTAACAACACATTACCCAAACAAGATTGCCTGAGCATCCTTAAATCCAGTTGCCCATATCAAATCAGAGAAGCAGAAACAACATAGGAAGCCAAAGTAATATGTTTCCTCATAGTTAGGTACAATGTCAACTTGCCAGTCGAGGGTTTGAGTTCTAGGTTCATCTGTAGGGAATAAGTAGTTGAGTTAAGCTCAGAGCCAAAGTGCAAGAGATTATCTAGTGGATGGGAGAGACCAGCATTCCTGGACAGGAAAGTTGGCATTCTCCTGTATGTTGGCCAGGTATGTTGGTTGCTCTGGCAAGTGAGAATTGTCCCTTTCTCAGTGGTTATGTGGATATGGAATGGCTCCTGATGATGTGTGCTCTCCTGCCAAGCTGGACAAGGGATGTAACTAGACTATGATAAGAGAAAATAAACCTCTTGTGTCTAAAAACTGTTTTGTCATCATTGTATCAGCAACAATGCAGGTGAACTACAATAACACCTCTCAAAATCGCTGATCCCAGGGGCTGGAGAGATGGCTCAGGGGTTAAGCCTCTGCCCTGCAGGCAGAAGGTCCTGAGTTCAGATCCTACACCCCACTATAGACGCCAGGGGGAAGCAGGGGCGGCCTGCATTTCTGGTTCTGGTAGGGCGGAGCCTGTGAATCCCAGGGCAGAGTAAACAAGGAGGAGGTGGAGGCGGTCCATGGTGGTTCCTGCAAGGCGGAGGCTTAACCCCTGAGCCACCTCTCCAGCCCCATAAGAACATATTTTAAAAAGTTATATTTTATTAAATTGAATGGTCTAAAAGAAATGGATGAATTCTTAAGCAAACATGATGTGCCAAAATACATAATTTAAATAGAATAAAAAGTAATGAAGCCAAAACTATAGTTTTATATCTTCCAACATAAAAAAGATCTGAACCAGACAAATTCAGTGCAGAATTTTTTTTCAGTGCAGAATTTTATCAGACTTTCATAGAAGAACTAATGCCACTAACTCCTCAAGTTATTTCATGAAATTAAAAAAAAAAAAACTCCTGTACTCCAGATGATTGCTTGAAGAGATTAACGCATCTCCTGGTACTTGGTATGCAGCTATTGACCTTGCAAATGCTTTTTTCTTTGTACCTATTCATAAGAACCATCAGAAATAATTTGCTTTCAGCTGGCAAGGCCAGCAGTATACCTTTAGCATTCTACCTCAAGGATATATTAATTCTCCAGCCCTGTGTCATAACTTGGTTCGTAAAGATCTTGATCACCTTTTTCTTCCACAAGGCATTCTTGTGCATACTTGGCCAGACATGCTGCAAATAAGAATCGTCCCTTTCTCGGCCATTCTATGGATATGATGAGGCCAGTTCCCTTGGCTCTGGTGCTGGTGCATGCTCTCCTGCCAAGCTGGACTAAGAACTGTCACCAGACAATCATGGGCTGGAGAGATGACCAGGGGTGAAGACTCTGCTTCACAAGCAGAAGGTCCTGAGTTCAGATCTTAGGTCCCATGTGAAAACACCACGCAGAAATGATGGTGGCCTGCACTTCCAGGCCTGATGGGTGGAGCTGGGAAATCCCAGCACAAAGCAATAAAAGAGGTAGGACAGTCCAGGATGATTCTCAAAATCACTCTTGGGCCTCCACAGGCACACACAGTACTCTCTGACACACACACACACACACACACACACACACACACGCACACACACACACACACATACACACACACTCTAATTAAATATATTTTAAAAGTCAGACTGAGGAGCTGCAGAAGGGTACTGGGTGGACCTGGACCTCTGGCTCAAGAGGTTATCACAGGAATATGCTCCACACAGAACTGCAGAGGCCACTGGCAGGGGAAACAAGCCAGCCATGACAGGAGGCCCCAGCCCCAAGCTCAGAGGACAGCTCTGTGGTCCTCCTCAGGCAAGGGGCTGGAACAGGAGCCTGCAGGGGACAGACTCCTCAGGGAGACTCAGGACTACTGGGGTCAGGAGAAAATCTGATGGAGGATGGTAAAGAGAAGGATGGATTGAGCAACTCTGCAGACTCCTAAGAAGGAGAATCTGATGGTGGAGGGTCTGAGGGTCGAGGGTCTCAGGTAGAGGTTCTGAAGTAGTTCTGACATGGAGGGTCTGAGGGTGGAAGCTCTGAGGTGGAGGGTCTCAGGGTGGAGGGTCTGAAGGGGGAGGTTCTGAGGTGAAGGGTCTGATGTGCACGGTCTGAGGGTGGAGGTTCTGAGGTGGAGGGTCTGAGGTGGACGTTTTGAGGGTGGATAATCTGAGGTAGAGGTTCTGAGGGTGGAGGTCTAAAGGTGGAGCGTCTCAGGGTGGAGGACTGAGAGTGGAGGTTCTGAGGTGGAGTTTCTGAGGAGGAGGTTCTAAGGTGGAGGTTGTGAGACGAAGGTTCTGAGAGTGGAGGGTCTGAGGGTGGAAGGTCTGAGAGTGGATGATCTGAGGTGGAGGTTCTGAGGGTGGAGAGTCTGAGGTAGAGGTTCTGAGGGTGGAGGATTTGAAGTGGAGGTTCTGAGGTGGAAGTTGTGAGGTGGAGGGGGGTCTGAGGTGCAAGGTCTGAGGATGGAGGGTCTAAGGGTGGAGGTTCTGAGGTACAGGTTCTGAGGTAGAGGTTCTAAGGTGGAAGTTCTGAAGGTGGAGTTTCTGAAAGTGGAGGTTCTGAGGTAGAGGGTCTGAGGTGGAGTTTCTGAGGTGTAAGTTCTGAGGTGGAATGTCTAAATGTGGAGGGTAAAAGGTACAGGCTCTGAAGGTAGAATGTCTGAAGTGGAGTTTCTGAGGTGGAGGTTCTGAGGTGAAATGTCTGAGGGGGCATGGTCTGAGGTGAAGGTTCTGAAGGATGAGGTTCTGAGGTGTAGGTTTTGAGAGTAGACGGTCTGAGGTGGAGGTTCTGAGGAGGAGGTTCTGAGGTGGAGCTCCTGAGATAGAAATTCTGAGGGTGCAGGTTCTGAGGAGAAGGTTATGAGGTGGTGGTTCTGGGGTGGAGGTTCTGAGGGTTGAGATTCTGAGGAGGAGGATCTGAGGTCGAGGTCTGAGGTAGAGATTCTGAGATGGAGTTTCTGAGGGTAATAGTTCTGAAGTGGAGGGTCTGAGGTAGAAGGTTTGAGGGTGGAATGTTCTGAAGGTGGAGGTTCTGAAGTGGAAGTTCTGAGGTTGCAGGTTCTGAGGTGGAGATTCTGAGTTGCAGGTACTAAGGTGGAGTTTCTGATGGTGGAGGGTCTGAGGGTGGAGGTTCTGAGGTGGAGATTCTGAGGGTGGAGGGTCTGAGGGTGGAGGTTCTGAGGTGGAGGGTCTGAGGGTGGAGTATCTGAGGGCTGAGGTTCTGAGGTAGAGGTTCTGAGGTGGAGGTTCTGAGGGTGGAGGTTTTGAGGTGGATGTTTTGAGGGTGGAGTTTCTGAGGGCTGAGGTTCTGAGGTGGAGGTTCTGAGGGTGGAGGTTCTGAGGTGGAGAGTCTGAGGTGGATGTTCTGAGTTGGATGTTCTGAGGTGAAATGAATGAGGGTGGAGGGTCTGAGGTAGAGGTTCTGAAGGTGGTGGCCCTGAAGTGGAGGTTCTAAGGTGGAGGTTCTGAGATGGATATTCTCAGGTGGAGGTTCTGAGGTGAAGGTTCTGAAGGTGGAGATTCTGAGTTGCAGGTACTGAGGGGGAGGTTCTGAAGTAGAAATTCTGAGGGTGGAGGTTCTGAAGTGGAGGTTGTGAGGTGGAAGTTGTGAGGGTGGAGGTTCTGAGGTGTAGGTTCTGATGCAGAAATACTGAGGATGGAGGTTTGAGTGTGGGGGTTCTGAAGTGAAATGTCTGAGAGTGCAAGATCTGAGGTGGAAGTTCTGAGGGATGAGGTTCTGAGGGTGGAGGTTTTGAGGTGGATGTTCTGAGGATGGAGTTTCTGAGGGCTGAGGTTCTGAGGTGGAGGTTCTGAGGGTGGAGGTTCTGAGGTGGAGAGTCTGAGGTGGATGTTCTGAGTTGGATGTTCTGAGGTGAAATGAATGAGGGTGGAGGGTCTGAGGTAGAGGTTCTGAGGGTGGTGGCCCTGAGCTGGAGGTTCTAAGGTGGAGGTTCTGAGATGGATATTCTCAGATGGAGGTTCTGAGGTGAAGGTTCTGAAGGTGGAGGTTCTGAGTTGCAGGTACTGAGGTGGAGGTTCTGAGGTAGAAATTCTGAGGGTGGAGGTTCTGAAGTGGCGGTTGTGAGGTGGAAGTTGTGAGGGTGGAGGTTCTGAGGTGGGAGTTCTGGGATAAAGATTTTCAGGGTGGAGGTTCTGAGGTGGAGGTTCTTTTTTTTAATTTTATTATTATTATTATTATTATTATTATTTATTCAACTGTGCGCATGTGCGTGTGTATGTGTGCGCGCTTGTGTGTGTCTATGTGTGTGTGTGTGTCTGTGTATGTGTAGAACCACGGACGAACTCGTGAACCACCATGGACGCCTCCACCTCCTTCTGCCCCAGGATTCACAGGCTCCGCTCTACCAGGACCAGAAGCGCAGGCCGCCACCAGCTTTTGCCTGGCGTCTATACGTGGGATCTGGGATCCGAACTCAGGACCTTCCGCCTGCAAGGCGGAGGCTTAACCCCTGAGCCACCTCTCCAGCCCCTGAGGTGGAGGTTCTGAGGCAGAAATTCTGAGGGTGGAGGTTCTGAGGTGGAGGTTCTTAGGGTGGGAGTTCTGAGGGTAGAGATTCTGAGGGTGGGGGTTCTGAGGTGGAGGTCCTGAGGTGGAGGTTCTGAGGGTGGAGGTTCTGAGGTGGAGTGTCTGATGTAGAGGTTCTGAGGGTTGAAGCTCTGAGGTGGAGGTTCTGAGGTGGAGGTTCTGATATGGATGTTCTGAGGTGGAGGTTCTGATATGGATGTTCTCAGGTGGAGATTCTGAGGTGGAGGTTCTGAGGGTGGAGGTTCTTAGTTGCAGGTTCTTAAGTGGAAGCTCTGAGGTAGAAATTCTGAGGGTGGAGGTTCTGAAGTGGTAGTTCTGAGGTGGAGGTTGTGAGAGTGGAGGTTCTGAGGTGGAGGTTCTGAGGCAAAAATTCTGAGGGTGGAGATTCTGAGTTTGAGGTTCTTAGGGTGGAAGTTCTGAGGTAGAAATTCTGAGGGTGGAGGTTCTGAAGTGGTAGTTCTGAGGTGGAGGTTGTGAGAGTGGAGGTTCTGAGGTGGAAGTTCTGAGGCAAAAATTCTGTGGGTGGAGGTTCTGAGTTTGAGGTTCTTAGGGTGGAAGCTCTGAGGGTAGAGGTTCCTGAGGTGGAAGTTCTAAGTGTGGGGGTTCTGAGGTGGAGGTTCTGAGGTGAAGTGTCTGAGGGTACAGGGTCTGAGGTGAAGGATCTGAGGGATGAGGTTCTGAGGTGGAGATTTTCAGGGTGGAGGTTCTGAGGTAGAAATTCTGAGGGTGGAGGTTCTGAGGGTGAGGTTCTGAGGGTGGAGTTTGTGTGTGTGGTGGTTCTGAGGTGGAGTTTCTGAGGGTTGAGGTTCTGAGGTGAAGGTTCTGAGGTAGAGATTCTGAGATGGAGTTTCTGAGGGTGGAGGTTCTGAGGTGAAGGTTCTGAGGTTGCAGTTCTAAGGTGTAGGTTCTGAGTTGGATGTTCTGAGGGTGCAAGTTCTAAGATGGAGTTTCTGAGGGTGGAGGTTCTGAGGGTGGAGTTCGTGAGTGTGGAGGTTCCAAGGGTCGAGGGTCTGAGGGTGGAGGTTCTGAGGTGGAGAGTGAGAGAGTGGAGGGTGTGAGTTGGAGGTTCTGAGGTGGAGATTCTGAGGTGGAGGGTCTGAGGTGGATCTTCTGAGGTAGAGGGTATGAGGTAGAGGGATTGAGGTGGAGAGTCTGTGGGTCGAGGTTCTTATGTAGATATTTTGAGGGTGGAGGGTCTGAGGGCAGAGGTTCAGAGTGGAGGTTCTGAGGGTGCAGGGTCTGAGGTGGAGGTTCTGAGGTGGAAGTTCTGAGGTGGAGGTTCTGAGGTAGAGATTCTGAGATGGAGTTTCTGAGGGTGGAGTTTCTTAGGGTGGAAGTTTTGAGGTGGAGGGTCTGAGGGTGGAGCCTCTGAGGTGGAGGGTCTGAGGGTGGAGCCTCTGAGGTGGAGGGTCTGAGGGTGGAGTTTCTGAGGGCCTAGGTTCTGAGGTAGAGATTCTGAGGTGGAGATTCTGAGGGTGGAGTTTCTGAGGGCTGAGGTTCTGAGGTGGAGGTCTGAGGTGGATGTTCTGAGTTGGAGGTTCTGAGGTGAAATGAATGAGGGTGTAGGGTCTGAGGTAGAGGTTCTGAGGGTGGTGGCCCTGAGGTGGGGGTTCTGAGGTGGAGGTTCTGAGATGAATATTCTCAGGTGGTGGTTCTGAAGTGGAGGTTGTGAGGTGAAGGTTGGGAGGGTGGAGGTTCTGAGATGGAGGTTCTGATGGTGGAGGTTCTGATGCAGAAATACTGAGGGTGGAGGTTCTGCGGTTGTTGCAGTCCGCCTGCATGGTTGCTGATAAATGACCAGAACACAGCTTAAGGGAACAAGGAGTTTACTTTCTTATGACAGTCCGGTTACAGTTCATAGTCCAGCTTGACAGGAGAGCACACACCAACACCAGGGCCGAGAGAACTGGCCACCATAACGGCTGAGAGATGGACAATCCTTACTTGCCAGACCAGCATGTCTGGCCAAGTATACAAAAGGATGCCAACTCTCTCAACCAGCTCTCTGTGATTTATCCAGGGCCTAATCCCACCCACCATGGGCTGGGTCTTCCCCAGCAGCTAGACAATCTCCTTCAGGTTTGCTCTGGGCTTAACTCAACCATCAACTCTCTACAACTGTGCCCAGAGCTCAAACCCTCAACAGTCAAGTTGACACCTGTGCTTAACTATGACACTCCATCCCTTGTCAACTTGACACAAAAACAATACACTTTTAAACTGTAACCTTTCCTTGTCCCCACAGATTTTAAAATATAAATACATTCCATGGACAAATTTAAAATGTTCTCTCATTAAAACTTCAGTTCCAGTATTTTAAAACATTAAAACAGAAGGATCTTAAAACAATAAGAAAACATTAAAAAGATCAAAGTCCAGCAAATCACTGCATCCTGTACTTCAATATCCATCTTCTGCTGCTCATCACGTAGTCAAGGCAGCTCAAAGATTCGAGGCATTCCCAGTCCCTGTTTGCAGCTTAATGTTGTAAAAGCAGAGTTCCTCTGAACCAGGCTGAATCTCCACTCACAGTAGTCCTCAGCAGCAGTCCCACAGTTCTGGCATCTCAAACATAACTCTGGGTTCTCCTTTGCAGCTTTAAGCTTCACCATCTCTTGCAGGAACTCTACGCCTGCCACTTGGTGCCAAGCTTTTGCTGCTCTCCATGAACCCTTCAGTAGTACACGAAAACCAGTATCACCTGAGGGACGCTGCCAGATTCTGAAGTGAGGTTGAAACGCAGCTTAGTCCACTGGACACTGGAGCCACAGCTGCACTAACTTCAGTGCGCTGACGCTGGAAAAGCCTCTCTTCTAGGCAACCAAACTTGCAAAGGGCAAGAAACAGCTTTAACTTGGGCTTTCGCCCCCTGAAGGAATCTGAGCTTCCAAATCACGAACTTGCCATACGGTGGTTTCCACGTCCTCCACCATCTCAGTGCAAGTCACTAGGTTTTCCTTCACTGATACTCATTTATCCAACAGCCTACCCTTTGCACATCCAAGGTTGCCAACACAGCTCTCCTCTGTCAAGCAAACCAGTCCATCATCCTTATATTCAGTTTTACCAAAGTCCTTGTTTCCCTCATCACAAATTGGGCCCAAACAATGTCTCTCAGCAATTGGCCCACTAAACGCTGAAGAACTGTATTTGTAAATCCACAAAGTGAAAATTTTCAAGAATTTCCAACTTTGTCCAGCAGAACCATTCAAAAGCCACAAAATCCACATAGTCAGATTTTATCAGCAACACCCCACTCCCGGTACCAAATTCTGTTGCAGTCCGCCTGCATGGTTGCTGATAAATAGCCAGAACACAGCTTAAGGGAACAAGGAGTTTACTTTCTTATGACAGTCCGGTTACAGTTCATAGTCCAGCTTGACAGGAGAGCACACACCAACACCAGGGCTGAGGGAACTGGCCACCATAACGGCTGAGAGATGGACAATCCTTACTTGCCAGACCAGCATGCCTGGCCAAGTATACAGAAGGATGCCAACTCTCTCAATCAGATCTCTGTGATTTATCCAGGGCCTAATCCCACCCACCATGGGCTGGGTCTTCCCCAGCAGCTAGACAATCTCCTTCAGGTTTGCTCTGGGCTTAACTCAACCATCAACTCTCTACAACTGTGCCCAGAGCTCAAACCCTCAAGAATCAAGTTGACACCTGTGCTTAACTATGACAGCGGTTGAGGTTCTTAGTGTGGAATTTCTGAGGGTGGAGGTTCTGAGGTGGAGGTTCTGAGTGTGGGGGTCCTGAGGGTGGAGGGTCTGAGGGTGGAGGTTCTAAGATGGAGCTTCTGAGGGTGGAGTTTTTGAGGGTGGAGGTTCTGAGGGTGGAGTTTGTGAGTGTGGAGGTTCCAAGGGTGGAGGGTCTGTGGGTGGAGGTTCTGAGGTGGAGGTTCTGAGGTTGCAGTTCTAAGGTGTAAGTTCTGATTTGGATGTTCTGAGGGTGCAGGTTCTAAGATGGAGTTTCTGAGGGTGGAGTTTTTGAGGGTGGAGGTTCTGAGGATGGAGTTTGTGAGTGTGGAGGTTCCAAGGGTGGAGGGTCTGAGGGTGGAGGGTATGAGGTGGAGGGTTGAGGTAGAGGGATTGAGGTGGATAGTCTGTGGGTGGAGGTTCTTATGTAGATGTTTTGAGGGTGGAGGTTCTGAGGGTGGAGGTTTTGAGGTGGAGTGTCTGAGGTGGATGTTCTGAGTTGGAAGTTCTAAGGTAAGTGAATGATGGTGAAGGGTCTGAGGTAGAGGTTCTGAGGGTGGTGGCCCTGAGCTGGAGGTTGAGATGGATATTCTCAGGTGGAGGATCTGAAGTGGAGGTTGTGAGGTGGAGCTTGGGAAGGTGGAGTTTCTGAGACGGAGGTTCTGATGGTGGAGGTTCTGAGGTGGAGGTTCTGACATGGGGGTTCTGAGGGTGGATGTTATGAGGTGTAGGTTCTTTTTTTTTTTTTTGAGGTGTAGATTCTGATGCAGAAATACTGAGGGTGGAGTTTCTGAGGTTGAGGTTCTTAGCGTGGAATTTCTGAGGGTGCAGGTTCTGAGGTGGAGGTTCTAAGGTGGAGATTCTGAGGTGGAGGTTCTGAGGTGTAAGTTCTGAAGTGAAATGTCTGAGGGATGGAGGGGCTGATGTAGAGGTTCTGAGGGTTGAAGCTCTGAGGTGGAGGTTCTGAGGCGGAGGTTCTGAGATGGATGTTCTCAGGTGGAGGTTCTGAGGTGGAGTTTCTGAGGGTGGAGTTTTTGAGGGTGGAGGTCTGAGGGTGGAATTTTGAGTGTGGAGGTTCCAAGGGTGGAGGTTCTGAGGGTGGAGGTTCTGAGGTGGAGGGTGTGAGAGTGGAGGTTCTGAGGGTGGAGTTTGTGAGTGTGGAGGTTCCAAGGGTGGAGGGTCTGAGGGTGGAGGGTATGAAGTGGAGGTTTGAGGTAGAGGGATTGAGGTGGAGGGTCTGTGGGTGGAGGGTCTTATGTAGATGTTTTGAGAGTGGAGGTTCTGAGGGTGGAGGTTTTGAGGTGGAGTGTCTGAGGGTGGAGGTTCTGAAGTGGAGGGTCTGAGGGTGGAGTTTCTGAGGTGGAGGGTCTGAGGGTGGAGTTTCTGAGGGCCTAGGTTCTGAGATAGAGGTTCTGAGGTGGAGGTTCTGAGGGTGGAGGTTTTGAGGTGGAGATTCTGAGGGTGGAGTTTCTGAGGACTGAGGTTCTGAGGTGGAGGTTCTAAGGTGAAGGCTCTGAGGTGGTGGTTCTGAGGGTGGAGGTCCTGAGGTGGAGTGTCTGAGGTGGATGTTCTGAGTTGGAAGTTCTGAGGTGAAGTGAATGAGAGTGGAGGGTCTGAGGTAGAGGTTCTGAGGGTGGTGACCCTGCGGTTGAGGTTCTGAGATGGATATTCTCAGGTGGAGGATCTGAAGTGGAGGCTGTGAGGTGGAGGTTGGGAGGGTGGAGTTTCTGAGATGGAGGTTCTGATGGTGCAGGTTCTGAGGTGGAGGTTCTGATGGTGGAGGTTCTGAGGTGGAGGTTCTGACGTGGGGGTTCTGATGCAGAAATACTGAGGGTGGAGTTTCTGAGGTTGAGGTTCTTAGCGTGGAATTTCTGAGGGTGCAGGTTCTGAGGTGGAGGTTCCGAGTGTGGGGGTTTTGAGGTGGAGGCTCTGAAGTGAAATGTCTGAGGGTGCAGGGTCTGAGGTGGAGATTCTAAGGGATGAGGTTCTGAGGTGGAGGTTTTGAGGGTGGAGGGTCTGAGGTGGCAGTTCTGAGGTGGAAGTTCTGCAGTAGAAATTCTGAGGGTGGAGGTTCTGAGGTTGAGGTTCTGAGGGTGGAGTTTCTGAGTGTGGTGGTTCTGAGGTGGAGTTTCTGAGGGTGGAGGTTCTGAAGTGGAGATTCTGAGGTAGAGATTCTGAGGTGGAGTTTCTGAGAGTGGAGGGTCTGAGGTGGAGGTTCTGATGTTGCAGGTTCTCAGGTGGAGGTTCTGACGTTGCAGGTTCTCAGGTGGAGGTTTTGAGGTGGAGGTTCTTAGGTGGTTCTGAGGTAGAGATTCTGAGATGGAGTTTCTCAGGGTGGAGGTTCTGAGGTCCAGGGTCTGAAGGTGGAAGGTCTTAGGGTGGAGGTTCTGAGGTAGAGAGTCTGAGGGTGGAGGTTCTGATATGGAGGTTCTGAGGTGGAGGTTCTGAGGTGGAGGTTCTGAGGGTGGAGGTTCTGAGGTGGAGATTCTGAGGTAGAGGTTCTGAGGTGTAAGTTCGGAGATGAAATGTCTGAGGGTGGAGGGTCTGAGGTAGAGGTTCTGAGGGTGGCAGCTCTGAGGTGGAGGGTCTGAGGTGGAGGTTCTGAGATGGATGTTCTCAGGTGGAGGTTCTGAGAGTGGAGGTTCTATGAGGGAGGTTCTGAGTTGGAGGTTCTTAGGTGGACATTGTGAGGTAGAAATTCCGAAGGTGGAGGTTCTGAAGTGGAGGTTCTGAGGTGGAGGTTGTGAGGGGGGAGGTACTGAGGGTGGAGGTTGTGAGGTGGAGGTTCTGAGGCAGAAATTCTGAGGGTGGGGGTTCTGAGATTGAGGTTTGTAGGGTGGCAGTTCTGAGGGTGAGGTATTGAGGTGGACGTTCTGAGTGTGGGTGTTCTGTGGTGGAGGTGCTGAGGTGGAGCTTCTGAGGGTTGAGGTTCTGAGGTGAAAGTCTGAGATAGAGATTCTGAGATGGAGTTTCTGAGGGTGGAGGTTCTGAGGGTGCAGATTCTGAGGCAGAGGATCTGAGGGGGGGAATGTTCTGAGGGTGGAGGTTCTGAGGTGGAGATTCTGATGTGGACGGTCTGCAGTAGAATTTCGGAGGTTGGAAATTTTGAAGTGGAGATTCTGAGGATGGAGGTTCTGAGGGTGGGGATTCTGAGGTGGAAGATCTGAGGGTGGAGGTTCTTTGGCAAAGGTTCTGAGCTGGAGGTTCTGAGGTGGAGGTTCTGGGATAAAGATTCTCAGGGTGGAGGTTCTGAGGCAGAAATTCTGAGGTTGGAGGTTCTGAGGTGGAGGTTCTGAGGGTGGAGGTTCTGAGGGTGGGGGTTTTGAGGTGGAGGGTCTGAGGTGGAGGTTCTGAGGGTGGAGGTTCCGAGGTGGAGATACTGAGGTAGAGGTTCTGAGGTGTAAGTTCGGAGGTGAAATGTCTGAGGGTGGAGGGTCTGAGGTAGAGATTCTGAGGATGGCGGCTCTGAGGCGGAGGGTCTGAGGTAGAGGTTCTGAGATGGATGTTCTCAGGAGGAGGTTCTATGATGGAGGTTCTGAGTTGGAGGTTCGTAGGTGGAGATTGTGAGGTAGAAATTCCAAAAGTGGAGGTTCTGAAGTGGAGGTTCTGAGGTGGAGGTTGTGAGGGGGGAGGTTCTGAGGGTGGAGGTTCTGAGATTGAGGTTCTTAGGGTGGCAGTTCTGAGGGTGGAGGTATTGAGGTGGGGTTTTGAGTGTGGGGGTTGTGAGGTGGAGGTGCTGAGGTGGAGCTTCTGAGGGTTGAGGTTCTGAGGTGAAGGTTTGAGATAGAGATTCTGAAATGGAGTTTCTGAGGGTCGAGGTTCTGAGGTGGAGGTTCTGAGGTTGCAGGTTCTGAGGTGGAGGTTCTGATGTGGACGGTCTGTAGTAGAATTTCTGAGGTTGGAAATTTTGAGGTGGAGGTTCTGAGGGTGGAGATTCTGAGGTGGAGGTTCTGAGGGTGGAGATTCTGAGGTGGAAGATCTGAGGGTAGAGGTTCTTTGGGGAAGGTTCTGAGCTGGAGGTTCTGAGGTGGAGGTTCTGGGAGAAAGATTCTCAAGGTGGAGGTTCTGAGGTGGAGGTTCTTAGGGTGGGAGTTCTGAGGGTGGAGGTTCTGAGGGTGGGGGTTCTGAGGTGGAGGGTGTGAGGTGGAGGTTCTTAGGGTGGGAATTCTGAGGGTGGAGGTTCTAAGGGCGGGGGTTCTGAGGTGGAGGGTCTGAGGTGAAAGTTCTGAGGTGCAAGTTATGAGGTGAAATGTCTAAGGGTGGAGCGTCTGAGGTAGAGGTTCTGAGGGTGGAAGGTCTGTGGTGGAGGTTCGGAGGTGGAGGTTCTGAGGTAGAAATTCTGAGGGTGGAGGTTCTGATTCTGGAGTTTCTGAAGGTGGAGCTTCTGAGGGTAGAGGTTCTGAGGTGTAGGTTCTGATGCAGAAATACTGAGGATGGAGGTTCTGAGGTTGAGGTTCTTAGCGTGGAATTTCTGAGGGTGGAGGTTCTGAGGTGGAGGTTCTGAGTGTGTAGATTCTGAGATGGAGGTTCTGAGGTGGAGGTTCTGAAGTGAAATGTCTGAGGGTGCAGGGTCTGAGGTGGAGGTTCTGAGGGATGAGGTTCTGAGGTGGAGGTTTTGAGGGTGGAGTTTCTTAGTGTGGTGGTTCTGAGGTGGAGTTTCTAAGGGTTGGGGTTCTGAGGTGAAGGGTCTGAGGTAGAGATTCTGAGAGTGGAGATTCTGAGGGTGAAATGTTCTGAGGGTGGAGGTTTTGAGGTGCAGGTTCTGAGGGTGGAATGTTCTGAAGATGGAGGTTCTGAGGTGGAGGTTGTGAGGTTGCAGTTCTAAAGTCTAGGTTCTGAGTTGGATGTTCTGAGGGTGCAAGTTCTAAGATGGAGTTTCTGAGGGTGGAGTTTGTGAGTGTGGAGGTTCCAAGGGTGAAGGTTCTGAGGTGGAGATTCTGAGGTGGAGGGTCTGAGGTGAAGGTTCTGAGGTGGGGGTTCTGAGGTGGATGGTCTGAGGTAGAGGGACTGAGGTGGAGAGTCTGTGGGTGGAGGTTCTTATGTAGATGTTTTGAGGGTAGAGGTTCTGAGGGTGCAGATTCTGAAGTGGAGGTTCTGAGGATGCAGGGTCTGAGGTGGAGGTTCTGAGATGGAGTTCTGAGGTGGAGGTTCTGAGGTAGAGATTCTGAGATGGAGTTTCTGAGGGTGGAGGTTTTGAGGTGGAAGGTCTGAGGGTGGAGGGTCTGAGGGTGGAGGGTCTGAGGGTGGAGGGTCTGAGGGTGGAGTTTCTGAGGTGGAGGGTCTGAGGGTGGAGTTTCTGAGGTTCTAAGTTCTGAGATAGAGGTTTTGAGGTGGAGGTTCTGAAGGTGGAGTTTCTGAGGGCTGAGGTTCTGAGTAGGAGGTTCTGAAGTGGAGGTTCTGAGGGTGGAGGTTCTGAGGTTCTGAGGGTCGAGGTTTTGATGTGGACATTCTTTTTTTTTTAAATTAATTATACATTTTAAAATTTTTTTACCAGTTCCCTCCCTTCCCCCTCCTCCTCCCAGAACCCCTTCGTCCCCCTCCCCATCCCCCAGGGCCTCCCTCCCAATTCCCAGAGAGTCCTTTATTGTGTACGCCTAACTCTCCACTGGGTCCTTCTCTCCAATGACATATAAGGACCCAGTGGCATTTCCATAAGCCCTTTCTCTTATTCCCCTTAAGCATAAGATCACTACTATGGCTGTCAATCCCTTGCCTCCAGGGGTCTCGGTACCCTTAACAGATGCTAGACTTTATGAGGGCAACAGTGCGCTGGACATTGCGCAGGGGATGCAAAGTCCCATTATGATTGCTTTGGCCCCAACTATTGTTGAGAATCTTGCAAATCGTTGCTCCTCCCATCCTTTTGCTCTTACAATCTTACCGCCCCCTCTTCCGCAAATGTCCCTGAGCTCCAGGATGGGGAGAGATTAGGCTGGCCTAGTTCTATGTGATTGATATAGTCTCTGAAGTTCTGGATTGTGGTTTGTTGATTTTCTTTTGAAGTTTTGCTGCTCCTGCAATGCCCTTCACTCCATTCCGCTGGGCACTATATGTCACCCCCTGGCCAGAGACAAAAAGCTGTTAAACTGGAGTCTTGTTATAATAGCACATTCAAGGGTAGATGTAATAAGAGAAGGAAACCTCACTGAGGGAGGGGTCCATCACCCATTTGCAAAATGATTACTTTTTATCTGCTAGACTATATGCCCTCCCCTTCTGGTGAGATCAGGAAAGAACGTCTGTGAACTTAACCAGGTTTCTCATTACTTACTTGCAGACCTTGATGAAGGCCTATTTTCTCTGCTGTAACATGGTCCCCTCTCTCCTTGTTTCTGGTGTGGCCCTCCTACCCCATCTCTCTTGTTCATAATCCTTGCAATTACTGTGTTACATAGGTTTACTTTTGAGTGTCTTAATGTGGGCTGGGTGAGTTTGGTACTAGGAGCCACCTATTAGGGAGTACATACGGCGCTTAATTTTCTGGGTTTGGGATACTTCACTTAATATAATTCTTTCTAATGACATCCATTTCCCAGCAAATTCCAGTAATTCATCATTTTTGATGGCTGAGTAGTACTCCATTGTATAGGAATGTACCACAGTTTCCTTATCCACTCGTCAACTGTTGGACATTTAGGTTGATTCCATGACTTTGCTATCGTAAACAGTGCTGCTATGAACATGGTCGAGCTTGTGCTATCGAGGCGAACCTCTGCTGCATGGGGGGTTATTCCCAAAAGTGGGATAGCAGGGTCATATGGCATTTCAATCTTTAATTTCTTTAAGAATCTCCAGACGGCTCGCCAGAGTGGCTGTATGAGCCTGCATTCCCACCAACAATGTAGGAGAGTTCCCCTCTCTCCACATCCTCTCTAACATTTGTCGTTGTTTGTATTGTGGATTTTTGCCATCCTGACCGGGGTGAGATAATATCTCAGGGAAGTTTTGATTTGCATTTCCCTGATGGAGAAGGAAGTGGAGCATTTTTTAAGATATTTGTTAGACATTTTAATTTCATCCCTGGTAAAGTTTCTTTGAAGTTCCAGGGCCCATTTTTTAATTGGGCCAGTGTTTTCCTTGGAGTTTAGTTTTCTAAGTTCTTTGTGTACTCTGGACAGTAGAGCTCTGTCAGATATGTGGTTAGTGAAGATTTTCTCCCATTCTGTGGGTTGCCTTTGAGCTCGTGTGACAATCTCTTTATCTGAACAGAAGCTCTTTAATTTCACAAGATCCCAACTGTTGAGAGTTGGTAGCAGTGACTGTGCCATTGGATGTCTATTTAGGAAGTGTTGGCCTAGCCCAATCAGCTCGAGGGAGTTCCCTATCCTTTCAACTATGGTTTTTAAAGTCTCTGGCCTGATATCAAGGTCCTTGATCCATTTGGAATTAAGTCTTGTACATGGTGACAAGTACGGGTCCAGCTTTAATCTTCTGCATGTGGAGATCCAGTTTTGCCAGCACCATTTGTTGAAGATGCTGTTCTTTTTCCATTGGATTCTTTGGGCCCCTTTGTCAAAGACCAAATGGCTGTAACTTTGTGGGCTTATATCTGGGTCTTCAATCCTTATCCATTGATCTGTGTGTCTATTTTGGAGCCAGTACCAGGCTGTCTTTATAACTATGGATTTGTAGTATAGACTTAGGTTTGGTATGGTAATACCTCCAGCTGTGTTTTTGTTACTCAGGATTGTTTTTGCTATCCTGGGTCTTTTGTGCCTCCATATGAACTTTGAGATTGTTTGGTCAACTTCTTTGAAGAATTGCTTTGGGATTTTGATTGGTATAGCATTGAATCTGTATATTGCCTTTGGTAGGATGGTCATTTTTACAATGTTGATTCTGCCAATCCAGGAACAAGGGAGGTCTTTCCACCTTCTGGTGTCTTCTGCAATTTCTTTCTTTAGGGTTTTAAAGTTTTCATTGTAAAGGTCTTTTACCTCCTTAGTTAGGTTTATACCAAGGTATTTCATTTTTTTAGAGGTTATAGTAAATGGTATGGTTTCTCTCAAGGCTTTTTCACTTCTTTCATTCTGGGCATATAGGAAGGCCTCTGATTTTTGCACATTTATTTTGTATCCTGCCACCCTGCTGAACTTCTCAATTAGTTCCAGGAGCTTCCTGGTGGAGTTTTTGGGATCACTCAGGTATAAGATCATGTCATCTGCAAATAAGGATAGCTTGACTTCTTCCTTGCCGATTGAATCCCTCTTATGTCCCTTTCTTGTCTTATGGCTTCAGCTAAGACTTCAAGTACAATATTGAATAGAAGTGGTGAGAGTGGACGCCTTGTCTAGTTCCTGATTGAAGTGGGAATGATTCCAATTGTTCCCCATTGACCATAATCCTTGCTGTGGGCTTGTTGTATATAGCTTTTATTATATTGATTAAGGTTCCTTCCATTCCCACTGTCTCTAGCGTTTTGATCATAAAAGGCTGTTGGATCTTGTCAAAAGCTTTTTCTGCATCTATCGAGAGTATCATGTGGTCTTGGACTTTGGACTGGTTTACATGATGAATTACATTTATTGATTTGCGTATGTTGAACCAACCTTGTGTGCCGGGGATGAAGCCTACTTGGTCCCCATGAATGATCTTTTTAATATGTTTTTTAATCCGATTTGCTAAGACTTTGTTGAGAATCTTTGCGTCTGTGTTCATCAGGGAGATCAGCCCATAGTTTTCTTTCTTAAGTGAATCTTTATTAGGTTTTAGGATTAAAACGATATTAGCTTCATAGAAGGAATTTGGTAGTGTTCCTTCCTTTGCTATTTGATGGAACAGTTTAAGGAGTATTGGTGTTATTTACTCCTTAAATGTCTGGTAGAACTCTGTGCTGAATCCATCTGGTCCAGGACATTTTTTGGTGGGAAGATTCGAGATTACTTCCTCAATTTCCTTATATGTTATAGGACTATTTAAATAATTCACAACTTCCTGATTCAATTTAGGTAAGTTGTGTTTACTTAGAAATTCATCCATCTCTTTTGTGTTGTCAAACTTCACAGAGTATAAGTTTTTGAAATATGATGTTATAATTCTCTGGATTTCTTGGGTATCAGTAGTGATAACTCCATGTTCATTTCTAATTTTGTTAATTTGGGTTTTCTCTCTCTTGCTTTTGGTTAGTTTAGCTAGGGGTGTATCCATCTTGTTGATTTTTTCAAAGAACCAGCTTTTTGATTGATTGATTTTTTCTATCGTTTTCTTAATCTTGATTTCAGATATTTCTCTCCTTATTTTGCTAATCTCTTCTCTTCTACTGCTTTTGGGATCAGATTGCTCTAGTTTCTCTAAAGCTTTAAGCTGCATTGTTAAGTTGTTTATTTCTGATGTTTCCATTTTTTTGACGTAGGCATTAAGAGCTATGAACTTACCTCTTAGAACAGCTTTCATTGTGTCCCAGAGATTTTGGTAGGTTGTATTTTCGTTATCATTCACTTTCAGGAAGTCTTGAATTTCCTTTTTAATTTCTTCCTGAATCCAGTTCTCATTCAGCATCATAGTGTTAAGTTTCTAGGAGTTAGTGTATTTTCTCTTGTTTGATGTGTTGTGGATGTCCAGCTTTAGGCCGTGGTGGTCTGATAGGGCACAGGTTAGAATTTCAACTTTCTTGTATATGTGTAGATTCATTTTGTGGCCCAATATGTGATCTATTTTGGAGAAAGTTCCGTGTGCTGCTGAGAAAAATTTGTATTCTTTGGTGCGTGGGTGAAAAGTTCGATAGAGATCTGTGAGGTCCATTTCTTTCAGGGTTTGACTAAGTTCCAAAGTGTCTCTGTTAAGCTTTTGACCTGTTGATCTATCCCATGTTGAGAGGGCGGTGTTGAAGTCCCCAAGGATTATCGTTTGGGGGTTGATTTCTTGCTTTAGACGCTGTAGGGTTTTCTTAATGAATGTGGAGGGGCCCATATTGGGTGCATATATGTTCAGTATTGTGAAGTCTTCCTGGTGAATTGTACCTGTGACTAAAATGTACTAACCATCCGTGTCTCTTATAATTTTCTTTGTTTTGAAATCCACTTTGTCTGATAGCATAATGGCTACCCCTGCCTGTTTTCTGCTTCCATTAGCTTGTAGAATTGTTGACCAGCCTTTTATTTTTAGAGCGTGCCTATCTTTTGTGGTGAGATGGGTTTCCTGCAGGCAGCAGATTGATGGATTGTGATTTTTAATCCAAGTTTGTAATCTGTGTCTCTTGATCGGTGAATTAATTCCATTAACATTTAGTGTTATAATGGAGAAATTATTTTTAATTCTAGACATTTATTATGTTTAGTAGTTTTTATAAGTATATTGCTTCGCTTTTAATGGTGTTATATTTGCCTTCTGTTCTCCTGGATATGCCTGTTTTTTTCTTCACGCTTGAGTATCATTTCTAGCATTTTTTGAAGGCCTGGTTTGGTGGACATGTATCCCTTAAAGTTGTCTTTGTGCTGGAAAATTTTTCTTTCTCCCTCGATCATGACTGATAGTTTTGCAGGGTAAATCAGCCTGGGTTGACATTTTTGCTCATTCAATACTTGAAGTATGTCTCTCCAAGCTCTTCTTGCTTTTACTGTCTCGACTGAGAAGTCATTTGTTATTTTAATAGGTTTACCTTTAAAAGTGACTTGTTTTTTCTCCCTTGAAGCTCTCAGCACCAGTTCTTTATCTTGAATGTGGAGTGTTTTAACTATTATTTGCCGCGGCGTGCTTCTATTTTGGTCGTATCTGTTTGGGGTGCGGAATGCCTCTTATATATGAATGGGCCTCTCTTCTTTTAGATGAGGAAAGTTTTCCTTGATGATCGTTTGAAAAATTTCCTCAGGGGTGGTATTTTGAGATTCTTGCTCTGGTATTCCATGAATACGCATGTTAGGCTTCTTCAGGGTGTCCCATATCTCTTGGATAGTTCTCTCAAGTATCTTTTTGGCTTTAACAACCTCTTCCATTGAGCTGGTTAGTACTCCCACTTTATCTTCAAGATCTGAAATTCTGTTTTCTGCTTCATTAGTTCTGTTGATAAGACTCTCTGTGGCGTTCTGGGTTGAAGATAACTTGTCTTTTAGCTCAGTTTTAAACTCTGCTTGAGTTTGTTTTAACTGCTCTATGCCACTTTTTGTTTCTTGCACTGTTTTTCTCAACTCCTCCAGATGTCTGTTGTGTTCCTCTTCAAAGTGATTGATTCGATTATGTAATTCCACCCGGATTTCCTCTTTCATAGTATTGAACATGGTAATGATCATATTTTGAAAGACCTTATCCTGGGTGAGGCTTTCTTGGCCTTTTTCCACGGGTTTGTTCTTGTTGGAGTCTAACATTATGGGATTAATTTCTTCAGTGGGAAATTTGTTTACTTGAATGTTGCTTCTCATGGATTTGCACTTTGACTTTGGCATTGTCATTTTAACTCTTAAGATCTCTCAATTTCACTAAACTGAATTATTTGGCCTGGGGTCCTGGTGGGCAGGGCCCGAACGGGGACTTACCTAGGGCGCGGGGTGAGGCCCTGCTGGACCGCGGGCGCGTCCCGACCAGTGGAGCAGGGTGGGGTGAAAAGGGAGGATGGGCGCCTCGGCATGGAGCTATTTAACCCGAGGGCAGCTGGGGCGGGGCCAGGCGCAGGGGGAAGTCCTTTGAGGTGGACATTCTGAGGGTGGAGTTTCTGAGGGCTGAGGTTCTGAGTTGAAGGTTCTGAGGTGGAGGTTCTGAGGGTGGAGGTTCTGAGGTGGAGATTCTGAGGTTCTGAGGTGGAGTGTTTGAGGTAGAAATTCTGAGATGGAGTTTCTGAGGGTGGAGGTTCTGAGGTGGAGGTTCTGAGGTTGCAGTTCTAAGGTGTAGGTTCTGAGTTGGATGTTCTGAGGGTGCAGATTCTAAGATGGAGTTTCTGAGGGTGGAGTTTCTGAGGGTGGAGTTTGTGAGTGTGGAGGTTCCAAGGGTGGAGGGTCTTAGGGTGGAGGTTCTGAGGTGGAGGTTCTGAGGTTGCAGTTCTAAGGTGTAGGTTCTGATTTGGATGTTCTGAGGGTTCAGGTTCTAAGATGGACTTTTTGAGGGTGGAGGTTCTGAGATGGATGTTCTCAGGTGGAGGTTCTGAGGTGGAGGGTGTGAGGGTGGAAGTTCTGAGATGGTGGTTCTGAGGTGGAGGTTCTGAGGTGGAGGTTCTGAGGCAGATTCTGAGGGTGGAGGTTCTGAGGTGGAAGTTCTTAGGGTGGAAGTTCTGAGGGTGGAGGTTCTGAAGTAGACGTTCTGAGTGTGGGGGTTTTGAGGTGGAGGTTCTGAGGTGCAGGTTCTGAAGGTGGAGGTTCTGAAGGTGGAGGGTCTGAGGGTGGAGATTCTGAAGTGGTGGGTCTGAGGGTGAGGGTGTGAGTTGAGGTACTGAGATGGAGATTCTGAGGTGTAGGTTCTGAGGTGGGGGTTCTGAGGTGGATGGTCTGAGGTAGAGGGACTGAGGTGGAGAGTCTGTGGGTGGAGGTTCTTATGTAGATGTTTTGAGGGTGGAGGTTCTGAGGGTGGAGGTTCTGAGGTGGAGATTCTGAGGTAGAGATTCTGAGGTTGAGGTTCTCAGGTATAAATTCTGAGGTGAAATGTCTGTGGGTGGGGGTTCTGAGGTTGAGGTTCTGAGGTGGAAGTTCTGAGTTGGAGTGTTTGAGGTTCTGAGGTGAAGGTTCTGAGGTAGAGAATCTGAGATGGAGTTTCTGAGGGTGGAGGTTCTGAGGGTGGAGGTTCTGAGGGTGGAGGTTCTGAGGTTGCAGTTCTAAGGTGTAGGTTCTGAGATGGAGTTTCTGAGGGTGGAGGTTCTGAGGGTGGAGTTTGTGAGTGTGGAGGTTCCAAGGGTGGAGGGTCTGAGGGCTGAGGTCCTGAGGTGGAGGTTCTGAAGTTGCAGTTCTAAGGTGTAAGTTCTGATTTGGATGTTCTGAGGGTTCAGGTTCTAAGATGGAGTTTCTGAGGGTGGAGGTTCTGAGATGGATGTTTTTAGGTGGAGGTTCTAAGGTGGAGGGTGTGAGGGTGGAGGTTCTGAGGTGGAGGTTCTGAGGCAGATTCTGAGGGTGGAGGTTCTGAGGTGGAAGTTCTTAGGGTGGAAGTTCTGAGGGTGGAGGTTCTGAAGTAGAAGTTCTGAGTGTGGGGGTTCTGAGGTGGAGGTTCTTATGTGCAGGTTCTGAGGGTGGAGGTTCTGAAGGTGGAGGGTCTGAGGGTGGAGATTCTGAAGTGAAGGGTCTGAGGGTGAGGGTGTGATTCCAGGTACTGAGATGGAGATTCTAAGGTGTAGGTTCTGAGGTGGCAGTTCTGAGGTGGAGGGTCTGAGGTAGAGGGACTGAGGTGGAGAGTCTGTGGGTGGAGGTTCTTATGTAGATGTTTTGAGGGTGGAGGTTCTGAGGGTGGAGGTTCTGAGGTGGAGATTCTGATGTTGAAGTTCTCAGGTATAAGTTCTGAGGTGAAATGTCTGTGGGTGGAGGGTCTGAGGTAGAGGTTCTGAGGTGGAATTTCTGAGATGGATGTTCTCAGGTGGAGGTTGTGAGATGGAGGTTCTGAAGGTGGAGGTTCTAAGATGGAGGTTCTGAGTTGCAGGTTCTTAGGTGGAGGTTCTGATGTAGAAATTCTGAGGGTGGAGTTCTGAAGTGAATGTTCTGAGATGGAGGTTATGAGGGTGGAGGTTCTGAGGTGGAGGTCTGAGGTGGAGTTCTGAGTTGGAGGTTCTGAGGTAGAGATTCTGAGATGGAGGTTCTGAGGGTGGAGGTTCTGAGGTTGAGGTTGGAATTTCTGAGGATGGAGGTTCTGAAGTGGAGGTTCTGAGTGTGGGGGTACTGAGGTGGAGGTTCTGAGGTGGAAGTACTGAGGTGAAATGTCTGAGGGTGCAGGGTCTGAAGTGTAGGTCTGAGCGATGAGTTTATGAGGTGGAGGTTTTGAGGGTGAAGGGTCTGAGGTGGAGGTTCTGAGGTAGAAATTCTGAGTGTGGAGGTTCTGAGGTTGGGGTTCTGAGGGTAGAGTTTCTGAGTGTGGTGGTTTTGAGGTGGAGGTTCTGAGGTTACAGGTTCTGAGGAGGAGGTTCTGAGGGTGGAGTTTCTGAGTGTAGTGGTTGTGAGGTGGAGTGTCTGAGGTTTGAGGTTCTGAGGTAGAGATTCTGAGATGGAGTTTCTGATGATGGAAGTGCTGAGTGTGGAGGTTCTGAGGGTGGAAGGTCTGAGGTATAGTGTCTGAGAGTGGAGGTTCTGAGGTTAAGTTTCTGAGGTGGAGGTTCTGAGGTGGAGGTTCTCATGCAGAAATACTGAGGGTGGAAGTTCTGAGTGTGGGGGTTCTGAGGATGGAGGGTCTGAGGTATAGTGTCTGAGAGTGGAGGTTCTGAGGTTAAGGTTCTGAGGGTGAAGTTTCTGAGTGTGGTGGTTCTGAGGTGGAGGATCTGAGGGATGCGATTCTGAGGTGGAGGTTCTGAAGTGGAAGTTTTCAGGTGGAAGTTCTGAGGTGGAGGTTCTGAGGTGTCATTTCTGAGGTGAAATGTCTGAGGGTGAAGGGACTGAGGTAGAGTTTCCAAGGGTGGAGGCTCTGGGGTGGAGGTTCTGAGATGGATGTTCTCAGGTGAAGGTTCTGAAGTGGAAGTTCTCAGGGTGGAGGTGATAAGATGGAGGTTCTGAGCTGCAGGTTCTTAGGTGGAGGGTCTGAGGTAGAAATTATGAGGGTGGAGGTTCTGAAGTGGAGGTTCTGAGGTGGAGGTTTTGAGGGTGGAGGTTCTGAGGTGGAGGTTCTGAGGCAGAAATTCTGAGGGTGGAGGTTCTGAGGTTGAGGTTCTTATGGCGAAAGCTCTGAGTGTGGAGGTTCTGAGGTGGGGATTCTAAGTGTGGGGGTTCTGAGATGGAAGTTCTGAGGTGAAGTGTCTGAGGGTGCAGGGTCTGAGGTGGAGGTTCTGAGGGATGAGGTTCTGAGGTGGAGATTTTGAGGGTGAAGGGTGTGAGGTGGAGGTCTGAGGTAGAAATTCTGAGAGTGGTGGTTCTGAGGTGGAGGTTCTAAGGGTTGAGTTTCTGAGTGTGGTGGTTCTGAGGTGGAGTTTCTGAGGGTTGAGGTTCTGAGGTGAAGGTTCTGAGGTAGAGATTCTGAGATAGAGTTTCTGAGGGTGGAGGTTCTGAGGGTGGATGTTCTGAGGTGGAAGGTCTGAGGGTGGGATGTTCTGAGGGTGGAGGTTCTGAGGAGGAGGTTCTGAGATTGCAGGTTCTGATTCTAAGGAGATTCTAAGGTGGAGTTTGTGACTTAGAGATTCTGAGATGGAGTTTCTGAGGGTGGAGGTTCTGAAGGTGGAGGTTCTGAGGTGGAGGGTATGAGGGTGGAGGTTCTGAGGTGGAGGTTCTTAGGGTGGAGGTTGTTAGGTGGAGGATCTGAAGTGGAGGTTCTAAATGGGAGGTTCTGAAGTGAAGGTTCTGAGGGTTCTGAGTCTGGGGTGGAGGTTCTGAGGTTGAGGTTCTCAGGTGGATGTTCTGAGGTGGAAGTTCTGAGATGGAGGGTCTGAGGGTTAGGGTATGAGGGTGGAGGTTCTGAGGTGGAGAGTGTTAGCGTGGAGGGTGTTAGGTGGAGGATCTGAGGTGGAGGTTTTGAGGGTGCAGAGTCTGGGGGTGGAGGTTCTGAGGGTGGAGGTTCTGAGGCAGGAGGTTCTGAGGACCAAGGTTCTGAGTGTGGGAGTTCTGAGGGTGGAAGTTCTTAGGTGGAGGTTCTGAGGTTGAGGTTCTGAAGTGGAGGTTCTGAGGGTGCAGAATCTGAGGTGGAGGTTCTGAGGGTGGAGGTTCTGAGGTGGAGGTTCTGAGTGTGGGGTTTCTGAGGTGGAAGTTCTGAGATTGAGTGTCTGAGAGTGGAGGTTCTGAAGTGGAGTGTCTGAGGGTGGAGGTTCTGATATGGAGGTTCTGAGGTGGAAGTTTTGAGGGAGGAGTTTCTGAGGGCTGAGGTTCTGAGGTGAAGGTTCTGATGTGGTGGTTCTGAGGGAGGAGTTTATGAGGGCTGAGGCTCTGAGGTGGGGGTTCTGAGGTGTAAGTTCGGAGGTGAAATGTCTGAGGGTGGAGACTCTGAGGTGGAGGTTCTGTGATGGATGTTCTCACGTGGAGTTTCTGAGGTGGAGGTTTTGAGGTAGAAGTTCTGAGAGTGGAGGTTCTGAGGTGGATGTTCTGAGGTGGAGGTTCTGAGATGGAGGTTTTTAGGGTGTAGGATCTGAGGTGGAGGTTCTGATTTCGAGGGTCTGAGGCAGAAATTCTGAGGTGGAGGTTCTGAGGTTGAAGTTCCGAGGGTGGAGTTTCTTTTTTTTTAATTTTATTACTTATTATTTATTCAATTGTGCGTGTATGCGTGTGGGCGCACATGTGTGTGCATTTGTGTAGAACCAGGGACGAATTCCAGAACCACCATGGACAGCCTCCACCTCCTCCTTGTTTATTCTGCTCTGGGATTCACAGGCTCCGCCCTACCAGAACCAGAAATGCAGTCAGCCCCAGCTTCCCCCTGCTCTCTATACGTGGGGTCTAGGATCCAAACTCAGGACCTTCTGCCTGCAAGGCAGAGGCTTAACCCCTGAGCCACCTCTCCAGCCCCAAGGTTGGAGTTTCTGAGTGTGGTGGTTCTGAGGTGGAATTTCTGAGGATTGAGGTTCTGAGGTGGAGGTTCTGAGGTGGAGGTTCTGAGGTGGAGGTTCTGAGGTAGAGATTCTGAGATGGAGTTTCTGAGGATGGAGGTTCTGAGGTGGAAGGTCTGAGGGTGGAATGTTCTGAGGGTGAAGGTTCTGAGGTGGAGGTTCTGAGGTTGCAGGTTCTGAAGTAGAGGTTCTGAGGTGGAGGTTCTGAGGTAGAGATTCTGAGATGCAGTTTCTGAGGGTGGAGGTTCTGAGGGTGGAGGGTCTGAGGTGGAGGTTCTGAGGTTGGATGGTCTGAGGGTGGAGGGCCTGAGGGTGGAGGTTCTGAGGTGGAGGGTTTGAGTGTGGAGGATGTGAGTTGAAGGTTCTGAGGAGGAGATTCTGACGTGGAGGGTCTGAGGTGTAGGGTGTGAGGTAGGGGGACTGAGGTGGAGAATGGGAGGGTTGAGTTTCTTATTTAGATGTTTTGAGGCTGGAGGTTCTGAGAGTGGAGTTTCAGAAGTGGACGTTCTGAGGGTACAGGGCCTGAGGTGGAGGTTCTGAGGGAGAAAGTTCTGAGGTGGAGGGTCTGAGGTGGAGGGCCTGAGGGTAGAGATTCTGAGGTAGAGTGTCTGAGGGTGGAGGTACTGATATGGAGGTTTTGAGGGTGGAGGTTCTGAGGTGGAGGTTCTGAAGTAAAGGTTCTGAGGTAGAGGTTCTGAGGGTGAGGTTCTGAGGGTGGAGTTTGTGAGTGTGGTGGTTCTGATGTGGAGTTTCTGAGAGTTGAGGTTCTGAGGTGAAAATTCTGAGGTAGAGATTCTGAGATGGAGATTCTGAGGGTGGGGGTTCTGAGGTGGAGGTTCTGAGGGTGGAATGTTCTGAGGGTGGAAGTTCTGAGGTGGAGGTTCTGAGTTGGAGGGTCTGAGGGTGAAGGTTGTGAGGTAGAGTGTCTGAGGGTGGAGGTTCTGATATGGAGGTTCTGAGGTGCAGGTTCTGAGGTGGAATTTCTGAGGGTGGAGGTTCTGAGGTGGAGATCCTGAGGTGCAGGTTCTGAGGTGGAGTGTCTGAGGGTGGAGGTTCTGAGGTGGAGAATCTGAGATGGAGGTTCTGAGGTGGAGATTCTGAGATGGAGATTTTGAGATGGAGGTTCTGAGGTGGAGGTTCTCAGGTATAAGTTCTGAGGTCAAATATCTGTGGGTGGAGTGTCTGAGGTAGAGGTTCTGAGGTGGAGGTTCTGAAATGGATGTTCTCAGGTGGAGGTTTTGAGATGGAGGTTCTGAAGGTGGAGGTTCTAAGATGGAAGTTCTGAGTGTGAAGGTTCTGAGGTGGAGGTTCTGAGGCAGAAATTCTGAGGGTGGAGGTTCTGAGATTGAGGTTCTTAGGGTCGACGTTCTGAGGTGAAGGTTCTGAGGTAGAGATTCTGAGATAGAGTATCTGAGGGTGGAGGTTCTGAGGTGGAGGGTCTGAGCGTCCAATGTTCTGAGGGTGGAGGTTCTGAGGTGGAGTTTCTGAGGTGGAGGTTCTGAGGTGGAGGTAATGAGGGTGCAGGTTCTGAAGAGGAGGCTTTGAGGGTGCAGAGCCTGGGATGGAGGTTCTGAGGATGGAGGTTCTAAGGTGGAGGTTGTGAGGTGGATTTCTGAGTGTGGAGGTTCTGAGGTGGAGGTTCTGAGATGGAGGGTCTGAGGGTGGAGGTTCTAATATGGAGGTTCTGAGGTGGAGGTTCTGAGTGAGGAGTTTCAGAGGTCCGAGTTTCTGAGGTGGAGGTTCTGATGTGGAGGTTTTGTGGGTGGAGGTTCTGAGGTGGAGGTTCTGTGATGGATGTTCTCAAGTGGGGTTTCTGAGGTGGAGGTTGTGAGGGTGGAAGTTCTGAGATGGAGGTTCTGAGGGTGGAGGTTCTTATGTAGCAGTTCTAAGGCTGAAATTCGAGGGTGGAGGGGCTGAGGTGGAGAGTCAGAGGGTGGAGGTTCTCATGTAGATGTTTTGAGTCTGGATGATCTAAGGGTGGAGGTTCTGAGGGTGGAGGTTCTAAGGTGGAGGTTTTAATATGGAGGTTCTGAGGGTTGAAATTCCGAGGTGGAGGTTCTGAGGGTGGAGTTTCTGAGGTGGAGGTTCTGAGGTGGAGATTCTGAGGGTGGAGTTTCTGAGGCCTGAGGTTCTGGGGTGGAGGTTCTGAGGTGGAGGTTCTGAGGGTGGAGTTTCTGAGGGTCAAGGTTCTGAGGTGGATGTTCTGATGGTGTAAGTTCTGAGGTGCATTTGAGGTGCAGGTTCTGAGGTGAAATTTCTGAGGTGAAATGTCTGAGGGTGGAGCATCTGAGGTAGAGTTTCTGAGGGTAGAGGCTCTGAGGTGGAGGTTCTGAGGTGGAGGTTCTGATATGGATGTTCTCAGGTGTAGTTTCTGAGGTGGAGGTTGTGAGAGTGTAAGTTCTGAGGGTGGAGGTTCTTAGGCTTAGGTTCTGAGGCAGGGTGAAGGTTCTGAGGTGGAAGTTCTTAGGTTGGAAGTTCTGAGGGTGGAGCTTCTGAGGTGGAAGTTCAGAGTGCAGGAGTTCTGAGGTGGAGGTTTTGAAGGTGGAGGGTCTGAGGTGGAGGTTCTGAGGTAGAAATTCTGAGGGTGGAGTGTCTGAGGTTGAGGTTCTGAGGGTAGAATGTCTGAGTGTGGTGGTTTTGAGGTGGAGTTTCTGAGTGTTGAGGTTCTGAGGTAGAGGTTCTGAAGTGGAGGTTCTGAGGTATGGATTCTAAGATGGATTTTCTGAGGTTGGAGGTTCTGAGGTAGAGGGTCTGAGGGTGTACGTTCTGAGGTGGAGGTTCTGAGGGGGCAGAGTCAGAGGTGGAGGTTCTGAGGTGGAGGTTCTGAGGGAGTAGTTTCTCAGGGCCAAGGTTCTTAGGTGGAGGTTCTGAAGCAGATTCTGAGGGTGGAGGTTCTGAGGTGGAAGTTCTTATTGTGGAAATTCTGAGGGTTGAGGTTCTGAGGTAGAAGTTCTGAGTGTGGTGATACTGAAGTGGAGGTTCTGAGGTGAAGGTTTTGAGGGTAGAGAGGCTGAGGTGGAGGGCCTTAGGCAAAAACTCTGAGGGGGTAGGTTCAGAGCTAGAGGTTCTGAGGGTAGAGTTTCTCAGTGTGGTGGTTCTGAGGTGGAGTTTCTGAGGGTTGAAGTTCTGAGGTGGAAGCTCTGAATTGGCGTTCTGAGGTAGATTCTGAGATGGAGGTTCTGAGGGTGGAGGTTCTGAGGTTGAGGTTCTTAGGGTGGAATTTCTGAGGTGGAGGTTCTGAGTTTGGGGGTTCTGAGGTGGAGGTTCTGAGTTGGAGGTTCTGAAGGTGGAGGTTCTAAGGGTGGAGGTTCTAAGGGTGGAGATTCTGAGGGTGGAGTGTCTGAAGGTGGAGGTTCTGAGGTTGAAGGTCTGAGGGTGGAGGGTGTGAATTGGAGGTTCTGAGGTGGAGATTCTGAAGTGGAGGTTCTGAGGTGGAGGGTCTGAGGTAGAGGGACTGAGGTGGAAAATCGGAGGGTGGAGATTCCTATTTAGATGTTCTGAGGGTGGAGGTTCTGAGGGTGAAGTTTCAGAAGTGGAGGTTCTGAGGGTGCAGGGGCTGAGGTGGAGATTCTGAGGTGAAGGTTCTGAGGTGGAGGGTCTGAGGTTGGAGGTTCTGAGGTAGAGTGTCTGAGGGTTGAGATTCTGAGGTTCAGGTTCTTAGGTGGAGATTCTGAGGGTGGAGTTTCTGAGGGCGGAGGTTCTGAGGTAGAGGTTCTGAGGTGGAGGTTCTGAGGTGAAATGTCTGAGGATGGAGGATCTGAGGTAGAGGTTCTGAGGGTGGAGGCTCATAGGTGGAGGTTCTGAGGTGGAGGTTCTGAGATGGATGTTCTCAGGTGGAGGATCTGAGGGTGAATGTTTGAAGTTGGAGGTTCTGAATTGCAGGTTCTGAGGTGGAGGTTCTGAGATAGTAATTCTGAGGGTGCAGATTCTGAAGTGGAGGTTCTGAGGTGGAGGTTGTGAGGGTGGAGGTTCTGAGATGGAGATTCTGAGGGTGGAGGTTCTGAGGTGGAGGTTCTGAGATGGAGGTTCTGAGGGTGGAAGTTCTGAGGTGGAGGTTCTGAGGTGGAGGTTCTGAGGTGGAGGTTCTAAGGGAAGAGTTTCTGAGGTTGCAGGGTCTGAGTTGGAGGTTTTGAGTTGGAGGTTCTGAGGGTGGAGGTTCTTCTGTAGATGTTTTGAGGGTGGAGATTCTGAGGGTGGAGGTTTTGAAGTGGAGGTTCTGAGGGGGCAGAGTCCGAGGTGGAGGTTCTGAGGGTGGAGGTTCTGAGGTGGAGCATCTGAAGGTAGAGGTTCTGAGGAGGAGTGTCTGAGGGTGGAAGTTCTGAGGTGGAGGTTCTGAGGTGTAGGTTCTGAGGGAGGAGTTTCTGAGGGCCCAGGGTCTGAGGTGGAGGTTCTGAGGGTGGAGGTTCTGACATGGAGATTTTGAGGTGGAGGTTCTGAGGTGGAGGCTCTGAGGTAGAAATTCTGAAGGTGGAGGTTCTGAGGTTGAGGTTTTGAGGGTGGAGTTTCTGAGTGTGGTGGTTCTGAGGGGGTTTCTGAGGGTTGAGGTTCTGAGGTGGAAGTTCTGATGTGGAAGTTCTGAGGTGGAGGTTCTGATGTAGAGATTCTGTGGGTGGAAGGTCTGAAGGTGGAGGTTCTGAGGTTGAGGGTCTGAGGGTGGAGGGTGTGAGTTGGAGGTTCTGAGGTGAAGATTCTGAAGTGGAGGTTCTGAGATGGAGGGTCTGAGGTAGAGGGACTGAGGTGGAGAATCGGAAGGTGGAGATTCTTATTTAGATGTTTTGAGGGTGGAGGTTCTGAGAGTGCAGGAGCTGAGGTGGAGGTTTTGATGGTAGAGGTTCTGAGATGGAGGTTCTGAAGTGAAGGTTCTGAGGTGGAGGGTCTGAGGTTGGAGGTTCTGAGGTAGAGTGTTTGAGTGTTGAAGTTCTGATATGGAGGTTCTGAGGGTGGAGGTTCTTCTGTAGATGTTTTGAGGGTGGAGGTTCTGAGGGTAGAGGTTCTGAAGTGAAGGTTCTGAGGGGGCAGAATCTGAAGGTGGAGGTTCTGAGGT
Organism: Typhlomys cinereus; assembly: GCA_023101885.1. Lineage (NCBI taxonomy): Eukaryota > Metazoa > Chordata > Mammalia > Rodentia > Platacanthomyidae > Typhlomys > Typhlomys cinereus. Next base: position 372,835 of record JALPQD010000562.1, on the reverse strand, counting down.
GGAGTGTCTGAGGGTGGAGGTTCTGAGGCAAGAGTTTCTGAAGGCCGAGGGTCTGAGGTGGAGGTTCTGATGTGGAGGTTCTGAGGGTGGAGGTTCTGACGTGGAGATTCTGAGGTGGAGGTTCTGAGGTGTAAGTTCTAAGGTGAAATGTCTGAGGATGTAGGGTCTGAGGTATAGGTTCCGAGGGTGGATGTACTGAGGTGGAGGTTCTGAGATGGATATTCTCAGGTGGAGGTTCTGAGGTGGAGGGTCTGAGGTAGAGGGACTGAGGTGGAGGGTCGGAGAATGGAGGTTCTTTTTTTTTATTAAAAATTTAATTATACATTTTAAAATTTTTTACCAGTTCCCTCCCTCCCCGCTCCTCCCCCTCCCCTTCCCCCAGTGCCTCCCCCCCAATTCCCAGAGAGTCCTTTATTGTGTACGCCTAACTCTCCACTGGGTCCTCCTCTCCGATGACATATAAGGACCCAGTGGCATTTCCATAAGCCCTTTCTCTTGTTCCCCTTAAGCATAAGATCACTACTATGGCTGTCAATCCCTTGCCTCCAGGGGTCTCGGTGCCCTTAACAGATGCTAGACTTTATGAGGGCAACAGTGCGCTGGACATTGCGCAGGGCATGCAAAGTCCCATTATGATTGCTTTGGCCCCAACTATTGTTGAGAATCTTGCAAATCGTTGCTCCTCCCATCCTTTTGCTCTTACAATCTTACCGCCCCCTCTTCCGCAAATGTCCCTGAGCTCCAGGATGGGGAGAGATTAGGCTGTCCTAGTTCTATGTGATTGATATAGAGTCTCTGAAGTTCTGGATTGTGGTTTGTTGATTTTCTTTTGCAGTTTTGCTGCTCCTGCAATTCCCTTCACTCCAGGAGAATGGAGGTTCTTATGTAGATGTTTTGAGGGTGGAGGATCTGAGGGTGGAGGTTCTGAAGTGGAGGTTCTGAGGGTGCAGGGTTTGAAGTGGAGGATCTGGGGGTGGAGGTTCTGAGGTGGAGATTTTGATATGGAGGTTCTGAGGGTGGAGGTTATGAAGTGGAGGTTCTGAGGGTGGAGTTTTGGAGTGCTGAGGTTCTGAGGTGGAGGTTCTGAAGTGGTTGGTTCTGAGGGTGGAGTTTCTGAGGGTGGAGGTTCTGAGGTGGAGATTCTGAGGTGCAGATTCTGAGGTGCAATTTCTGAGGTGAAACTCATGAGGGTGGATGGTCTGAGGTAGATGTTCTAAGGGTGGAGGCTCTGAGGTGGAGGTTCTGAGATGGATGTTCTCAGGTGGAGATTCTGAGGTGGATGGTGTGAGGGTGGAAGTTCTGAGATGGAGGTTCTGAGGTGGAGGTTCTGAGGCAGATTCTGAGGGTGGAGATTCTGCAGTGGAAATTCTTATTGTGGAAGTTCTGAGGGTGGAGGTTCTGAGGTAGAAGTTCTGAGTGTGGTGGTACTGAGGTGGAGGTTCTGAGGTGGAGGTTTTGAGAGTGGTGGGGCTGAGGTGGAGGCTCTAAGGTAGAAATTCTGAGGGTGGAGGTTCTGAGTGTGGTGGTTCTGAGGTGGAGTTTCTGAGGGTTGAGATTCTGAGGTGGAAGTTCTGAGGTGGAAGTTCTGAGGTAGGGATTCTGAGGGTGGAAGGTCTGAAGGTGGAGGTTCTGAGGTTGAGGGTCTGAGAGTGGAGGGTATGAGTTGGAGGTTCTGAAGTGGAGATTCTGAAGTGGAGGTTCTGAGGTGGAGGGTCTGAGGTAGAGGGACTGAGGTGGAGAATCTGAGGGTGGAGATTCTTATTTAGATGTTTTGAGGGTGGAGGTTCTGAGGGTGCAGGGGCTGAGGTGGAGGTTCTGATGGTGGAGGTTCTGAGGTGGAGGTTCTGAGGTGGAGGGTCTGAGAATGGAGGTTCTGAGGTAGTGTCTGACGGTGGAGGTACTGATATGGAAGTTCTGAGGTGGAGGTTCAGAGGTGGAGTTTATGAAGTGGAGTTTCTGAGCGTGGAGTTTCTGAGGGCCGAGGTTCTGAGGTGGAGGTTCTGAGGTGAAATGTCTGAGGGTGGAGGGTATGAGGTAGAGGTTCTGAGGGTGGAGGCTCTGAGGTGGAGGCTCTGAGGTGGAGGTTCTGAGGGTGTGGGTTCTAAGATGGAAGTTCTGAATTACAGGTTCTTAGGTGGAGGTTCTGAAGTAGAAATTCTGAGGGTGGAGGTTCTGAGGGTGGAGGGTCTAAGGGTGGTGGTTCTGAGGTGGAGGTTCTGAGAATGGAGGGTCTAAGGGTTGAGGTTCTGAGGTAGAGTATGTGAGGATGGAGGTTCTGAGGTGGAGGTTCTGGGGCGGAGGTTCTTAGGTGGAGGTTCTGAGGCAGAAATTCTGAGGCAGAAATTCCAGGGTGGAGTTTCTGAGGGTGGAGGTTCTGAGTGTGGAAGTTCTGAGTGTGGGGGTTCTTAAGTAGAGGTTCTGAGGTGGAGATTTTGAGGCGGAAGTTCTGAGGATGGAGGTTCTGAAGTGGAGGGTCTGAGGGAGGAGTTTCTGAGGGCAGAAGTTCTGAGTTGGAGGTTCTGAGTAGGAGGGTCTGAGGTGCAGGTTCTGAGGTAGAGGTTCTGAGGGTGGAGGCTCTGAGGTGCAGGTTCTGAGGTGGAAGTTCTGAGATGGATGTTCCCAGGTGGAGGTTCTGAGGTTGAGGTTGTGAGGGTGGAAGTTCTGAGATGGAGGTTCTGAGGGTGGAAGTTCTTTTTAAAAAAAAATTTTTTTTTATCTTTCACTGGGGTCGGGGAGGCCTGAGGTCGAAGTCCTGCCGCGGTGCTTCATAGTCTAATTAAGAATGTCTGGATCCCCATGAAGTCCTATTACACCCAAGTTTACCAGGAAATTTGGGTAGGAATGGGGTTGATGACTTTCATCGTTTATAAAATCAGGAGCGCCTATAAAAGAAGTAAAGCTTTGAAAGGGTCAGCACCTGCATCTGGTCACGGGCACTATTAACCGGCCTCTCAAGTACACAAGAGATGACACATCGGTCGGCCTGTAAATTCAAGCAAGCTGTGTTAAGTGGGGACAGGAGCGTCGCTGTACACTTGCTGTAGTATGAATAAATAGTTTCAAGGCGCCCCACTGCCTGTGGGCGCTGCTCCGTTCTCTCTCTGCATGAATAAATAATTTTGAGGTGTAAAAAAATTATAATTATTTATTCAATTGTGCGTGTGTGTGTGTGTATGCATGTGCGCACACATGTGTATATGTGTATGTGTAGAACCACGGACGAATCGGGAACCACCATGGACGCCTCCACCTCCTTCTGCCCCGGGATTCACAGGCTCCGCCCTACCAGGACCAGAAGCGCAGGCCGCCCCAGCTTCCATCTGGCGTCTATACGTGGGATCTGGGATCCGAATTCAGGACCTTCTGCCTGCTAGGCAGAGGCTTAACACCTGAGCCATGAGGGTGGAGGTTCTTAGGTGGAGGTTCTTGAGGCAGAAATTCTGAGGGTGGAGGTTCTGAGGTGTAGGTTCTGATGGTGGAATTTCTTTTATTATTATTATTATTATTATTATTATTATTATTATTTATTCAACTGTGTGCATGTGCGCGCGTGTGTCTGTGTGTGTGTGTGTGTGTGTGTGTGTGTGTCTGTGTGTGTGTAGAACCACGGACGAATTCGCGAACCACCATGGACGCCTCTACCTCCTTCTGCCCTGGGATTCACAGGCTCCGCCCTACCAGGACCAGAAGTGCAGGCCGCCCCCGCTTCCGTCTGGCGTCTATACGTGGGATCTGGGATCCATACGTGGGATCTGGGATCCGAACTCGGGACCTTCCGCCTGCAAGGCGGAGGCTTAACCCCTGAGCCACCTCTCCAGCCCCTGAGGGTGGAATTTCTGAGTGTGGAGGTTCTGAGGTGGAATTTCTGAGTGTGGAGGTTCTGAGGTGGAAGTTCTGAGTGTGGGGGTTCTGAAATGGAGGTTCTGAGGTGGAGAGTCCGAGGGTGGAGGTTCTTATGTACATGTTTTGAAGGTGGAGGATCTGAGGATGGAGGTTCTGAAGTGGAGGTTCAGGGGGTGCAGGGTCTGAGGTGGAGGTTCTGAGGTGGAAGTTCTAATATGGGGATTCTGAGGGTGGAGGTTCTGAGGTGGAGTTTCTGAGCGCTGAGGTTCTGAGGTGGAGTTTCTGAAGTGGGGGTCCTGAAGGTGGCGTTTCTGAGGGCTGAGGTTCTGAGGTGGAGGTTCTGAGAGTGGAGGTTCTGAGGTGGAGATTCTGAGGTGAAATTTTTGAGGTGAAATGTTTGAGGCTGGAGGGTCTGAGGTAGAGTTTCTGAGGTTGGAGGCTCTGAGGTGGAGGTTCTGAGATGGATGTTCTCAGGTGGAGGTTGTGAGGGTGGAAGTTCTGAGATGGAGTTCTGAGGGTGGAGGTTCTGAGGCAGATTCTGAGGGTGAAGGTTCTGAGGTGGAAGTTCTTAGGTTGGAAGTTCTGAGGGTGGAGGTTTTGAGGTAGAAGTTCTGAGTGTGGGAGTTCTGAGGTAGAAATTCTGATGGGGGGAGATTCTGAGAGTGGAATTTCTCAGTGTGGTGGTTCTGAGGTGGAGTTTCTGAGGGTTGAGGTTCTGAGGTGGAGATTCTGAGGTGGAAGGTCTGAGTTGGAGGTTCTGGGTAGAGATTCTGAGATGAAGTTTCTGAGGGTGGAGGTTCTAAGGGTGGAGGTTCTGAGGTGGAGGTTCTGAGGTTGCAGGTTCTGAGGTAGAGGTTCTGAGGTGGAGGGTCTGAGGGTGGAGGTTCTGATATGGAGGTTCTGTGGTGGAGGTTCTGAGGGTGGAGTTCCTGAGGGCTGAGGTCTGAGGTGGATGTTCTGAGGTGGGGGTTCTGTGATGGAGGATCTAAGGGTGGTGGTTCTGAGGTGGAGGTTCTGAAGGTGGAGGTTCTGAGGTGGAAGTTTTAATATGGATGTTCTGAGGGTGGAGATTCTGAAGGTGGAGTTTCTGAAGATGGAGCTTCTGAGGTGGAAGTTCTGAGTGTGGGGGTTCTGAAATGGAGGTTCTGAGGTGGAGGTTCTGAGGTGGAGAGTCAGAGGGTGGAGGTTCTTATGTAGATGTTTTGAGGGTGGAGGTTCTGAAGTGGAGATTCTGAGAGTGTAGGATCTGAGGTGGAGGTTCTGAGGGTGGAGGTTCTGAGGTGGAGGTTTTAATATGGAGATTCTGAGGGTGGAGGTTCTGAGCACTGAGGTTCTGAGGTGGAGGTTCTGTAGTGGAGATTCTGAGGGTTGAGTTTCTGAGGAGTGAGGTTCTGAGGTGGACGTTCTGAGGGTGGAGGTTCTGAGGTGGAGATTCTGAGGTGAAATTTCTGAGGTGAAATGTCTGAGGCTGGAGGGTCTGATGTAGAGTTTCTGAGGTTGGAGGCTCTGAGGTGGAGGTTCTGAGATGGATGTTCTCAGGTGGAGGGTGTGAGGGTGGAAGTTCTGAGATGGAGGTACTGAGGGTGGAGGTTCTGAGGTGGAAGTTCTTAGGGTGGAAGTTTGAGGGTGGAGGTTCTGAGTAGAAGTTCTGAGTGTGGGGCTTCTGAGGTGGAGGTTCTGAGGTGGAGGTTTTAAGGGTGGAGGGTCTGAGGTGGAGGTTCTGAAGTAGAAAGTCTGAGGGTGGAGGTTCTGAGGGTGGATTTTCTGATTGTGGTGGTGCTGAGGTGGAGTTTCTGAGGGTTGAGGTTCTGAGGTGGAGGTTCTGAGGATGGAGTTCCTGAGGGCTGAGGTTCTGAGGTGGAGGTTCTGAGATGGAGGTTCTGAGGGTGGAGGTTCTGAGGTGGAGATTCTGAGGTGGAGGTTCTGGGGAGTAAGTTCTGAGGTGAAATGTCTCTGGATGGTCTGAGGTTGAGGTTCTGAGGGTGGAGGCTCTGAGGTGGAGGTTCTGAGGTGGATGTTCTCAGGTGGAGGTTCTGAGGTGGAGGTTCTAAGATGGAGGTTCTGGGTTGCAGGTACTGAGGGTGGAGGCTCTGAAATCAAGGTTCTGAGGCAGAAATTCTAAAGGCAGAGGTTCTTAGGTTGAGGTTTTTAGGGTGGAATTTCTGAGGGTGGAGGTTCTGATTGTGGGGGTTCTGATGTGGAGGTTTTGAGGTGGAGGTACTGAGGTGAAATGTCTGAGGGTGCAGGGTCTGAAGTGTACGTTCTAAGGGATGAGTTTCTGTGGTAGAGGTTCTGAGGTGGAAGTTCTTAGGGTGGAAGTTCTGATAGTGGAGGTTCTGAGGCAGAAGTTCTGATTGTGGGAGTCCTGAAGTGGAGGTTCTGAGGTAAAGTTTCTGAGTGTGGTGGTTCTGAGGTGGAGTTTCTGAGGATTTAGGTTCTGAGTTGGAGGTTCTAAGGTAGAGATTCTATGATGGAGTTTCTGAGGGTAAAGGTTCTGTGGTGGAGGTTCTGAGGGTGGAGGTTCTGAGGTGGAGGTTCTGAGGGTGGAGGTTCTGATGTGGAGATTCTGAGGTGGAGGCTCTGAGCTGGATGTTCTCAGGTGGAGGTTCTGAGGGTGGAGGTTCTAAGATGTAGGTTCTGAGTTGGAGGTTCTGAGGTAGAAATTCTGAGGGTGTAGGTTCTGAGGTGTAGGTTCTGAGAAGGAGGGTGTGAGCATGGAGGGTCTAAGGGTGATGGTTCTGAGGTGGAGGTTCTGATGGTGGAGGGTCTAAGGTGGAGGTTCTGAGGTGGAGGTTTTATGGAGATTCTGAGGTTGGAGGTTCTGAGGTGGAGGTTCTGAGGGTGGATTTTCTGAAGATGAAGGTTCTGAGGTGGAAGTTCTGAGTGTGGGGGTTATTAAACGGAGGATCTGAGGTGGAGGTTCTGAGGTGAAGAGTGGGAGTGTGGAGGTTCTTACGTAGATGTTTTGAGGGTGCAGGATCTGAGGGTGGAGGTTCTGAAGTGGAGGTTCTGAGGGTACAGGATCTGAGGTTGAGATTCTTAGGGTGGAGGTTCTGAGGTGGAGCTTCTGAGGGTGGAGTTTCTGAGACCTGAGGTTCTGAGGTGGAGGTTCTGAGGGTGGGGGCTCTGAAGTGGAGATTCTGAGGTGAAATTTCTAAGGTGAAATGTCTGAGGCTGGAGGGTCTGAGGTAGAAATTCTGAGGGTGTAGGTTCTGAGGTGTAGGTTCTGAGAAGGAGGGGGTGAAGGGTCTGAGATGGATGTTCTCAGGTGGAGGTTCTAAGGTGGAGGGTATGAGGGTGGAAGTTCTGAGATGGAGGTTCTGAGGTGGAGGTTCTGAGGCAGATTCTGAGGGTGGAGGTTCTGAGGTGGAAGTTCTTAGGGTGGAAGTTCTGAGGGTGGAGGTTCTGAAGTAGAAGTTCTGAGTGTGGGGATTCTGAGGTGGAGGTTCTGAGGTGGAGGTTCTGAGGGTGGAGGTTCTGAAGGTGGAGGTTCTGAGGGTGGAGATTCTGAAGTGGAGGGTCTGAGGGTGAGGGTATGAGTTCGAGGTACTGAGATGGAGATTCTGAGGTGTAGGTTCTGAGGTGGTGGTTCCGAGGTGGAGGGTCTGAGGTAGAGGGACTGAGGTGGAGAGTCTGAGGGTGGAGATTCTTATTTAGATGTTTTGAGGGTGGAGGTTCTGAGGGTGGAGTTTCAGAAGTGGAGGTTCTGAGGGTGCAGGGGCTGAGGTGGAGGTACTGAGGGTAGAGGTTCTGAGGTGGAGGGTCTGAGGTGAAGGGTCTGAGGGTGGAAGTTCTGATATGGAGGTTCTGAGGTGGAGGTTCTGAGGTGGAGGGTCTGAGGGTGGAATAGTTCTGAGGGCAGATGTTCTGAGGTGTATGTTCTGAGGTGTCAGTTTTGAGGTGAAATGTCTGAGGGTGGAAGGTCTGAGGTAGAGGTTCTGTGCGTACAGGCACTGAGGTGGAGGTTCTGAGGTGCAGGTTCTGAGCTGGATATTGTCATGTGGAGGTTTGAGGGTGTTGGTTCTAAGATGGAGGTTCTGAGTTGCAGGTTCTTAGGTGGAGGTTCTGAGGTAGAAATTCTAAGGGTGGAGGTTCTGAGGTGGAGAGTCTGAGGGTGGAGGGTCTAAGGGTGGAGATTCTGAGGTTGGAGGTTCTGAGGGTGGAGGTTCTGAGGTGGAGGTTCTGAGGGTGGAGTGTCTAAGGGCCAAGATGCTGAAGTGGAGGTTTTGAGGTGGAGGTTATGAGGGTGGAGTTTCTGAGGTGGAGATTCTGAGGGAGGTTCTGAGGTGTACGTTCTTTTTTTTATTAAAATTTATTATTATTATTATTATTATTATTATTATTATTATTATTTATTCAATTGTGCATGTATGTGTGTGTGCGCATATGTGTGTGTATGCTATGTGTGTGTGTGTAGAACCATAGAGGACCTCGGTAACTACCGTGGACGCCTCCACCTCTTCCTTGTTTACTCTGCCCTGGGATTCACAGGCTCTGCACTACCAGAGGCAGAAACGCAGGCTGCCTCCGCTTCTGCCTGGTGTCTATATGTGGGGGTCTAGGATTTGAACTCAGGACCTGCCACCTGCAAGGCAGAGGCTTAACCCCTGAGCCACCTCTCCAGCCCCCTGAGGTGTAAGTTCTGAGGTGAAATGTCTGAAGGTGGAAGGTCTGAGGTAGAGGTTCTGTGAGTAGAGGCAATGAGGTGGAGGTTCTGAGGGTGCAGGTTCTAAGATGGAGGTTTTGAGTTGGAGGTTCTTAGGATGGAGAGTGTGAGTTGCACCCTCAGACATTTCACCTCAGAACCCCCACACTCAGAACCTCCACCTCAGAACCTACACCCTCAGAAATTCCACCCTATGAACCTCAACCTTAGAACCTTCAACTTCAGAATTTCTGCCTCAGAACCTCCAACCTCAGAACCTGCACCCTCAGAAATTCCATCTAGAATCTCCACCTCAGAAACTCCACCTCAGAACCTGCAACCTCAGAACCTCCTCCTCAGAACCTCCACCCTCAGAACATTCCACCCTCAGACCCTCCACTTCAGAACATCCACCCTCAGAAACTCCACCCTCAGAAACTCTATCTCAGAATCTGTACCTCAGAACCTTCACCACAGAACCTCAACGCTCAGAAACTCCATCTCAGAACCACGACACTCAGAAACTCCATGCTTAGTACCACAACCTCAGAACTTCCACCCTCAGAATTTCTACCTCAGAACCTCCACCTCAGACCCTCCACCCTCAAAACCTCCACCTCAGAACATCATCCCTCAGAACCTCCACTTCAGACCCTTCATCCTCAGAGTTTTCACCCTACGAACCTCAACCTCAGAACCTCCACCCTCAGAATTTCTGCCTCAGAATCTCCACCTCAGAACCTCCACCATCAGAACCTCAACCCTCAGAAATTCCACCTCAGAACTACCACACTCACAAATTCCACCCTCAGAACCTCAACCTCAGAACCTCCACCCTCAGAAATTGTACCTCAGAACCTCCACCTCAGAACTTCTACCTCAGACTCTCTACCCTCAAAGCCTCCACTTCAGAACCTCATCCCTCAGAACCTCCAACTCAGACCCTGCACCCTCAGACATAACACATCAGAACCTCCACCTCAGAACCCCCACACTGAGAATCTCCACCTCAGAACCTCCGCCCTCAGAACATCCATCTCGGAACTTCCACCTTTACAACCTCCACCTCAGAACCTCCACTTCAGAACCTCCACTTTCAGAAATTCTACCTCAAAACCTCCACCTCAGTACTTGCAACTCAAAACCTCCACCTCAGAACCTCCACGTCAGAACTTCCACCTTCATAATTTCTACCTCAGAACCTTCACCTAAGAATCTGAAACTCAGAACCTCCAACCTGAGAACCTCCACCTCAGAACCTTCACCTGAGAACATCCATCTCAGAACTTGCACATCAGAGTCTCCACCCTCAGAACTTCTACCTCAGACCCTCCACCCTCAGATATTTCACCTCAGAACTTACACCTCAGAATCTACACCTCAGAATCTCCACTTCAGAACCTCCACCCTCAGAACCTCCACCTCAGAATTTCCACCTCAAAACTTCCACTCAGAACCTCAGCCCTCAGAAACTCCACTCTCACAAACTCCACTCTCAGAAACTCCATCTCAGAATCTCTACCTCAGAACCTCCACCCTCAGACCTTTCACCTCAGAACATCTACCCTCAGAACCTCCACCCTCAGAAACTCCATCTCAGAATCTCTACCTCAGAACCTCCACCTCAGAACGTCCACCTCAGAACCTCCACCCTCAGAAAATTCCACCCTCAGAAACTCCACCCTCAGAATTTCTACCTCAGAACCTTCACCTCAGACCCTCATCCTCAACTCCTCCACCTCAGAAACTCATCTTTCAGAACCTACACTTCAGACCCTGCACCCTCAGACATTTCACCTCAGAACCCTCACACTCAGAACCTCCACCTCAGAACCTACATCCTCAGAAATTCCACCCTATGAATCTCAACCTCAGAACCTTCAACTTCAGAATTTCTGCCTCAGAAACTCCACTTCGGAACCTCAATCGCAGAACTTCCACCTTCACAACCTCCACCTCAGAACCTCAACTTAAAAGCATGCACCCTCAGAATTTCTACCTCACAATCTCCACCTCCACTTGAGAACATCCATCTCAGAACCAACACCACAAAACCTCTACCTCAGACCCTACATCACAGATATTTTACCTCAGAACTTACACTTCAGAACCTCCACCTCAGAATCTCCACCTCAGAACCTTCACCGTCAGAAACTCCACCTCAGAACCTCCACCTCACAATCTCTACCTCAGAACTTCTACCCTCAGAACCTCCACCTCAGAACCTCCACCTCAGAACCTCCACCTCAGAACCTTCATATCAGAACCTTTACCCTCAGACACTCTACCTCAGAACTTCTACCCTCAAACCCCCCATCTCAGAACCTCTACCCTCAGACCCTCCACCTCAGAACCTCCACTTCAGAACCTCCACACTCAGAACCTCCACCCTCACAATCTTCACCTTAGAACCTCCACTTCAGAACCTCCACCCTCAGAAATTCTACCTCAAAACGTCCCCTAAAAACCTCCAACTCAGAACCTCCATCTTAGAACCTCCACCCTCAGAACCTTCACCTCAGAGCCTCTACCCACAGAACCTCAGACCTTCCACCTTCAGACATTTCACCTCAGAATTTCCACCTCAGGGGGCTGGAGAGGTGGCTCAGGGGTTAAGCCTCTGCCTTGCAGGTGGCAGGTCCTGAGTTCAAATCCTAGACCCCACATATAGACACCAGGCAGAAGCGGAGGCAGCCTGCGTTTCTGCTTCTGGTAGCGCGGAGCCTGTGAATCCCAGGACAGAGTAAACAAGGAAGAGGTGGAGGCGTCCAAGGTGGTTACCGAAGTCCTCTATGGTTCTACACACACACACATACATACACACACATATGTGCACACACACATAACGCACAAATGAATAAATAATAATAATAATAAATTTTAATAAAAAAAAGAACGTACACCTCAGAACCTCCCTCAGAATCTCCACCTCAGAAACTTCACCCTCATAACCTTCACCTCAAAACCTCCACCTCAGCATCTTGGCCCTTAGAAACTCCACCCTCAGAAACTCCACCTCAGAGCCTCCATTTCAGAACCTCCACCCTCAGATACTCTACCTCAGAACCTCCACCCTTAGACCCTCCACCCTCAGAACCTCCACCCTTAGACCCTCCACCCTCAGACCCTCCACCTCAGAACCTCCACCTCAGAACCTCCACCCTCAGAATTTCTACCTCAAAACCTCCACCTAAGAACCTCCACCTCAGAGCCTTCATATCAGAACCTTTACCCTCAGAACCTCCACCTGAGAACATCCAGCTCAGAACCTCCACCTCAGAGCCTCCACCCTCAGAACCTCTACCTCAGATCCTCCACCCTCAGATATTTCACCTCAGAACTTACACTTCAGAACCTCCACCTCAGAATCTCCACCTCAGAACCTCCATCCTCAGAAGCTCCACCTCAGAACCTCCACCCTCAGAACATTCCACCTTCAGAACCTCAACCTAAGAACCTTCACCCTCAGAAACACCACCCTCAGAAACTCCATCACAGAATCTCTACTGCAGAACCTCCACCTCAGAACCTCAACCCTCAGAAACTCCACCTCAGAACCACCACATTCAGAAACTCCACCCTTAGAACCTCAAACTCAGAAACTCCACCCTCAGAATTTCTGTCAGAACTTCTACTTCAGAACCTCTACCTCAGACTCTCCACCCTCAGACATTCCACCTCAGAACTTACACCTCACAACCTACACCTCAAAACCTCCACCTTAGAACCTCAGTCCTCAGAAACTCCACCCTCAGAATCTTCAATTCAGAACATCCACCTAAGAACCTCCATATCAGAACCTCCACCCTCAGACCCTCCACCCTCAGACCCTCCACCTCAGAACCTCTACTCTTTGAACCTCCACCCTTAGAAACTCCATCTCAGAATCACTCCCTCGAAACCTCCATCTCAGAACCTCCACCTCAGAACCTGCAACCTCAGAACCCCTACCTCAGAACCTCCACCCTCAGAACATTCCACCCTCAGAACCTCCACCTCAGAACCTCCACCCTCAGAAACTCCAACTCAGAATCTCTATCTCAGAACCTTCACTTCAGAACCTCAACCCTCAGAAACTCCACCTCAGAACTACCACACTCACAAACTCCACCCTCAGAACCTCAACCTCAGAACCTCCACCCTCAGAATTTCTACCTCAGAACCCTACCTCAGAACTTCTACCTCAGACTCTCTACCCTCAAAGCCTACACTTCAAACCTCATCCCTCAGAACTTCCAACTCAGACCCTGCACCCTCAGACATTTCACCTCAGAACTTCCACCTCAGAACCCCCACACTTAGAATCTGCACCTCAGAACCTTCACCCTCAGAACCTCCATCTCAGAACCTCCACCCTCACAACCTCCACCTCAACCTCCACTTCAGAACCTCCACCCTCAGAAATTCTACCTCAGAACCTCCACCTAAGAACCAGCAACTCAGATGCTCCATCTTAGAATCTCCACCCTCAGAACCTCCACCTCAGACACTCCACCTGAGAACATCCATCACAGAACCTCCACCTCAGAACCTCCACCTCAGATCCTCGACCCTCAGAACATTCCACCCTCAGATCCTCCACCTCAGAACCTCCACCTCAGAACCTCAACCCTCATAAACTCCATCTCAGAATCTCTACCTCAGAATCTCCACTTCAGAACCTCAATCCTCAGAAATGCCACCTCAGAACCACCACACTCAGAAACTCCACCCTCAGAACCTCAAGCTCAGAACCTCCACCCTCAGAATTTCTACCTCAGAACCTCCACCTCAGACCCTCATCCTCAAATCCTCCACCTCAGAAACTCATCTTTCAGAACCTACACTTCAGACCCTGTACCCTCAGACATTTCACCTCAGAACCCCCACACTCAGAACCTCCACCTCAGAACCTACATCCTCAGAAATTCCACCTTATGAATCTCAACCTCAGAACCTTCAACTTCAGAATTTCTGCCTCAGAAACTCCACTTCGGAACCTCAATCGCAGAACTTCCACCTTCACAACCTCCACCTCAGAACCTCAACTTAAAAGCATGCACCCTCAGAATTTCTACCTCAATCTCCACCTCAGAACCTCCATTTGAGAACATCCATCTCAGAACCAACACCTCAAAACCTCTACCTTAGACCCTACATCCACAGATATTTCACCTCAGAATTACACCTCAGAACCTCCACCTCAGAATCTCCACCTCAGAACCTCCATTGTCCGAACCTCCACCTCAGAACATCCACCTCAGAATCTCTACCTCAGAACCGCTACCCTCAGAAACTCCACCTCAGAATCTGCAACCTCAGAACCTCCACCTCAGAACCTGCAACCTCAGAACATTCGACCCTCAGACCCTCCACCTCAGAACCTCAACCCTCAGAAACTCCACCTCAGAACTACTACACTCACCAACTCCACCCTCAGAACCTCCCCCTCAGACCCTGCACCCTCAGACATAACACCTCAGAACCTCCACCTCAGAACCCCCACACTTAGAATCTCCACCTCAGAACCTCTGCCCTCAGAGCTTCCACCCTAAGAACTTCCACCTCAGAACCTCCACCCTCAGAACCTCCATTTCAGAACTTCCACCCTTACAACCTCCACCTCAGAACCTCCACTTCAGAACCTCCACTCTCAGAAATTCTACCTCAAAACCTCCACCTAAGAACCTGCAACTCACAACCTCCACCTCAGAACCTCCACCCTCAGAATCTCCACCTCAGAATCTCTACCTCAGAACCCCCACCCTCAGAACCTTCATATCAGAACCTCCACCCTCAGACACTCTACCTCAGAACCTCTACCCTCAGAACCTCTACCCTCAGACCCTCCACCTCAGAACCTCCACACTCAGATCCTCCACACTCAGAACCTCCATCTCAGAACCTCCACTGTCACAACCTCCACTTCAGAACCTCCACCCTCAAATTTCTACCTCAGAATGTCCACCTAAGAACCTCCAACTCAGAACCTCCATCTTAGAACCTCCACCCTCAGAACCTCCACCTGAGAACATACATCTCAGAACCTCCACCTCAGAGCCTGCACGCACAGAACCTCTACCTCAGACTTTCCACCCTCAGACAATTCACCTCAGAGCTTACACCTCAGAACCTCCACCTCAGAACCTCCAGCTCAGAATCTCCACCTCAGAAACTCCACCCTCATAACCTCCACCTCAAAACCTCCACCTCCGAACCTCGGCCCTTAGAAACTCCACCCTCAGAACCTCCACCTCAGAGCCTCCATTTCAGAAACTCCACCCTCAGATACTCTACCTCAGAACCTCCACCCTTAGACCCTCCACCCTCAGAATCTCCACCCTTAGACCTTCCACCCTCAGACTCTCCACTTCGGAACCTCCACCTTCAGAATTTCTACATCAAAACCTCCACCTAAGAACCTCCAATTCAGAACGTACATCTTAGAACCTATACCCTCAGAACCTCCACCTGAGAACATCCATCTCAGAACCTCCACCTCAGACCCTCCACTTCAGAGCCTCCACCCTCAGAACCTCTACCTCAGACCTTCCACCATCACCTCGGAACCTCCACCTCGGAAACTCCATCCTCAGAAGCTCCACCTCAGAACCTCCACCTCAGAACCTCGGCCTTCATAAACTCCACCTCAGAACCTCCATATCAGAACCTCCACCGTCAGACACTCTACCTCAGAACTTTCACCCTCAGACCCTCCACCCTCAGAACCTCCACCTCAGAACCTCTACCCTCAGAACCTCCACTCTCAGAAACTCCATCTCAGAATCTCTACCTTAGAACTTCCACCTCAGAACCTCCACCTCAGAATCTCTACTCAGAACCTGCAACCTCAGAACCTCCACCTCAGAACCTTCACCCTCAGAACATTCCACCCTCAGAACCTTCACCTCAGAACCTTTACCCTCAGAAACACCACCCTCAGAAACTCCATCACAGAATCTCTATCTTAGAACCTCCACCTCAGAACCTCAATCCTCAGAAACTCCACCTCAGAACCACCACATTCAGAAACTCCACCCTCAGAACCTCAAACTCAGAAACTCCACCCTCAGAATTTCTATGCCAGAACTTCTATGTCAGAACCTCCACCTCACACCCTTCACCTTCAAAACCTCTATCTGAAAACCTTCACTTCAGAACCCCCACAATCAGAACTTCTACCTCAGAACCTCCACTATCAGAACTTCCACCCTAAGAACTTCCGCCTCAGAAACTCATCCCTCAAAACCTACACTTCAGACCCTGCACCCTCAGACCTTTCACCTCAGTACCTCCACCTCAAAACCTCCACATCAGAATCCCCACACTCAGAACCTCCATCCTCAAAAACTCCACCCTAAGAACCTCAACCTCAGAACCTTCACCCTCAGAATTTCTGCCTCAGAACCTCGACTTCAGAGCCTCCACCCTAAGAACCTGCAACCCAGAATCGCCACCTTAGAACCTCCACCCTCAGAACCTCCACCTCAGAACCTCCACCTGAGAACATCCATCTCAGAACCTCCACCTCAGAACCTCCACCTCAGAGCTTACACCTCAGAACCTTGGGCCTCAGAATCTCCACCCTCAGAAACTCCACCTCAGAACCTGTACAACAGAACCTCCATATCAGAACCTCCACCCTCAGACACTCTACCTCAGAACCTCCACCTTCCTACCCTCCACCTCAGAACCTCCACCTCAGAACCGACATATCAGTACCTCCATACTCAGACACTCTACCTCAGAACCTCCACCTCAGCCCCTGAACCCTCAGCACCTCCACTTCCGAAACTCCACCCTCAGAACCTGCACCCTCCAAACATCTAAATAAGAATCTCCACCCTCTGTGGTAGAGGGATTGAGGTGGAGAGTCGGAGGGTGGAGATTCTGAGGTGGAAGTTCTGATTGTGGGGTTTCTGAGGTGGGGGTTCTGAAGTGGAGGTTCTGAGGGAGGAGTTTCTGAGAGCCGAGTTTCTGAGGTGGAGGTTCTGATGTGGAGGTTCTGAGGGTGGAGATTCTGAGGTGGAGGTTCTGAGGTGTAAGTTCTGAAGTGAAATGTCTGAGGGTGGAGGCTCTGAGGTGGAGGTTCTGTGATGGATGTTCTCAGGTGGAGTTTCTGAGGTGTAGTTTGTGAGGGTGAAAGTTCTGAGATGGAGGTTCTGAGAGTGGAGGTTCTTAGGTGGAGGTTCTGAGGCAGAAATTCTGAGGGTGGAGGCTCTGAGGTGGAGGTTTTTAGGGTGGAATTTCTGAGGGTGGAGGTTCTGAGGTGGAAGTTCTGAATGTGGAGGTTCTGAGGTGGAGGTTCTGAGGTGAAGTTTCTGAGATGGAGGTTTTTAGGGTGGAGGGTCTGAGGTAGAGGTTCCAATTTAGAGGTTCTGAGGTAGAAATTCTGAGGGTGGAGGTTCTGAGGTTGAGGTTCTGAAGGTGGAGTTTCTGAGTGTGGTGATTCTGAGGTGGAGTTTCTGAGGGTTGAGGTTCTGAGGTGGAGGTTCTGAGGTGGAGGCTCTGAGGTGGAGGGTCTGAGGGTGGAATGTTCTGAAGGTGGAATATTCTGAGGGTGGAATGTTCTGAGGGTGGAGGTTCTGAGGAGGAGGTTCTGAGGCTGCAGGTTCTGAGGTAGAGATTCTGAGATGGAGTTTCTGAGGGTGGATGTTCTGAGGTGGAGGGTCTAAGGGTGTAAGGTGTGAGGTGGAGGTTCTGAGGTGGAGGGTCTGAGGGTGTTGGAGGTTCTGAGGTGGAGGGTCTGAGGGTGGAGAGTGTGAGGTGGAGGTTCTGAGGCAGAAGTTCTGGGGTGGAGGGTCTGAGGTGGAGGGACTGCAGTAAAACTTCTGATGGTGGAGGTTCTGAGGTAGAATTTCTGAGAGTGGAGGTTCTGAAGGTGGAGGTTCTGAGTTGGAGTGTATGAGGTGGAGGTTCTGAGGTGTAAGTTCTGAGGTGGAATGTCTGATGGTGGAGGATCTGAGGTAGACGTTCTGAGGGTGGAGGGTCTGAGGTGGAGGGTTTGAGTTGGAGGGTCTGAAGTGGAGAGGTGGAGGTTCTTATGTGGAGGGTGTGATGTGGAGGGTTTGAAGTAGAGGTTTTAAGGGCAGATATTCTGTGGTGGAGATTCTGAGAGTGGAGGTTTTTTAGGTGGAGATTCTGAGGTGGAGCATCTGAGGTAGAGGTTCTGAGGTGGAGGTTCTGAGGGTGGAGTTTCTGAGTGTGGAGTTCTGAGTGTGGAGGTCTGAAGCTGGAGGTTCTGTGGTGGAGATTCTGAGGTAGAAATTCTGAGGGTAGAGGTTCTGAATTGGAAGTTTTTAGGGTGGAATTTCTGAGGGTGGAGGTTCTGTGGTGGAGGTCCTGAGGTGGAGGTTCTGAGGTGGAGGTTCTGAGGATGGAGGGTATGATGTAGAGATTCTGAGGTGGAGGTTCTGAAGTGGAGGTTTTGAGTTGGAGGTTCTTAGGTGGAGGGTCTGTGGTGGAGATTCTAAGATGGAGGGTCTGATGTGGGGGGTTTGAGGTAGAGGTTTTAAGGGCAGATTTTCTGTGGTGGAGGTTCTGAGAGTGGAGGTTTTTTAGGTGGAGATTCTGAGGTGGAGGTTTTGAGGGTGGAGTTTCTGAGTGTGGAGGTCTGAGTGTGGAGGTCTGAAGTGGAGGTTCTGAGGTGGAGATTCTGAGGTAGAAATTCTGAGGGTGGAGGTTCTGAGGGTGGAGGTTCTGAGGTGGAAGGTCTGAGGTAGAGGTTTTGAGGTGGAGGGTCTGAGATGGAGGGCCTGAGGATGGAGGGTGTGATTTAGAGGTTCTGAGGTGGAGGATCTGAGGTGGAGGTTCTGAGTTGGAGGTTCTTAGGTGGAGGGTCTGAAGTAGAGGTTCTGAAGTAGAGGATCTGTGGTGGAGATTCTAAGATGGAGGGTCTGAGGTGGATGGTCTGAGCATGGAAGTTCTGAGGTAGAGGTTCTGAGGATGGAGGGTCTGAGGTGGAGGTTCTGATGTGGATGGTCTAAGGGTGGAGGTTCTGAGGTAGAGGTTCTGAGGGTGGAGGTTCTGAGGTGGAGGTTCTGAGGTGGAGGTTCTGAAGGTGGAGGTTCTGATGTAGAGGTTCTGAGGGTGGAGGGTCTTAGGTGAAGGGTCTGAGGTGGAGGTTCTGAGGGTAAGGTTTTGAGAGTTGGAGGGCCTAATTTATCTTCTTCAGGAGAATCCTCACACTCTGAATGTATTTGAGCCAGTCCATATTCTAAATCATGGTTCAAAACCCAGGCTACCCTTGTCAAAGGGGCTATCTGACTCCCTAAGCATTTCTCCTCCTTGGTTTTCTTGACCCCCTTCTTTCTCCTTTCTAACTTCACAAGAGTACAGTGTGGGGAGAAAGGGGTTGGCTGAAGTACTGCCTATGTGTGTCCATGATCCTGGGGAAGAGACCCTTCTGAGTTCCTCAATAAAAGCACTTAAACATTTTATCTGAAGAAAAAGAAAATAAAGATTTGGACTCCAAAGTTTATTTGATAGCCAGACAAAAAATGGAGATTGTGCCAGCAGAACTCTGGATCTATATGAAAGCTCAGAAACACCCTGAGAAATGGAAGTCACTAGCTTTGACTTCCGCTGAAGATAGCCTCGTTCTCAGTGGTGATGCTGAACGTGTCGGCAAAGCTGAAGTGCACGCTTGATGCTTTTATGGATCGCGTTACAAAGCCTTCCAGATGATCATTCTCAGCTAAATATTCATGCTGGCAGACGGGCATCACTTTATCACCTCGCCTGAAGGAGAGAAACTGCCTGGATATTTGCAAAGAGATTGCTTTGTCCCGAATTTCACTCTAGAAGTCGCAGAAATGAAGACTTCCACGATGTCTATTAAGCAGATGGTAGGCACCCAAATGCTAAGGGCTTTCTGCTGAGCAGCGAGTTCACGCTAGCAAGAGAGCCCAATCTCAAGGAACGACCAGCAGCGATGGGCGCTCTCCAGCCTGCCTGGATCCTAGACACATGTTCCCAGGAGTAGTACCAGGGCTCAGCTCTGATACTAACTTCTGGCAGGAATCTGGCTTCCATCTTGAACTCCCTGTATGACCTAAACTTTTGGGAGAGCTGAGATTCCTTGCCTGTAAAATGGAGTCAATAATACTACTGCCCCAAGCTTTATAAGTACTCTTTATTTTCTATACTATTTATTTCATATCTAGCGTCATCTGTCTGAACTTGCTGCCTGGTCTGAGCTAGTTAACTGTGGGAACAATGTCTTCTGTGTATTCATGTGTCTTTACATTTTAGATCTCTCCCTCTCTCTCTCTCTCTCTCTCTCTCTTTTACACACACACACACACACACACACACACACACACACTGCTTTGGGGGTGGGGCAGTTGAGCGAGAGTCTTATGTAATGAAAGATAAATGGTTGTGGCCTACTGATTTTATAATGTGCAATGTTTTTAAGATCTAGCCACATTGTGACAGGAGTCGGCACTTCATTCCTTCACAGCTACCTAATATTCTACAGTGTGGATGGACCACATTTATTCTCCCACCTGTTGGTGAGTCTCTGGGTTGTTTACAATTTTTGGACTAATACGAATAAAGCTGCCATGAGCATCCAGTCACAGGTTTTGTGTGGACATATGTTTCCAATTGTTCTGGGAATGGAATTATTTGACCTTTGTTAACTCTGCGCTGAGCTTTCTGAGGAACTGCCAAACCCTTTCCACAGGGTTTGACTTGCTTTGCAGCTTTCCTTGAGGAATCCCATTTCTCTCCACCCTTTTCTAACATTATCATCCATCTTTTGTGGCAAACAACCTGGGGGTGTCTTACTGTGGTTTGACTTGCAGGTCCCTAATTGTTAATAATGCCAAATATATTTTCATGTACTTACAGACCATTTCCTTTGAAAAATATGTCTGCTCTAATATCTATTTTAAAATTGAATTTGTGCGTGTGTGTGTGTGTGTGTGTGTGTGTGTGTGTGAGAGAGAGAGAGAGAGAGAGAGAGAGAGAGAGAGAACTGTATGCGCCTGTGGAGGCCCAAGGATGACTTTGGGAATTATCCTGGATTGCTCTACCTCCTTATTGCTTTGCTCTGGGGGCTTCCCAAGGCCCCCCTCTTCTAGGGTCTGAATTATAGGCCTCTGCCATTTCTGCCTGGCATTTTTATGTGGGATCTGGGATCTGAACTCAGGTCCTTTTGCTTTCAAGGCCAAGGCTTTAACCCCTGAGTCATCTTCCCAGCCCAAAACTAGTTAACTTGTTTTTCATATGCTTGTGTATATGTGTGTGTGTGTGTGTGTGTGTATGTGTGTATCCATTAAGTGTATGTGTCTATGGAGATCCAAGGGTAACTTCAGGAATCATCCTGGATTGTTCTACTTATTGCTTTGCTCTGGGGTTTCCCAGGCTCTGTCTTCTAGGGTCAGATTTGCAAATTGCCTCCATATCCACCTTGCATTTTTTTCATGGGATCTGGGGATCCAAACTCAGGTCCATTTTCTTCAGAGACAAAGGCATTAACCCCTGAGTTATCTAGACACCATCTCCCCATGTAGCCTATGCTGGCCTCAGATTCCCAGCAATCCTCCACCTCAGCCTCCTGAGTCCAGTGACGACAGGCCCACGCCACCACACTGTTCAGCTCACACATCTTTGCATGCACAGTCTGGAGTATTTAAGTGCAGCGCCTCAGTCTTGATTGCTGCACTGTTGCAATGAATTTTGAACATGTGAATCCTTTACTTTCCTTCTCTTTTCTACCTGGTCAGTGTAATCACATTGCCGAGGCTGACCCCAGACCCCTGGCGTTGAATCATCCCCCTGCATCAGCTCCTAGGATGCAGGACCTGTGTTTGCGCACGGCATGCTCTTTTCCGAGGTCGTTCTGGTTATTCCTGTCCCTTGCGTTCCTGGAGGACTTGCTTGCCTGTCTCTGCAAAAGGAGCAGCGGTGGTTTTCATGGGAAGCGGCTCAGGCCCGTGGCTGGAGAGAGCTGCATCTCAACAGCACCCCGCTTTTCCACTGGGAGCCAGGATGGATCCCACTTCCTCCTGGCTTAAGTTTCTTTCCGTATTTTGTAGTTTCCAGTGTCAAGTCTTGCACTTCTTTGGTTAAATTTGTTTCTAAATTTCATTTTTTTGTCCCTCTATTGCAGATGGCTTTCCTTTGCAGATGGCGAGTGTACAGAAATGCAAATGAGTTCTGCGAATTAACAATGCATCCGCAGTGTTGCTAAACTTATTAATTCTAATAGTCTTTTCTTCACGTATTCTTGGGCATCTCGTTGTACTGTTTATGATTGTTGTCTTCCCAGTGCCGTCTCTACTCAGACAATTTCCAGGGGGTTGGGGAGGTGGATGGAAAAGGCAAGAGAAACAGGGTCCCCCCCTAGCAGTCAAACTCAGCCACATGGGTTAAAACTCAGTTTTGGGAGCTGGGGAATTGGCCCTGTGGGTAAAAACATTTGATGAGCAAACCTGACAGCCCAAATTCGATCCCCAGAACCCACATAAAAAGTCAGATGTGTCTGTAATACTTCTGCATTGAGATGAGAGGTGGAGGCAGGATCTGCTGGAGGCTCAAGGGCCAGCAAGTGAACTGTAGAAACAAGACAGATTCTGCCTCAAGGAGGTGGAAAGCAACAACTGACTTCTAAGAGGTGTTCTCTGACTCTGTGTGCAGTGGCAAATGCACATCTGGAGAGGGAGAGAGAGAGAGAGAGAATGAATTATAAAAGCCAGAGTTCTCCTAGAGATTCTGATTCAGTTGCTGGAGTGGATCCCAGGAAACGCTGCTTTTAACTCACACATCAGGCATTTCCTACTGGAGGCTGGGCCACAGATGGAGCCCTTGTCCTGTCCAGAAGAGAATTCAGCTTCCATGCCAAACTTCCTTGCTTTTATCTTCCACCAGTACTGTACAACCATCCAGCCAGTTGCTTAAGTCTCAAATCTCAAAGTTACTGGCAGTTCCTCCATCCCTCCCATTTCCCACAGCCAGCCCACTGTGCGTCCCTTTAGCCATGAGCTATATGTCTCTCCACTTGTTCTGCCTCCTGTCACCCCATCTTTCACCTCGGTTCCTGTAGTACCCTCCTTACCGGCCTTCCCGTACCCTCCCCAGCAGTGAATACAGTCAGCATCCAGTATGGTTTTAAAAATGTTATACTGCATACCCACAGTATTTAATCTTACAAAGTTGAAACTATTGACTTAATGAATCACGCTTTGTTATCAATAAAAACATTGAATAATGCTCAGCTCTAAAAGAGGACATCAAAAAAGAGGAATATTGCAAAAGAGGGAGCTATAAGAATGTAAGAGCCTGGGGTGGAGAGATGGCTCAGGAGTTAAGACTCTGTCTCAAAACCAGAAGGTACTGAGTTTGGATCCCAGGTCTCGCGTAAAAATACCAGGAAGAAACAGTAGCAACCTGCACTTCCAGCCCTGGTGGGCAGAGCCTGGAAATCCCAGTGCAAAGCAAGAAGGAGATAGAAGCAATCCAGGATGATTCCCAAAGTCACTCTTGGTCCCGCACAGGGACACACAGTGCCCTCTGATACACACACACACACACACACACACACAATGAATGAATGAAGTTTTTCAGAGAAGGATGTAAGAGCTGAAGAGCCAGCAGTTGTAGCAGGATGCTGCCAGATCATGTCCACTGATCACGGACAATGGCTGTACCCAAGAACTCACGGAAGCAAAGTCTGCTTCCACAGGACCTATCAACACTTCACCCCAATAAGGGAAGACCTCAAGTCCCAGAGAGTTAAGAGAAGGGGAGCTGAGAAGTCTATGATAATCCATGCCCAGCATGTACCCAGGCACCTGCCCGAGCAGACACCCCAGATGAAACCCAATGGGCCACACACGCAATAAGACGTGAAAGCAGGAGGGAGACTGCCTGGAAAGGCAAAAGGATGACGTGGGACAGGAGGAGGATGGGGCTGGGTGTTAAGGGGTAAAAACATAAGTCCATTATGCTTGTGTATGAAAGTTCCAAAGGGGCTGGAGAGGTGGCTCAGGGGTTAAGCCTCTGCCTTGCAGGCAGAAGGTCCTGAGTTCGGATCCTAGACCCCACGTATAGACACCAGGCGCCAGGCGGAAGCGGGGGCGGCCTGGGTTTCTGGTCCTGGTAAGGCGGAGCCTGTAAATCTTGGGGCAGAGTAAACAAGGAGGTGGAGGCGTCTATGGTGGTTCCTGAATTCGTCAGTGGTTCTACACACACACACACACACACACACACACACACGCACATGCACTCACACATACATGCACAATTGAATAAATAATAAATAATAAAAAAAGAAAGTTTCAAAGGCTAAAAAATAAAAAGGGATAATGGATAAGATAATGCAGAAATCACCCTTCAAAGACTTTTTATGTCCTTCTTGTAATATCTCCTCCTGTACCTGAGTAGTTACGTGTCCCCAGGCAACCACTCTTGGTTAGATTTTCTTCAAAAATGACCTTACATGATGTTTTCTTTGTGGCATGGCTCATTTTATCCAACATAATTATTTTGAGATTCACCCACTCATATTAGAGCACTCTTATGTTTTTCTGGCAGCACTAGGGACTGAACCTGTGACCCCAAAAGTACCAGACCTCAAAACTACTGTGTTTGATTTCAGATTAGTTTTCTAGTGTATCAATATGCCAGTTTGTTCAATCACAGCACATAACGGTTACTCTTTTTTTATTTATTATTTATTCAATTGTGTGTGTGTGTGTGTGTGTGTGTGTGTGTGTGTGTGTGTAGAACCACAGGTGAATTTGGGAACCACCATGGACCGCCTCTACCTCTTCCTTGCTTACTCTGCCCCAGGATTCACAGGCTCCGCCCTACCAGGACCAGAAACGCAGGCCACCCACACTTCTGCCCGGCATGGGGTCTAGGATCTGAACTCAGGACCTTCTGCCTGCAAGGCAGAGGCTTAACCCCTGAGCCACCTCTCCAGCCCCACGTAACGGTTACTCTTAACTATTGTTGTGAGAGAGCTTTCAAAGTCAGTCAATTTAAGGGAGAAAGGGAGATTTCTTTAGTTTACAGTTCCAGAGGGGAGAAACAATCTTTCATGGCGGAGGCAACATGGTGGTGGCTGAAGCTGGAGGCAGGCTAGGTCATGGCAGACATCCAGTAGGCTAGTGGGTGATGCTGAAGGCTGGAGGATTCCTGGAGAGTCTCTCTTCTTCTTTGTCTTCTGTTCTGTGGTTCCTTTTATCTGGTCCGCTACTGGAAGGTTCCAATGAGATCTCAGGAGGTTCCAATCGGATCTAGGGCTGGTCTTTGTATTGTAAATGTGTCGATCCAGATAATCTCTTCAGGAGGTCTCAGCTGATTTTGTTAATGCCAGGTGTGTCAAACTGACACTCAGGATTAACTATCACAAGTAAAAGCTCAATGATCTTGTAATGGAATGAAAAGCTTGTATGGGAGGTTGTCACAGTTAGATACAGGTATCGACTTGATGGTTGAAGGTTAGAGCTCTGGGCACATTTTAGAGAATTAGTAGTTGAGTTAAGCCTCGAGTGAGCCTGCAGGAGACTGTCTAGTTGATGGGGAGGCCCAGTCCATGGTGAGTAGACTAGTTAGTCCCTAGACAAGTGAATAAGACAGAGGGAGCTAACTAGCTGGAGCTGGCATCCTCTCTCAGAAGGCCTGTGGATATGGTGTGTTGATATGGACTCTCCTCTCAAGCTGGAGAAAGAACTGTAACCAGACTATCATGAACCAGAATAAAATCTCCTTTTCCCCTATAAACTGGTTGGTCATTCATGTATGTGCAACATGCAGAATAACTGCAATGCAACTTTAGAAGAACAAGTGGTTTTAGTCTCTCTTACCAATCTTGGTTATAGCTCCTTTTCCAACTTGGCACAAGAGCTTATACCAACACCAGAGACTGACCACAACATATCCACTGCCAAAAGAGTGAGACAAACCTCACTTGCCAGACCAGCATGTCTGGTCATCAAAGAATGCCCACTTCCTTAACTAACTCCCTTGCATCTTACCCACCTGCCTAAAGACTAGTGACACCCACCATGGGCTGGGCCTCCAGACTGTCCATTAGACAATCTCTGGAAGGTTTGCTGAGCGTTTAACTCAGCTACTAATTCTTCACAACTGAGCTCAGAACATGAGCCTGTGACGGTAACACTGTATGTAACTATGACATGCCACACTGACAGCTTTTGAAATATCGAAACCAATCTTGGATTCCTTGCATAAACTTGAACTGATTTGCTGGATTCCATTTGCTAAAATTTCATTCAGAATTTTTTCATTTATGCTTATGAGAACTATTTGTCTTTTTTTTTTTTTCCTTGAAAACTTTTGTCCACTTTTGGTATCCAATATCATTTTTGACTTCATGAAAGATAAAAAGGAACCCTCAAAAACAGGAATGGGATAGAATAAGCAGAAGCCACCCCCAGAGCTGAGCTGGCTGAAGGTAGGCCTTTGCCTTGGAGAGGCCCCGTGAAAGGCAGAGAAGTCTCTTCCCGCTACATGGGTATAAGCCGGGGAATCCCCTCCAGACCTCTGGGGAGATCCCTCCTGCTGCCCTGTTGTCCTGCGGCTGTTGATAGGCGTGTCTTGCCAGAGCTATTCTGCTTAGGAAGTACCCAGGGGACAGTACCCGAGAGGCTGCCCAGGTCTAGGACCCTGGCAACAGTTAAGATACCCTTGCTGCATGCAGCCCAGGGCGCGAGCAAAAGAGCTTAGACGAGTTCTCCTGCAGTGTCTCGCCAGCGCCCCCTGCTGTCCAGCTGAGTGTGCTGCTGGAAGGAGCCTTGGTGAAAGGCTTATTTCCTACTGAATGTAGATCTGAATGCAAGAAGTCGGCACCGGCGCTCTCCTCCCCCTGAAAACTTAAAGCCTTCTGTCTCACTACTCTCCTCTGCAGGAAGTTACAGGAATTACAGCATTGCTACATATCTCGGTCTCCCGGCTATACGTGGAGCACATCAGTCAGTCTCCAGGCTATATACGTGTAGCACATCAGTCTCCGGGCTATATACGTGCAGCGCATCAGAGTCTCCGGACTATATGCGGAGCGCATTGGGAGTCTGAGAATCATACATCAGGCACATGTCCCTCCCCAAATTCCTTTGTTCAAGAAGAAATCATAACCTAAAGCTGGTAACAATCAAAATGAAAGAACAAATTAAATTTCAGTTAACTGAACTCTCAAACTAGAAAGAGAACAAAAGAAAGTAAAATAAAATAATAAAGAAAAAAGAGGGTTAGAGAGATGGCAAAGGGTAGAAGGGAGACTTGCGGACCTGAGTTCAGATCTCCAGATTCCACATAAAGGCCACTGGATGTCTGTAATTCCTGAGCCAGCTGCAGGCGGCAGAGCTAAAGAGCCCTAGTCTCAAGCAAGGTGGAAAGACGAGGAACAGCATCTAAGGGTTTCCCATGGGCACAGTTTCACACGTACACCCCACACCCACACACTCATCAGCTTCACACAAAGAAGCAACAAAAGGAAGAAGTAATGAAGTAGGAAAGTGAAGAAAGCTGATTGAAATAAACCAAAAATTGTGGCTCTATGAATAAGCTCAGAAAAGAAGCCACTAGCTAATTTAAGTTAAAAATATGTGCAGAAGGATAGAGTATAAGGATAGGGAATGAGAGATGGCCAGCAGAAGCAGCAATTTCTACGAAGAAGCCAGAAAGACCACTCCATTACACACCCACTTCATCGTGGCCCCTTCAGGCCGCCATAAAAAAGTACCAAACTGGAGGGTTTCTCACAGTTTGGGTTCAGAGTTTGACAGCGCACTTTCTGCTTTATAGATGGCACTTCCTAATGGAAGGGGCAAAACAGTCCTCTGGGATATTTTGTTGTTTTTGTTTTTGTGGAGACAGGATTTCTCTAAGGAGCCTTGATAGACCTGGAACTGGATTCAGAGACCAAAGTGACCCCGAACTTGCTGTGATGCTCCTGCCTCAGACACAAGACATTACAGTCAGCTACTGGTTGCCATTATTTATTCATTTTATTATTTCAAAATACTGAGCTTTAAGAGAAAGAAAGGGAGAGAGAGAGAGAGAGAGAGAGAAAGAGAGAGGAAGTAAGAAGTTCACAGTTCACAGTGCATGGTGCATGTGTAGAAGTCAAAGAACAACTTTTAGAAGTTGGTTTTCTCCTCTTCAATTTCTGTCGGTCTGCAAAATATTTCCAAAAACCTAACAAAATGGTAAAAGAGAAAAGTTAAAAATAAGAAAAAATGGGGCTGGAGAGATGGCTCAGGGGTTAAGCCTCTGCCTTGCAGGGGGAAGGTCCTGAGTTTGGATCCTAGACCCCATGTATAGACACCGGGCGGAAGCAGGGGCGGCCTGTGCTTCTGGTCCTGGTAGGACGGAGCCTGTGAATCCCGGGGCAGAGTAAATAAGGAGGTGGAGGCGTCCATGGTGGTTCCCGAATTCATCCGTGGTTCTACACACACACACACACATACATACATACACATGCACACACACACATATACGCACAATTGAATACATAATAAATAATAATAAAAAATTTTTAAAAAACAAGAAAAAATGAGTGTGAAATTTAATGAGGTGAATGACCAGAGTTGACTTCAATAGACATGAAAGGTTGAATTAATTTCAAGGGGAAAATATAACATAGTGACAAGGACTGTCCCATGTCACAACCCACACTCTGCCTCACAGGAGGAGGATCTCAAGTAATTTTAAAACAGTTGAACTGCCATGCAACCTGTTCCTGAATTCAGAAATTGAAGGTAAGTTTCTAAATTCTTGTTTTTATGAAGCAAGTTGACATCAATATTTCAGACTGATAAAGTTGGTATATGCAATAACTTAAAATTATAGACCAGTTATTACCAACTTAAAATTCCAAATGAAATAAAATATTAGTGTCATGGTTTGAAATGTGTCCCCCACAGTCTCATGTGTTTGGCAAGATCATGGCACCTTGAGAGGTGGAGTCTTGCTGGAGGAAAGCAGTCACAAGCAGTGGGCCTTGAGGTGGATTAGTCCCACCCTTCCTCCAGGAGAGTCTGCCTTTGCAGCAAGCAGTCTTGCAGCTCTCAGCCTCAAGATGTCTGCAGTGATGTAGCCTTCTCCAGCTTTAGCCAACCAGCCATACCGTCTCCGCTCTGAAAGACTGTATCTCCCCTCTGGAACTGTAAGCTGAATAAATCTCTCCTTCTCCCTTAAGTTGATTTACTTTGAATGCTTTCTCACAGCAATAGTTAAGAATAACCATTACAATTAGCCAACACACTTAACAGCCTCATTAATAAAATGATAAACTATGACCAAATCATGGCATTTATAATAGGAATCCAAGAACAATCCTATGGAAATCTACTAACATAATCAATTGTATGAATAGTTTAAGGAAGAAAACCATATGATTACTCCTACCTTTGATGGAATTCAGTATCTAGTGAAAACACATGTACACACACACACATACACAATGTACACACATCCCTCTTAATGAAACAGAAGTGGCACAGAATCCTACAGCCAGTTTCTTAGCAGAAGACATTCTAAATCAAGAATAAAGCAAGGGGGGACTGGAGAGGTGGCTCAGGGGTTAAGCCTCTGCCTTGCAGGCGGAAGGTCCTGAGTTCTAATCTTAGACCCCACGTATAGACGCCGGGCGGAAGGGGGGTGGTGGTGGTCTGTGTTTCTGGTCCTGGTAGGGCGGAGCCTGTGAATCCCCAGGCAAAGTAAACAAAGAGGAGATGAAGGCGGTCACGGTGATTCCTGAATTCGCCCATGGTTCTACACACACACACACACACACACACACACACACACACGCACACATACTCAATTGAATAAAAAAAAAGAATAAAGCAAGGGGGCTGGAGAGATGGTTCAGGAGTTAAGACTCTGCCTTGCAAGCAGAAGGTCGTGAGTTCGGATCCCAAGTCCCATGTAAAAATGCCAGGGAGAAATAGAGGCAGCCTGCACTTTTGGCCTGGAGGGCAGAGCCTGAGAAATCCCAGAGAGAAACAAAAGGAGGTAGAAGCAATCCAGGATGATTCCCAAAATCACCCTTGGGCCTCCACAGGGACACACGGTGCTCTCGGACAGACAGACAGACATGCACACACCCTAAATAAGTAAATTAATTAATTAAAAAATAATAAAGCTAGGATGCCCAGACTCCACACCGTGTAAACACTGTGTTGGAGGGACAGAGTAGTTTGTTAAACAAGAAAGGTTAAACCAGGAGTAAGAGCTAGGGAAGCATCCAGTCAGATGGCTCAGCAGGTAAAGCTGTTTGCTTGAGAAAGTGGCGACCTGAAGTTGTCCTCTGACTCCCACACATGACCCATGGCACACACAAGCCCAAAGGAACCAGGAAATAAAGTGTGGGAGGGGACAAAGAATCAGCCCAATCTAAGTATACATATGGAAAAGGCATAAGAAAACCTGCTATTTTGTAAGCTAATTAATTTAAAAATTGGGGTGGAGTGGGAGGTAGGCATGGTAATGCCTGCCTGTAATCCTGGCACCAGCAGATGGAGTTGGGAGGATCGGGAGTTCAAGGGATGACGTTTGTCATAGTTAGACACAGGTGTCAACTTGATGGTTGATGGGTGGGGCTCTGAGCACGTTTGTAGATAATTAGTTGTTGAATTAAGCCCAGAGTCAACCTGCGGGAGATTGTCTAGTTGATGGAGAGGGTCCAATTCATGATGGATGGGACTAGGCTCAGGACAGGTGAGCTCGTTGGAGAAGTTGGCATCCTTGTGTACACTTGGCCAGACATGCTGGTCTGGCAAGTAAAGGTTGTCTCTCTCAGCTGTTACATGGATATGCTGTGGTCAGTTTCCTTGGCCCTTTGGTGATGGTGTGAGCTCTCCTGCCAAGGTGGACTAAGAACCACACTAGACAACCGTAAGGAAACCTTGTTCCCTTAAACAGTTTTGTTATGATTTTATCAACAACATGCGGATGAACTGCAACACTTTTGTTATGTAGGGAGTTCAAGAACAGACGAAATACATGAGACCTTGTTTCAACAAATTAAAAACAAATCTAAAAAAGAGAGAGAAAAAGAATTGGGGAAAAATAGATACAACTATTTCTACTTACCAACAGTCCTTAGAAAACTAATGATAACACTAACTCATGTAGTAACAGATTTAATTCAGGGTACAACATGCAAAATTAACATTTGAAATTTAATAGCTTTCATACAAACAATAACTGGTGTGAAGGTAATATAGAAAAATAATGTGTAATAATGACAAAATAAATGGCTAACAAGACACATGCAAAAGGCATATGAGAAAAACTTCGAAGAACTCAGAGATATGGAAATGCAGATAAGGTAAGAACGTGCTTTGTTCTTTAAGTGGATGGTTCTACTTTTTGTGAGTTCCTGAGAGTGAACTCTCAAGCTTGTATAGTTACATCTTTACCCTCTGCATCATCAGTTCAGCCGCTGGTTACAATTATACATCATAATATAAAGTATGAAAGCAGATGTCTAGGGAAGGACAATGTAGGGTACTAGATTACTCTGTAGTTTGGAGATAGAGAAAGACTTCCAAACTGTGGGAAATTCCAGAGAAATAGTCCTTTCCATCAGAGGGGTAAACAGAAATACAAGACCTCACTTTGAAGATACTGTTTGTTAAGAAATCCCTTGTGGGCTTCTCCGTTCTGTGCCCTCCGTCCCTGCTCTTGAAGCTGCGTCTTTGCCTGGAATCAGAAAAATGGCCACCAACTTTCTAGTGCACGAGGAGATCTTGTTCGACAAGATCAAGTACATCGAGGCAGAGAGAAGGTTCTAGAGAAGATGAACCGGCCAGGAGAATGCCACCGGCATGATCCTCCGAAATGCCGAGAGAACCAGAGAGAACATCCAGAAACCCCTGGCCCGAAGCTCAGGCCCTGGTGCCTGTAGTGGGCCTGGTGAAGATGCCAGCGAGCTCGTTGTTGGCATCAGCCAGCCTGGAAGTGGAGAACCAGAAACTTCTCTGCGAGGTGCAGGATCTGCAACAGGCCATTTCCAGTTTGGACGCGGGGCTGAGCTCCTT
Organism: Typhlomys cinereus; assembly: GCA_023101885.1. Classification (NCBI taxonomy): domain Eukaryota; kingdom Metazoa; phylum Chordata; class Mammalia; order Rodentia; family Platacanthomyidae; genus Typhlomys; species Typhlomys cinereus. The sequence goes on along the minus strand of JALPQD010000562.1, from coordinate 341,344 downwards.
GGAGAAGAGCCAACCCCAGCCCACCGAGCCCCAGCTCCACAGACCCACCATGCAGCCCACCCTGGTGGCCAAGTCTTCCATCCTCCCCGATGTCAAACCCTGGGATGAGGAGACAGACACGGCTCAGGTGGAGGCTGGTGTGCCTTCCGTCCAGGTGGATGGGCTGGGCAGGGGGGGCTTCAAGCTGGCAGATCCCGGAAGCTGCAGATCCCGTGTGTGGTGGCAGATGGCAAAGGGGGCAACCCACCTGCTGGAGGACGAGATCACCAAGCCTGAGGAGCACGTGCAGCATCCACACTGCAGCTTTCAACAAGATCTGAAACACAAGTGGGCGTGGTTCGTGGGTATGTGTGTGTGTGTGGGGGGGGCCCAGCTGAAATCAAGATAGACTCTGCAAAAAAAAAAAAAAAATCCCTCGTGAGTAAAGTTGGTCCTGAGATGTAAATATAATGTCCCAGTGGGGAATTGTTTCTCTTGTCTTCAGGTGCTTTCTGACTGTTCTGCTGATACTGTTAAATGCTCCATTCTCCCCACTTCTGAGTTAGTCTGTGTATGACTCAGTTAATCACATCAGAATGTGAGATCAGGCTCTGATTAATCCAAGAAGGGCACAGGGTCCCGGTGTTTGGGATGTAAGCTCAGTGGACTGCCCATTTTTTTTGCCTGAGCTGTGTCTATAAACCCTTGGACAAAAAGTCAAATTTTGACTTTTTCATATGCTTTGGATTGTGTGGGCATTCTTGAGACCCCAGCCTCGTTTCTAACAAAAGTATGCATTACAATCCAGGCCTAGCCAAAGAAGTGACTCATTTGACTATTAAGTAAATAATCAAATATTTCTCACAGGGCCCAAACTACTACAATCTAAATCAAAAGACACATGACTAAGAGAAATTATCTGCACTTTGTTATCACAGTTAAAGACTGAATATCTCTAATATTCAAGATATTTCACTGGGCTGGAAAGATGGTTCAGAGGTTAAGACTCTGCCTCGAAAGCAGAAGGTCCTCAGCCAAATCTCTCCCCATCCTAAAGCTCAGGGAAATTTGCAGAAGAGGGGGCAGTAAGACTGAAAGAGCCTAAAGATGGGGGGGCAATGATATGCAAGATACTCCACACAAGTTAGGGCCGCAGTAGCCATAACTGGACTTTGTATGACCTACGCAATGACTGACATGTCAATGACCCCCCCCAAAGTCTAGCATGGATCACAGGCACTAGGATCCTTAGAGGCAAGGGATTAACAGTCATAATAGTGTTCCCATACTAAAGGGGAGCACAAGAAAGGGTTCTGGGCAATGCCACTGAGTCCTTACACCTCACTAGAGTGGAGGACTCAAAGGGAAGTTTGACATTCATGCTCCAGGGAATGGGGGTGGGGGAAGAGGAGGGCACTGGGAGAAAGGGAGGGAGGGGGTGAAAGGAAGGGGAAAAGGGGGGAAGGGTTTAAGGGTGACTGAGAAAGGGTGGAGGGAGGAAGGGGACTGAGATACCTATTAAGCTTGTATGATTGGGAAAAAAATAAATAAATATAATAAAAAAGAAAAAAAAAGAAAGAAAGCAGAAGGTCCTGAGTTTGGATCCCAGGTCCCATGTAAAAATGCCAGGCAGAAATGGCAGCGGCCTGCACTTCCGGCCCTCTTAGGCAGAGGCTGAGAAATCCCAGAGCAAAGTAAAAAGGAGGTAGAAACAATCTAGGATGATTCCTGAAGTCACCCTTCGATCTCCACAGGGATGCATGTGCCTTCTGATACACATGCACACACACTAAATGAATGAATAAATAAATAAATAAAGTTTAAAAATAAAACAATTTCAACCTTGGGGGCTGGAGAAATGGCTCAGCGATTGAGACTCTGCCTCATGAGCAGAAGGTCCTGAGTTCCGATCCCAGGTTCCACATAAAAACGCCAGGCAGAAATGGAAGCAGCCCCCACTTCCTAGCGGTCAGAGCCTGGGAAACCTCTGAGCAAAGCAAAAAGGAGGTAGAAGCAATCCAGGATGATTCCTGAAGTCACCCTTGGTCCTCCACAGGGACACACAGTGCCCTCTGACACACATGTGTTTGAGCTCGGGTGCGTGCACACATACACACACAAACACACTTGCACGCAAAAAAAAAAAAAAGAATCAACCCTGGAGGGTACCAGAGAGATGACTCAGCGTGTGAAGATACTTGTGCATAAATCTGGCAATCTGAGTCAATTTCTGGAGATCGACGGTAGAAAAAGAACTTGACTTCTTTTTTTTTTTATTTATTTATTCAATTGTGCGTGTATGCGTGTGTGTGTGTGTGTGTGTGTGTAGAACCACCAACGAATTCAGGAACCACCATGGACGCCTCCACTTCCTTGTTTACTCTGCCCCGGGATTCACGGGCTCCGCCCTACCAGGATCAGAAACACAGGCCGCCCCTGCTTCCGCCCGGTGTCTATACGTGGGGTCTAGGATCCGAACTCGGGACCTTCCGCCTGCAAGGCAGAGGCTTAACCCCTGAGCCACCTCTCCAGCCCAGAACTTGACTTCTGTACTTCGGACAGTTGCCCTGTGATCTCTTTCTCTCTCTCTTTCATAAATAAAAATATTTTTAAAAGCCTGAGGGGAAAAATAAAAACTTGGCAAAAGCAAGAAATAGACAACTTATGAGTACAACAATCAGAACAAAATAACCTTTGAATATACAACTGAACATGAAAGGAAGGGCCAGCGAGATGACTCAGGCAAAGGTGCCTGCGGCACAATCCATATGAACTGAGTTCAATCCAGAGTCGACTTGGTGGAAGGAGAGGACAGACTCCCCACAGATTTCCCTTGAGTTTCACACACACAGCATGGACTGTGTTGCTTAAGCACACATATGTTCACTCTCATGCACACACGCCTAAAAATTTTAAAAAACTTTAAAAACCAAAAGAAATACAAATGAAAACTACACTAAGATCTAGATGCTAAGAAATAAACCTGTTATTCATGGCCAATTGGTTTTTGATAAAGAAGTCACCACAATTTACTCAGAGAATGAACAACCTTTTTCAACAACAAAAAGAAGCTAGGGTAATTGGATAACTCCTTACGCAAAAGAATGAAATTAGGTCTTTGACTCATATCATATGCAAAAATTAATTAAAATGAATCAAGGATCATAAAATTCTGAGAAGAAAAATGGAGGGGTAAGTCCTTATGATTCATGGTTAGATGATGATTGATTTCTTGGGTACAATATTAAAAGCACGTGGAATCCAAGTTCAAAACAACACAAGGGATAAAAGAAAAACATAGGTGAGTTTGCCTTGGGTCAAAAGACAGCAGGCGGTGACTGAGTAGGTACAGTGTTTGCTGAGAAAGCGTGGGGACCCGAGTTCAAGCCTTGGAACCTGCATAAAGCTGTGTATATCTGAAGTCCTAGTGCTGAGGAGGTAGAGACCTTGAGCTCACTAGCTGAATCAGCACGCTCCAGGTTCATGAGGGGCTCTGTCTCAAGAAACAAGGTGCAGAGCAATTAAGGAAGACACCTGATGTTGATTTCTGTCCTCCCTACATCCAAGCACATACACATACATGTGCATCCAGATGTCCACCCCCACATGTCCACCCACACACATGTATGTACATCCACATGTACATGCCTACATAAACATGCCCACATGAACACACACATACACACTGAAAAACACACCAGAATGGAAGAAAATGCGTATTTTGTATAATCAATGAGGATGGGACACCCGGAGTATATTTAAAAATTTCTATCACCAAGAACAAAGGGGACAATCTAATTAAAATATTGAAGGATTTCACTGCTGTTCTTTTGCTTTTTCTTTTTCTGTTGCAGTTCTCAAGATCGAAGAGATTGAACCTGCGACCTGGTGTGTGTTAGGAAAGCAGGCTACCACCTAGCTACATTCTCAGCCCTTATTTTGCTTTTTTAAGACAAAGTCTCATGTAGCCAAGACTGTCCTGAAAGTTGCTATGTAGCTAAGGATGACATTGAAGTTCCCCTGATTCTCTTCCTCCTAATTCCCCAATGCTGGAATTATAGGCAGGTGTCACCGGGTCTAGCTAAAATTTTGAAAGATTTCAATATGACATTTCTCCGAAGATGTATGAATGGCCAGTGTACACATGAACAATTATTCAGCATCATTAGAAAGTGCAAATGAAAACACAATGCATACTATTCCAAACATATTCTGATGGCCAACATTAAAAAAAAAAAACAGCAATACAAGTGTTGGTAAGGGTCTGGTAAAACTAGCACTCCAAAACATCACTGGCATTAATGGAAATTAGTATTGCTTCTTTGAAGAAAAGTTAGGCAATTCTTCAAGATGTTACATACACGGTCATAAATCCACAACAACAGAAAACATGAACCCCCATAAAGCCTTGCGCATGGATATTTATGGCAGCTTTGTTCAGAACAAACGAAACATGGAGTAAGTAAGTTCAGAACAAACGAAACATGGAGTAAGTAAGATACCCGGATGTGGTCTGTTTACACAGCACAGCATTAGCCAGCCGTGAAAAGGAACGGAGAACTGCTACATCGCCGTGAGTCTGAAACTTCATGAGTGTATGAAAGAGGCCAGTCACTAGAGACCACCAATTTTATTGTCTTGTCTTATTTGTTTACCTTTTATTTTGAGGCAGGGTCTTGCTCTGCAGCCCAGGCTGGCCTTGAACTTGAAACCCTCCTGCTTGGCCTCAGAAGTGGGGCACGGCCACACACAGCTGGGCTCACTTGTGAAATGAGCCCACGGACATGACATGTCCAGAGTTGTCAACTAAAGGGGTGTCTGCGGCTGCAAGGCGGAACAGCTGCTAACTGGATATGAGTTTTTGTCTTTTTTTTTTTTTTTTCTGGGGTGTGGAGTTAAGAATACTGTGCCCACAAAATAAGGTAAAAAGATGCGCCAGACTGCAGGTCTTTTAAAATTTATCTTTGCGATGTTCCGGATGAACCCAGAGCTTCACACATGCCGAGATGCTCTAAGCTATGCTGCAGCCCAGAACTGTATGCTTTTTGTTGTTGTTGTTGTTATTTTCCTTTGTGTGGGTGTGTGTGTATAGATGTGGGTGTGTACCTGTGTGGGTATGTGTAGGTGTATTGCTTTGCTCTGGGGTTTCCCAGGCCTTCCAGGGACTGGTGTTTTTATGAGGAATCTGGGATCTGAACTCAAGTCCTTTTGCTTCGTGGCAAAGGCTTAACCCCTGAGCCATCTCTCCAGCCCTGGAATTGTATGCATTAAAGGAACCGATTTTATTGTACAGACAGATCTCCACAAGATTGCTTTTCCGTTATCAAGTGGTGGCCCTGTCTTGGGAGGTCCTGGGGCCTTCTGGGGTGAGCCCTGGCTGAAGTGCCTGCTGGAGGCCGGATCTGATGGCTGTGAACTTGCCTGGCTCCAGCTTCCCCTCCCTGGGTTTGCTCCTGCCAGGAGACCTCTAGGAGGCCCTGGGCAGGCCTGCCCATGTCCCAGGCAGGCAGTGAAGGCGTGTTCTTTGGCTTGGGTAACACCGGGCATTCATTAAAGGAACACACACAGCAGTGCGTAGTTACAATCTAATAAAATGGAAAACCTGTGAGTAGCTTCCAGAACGCAGGTCAGAGAACACTATTAAAATGAAATTATTTTCTAGTGGAAGCATTCACTCACACTCCTAGATAATCTCACTCCAGACTTGTTCTGCCTCCTGCTTTTTTTTTTTTTTTTTTAAGCAAGAGTTGATGTAGCTCAGGCTGACCTCAAACTCACGGTGTAGCTGAGGTGAGCCTCCAGTTACTGATCCACCTACCTCACCTCCCAAGGTTATAGGAGCAAACCGGCACACCTCGCTTCTTCTGCCCTCTTCCCAATACCAGGATGGAACAGGCCTCGTGGACGCCAGGCCAGTGCCCTTTCTCTGGGCTGCATCTCCAGCCCTGTGTTCTTCTACCGTGGTCTGTCTTTCAACAACAGAGAGGATCATGATGTGACAATGAGGCAATTTCTTTGTCTATATTCTCTTTTCAAGGTAAACCTGAAGGATCAGCTTGTGGCTGTGTTTTCCCCAAACCTGCCATACTGTTCAGTTGGTAAACTGACTTGGCATATTCATAATCTGTAGATAGGTATGATCCCTTCCACCAAAGACTGGAAATATCATACTATTTGATTTTTCTGTCTGTATGTATGTGGGCGGTATATATGTACATGTGTAAATGCATTTGCATATGGGTGAGTGTGTGTGGGGGGGTTGCATATGGAGGCCCAAGACTGACTTCAGTGATTCTTTTCAATTGCTCTTTGGTCCTATTCCGTTGAGACTGGGTCACTAATCAACCCAAGTTGCTGAGAGGGCGGCCCTGGTTAGTCAGTTTCTCTAATTCTGTTTCTTTCTTCAGAGATTGGAGTTATAAATGGGCTGCTACAGCATATATGTGGGACCCGGGGATCTGAACTCTGGTCGTTTTGCTTGTATGCGAGTGCTTTGACTCTAGAGCTATCACCTCAGCCCTTATCATGTTCTTTAAATCTCTATGTTTATTATGACTCTTTTGTGGCCAGTGACAGAAATTCAACTCAACTGACTTGAGATTAAAAAAAAAAAATCATTGATTTGTTGATTCCCTTTCAGGGACAGCTGGATCCGGGTTTCCAAGAGTGACCCTCAGGCTGTTTGGTCCTGCTTATCCTTTACATCGGGCTTTGCTCTCAGGGGGACTCTGCCCGCCCTTGAAATGACATGTATAAAAATAGCATCATAGGCTTGAAGACCCTGGAGGAAGGAGTTCCTAGCCAGGTATGGCGGCACATGCCCTCAATTCCAGAAAGCTGAGGGTAACACATTTGAGGTTAGCCTGGGATACGTAGTAAGACCTTATTTCAAAAAGAAAGAAAGAAAGAGGAAAAAGAAAAAGAGAAAGAAAAGGAAGAAAAAGAAAAGAGAGAAATGAAGAAAGAAAGAAAGAAAAGAAAGAAGGAAGGGAAGGAAGGAAGGAAGGAAGGAAGGAAGGAAGGAAGGAAGGAAGGAAGGAAGGAAGGAAGGAAAGATGGAGGAAGGGAGAAAAAATAGCTTTTCTTCCTCAAATTCTGCAGCAAGGGTCCCGGGACCAGTAGACCAGGCTCCACTCATCGGCTAGATCTAAGTCACATGCCCATGCCACCAATCAGTGGAGCTAGTTCCATTCGAATGACTGAAGCAAAGGGAAAGCACTTCCTGAAAGAGATGAAGAAAGGAAAATAAGTTGCAGGATTCACTCTACACAAGCAATAGTTGAATTCATGCGTGTCTGTGTGTGTGTATGCATGCGTGCATGTGTGTGTGTGTGTATGTACTTACAATGTGTGTACTTGCACATGCAGACATGTGAGTGTATGTGTGCATGTGCCACAGCACATATGTGGAACTGGAGGATGATCTATGGGTACTGTTCCTTGCCTTTCTACTTTGCTTGAGACCATGTAAAATTTCCAGTAAAATTGAAATGATTTCAACTGAAATGAGAAAGATAATTCTGCTTTTATTTCAATTAGCTTTGTCTGTGCCACACTGTTCCCAGGCTCAACTTCCACTGCTAACTGATAAGTTGGAATGACCTAACCTGGGCACCTGCAGTTCAAGGAAATGTATCGTGCCTACAATACTGCAAAGTTAGGTTTGTTTTTTTTTTTTCCTTTTAATATTCCATCAGCAGGTGTATGATGTAATCGTGGTTTCTGGCTTTATAAACCCTTCTCTCCTCATCCTATTGAGAATTCTTTCCTGAGTGATCCTGTTCTTGACTGCATTATGGGCATCGATACAACCATAGGAGATGAAGATATCTAGACCAGAAAAGGATGACTCAAGGGGTCGATGGCGCGCATAATGTCCCTTTGCAATTCTGAAAGTACGAAAGCCAAATGTTGCCAGATCCGAAGTGCTGCTTCCTCCATTCATGCTTCCTGTCACATCTGAATTGCCCCCCAGAACTAACCAAGGCACACTTTATGGTGTCATGGTTTCAGTGTGGGCGCCCCCTCCCCACAGGCCCATATGTTTGAATCCTTAGCTGCTGTTAATGTTTGAGAAGGTCCTCATACGTTTAAGAGGTAGAGCCTTACCGGAGGAAGACATGTCACAAGGGCTGAGCCTTAAGGCCTAGCTTATTGGCCTGGCCCTGCTTCCTCTGGTTTCTCTTGTTCTGGCTGCCTCCTAATGGCTGCAATGACCTGAACCGGCCTCCTGCTTCTGCCTTCAGCCATGATTTCTGCGGTGTGATTCCCATCAGTGCAAACAATTCCATTCTTATTGGACAGCTAGTGCAGTAAGCGCTGTCTGGTCTTGTGGGAACCACGCCTACCACCCCTCTAGCTTTTACCTCACTTCCCTAGCAGCTCTGGGACACAAGAATAACAAAGTATAAAGGACTGTGGCCCGCTCCACCACCTCTCTCTTCTTCTCCCACCACGTGGTCTGTCATGGCGATTCTGTCCTCTCCTAGCATGTGCTTCTGAAGGCTCCCTGTTCTGTCTGATCTTAGGCCGTCTCCTCTGTTCTAATGCTCTCCCATCTTAAGGCTATGGCTTCCTCCTTGCTTCCCTTGGAACAAGCATCCAAGAGTTTCTTCCCTTTTCTCTCACTTTTCAATAAAATCCCCACTTTAATCTCTCAAAGTGTCCTGGTTCATTAGTTCTAGAACCCAAGAATCCCAAAGAAAGAGACCCTACAATACCACTATAATGGACTATATCCCCTCTGGAACCATAAGCCAAATAAATATCTTTTTCTCCTTTAAGTTGCCTGGGTCTGAGTATTATCTTTAGGCAGTTTTAGAGCAGCCATGCTGGGAAGGTCTCTGAAGGTCTTGGAAGGTCGTCCCTAAGACTGGGATTACCCTGAAGGAACACACCCTATTAATCTGGAGGAACTGACTAATCTTTCACACAGATGAAGTTGTTACCTTGCCACAAACTCTGTTCATGAAAGGATATGGAGATTAGTTCTCCATTGTAGCTATGTCTTATCTTGAGGTTGGGCACAAGGTCAGCAGGGTTGGGCCCCAATATGAACAGTAAAATGTGGAAGACCAAGAGCTTTAATCAAATTTACAGAAACTAGAGCTACCCAACAAGGAATAAGCCACCACTCCTGCTCACCCCAACACCTCTCCCACCCCTTTTGTGCTCCCCTCCCCCATCTGCCTAGGCCTATATGACTTGTACAGCCATCTTTAGCTCCTTTGCCTCTCATGGGATTCGACATCTGGAATCCATGAGTTCTTATCTGACTTTTCTCTCACCCCTCATGAATTTCATGCCTGGAGTCCATGAGTTCTCCAGGACTTTCTTGCTCCTCACGGATTCACATCCCTGGGTTCCATTCTTTCTCTCCTCTAACAAACTCTGCCTTAATCGTCTACACGTGTTCTGGTTTCAACCTTTGACTCCTTAGATACATGCAGACTCTGTCACAATCTCACGGTAAAGAAGAGTAAGGAGCTGGAGGAGTGGATGGGGGTAAGACACCTGCTTGCAGACCTGGTAACCTGAGCCTGATCCCTGGTAGCCTGGCGGGAGGAGAGAAGTGACTTCTAAAAATTAGAAGTCACTTCTAACATCCACCAGAAAAAGAAGAGTAACTGTATTGCATGGAATTTTATTTATTTGAGAAGAAGCATGCCACGGTGCACAGGTGGAGGACAGAGAAGATGTTCTGATTCGATTCCTTCCTTCTACCCTGTGGGCTTCCAGGAACCAAGCTCAGGTGACAGGGTTTGCGAACAGACACCTTACCCAGTGAGCTATCTCGCTGGCCCCAAGGCGTGGAAATGAACCCAGCTTATTTTAAGGTGTAGGAGTGTGAATTAGGTGGTATTCTCAGATGCAGTGAGGGATGATCCTGACACAGTTACCTGTGCCCCTACCCCCAAGGCTTTTGCAATTCTTTAGTTGTAATGAACTACAATCTGCCTTTAGTGTTAGCTCGTCATTAACACTTCCTGGATGTGCTAATGTCTTTGCCTCTTAGAGTAAGAAGAGACCTCAGAGACGTAATATTTATTAGGCAACTGCCTCTAGCTACTTGGGACACAAATATTTCACCCACTGAAGTTACTTTTAAAGTTATCTCCCATTTATGGAAAAATCCAGTTTTCAATTACTGTAATGGATATCAAGCTTCTTGACAAAGAGGCATTGAACTCAAGTTTAATCTATCTAAAATAAAAATTATTAAGTACAGACTGGTATAGGTGGGCTGTGGGCCCACCAAGATTGATATGAGGCTGCTCAAAACAGCTGAATTTTAGAAACACTGCCTGGGCATATTGGGCTTTTATCTTGCAAGTATTTCACAACTATGTTTTTGTTTCCTGCTCTGCACCTCTTCTTTGCAGTTATCCTCTTATGATTGCCCAGAGTAACCGATGTATTGTACCACTAAACAGCCTGCTTCCTCCACTTCCTCAGCTCTCGCTACGCCTGGTTTGAGCTACCTGGAAGATGTTCCTGAACTCTCATGCACGGAAACAGAAGTGCGGGGAAAGGGGCCCACACTGGCTTCAGCTCGTTCCTCCTGCCAAGCGTTTTTTCCAGGAAATCTGTCGTCTGAAGGGTTAGGCACCAGTTCCACTGATGCGTGACAGGACTCGCTCCCAAGCACGATGTAGCAACAGTCCCCTCCTGTTGTGGGGAGACAGAGGGCGTTCTCCTTGCTCATAATCACAGCACTCATTTGTAAACCCTCCACCTAGATGGAAGGTGACGCTCCAACGGACCACGTGGTTACTCGCACTGGAACTAAGTACTAACTTATCTTCTAGATCTAGCCCTCTCCACCCTGTTGACCCACATGGCCTGAGAGATAATGCGTTAGCTGACAGCCCCCCCTTTCCCTGCTACCTTACAGCATCACCAGAGGTTGAAGCCCCGTTGTCCAGGTCTTGCTTCCCGGCATGCGGTTATCCCTGTTGCTCCTTCTTTAAGACCAAAGCCAAGGTCCCCTTGGCCAGAAAGCCCTCGACTAGGAAAACGCATAGGTCTCTCCCTTGTGTTGGCTCCTTTTATTCCACAGACTCCCACATTGACCTTCCAGCTTCCTCTCGTCTCCCTGCCTGCAAGGCCTCTGGCCGTTTCCACAGTGTCTCTCTCTTTGGCTGTGTCTCTTGCAGTGATGCGTGACAAGTAACTACCAGTGAGGTGAGCCTGTGGTCTAGTACCTCCACCTTCAGGTGCTGTCCTAGGTAAAATGTAGATCGTTCCTCTGTGGACATTTTGAGGAAAAGGCTAGTGGTGTGTGTAAAGCACTCAGCTTGTTGAAGTAAGTGTGCACATGAGGACAGAAAGTGGGGAGTTAGGTCCTAAAGGCTGAACTTTAGTTTTGCATATTCCTACCTTGGTTCTGGATATTGGAGTGCACCTTTGGAACCCGGAAATTCTCAATGAATGAATGAAATACTAAATGAAAAAAAGAAGGCCATCGAAACTAAGCCTCACTTATTAGAGATGCTCCCGTTGAATGAGAAAAGCAACTCTACTTTGCTTCAACTAGCGTTGTCTGTCCACACTCTTCTCAGGCTCAACTCCCTTTGCGAACTGCACCTTGCATGTCAGCAGGACCTAATCCAGCCACCTGCAGCTCAAAGAAGCAGAGGGTGCTTACAATGCTGCAAAGCTAGTTTTTTCTAGCTGTACCTTTTGATGTTTTGTCAGCTGGCTTATGATATCATTCTGAGTTCTAGCTTTATTAACCCTTTCCTCTCCATCTTCTGGGTCGGGAATTCTTTCTGGTGTGAGCCTGCTCTTGACTACAGGCAATAAAGGGATTCTTAATCCATCCATTTTTGTGTGTCCACCTGTGACTTTCAGGGGTACATTATTATGTGACCTAAAGAACAGTTTTCATTTTAAAAATATTTATGTGTGTGTGTGTGTGTGTGTGTGTGTGTGTGTGTGTGTGTGTGTGTCAGAGGGCACTGTGTGTCCCTGTGGAGGACCAAGGGTGATTTTAGGACTCATCCTGGATTGCTTCTACTTCCTTCTTGCTTAGCTCTGGGATTGTTCAGGCGCTGCCCACCGGGACCGGAAGTGCAGGCCTCCGCGGATTTTGCCTGGCATTTTTATGTTGGACCTGGTTTCTGAACTCAGGACCTTCTGCTTAGGAGATCTGTCTCAACCCCTGAGCCATCTCTCTAGGCCAGTTTTTTTTTTTTTTTTTTTTTTTTTTTTTTAATATAAGGTCTCCCGTGGCTGCAAAGATCAGGCTAGCATTGAACTTGCAGCAATTCTCCTGCCTCAGCCTCCCAAGTGCTGGGATCACAGCCTGCACACCCCACATGTGCACATGCACATATGTGGAGGCTAGAGGCCCACGCTGGGGACCATTCTTCAGAAGTTGTCCACCTCATTTCTTGAGACAAGGTCTCGCCCTGGGACTCTAGGCTCATCGGCCAGCGAGCCTTGGGGACGTCTGTCTCCTGTCCAGCGTTGGATTACAATGCTTGGCTTTCATGTGGGACCTGTGGTCCTCATGCTTGTTCGGCAGGCGTTGACACTGCCCGAGTGATCTCATCAGACCCCCCTGAAGAAGTTTTGAGATGTAGAAGATCCTTCATGCTTGTATATTCGAGATTCCCTTCGGTGGGCGGCTCTCCTCTTCAGCATGCTGGGCGGGGTCTAGCCTTGACTGACAACACGCTCAGCCAGTAGAATATACCTAGAAGGCGGGCCTGCTAATTGCTTCAGGCCAACTGAAGCCAAGAGATCTCCGAATTCTGTAGTTTTGTCTTAAAAATTTCATGAGATTTGTATTCCTCGGTTTAAATATGAAAGTATATAAAAATAACTCTGGTTCTTTTTTGAGGCAGGGTCCAGTAGCCTTGAACTGCGGATCCTCTTGTCTCTTAGAATCCCAAATGCTAGCACTACACCATCTCAGCTGACTTTGTAATTTTTATTTTTACTCTTCATAGAAATAGTAGTTATTGGGGCTGGAGAGGTGGCTCAGGGGTTAAGCCTCTGCCTTGCAGGCGGAAGGTCCTGAGTTCGGATCCTTGACCCCACGTATAGACGCCGGGTGGAAGCGGGGGCGGCCTGCGTTTCTGCTCCTGGTAGGACCGAGCCTGTGAATCCCGGGGCAGAGTAAACAAGGAGAAGGTGGGGGCGTCCATGGTGGTTCCCAAATTCGTCCATGGTTCTACACACACATACATACACACACGCGCACACTCGCACAATTGAATAAATAAATAATAATAATAAAAATTTAGAAATAGTAGTTATTATTACTGTCAGTACTTACCATGTGTCAGGAACACACTGTTTTCATTATCACAACTCTTAGAAGGACTGGTGCCCCATTTCACAGATGAAGACATTGAGTGTCAGAACCTGAGCTCATATGTCCAGGAAGGTCTTTACCCCAAGTCCATAGCCTATAAAGTTGGGTCCATGAATCCCAAGGCCAAGCATTGAAGCACACTGCATAACGGCTCTTCTTACTATAGATTTCTAGTATGTATTTTTACTGTATTTTAGCTTATTCTTCAGACAGTTCTAATGTATATTTTAAAATCATATGACAAATAAGCTAAAATTAATCTAACCAGTAGCCAAGAGTTTGAAGGAGTCTGAGAACTAGATTTCCAATCTTCCCACCCGGGGTTCAGGAAAACCAGAACAGAATGTTAACTCTCTTCTCAAAGGAACTGTGGAAGAGCACAATGCAGGTGTGGACAGAAATCATGGGGTTCCCAAGTCAGAATCTGATCTTGGCGCAGTCACTCTGGACTCCATGGGACCCCACACAGGAGAGAGGCTAAGCTGCGCATGCTTGGCTCCTGGTCCCCTAAACATCAACCAACTCACAGGCATGTCCACCTCCTGGACCACGTGTGGCTAGGATGATTATGAATGCAGCCCAACACAGAACCACAAGCTTACTTAAAAGATAATGAGATTTTTTTTTTCTGCATTTGTTTCATGACTCAGTTGAAAGTTTTTAAATGTGAACTTTGTTGATGACGACGTACTGTCATGTCATGATGTTAAGAGCTTGGACATACCTGAGAGAATTCTGTCCTTAGGGATAGAGGGCAGGAGGGCTACACTATGGGTCTTCATGCACATGGATGGGAATACAAGGCACAGGTGTGAATGCCCCCCCACCTAACATACTTCCTGGTACAGATTATTACAGAAACACATCTTACATTATAACAGATACAGCTCTTGTTCATTTTTGAGACTGGGTTTCACTTTGTAGCCCAAACTGGCCTCAGTACTCATCTGCCTCTGTGTTGGGACTAGTCAGGGGCCACCATGTCCGCCAGAATGTTTTAAGGGTGCTAATCTCTGTCAATCTGAGGAGGGGAAGTTGAGAAATCTGCATTTTCACACGTTTCCTGACAAATGACTAGGAATACTGGAGAGTCATTGAGTGGAACCTGTGATTGCAAGACACGGAGGAATCGATCACATGGAGACTAATGAAACTTCAAGCCAGAGAAGGCATCAAAAACCTTGAGCCCAGAAATCAGTGAAAGATACGAACCTTGGGCATGCGACTCACTGATTTCTTGGCAAGGTAAGTGGTATGCACGCAGGTGTGACAGCTGGATCACACTAGGCACGACTTTCCCAAGGCACGTAAGACATTGAGCGTGCTCCCTGAGGCTGCTGATAAGACATGCAGTCCCCAGGTTTGGTAGGTTCTCTGACTAAGGCTCAGTTCAGATGGACCCTCACACCAAACACTTACCATGGACAGCCCTAAGCTCCCATGGTCTGGAAGAGCCGGGTGAACTTGCTTCACCGGGGTCCAAACAGTTCCTTCTGTTGGAATTGAGACTCATGTATTCATGGCATTATCCCGAAGCAAGATCTGGTGGGCCACTGTACTTGTTCAGAGGTTTTCTCTGCAGAAGGAAGAGTATGTCACTCTTTAAAGTTCTTCTGTCAGAAAGGTCTGCTGGTTTTCCCTCCTTGGGAAGATGAGCTGGTAGTGTGAAATCACTTAAAGATTCCTGAGTGGATCAAGGCGGGGGGGGGGGTCCATGTTGGGGGAGTACCTCAATTGTGTCTAGAAATTTTTTTTTTTTTTGTATGTGTGTGTGTGTGTGTGTGTGTGTGCACGAGCGCACAAGAGGGCATTTGAGTCTGTGTGTGCCTGTTAAGGTCCAAGGGTAACTTCAGGAATCATCCTAGATTGTTCTACCACCTTATGGCTTTGCCTGGGGTTTCCCAGGCTCTGCCTTCCAGGGATAGAATTACAGTCTCCTGGCATTTCCATCTGGCATTTTTACATGGGATCTGAACTCAGGTTTTTTTTTGTTGTTATTGTTGTTGCTGTTTTTGCTTGAGAGGCAGACTTTAACCCCTGAGCCATCTCCCCAGGCCTATCTTTGGGAGATTAATAAACACCTTTTGGTAGCAGGTGACTCATGATGTCTGCAGCCCAACCCTGGCTGCATGCTAGCCCGTTTGCCCACCAGCAGGTAATGTCTGTAGGAGTTGCAGACTCCCATGGGGGACACCCTGCTGTAAACGTAAGGAGCTTCCCTTTGGTTTCTGGACATTGCAGTTCAAAGAAGGGCAAGCCTTGGTTGGGCTTCTTGGTAATGCCCAAAGAGCTTGTGTGCACTTCTCTGATGGCAAAGACCCCTGAACCCGGAAGCCAGGGCAAATGAAACACTCACACCTCTATGTTGACAATGAAGCTTGAAACCAGTCAAGCACTTTATTAAAAAAAAAAAAAAAAAACAACAAACAAGTCTAATGGTATACAGTCTACATGCTACAACTAGTTGTTCGTCCCCCTCCCCCTCACATTACACCTGTGGGAAACAATTCACCACCAGAATCGGTCAGTCAACTGAAGGTGTGAGAAGGGCTGAGAACCCAGAGGTCCCCAGCACTGTCCAATGAGCAGACGCACACGGGTGGGTCATGCTGCTGTCCACTCCTGGAGGACATCAGAAATGACCCAGGTCCTTGATGGCTTCCTTGTCACAGGAATGTGACCTTTAGCTAAGGTGACCATGTTGATCATCACCCCGTAAGTACAAGAGGCGCTTGCTCCTCACAATTACAGGGCACAAAGGCAGAATACGGACACCTCCGCTGCATTGGAATTGCTTATTGCTGTAAAGTAAGCCAGGTGGGCACCGCTGCTTTTAACAGAGGAGGCGTGAAAGCGAAGGCTGCTGAAGATGGTACCGTGGTATCGTTTTTTTTTTGAAAACAAAAACTGGGCCTCTCATCCTGGACAAGATGGAAATGGGGAGGAAGATGGAGCACCGAGACACAGCGAGGGGCCTCGGCTGGACAGCACCAGGACCAGACGCCACTCCACGGAGCAGGGTGGTCCAGTCTGTGGGAAGGTCGCCCAGAAGTTGGTCCACGAGCAGGTGAGGAGTATGAACCCTCTGTTTTAATAGCAGATCAGCCTGGGGTCAGTCTGGCTGCTAGAACCTTCCCCGAGTTAGGAGCAGTTCTTCTGGGTCAAGGCAGGGTGGTGTCTTTGTGTGGCGGTGAGCAGGCCAGTTGCAAGGTGGGCAACTGAAGGGAGACGTGGGGCCAAGTATGCTGCCCTGAGATGCGCTTCGGCCCTCGATGTAAACGATTCCCTGCCCATTTAGGCCTCACAATCCTCTGACTTCATAGGTAATCTTTGGTGTACAGTAGGGAGTGTATGCCTGCGGTGTACAAAAAGCCCTGCTTAGACAAGCAGTCAAGGAGTCGAGACCGCCACACACCGTCCAAGAGAAGGCTTCCCAGGATCACGCTCCCTCAACGCTTGGTGCTCGACCACAAGGGAAGGACAGAAGATAAGCCGCGAGTCACATTCTTTATCTGCGATGCTGGGGATGGGACCCGGGGCCCACACGCTCCAGGCCAGTGCTGTGCCGCTGAGGGGCAACCCCAGCTTTGTCCTTGATGTCCAGCCACCAGCCAGTTTCTTCTGCACACTCCTTGCAAACACTTGGCGAGAGACGCTCAACTATCCTTCTTACATCTTGGGGGGGATTTAGCACCTGTTCTGTAACACTTTTCCATAGTTTGCACCTGCTACTGAAGTCTTCGGTGGCATCTGAACATCTAGGGTCAAGAGCTTTGTCACAGAAACCAATTCTATGGAGTAGCGGCCCTGGAGGCAGAGGCTTAAAATGACTGTGGAAAGCCTGGTATGAGTTCTAGTGACTTCCTGGGAAGGCGGGACATGAAGTGCTTCTAGATGGAGCTCAGCTCTCTCCAGGTATTGACGTGTGACAATGGCATGAACCTACCAATAGAAAGATGGATTCTGGGCAAAAGTCCTATTTCATGAAGTTCATAAAGTCAGGTTATCCAGGGGTCTGGTGGTACTAGGGGTAGTGGAGCACATGCTCTTAAGCAGGGGCAAAAGAGAAACCCCCTTTGCTCACTCTTGAGGCCACACTTGGGCTGTGATCAATGTTTGGTCAGGAGGTTGTAAGAAGGACACCTGAATTCAAGAGTTGCTTCAATCAGTACTCTGCAGAGTCCATATGTAGCTTCTATGGGCATGGAGAAGAACACTACTTGATGAGCTGGATGTGTGACTTTACCCTCTGTACCCAAACTCCGTTACTACATATGAGGGCTGATCCTTCTCCCCTCATAGGACTGATCTTTTGTCACCTCTTGGGGATGTGTGAGAACTAGTTGGACAAGGAGACAGGACAAGGCTGGCCTGCTCAGTGCACTATAACACTGCTACTGTGGCCCAGGATGTTTCTCCAAGGCAGAGATTCCGGAGAGTTCTGCAAATGCCCCCTGGACTGCTCCCAGAGTCCCAGATATTGTAAAGCCAAGTTCCAGGCAAGGGCAGCTAGGAGAATTGCCGCTGTCCAGATCCCAGCACTTCCACTTGTCCGGGGCAGTGTCTACCACTGTAGCTGATGGAGATGCCCACGGGCATGGTGAGGAGCGCACGTGACCAGAGAAAAGGAGAGCGAACAGCGCGCATGCGCCTTGCCCACCTGCAGCTGGCCTCAGAAGGATGACAGGGAAGACCAAGCCATCTGTCCGCGGAAAGGCAGGCCTGCCTGTCCATCCTCAGCTCACCTCTGGGGGAGGAAAAGCGGCGAGGATGTCTTCAGGGGAGTCGGCTGACAAAACTCGAAGTTCACAGTCAGGGATGGTGCCTCATACATCCTGGTCTACTTAGCACCTACTACATAGGAGTGCTCACAAAAGTACCCCTGAGAGGTCACTGCGAGCCAAAAGTAAATCAGAAAAAAAAAAATTTCCTCCTTTCAAAAGGTTGGCAAACCCTGTAATGCAGGTTTGCAAAAGCTATTTAGGCCAATGTTCACGCAGCGGGCTTTGAAGAGGAAGACAACACTTTCTCCTCTCCCCCTGGTTGCCCCCCCCCCGAGATCTTGGACGTAGACTAAGCAAAACTGCTCTGCAGGGGGGAGATCACACCTGTTTCAGTATTAGGGAGTGGGGGGGAGTATTGAGCAGGCCGAGTAAGTAAGTCATTGTGGGTCGGGAAGCAGCCAGAGACTGTGGGACATGGGGAGGAGTGGGATTGGGGGTGTGCAGAAGAGGCCTGCTTGCATAAGATCTTTGGCACTGCAGAAGACGCGAGCATTCTGGGAAAGCTGGCTTCCCGCTTCTAAAGCGCAGCTGTGCGCCAGCTTGGGAGTGGGAGGTTCCTGGGCAGGTGGTGGGACAGAGCAGGGCTGGCAAAGGGGATGGACTCCGCTCTCTCAATCCCAAAATCTCTTTCCCAGGAAGCCCGTTCACTGGGCTGGGAGCGAGAAATCTGGGTCCCAGTTCTAGGCCCGCAATGGCTAAGGGGACTTAGTCAGTTTTCAGTGAACCGCGCGTCAGTCAAGACAGAAGGGCCACACTGGACTTGACCCAAGGAGAGGGCAACCCCCAAAACACAAAGACAAACCCCAGAGCTGTCCAGCCGGCAGTGATGGCAGCTGGGGATAGGCTGGGCAGGGCCCTGGCTGCCCGTCTGTCCCTGGGCTACTGTTGCTCTTGGTTTAGCAGAGACCCAGCTAGTCACCAGAGCTAGTCAACACACAAGGGCTGTTGTCTCAACAACCTTTGTCCCCTTCAGTGGCTACCAGCCTCTGTGCCAGCTGCCAGGATCTGGGGGACACCTTGCCCTGGAGCAGCAGCTGTGAGCCCTGTCCTCTTACTACACCGTGAGCAAGTCCCCTGGTCACCTGCCCCATGACCCGTCGACTTCCATCTCTTTGCTCACTTACCTCCTGCAAGGAGAGGAACCCAGGAGTTGCCCACAGAGCCCAAGTTTCCTCATCTAGAATACAGTACAATGGAACAAGGAAGTGTGGGCGAGGGTTAGAATGTGAACACGAGATACCAGGGGTGTGGTTTGGGACCTACTTGGCAAAGGAGCGTCCATAGCTGTCTGCCTTGTGGAGCCCCTAATTCGAGCAAACTTGGAGACGTGTTCTGGGTAGATAAAAATGAAGAGCTCCAAGGGTGGGGGTGACGAAGGTGGGCAGGGATTCTCATTTCAAAGTCCTGGGGGGATAGGAGTCTGCAGCCCCCAAGACAGAAAACGGAAAGTAGGATGGTCCAGAAGACCTCCAAGATCACTTCTGGGGTAACTGCATCAGTTGAGCCTTAGAAGCTGACGGCCACGAAGCCTTGCGGCCCAGGACCTTGCAGGGGATTGGCAACCGAGCTGAGTCCCCGTGGGTGCGGCTCTTCCAGGGACTAGACGTTCTGGAAACAGAGCGAACGAAGTCACTGGGCTTTCAGAAGCAGGGAGACGCCAGAGGAAGCCATCACGGGCTGGGCAGCTGTCCGTGCACGTAAGGCAGGGATGCTGACACAGATTTCTACCTAGCGAGGGCCGTGGCTCTGCAGCCTTGTGGCGATGCCATGCCATAAGGATCACCCTCAAGCCGCTGGACATCTCTTCCGGGCGTTCTGTACCAGCGTCCTCCCTGGAGACTGATAAATTAAGATGCATATTAAATATATGGAGGAGGCCGACAGGAGCAGCGGGGCCTCTGGGCAGGGTGGGGGGAGGCTACGGTTTCTTCCGGAGGTAGTTGGAAGGAATCCAGCCTTCCCAGGAAGGGGCCCCGCTGAGGACCCGGCACAGCCACCAGCCACTGCTGTTCTTCTCCCGAACTTCGAACACCGTCCCTTCCTGGAAGCTGCTGGTGTCTTCATCGCCTTCAAAGTTGGCCACAGCCACATACAGCGAGTCCTTGGTGCTATCGGCATTGGAAAAGGAGGACGCTTTCTCCCTGTTGTCTCCTGTCTTGCTGGGGATGCGTGGCCCCAGCCCACCTTTGTTGCGTGCATCATCTTGGCCCACCGAGGAGTTGGCCAGGAAAGGCTTGGCTTTGGGAGGGACGAGGAGGGCCCGGCCCGGGGAAGGAACTGCCCTGCTTTCGCTGGCTTCGTGCTGTGGCCCTCGGACCTCTGGGAGGGGTCTGGATGACAACGGTGATGAGGTTTTCTTGGGGGGGGGTGGTCTCCGGGGTGGGACCACAGGTCTCTGCTGGCTGAGCTCTTGGACGGACACGGGCCCGGGATCGGTGGTCTTGGCTGGCCTCGGAGGGGCCGCTCTGCAAGACATCATCTCCTTGGGACTGAACCCCTCCTGTCTTCCACAGCAGTCCTGGGCGCGGCCAGGTACCTCCCCTGGGAAGAAGCTTCGGTTGAAGGCCGAGTCTTGGCCCCCTGCAGTCTGGTGGTTCTCCCCCTCCAGTAAGGATTTGTCCTGGGACTTGGCAGGCCTGAGCTTGCTCCTGAGGTTGCAGATGTCCACTTGGTCTTCACTCTGACTGGACTCTGTCCTGGGGGAAGGGGTTGGTTTGGGCCGAACCTGAGGTCTGGGCTTCACGAATGGATTCTGGGGAGCGGCTTCTGGCTTCTCCTCAGGTGGTTCAGCCTTGGACTTGGAGATGGGTCGCAGGTTGGGTTTCTTCACTTCCTTGGCCGATACCTTGTGACCACACTCCAGCCCCATGTCGTTTCTCAACTGGAACGGCTTGCTTTTGTCAGGCTTGGGTTCTGGCTTCCTGCCGTCCCGGGCCGGAGGGCCGTGCTTGGCTGGAATCATGGGCAAGATCATGCCAGGAGGCTTGGGGGAGGAGCCCCGGAGCTGCTCCATCTTCTGCCTCTCCCTCTCCAGCAGCTCCCCTTCCGACTTGATGATGGACTCTTTGCGGGGAGGGAGGCTGGGCTTCTCCTCCTGGGCAGGGTCTGAGATCTCCTCGTAGCCCGCGGAGGCAGACAGGTCTGAGGATGCCTTTCTCGGGCCCTCCTTGCCCCCTTTCCAGTCTTTGGACCAGAGCATTCCAGAGTCCACTGCACCGTGTGGGGCCTCGGGCAGGGGGCGGGAGGGACCCACGGCTTCACTGTTCTCCATGGCAACCCCATCTCCCAGCCGAAGCTGGGCCACCTCGTGGGGCAGGGGAGCCAGGAAATTGGGCCTAGAAGCGTTGCTGGTCTTCTTGTACTTGTCGATGAAGGTTGCGGGGGCCCAGCCTTCTTTATCCTCCATCTGAATGTACCACCAGCCGCTCAAGCTCTTCTCGATCACCTAGAAGGGACAGAAGCAGGGGGCTTAGAAGGCGTGGTACCAGGGTCTGGGGTCCAGAATGTCATCACATGCACGCTAAGAACTATGCTGTCACCCCGCAGGCTATCTCCTGGACCAGCTACTGTGCTGGACCAGCTACGGATACTATGCGCTGGGACATCTTACGTGAGAGTGGATTCTGGTCCAATGTTTTTGTTGTGTGCTTGAGACGAGATCTCACTGTGTGCCCAGGCTGGCCTCTAAGTCCTAGGCTTAAGCTATCCTCCTGCCTCAGCCCCCTGAGTTGCTGGGATTACAGGTGTGCACTATCCAGCAGGTTCCAGTCCACTTTTGGACTGTGGGAAGATGCTGCCAGCACCTCAGGACGTACTAGGCTTGAGACATTTGCTGATGCCCAGCCCCCCTCCACCCAAGGCACTGACTCATCTTCCCTTCTGGGAGGTGGGAAGCTGGTCTGTAGGACCCACGTCAGCCGCAGGTCAACTCGCATGGGTTACTGGTACCATCTGCCACAAGGCTAAAGAAGTATAAGACGGGATCACAAGATGGCCGAGTGGGTAAAGCAGCCAGTGAGCGAGACTGGCAACTGAGTTCCATTCCCAGAGTGCAATGGTGTGAGGGGAGAACTGATTTCCGAAAGATGTCTTCTGGCCTCCATGTATGTGTCACAGCATGCATCCTCTCATAAATAAGTAAAACATTAAAAAAACAGAAGTACAATGCAAAAACCACCTAGAGGAAAAAGTGCCTTGACTTGGCTTCTTTGTTGGAACAACAGATAGAGTAGTTGGTATCTGCAGCAGCACGACGCATACCAGACGCTAATCTTTCAACACACTGAGGGCAATGAAATGCTGTTTACACCCTGTGAAACCGAGGCCAGTAGACTGCATCTCCTTCTGGGATACAAACCCATCAAGTGGAATGGGGGTGGCATTGTTGATTGAGACATTATACTTCTTGTGTCTTTTTGGTTCAGTGTCATATGGAAAAATTCTTGTGAGTGAAAGGTGTAAAAAGGTATGTTAGGTTGAGTGACGATCCCCAAACTTGCATGCAAAGTTTTAACCTTCAGTACTTCCAAATGTCTCTGCATTTGGATAGGGCCTTTAAAGAGTACATCAGGTTCAAATGGGCCGTAATGGTGGGCCCATGTCCACTATGACCAATGTCTTTGTAGGAAGAGGAGACTTGGAAATGAACATGCGCTAAGGGGCTGTAGTATGAAGACACGGCAAGGTGGGGTCCAAGGAGAATGGCCTCAGGAGAAACCAGCCCTGCTGACACGCCGATCTAGAACCATCTCCAGAACCACGGGACCATGAGTCACTGTATCTGACACACGAGACTATGGTATTTTGTTACAGTGGTTCTAGCAAACTAATAGGATGTGCTTCCCAGGCAAGTTCTGTAGACAGGGGACCTGGTACAATGACCTTTCTGTGGGTAGGAGACAGGAATCCCATTCTACAAACAGAGCAGAGACTCGGGAGAGCCCAGAGACTAGGCAAGGATCCCATAGAGAGTGAACAGTTGCAGGAGGGAATGGAAGGTGGGCAGCTTCAGCTCTGAGTATTGCCAGACCCTGCTTCCCAGAAGGAGGCCTGCTTTGGTAGGGACCATGCCTGGCCCGAGAAACTGCTTGCAGCGGTCACAAGGGCTGTTGGCCTGGCTGGAGGGAAAGCAGCCACACACTCTGCACCGGAAGAGCCAGCTCTGGGGCTTGCAGTCCTGGCTTCAGGCGTGGGCAGTCTACCGCTTGAATGACGACAGCAGTAACACCCACAGACGAGGGCTGCGTGATGCCCACCTGGGTGACTACACATGACAGCCCTTGGCAGATACCCCCGCAGAGGCCTGATCAGCAGAAGGCAAGACGGAGGTTTTGTTAAACTGACTTTGAAAACGATGGTGGCAGAAGCACTGGTCATGTATGTTCTTACTCATGAATTATGGGAGTTTTTGTATATAGGAGTCAAATGGCATGAATAAAAGCAAACACGAGGTCACAGGAATAAGAGGGAAAAAAAAGACCCAGGTTTAAGTCTAGACAGACCCTAGTTCAAATCCCTGCTCCACCATTTACTAACTTAGGCAAGAGATCTGCCCTGCTCCTGAGTTTGGGCACCTCACCTGTAAGATAGGCTGATGATATTGACCTCTTGGGTCTTCTGTGAAGGTTAGTTACCAAGCAGGTGAGGTGCCCACACCATCACTAGTACCACCAGCTCCACGCCATTTGACAACCACGTGTGAAGGGGAAACAATCCGGACAAAGTGGAGTCTCTCCGGTAGCCAATTGGGCAATGGAAATGACGTGGGGAGGAGCAGCAAGGAGGCGGGGGGGGGGAAGGAATGGGGGGGACAGAACTTGGGAGGGAGAGGAAAGCAGGGGAAGGGAAGTGGGCAAAGCTCTGCTTCCTGCTAGGGTTCTGGGGGCCAGCTCCTCGCTTGGTCAGCTGTGGCAAAGACAGAGGGAAAAAGCTAGACAAGACAATGGTTCTGTTTGCACCAGGGCCCAGGGGCAGACTCTTCAGCACCTCCAGAAAATGCCAAGGACCCATAAAGACCTGCTCCCGATGTCAACACACTGTTCATGAGATCCAGCAGTGTCTGGCGGACCCCTAAACATTCTGAGTTCAGGGTGGTAGAACTTACAGCTCCAACACTACTCTGTTTTGATAGAAACTACTGGAAATTCATCATCAAAGGCTATGTGTGTGTGTATCCATAACCCCACACTCAGCCCAGAGCTGGGGATCAAGCCCAGGGTCTGTGCATACTACTACTGAGCTGTGTTTTCTTTTTTCATTGTTTGAAACAGAAATTTATTCTCAGAATAATGTATAGAAGCACAGGTTGAGGCTACTTCCAGGAGTTTCCTTCCCTTTCTTTTCCTCCTCCCCTCTCCTCTCTGAATGCCAGAACACAGTTGAAGGAAACATTGAGCTGTGTTTTTTGTCCATAAAGGTTGTATCTTAAAAGATATGGGGTGGGGGGCTGGAGAGGTGGCTCAGGGGTTAAGCCTCTGCCTTGCAGGCGGAAGGTCCTGAGTTCGGATCCTAGACCCCACATATAGACACTGGGTGGAAGCGGGCGCGGCCTGCGTTTCTGGTCCTGGTAGGGCGGAGCCTGTGAATCCCGGGGCAGAGTAAACAAGGAGGAGGTGGAGGCGTCCATGGTGGTTCCCGAATTCGTCCGTGGTTCTACACACACACACATACATACACACACATACATACACACATGCGCACACATGGATACAAGCACAATTGAATGAATAAATGAATGAATGAATGAATAAATAAATAAATAAAAAAGAAGAGCTCTTGGAATCAGGCATTGTAAATGATGAGAAAAGAACAGATTGGAGGGTTGAAGATGGAGCATCGAATCCTAAGAGTGCAACACAGGGGTCTGATGGCAACACGCAGGGTGAGCCACAACATGCAGCCAGAAATCCCGCCATCTACTCAGTAAGTTTCTAGAATGAAAGACTAGTGGTCAAGGATGCAAAAGTGGAGAATTACAGGCCTACCATGTGCCCGACAGGGTAAAAATACGCCACTTTATATGTAGGCACACGTTTGAGAACTTTCAGTCTTAGAGAAAGTGAGGCCCTCGAAGACGCAGCCTCAGAATCACCGGCCGGCGCTGCCACGGTGACACCAGACCCGGGGAAGGGAGCAGTGTGAGATCGAGCCAGGGAGATGGCGTCTGGGATTCAGTCGGGGTGGGGGGGGGGAAGAAAATCACACCGACTTTCAGGTTGCCAAAAATTCACGTCCAGAAGCGGGCGCTTCCCTTAGCGCAGGACACATATCCAGCTCCCGTGGAGGCCAACAATGCACGGGGAAGTTCAGAAACGGATGCCAATCAGCTGCGGCTTCCTGGAGGAGCTGGGGTTTAAAGAATGGGTTGGACCTTGCAGGGCTGAGAGCAGCTCGCCTTGCCAGCCTCCACAGTAAGGCAGAAGAAGATGCAGGCTGTTCCCGGGAGAGAGGCGAAGTGACTGGTGGAAAGAGGGCTGAAAAGTAACACGGGATCAATGACCTCATCCCAGGAAGAAGTCAGGAGCGTGCAATTCCCGTCGGGTTAGGATATAAGGATCCAGCATCCGTAATTCGGAAACCCCAAATGCTTTCCTCTAACATCTGAAAATCAGAGAGACACCAGGAAGCTGCTGGGACCTGTACTTACTCGGGCATCCGATGGACAGAGATCAAGAGGATGCTCAGAAAATGTGCACAGCTGTGACTTCCATTCTCACTGAGGTAGGATGCTCTGTGGCAGGCTCAGAAGTCCCTACTGATACTGCCGCAAGGCACAGAAGAAACCCATAAGCCAGGGGAGCTGATGGAAGATGACCATGTCGGAACCTGGACTTGATGGACAGCCGGTCTGGCAGTTTCCTACCCTGGGAGGGGCTCTGACCACAGGGTCTAGTTCTCAGTGTTACAACCACATGGGAGAATTGATCAATTCCATAAACACCAAGAATCTGCTATAAGCCAGTCTTGGCACTGGAGACACTATGAACACAAACAAAATCCGGGTTCCCAGGAGCGTGTGCTTCCAAACAGGCAGGATAGACTATAAGCCCCATCTAATCACTGACCCACCCGAGCAGTGAGCTGGAGGTCCTAAGATGAAGTCCCAGGCTCTGGGAGCTCAGAGGAAGGAGAAAGCGCTCACTGCAAAGGTGACTGGGAAAGGTATCGGCAGTGGCAGGTAGGCAGACAAAAGGGACAGAACGGATATCTAGAATCTTCCCCTTATGGGAATCCACCCCTACTATACAGACAAGTACGAGGTGATACTAGAGCTGGGGTCAGGCTTGCAGATGAAGGACTCTGGGGTACAACCACTTCACCCCTACTCTCCCTATTTCATCATCTGTCAAATGGGCAGCATGTGTGATGCACCTAAGAAGCTTAAGGTGGGCAAAGAGGGAGACAGGACCCCCGACGCTGCTGTGGCCCTTGTCTGTTGGCAAGTGATCAGTTTTCCTCCTTCTTTCGGTCTTATCTGAGATCCAGCAACCAGAAGGTGCGGTGGGCTGGTCAAAGCCAGAGGATCATTTTGCAACCAATATGTGCTATTGGCATTCTGAACAGACGGGCCTGGATAGGTCAGACCCCCCTCCCCCCTGCTTCCTCTTGGAGAAAAGTCTGAATGAATCCAACTTAAGGGGAAGGAGAAGGAAAATAAAAAGTTGAGGGGCCATTGGCACCACATGAATCTATGCAACCATCCAGATTCGAGGGCAGACCCACCAAACTGCTGGAGGACGGAGGTACAGACGCAACGCTGTGGAGGGGTTTGCTCTGGCTCTCACAGGGAACTCACTGTACGGCAGAAGCTGAGTGTTAACTAGCTCCAGTTCTGCCCGCTTCCCCTTCAACTTCCAGCCGCCATCTTTTCTTTCTTCCAAGACCAAGCCCCTTGATCTGTTCTCCCCCCGCCCCGCCCCATCAATTCCATCTTCCACGTCCTGTGATCTGGTTGACGGTCTCATCTCTCTGCCGATCACTCTTTCAGGTACCAGTGACCCCTTTCCTGTGCCATGAACACGATCCCTGTGACTTCTTCCAAATGCTTCGCTATCTCAGTGCAGGGCTCTTGCCTGGCACTGCTCACAATGACTTCGCTCTCCAACATGCAAAACCCAATCAGGCAAACCAATGCTCCCGTGGTCCACAGCATTCCCCGACTCCATTCTGGACTACTTGTTGCCTGTCTGACCTGGTCTCCGATGTCAGTTTCCAACGTCAATGAGGGCTTCCCTCAGTCCTTTCTGCCCCTACTTCCTCCTGGCCCGTTATCCACAATTTCCATTTATATCAACAGAACTCACTCTGAAGCACTTTCAGCTGCACATTCACACATCCAAGTGCCCATCAACAGTGGCATCAGGGTATTGGGGGCAGCTTTGCTTTTTCATTTATGTTAAACTCAAGATTCTTTCCCAAGTCCTGCTGAGATGGCATCTTAAATACCCCTGCATCTTTCCATGCCAGGCATGCGGCACACGTGTGCATCTCAAGTGACCATTCTGGGATTTTCCCGTAACGGGTTTAAATACAGCTTGGAATCCCCCCAAATCCCAACCCTCTGGTTCTTGACTCAGACAACAGCAAAGAGAAAATGGAAAAGAATTTTCCTCTTCTGACACATGAAGATGCGTCAACACCCTTAGAAGCAGAGACACGGGGAATTTTATGGTCTCTTGGGCTCCAGTGGGCAGAGAGCACAGTGGAGGGGACCTGGGCTTAGATGGTGCCTGTCAGGGCTGCTGGCAAGCTGGAGAAGGGAGGGGAGAAGGGAGTCTCAGGAGGGTCTCCTGGAGAGGGCTGGGCAGTGGTGCCCACTGAGCTGGCTGTTACGGGACCACTAGAGTTGGGTTCTTTAGACAGAGCAGGTGAAGACGGACATTCCAAGGGCTGAGACGTGCTTCACACACACACACACACACACACACACACACACACACACACAGCAGGTGCTCCTTGAATCCCAGCATCCCTTGGCATCTGAATGGAGGCTGGTACTTACACCGTGGGCTGCTCAGGTCCTGCGATGCTTAATCTCAATGGTCAGCTTGATAAAATCTAGTATCAGTTGGGAGGCAGGTCTTGGGCATGCCTGGGGGATTATTTTGATTATGTTACTCAGTGGGGGAAGGCCCGCCAGTACGGGTGGCACTAGTCACCCCCCGGCTCGGATCAGCACTGTGTAAGTGGAGAAAGGGAACTGAGCGGTAACAGGCATCCATTGCTCTCCATCTCCAGAGTATGGGGGTGACGTGACCAGGTGCTTCAAGCTCCTGTTGCCTTGACTTCCCGGCCAGGATGGACTGAACCTTGACCTGTGAGCCAAACCATACCTTCCTCCCATAGGTTGTCAGGGAATCTTATCGCAGTGACAGGAAAGAAAGTACAACGAAGTGTCTTAAATAGAATAGCATTATCTTGCATATGGCCCACATCCTCCTGCCTGTCAAATCATCTCTGCCTTATTCATAATGCCTATGAGATATGAGTGCTATATAAATAGCATACGTAGGGGTTATATGTATTGTTGAAGGAATAATGACAAGCAAAAATGTCCCTATGTGCTCTGCAGAGATGCTTTTTATTTTTGTTTGTTTGTTTTTAAAGATTTTATTTATTAACTCATTTGCGTGTGTGTGCGTGTGTGTGTGTGTGCGTGTGTGTGTGTGTGTGTGTGCGCGTGTGTACATGTATGTGTGTGTGTCGCTGTGAAGGACCAAGGGTGACTTCAGGAATCACCTTGGATTGCTTCTACCTCCTTTTTGCTTCGTCTGGAATTTCCCAGGTTCGCCCGCCATGGCTGGAAGTACAGCCCACCACCGTTTCTACCAGGTGGGACCTAGGAACCAAACTCAGGACCTTCTGCTTGTGAGGCAGAGTCTTAACCCCTGAGCCATCTCTCCAGCCCCTATCTTTTCATTTTTAATGTTGGCTGGACTGTGTTGGTCTCAGAGACGAATAGATTTAGTCTCTCGTCTTGTGGCAGGATGAGTGGCGTCTGGCCAGGCACACTCAGCAGAGTGAAAGTAGGGATGCCAGTGAGCAGATGAGCTGCTTCTGCCGGGAGGCATTTTTGGTGGTTTCTGATCCCTGCTTCTTGCTGCTATGCTATTATCCTCAGGCTTTCTTGGGAGCATGGGAAACACCTTTCAGCTCTAAGCTCACGAAGACAAAACACGAGAAAAGAAAGGATGCGTGAGGGCTTTATCCACAGATCAGAGCAGACAGGCAGCGAGGAGCAGGAGAGGAGAGCTGGGAGGGAGGGAGTGATGGAAGATGAAGACACGCCAGTCGCATGACCATGTATTGTACAAGTTCTTGGAAATGTCCCAAAGAGGCAAATATGAGTCAGAAGGGCTGGGGGAGGGGCTGAGCTGGCCGATAGGGTTTCTGCTAATGGGTAAAGTAATTAAGACTGGTGGTAATGATCTCACAACCTGTGGATGTAAGAAACCTTTCAATTTTACCCTTCTAGTCAGGACAGTCTGGTATGGGAAGTACATCTTAAGAAAACCATTCCCCTCATCCCTCCCACACAGAAGGAAGTAGAAGGGAAGCCAGGAACGGGGGGGGGGGGGGGGGAGGGGGTGAGGGTAACAGGAGCGAGCGCATGAACTCACCTCAACCTTCAGGCCAGCCTGGAAGCTGATGCCGTCCGGGATGGTGGTCTGGAACTCGGCAATGGTGTAATACTCTTCTTCCACCTGGGGCGGGATGGGGGGCTTCGGCAGGTTGAGGCCTCGAGGCTGCAAGGATGACACACAGGAGCATGACCCCAGGGTGGATGTGCTCTGGGGAAACTGAGTCAGGGAGGGAGGAAGGGGCTGGGGGACACGGTCACTTCTGAAGAAGAAACACGGTCACTACCAATGAGGAGACAGGGTCACTTCCAATGGGGAGACACGGTCACTACCATCAGGGAGACATGGTCACTTCCAATGGAGAAGCCATGGTCACTACCAACAGAGGAGACACGGTCACTACCTATGGGGTTCTGGGAGGTTATTGCGCTTCTAAAGGTAAAAGACAGAGACTCGACTGTCACCTCCCAAACGAGATCTCGTTGGCTGTTCAGTTTTAGAACAATGAAAAGGAACACGGGACAGCTGGCGTATCACGGGCATCTGGGGCATGACAAAGTAGGAGGAGACACATTTGCAGAGCAGAGGCATCTGGGTTGCAAATGCTGTTGATGGGCCCTGCAGGACCCTCAGTTTCATTCCCACAGAATGTGCACACTAATGTTTGTCTGGTGCGCTTGCTATGGAGATTAAATATGGTAATGGAGCAAGGCACGGTGCCTGGTTCCCAAGAAGGAATCAAGAAATGGTTTATCTTGTACTGGCTAAGTAACCCTTTTCCGAAATACCTGAGACCAGAAATGCTTTGCAGTGTGGAATATTTGCATATATACAATAACGTGTCTAGTTTGAGGACTTCATAAATATCTTCAGTGATCCGTGTTTGTGCTGTCAACTACCATGGGACGTCAGGTACAGAACGCTCTTTAGATTTTTTTAGTGTCATGGTGATACTGAAGATGTGGGATTTTAGAACATTTTTGAGTTTTGGATTAGGAATGCTTAACCTGTGTTGGTTAAAAAGGTCTCTAAGAAGTTAAAAAAAAAAATTGGACCCGAACATCAGATTGTCACCACGGGTGATATTTGTGCCTCATGCAAGCTTGGGCTTCAAGTCTGGTTCACGACTGAGATAGTGGCTCAGGAAGCAGCGCGTCCCCAGGACTGTCACAGTACTTGGGACATGGGCACATGCTCACAGGTCCCCAGGACTGCCACAGTAGCTGTAGGCACGTGGGATGTGGGCACCTGCTCACGTGGCTGAAACTCAGGTCTCCCAAGGCCTCGCGCTGCCTGCTTCGCGGAGAGGAGAGAAGATCGTGGAAAGGGTGGGAGTATGTGGGTGCCTGGTGGGGTCGGGAATGTGGCGCACTTACAATGGTCATGTCCCGGCGAGGAGGGGGTCTCTGCCTCATTTTTGGTGATCCTACGGAGAAACACATCTCGTGTCACTTGCGCAGAGCCCCACGGACAGACTTCTGCTGGCGCGCGGCGGCAATGCCTCGTCCCTCCCTCCTCTGCACAATCAGGCTGTGGTGATCCTTTGTGCAAGAACCTGCCTCTGTTCTTGTATCCAGGACAAATAATGGGGTGACTTCCCATGAGGGGAGAAGCACATTTCAGAATTACACAGGGCTGGGTACAGATGGGCTTCTGGCCCAGGACAAGAATTTTTGACCCCGGGGCAGTGGTGGGGATGAAAGCGATCACTGATGTAACTTATGCACGTGGCAGTCAGGCGTGAAGGCTACGGCGCCGGGTTTTGTGCTCTGGCATGGCCCTGACTAAGCAGCACCTACACAAGGGGAAGCACATACACGTGGGATGTTTGCTCTGGGCAGCAGATGGTGGTCACGGAGCCTGGCTAGTAGCATATGCTGTAAGGTCACCCCATGCGCTGCAGTCTGGCTGAGCCTGGATTCACGGGGAGGGGTGGTTGGGCAGCTGGGGTACGCTCTCAAATACCCATTTCCCTATCTTTTATTAGAAGAAGCAAGAGAGTTTTAGAGAAGACACTTAGCTGCCAATATAAAGAGCACAGTTTCCATATTTCCTTGCAACTTGGTATCATCATGTGACAAAACCCAATGGGATAGGCAGGAAAGTGGAATATGTATAGCATCTGCCTTCCACGATGAGCCACACTGAATGAATGATAAGGGCAACACAAGATGCCGGAGATCAAGACTGTTGATTGAATTTAGGAGTGTGTGTGTGTGTGTGTGTGTGTGTGTGTGTGTGTGTGTGTGTATGTGTGTGAGAATTGGGGGAAGGGGCTTTGTATCTGCCCATCCTATGTACACACAACACACACACACACACACACACGCAGTATCTATAGGGAGATTTTGAAAAGCAAAACAGGTGAAGCACCCTGGTGGACGAAACCCAACGTGGGTCACTTTTCTTCCTCTGGCTCACAAATGAGGCCATGCAGAACGGAAGGGCACAGGTTCAAGCCCCGGCCCCCCACTAGTTACCAGGTGAATGGTCTAAGACACACTACCTCACCTGTCCAGTTCCTTGATACGTAAAGCAAAAGCACTAGGTCTCAAAGTTTGCAAAGGAGACTTCTGGCACATGGTAGATGCTCGGTCGTCACATGTCGTGGGACAAACACCGTCCAGAGATGGAAAGCTACACGTGGCAATTCAGATTCTGTAAGTTGTGGGTCGAATGGTTTGGAACAAGTTACAGGGTTTCTGAGCTCCTGTTCGTATCTGTAGGATATTGGCGGAGGGATGCTGCGAGGGGGAGAGGGGTGATGTAAGGCAAGCCCGAGGCAGGCCCCCTTTGGACTTTGGGTGGGTGTCACTCACTCTGCTTAACATCGCTGTCTGGAGCCAGGCGGCCTTCAAGCCGACCGTCCCTCTGGTTGTTGAGCATCTCCTTCTCTCTGCCCACGGCGTTCTGTTGCCGGGCAACACCATCCAGGTCAAGAGCCCCCGAGTGGGAAGACGAGCTGGGGCCCAGCTTCGGGGGCAGGGGCTCCCCACTGCTCTTCTTCAGGTAGGAAGCAGGGGCCCAACCTTCTTTGCCCTGGAACCTGGGAGGAGAGGAAGGGTGCCGGTCACGTTAGTCCACAGGAAGAAGGCCACACCTCGAGGCACACCTGAGTCTGGCATGCTGGGGCAGTGGGTGCTAACTGAGACCGCGCTCCCCACCCATTTGCCGTCTGTAAACGCTCTCCTGTCTGTCACTTCTCCATGTTGCTGCTCTTGAAAAGTGTCATCATAGTTAGCTACAGGTGTCAACTTGATGATTGACGGCTGAGCTCTGGGCTTACTTGTGAAGAATTAGTATTGAGTTAAGCCCTGAGCAGGCCTGCAGGAGACTGTCTAAGGGATGGGGAAGGCTCAGCCCGGGGTGGGTGGGGCCAGTCCCCTGGGGCAGGTGGATAAGATGGAGGGAGCTGGTTAAGGAAGTAGACATTCTCGGGTACACTTGCCAGACATGCTGGTCTGGCAAGGGAAGATCGTTCCTCTCTTAGCAATGGAGATGGTGTGGCCAGTTCCCTGGGTTCCTGCTATGAGCGCTCCTGCCAAGCTGAACAAGGAACTGTAGCCAAGAACTATAAGAGAATATGACCACTTATTCCCCCTTAAGCCGTCTGGCTGTGAATCTATCAGCAAAGTGCAGAGTAACTTCGAAAGAGGGTCTCTGCTTGGCCTCCTCCTCTTATGGTGGCACCTGACCATCAAATGAGGCCCGGCTCCCTAGTGGTCTGCTGGCTCCCTGGTGGTCTGCTGGCTCCTGCATGGACTGAAATCCCAGCACCCATAATGCACACCTGGGTATAGCTCTCTGTCTCCAATTTAAGAAAGTGACTCTTGGGGACAGGGGCCGCAGCTGGGTATCAGGGAGCGGAACAAGAACAGAAGAGCATGAGCAGGCAGTGGGCGTGGCGCTGCCTCAGCGCTGGCCCCTCCCAGTCATCATTCTGCCAGCCCCGCCCTCAGCACTTCACAGCCATACGTGGTCAGGCCCAGCCACCATGTTGGCTTGAGGTTCCCTGGCATGAAAAGCTTCTCAGGACCGACGAGACACAAATGGAAAATTCCATTGACCTCATGTGATCCTCCACAGTCAAAATGCAGGTGTGCTACACCCTCGGCCTGTGTATGCGGTATATGTGTCACACGTTTAGACTTGGGTCACATCCCCCAAGATATCTCAAGTGTACACAACATTCTCCAAATCTGTAAACACCCCGAATCCTCTACTGGAACTGGGACCTGTTTTAAAGACAAGAAATCTGCGGGGGGGGGGGCAGAGTATTAAATACCTTGTCTGTGACTGTTACTAAATGTGTATCAGGGACGGACTCGGACAGCTTCACCTGTGTCTTGTGGTCCCTTCCCAGCACCCCCGACTTGCCACTGACAGGATGACAAGCAGAGTAAACACTCACTCATGAGTAAGGGAGATTCAAGGTTGAACAGTCAACCCCAACCTGAGAAGTGTTAGGGACCCTGACAGACCCGCTCACTGTCCCCCTGAAAGGGAATCCAGTGAAGAGCAACAAACACTTCTCTACAGGACAGAACCTGGTTTACAGCAAAAACCAGAGTATGCTGAGCAAGCTCATGCTGCCCACGAGAGCCCCCTGTGCACACCCTTTTTTTGTTTGTTTTAACTTTTTTTTAAAGATAATTTTTTTATTATTATTATTTATTCAACTGTGTGCATGTGCATGTGTATGTGCGCGTGCGCGCGTGTGTGTCTGTGTATGTGTAGAACCACGGACGAATTCGCGAACCACCATGGACGCCTCCACCTCCTTCTGCCCCGGGATTCACAGGCTTCCATTCACAGGTCCCTACCAGGACCAGAAACGCAGGCTGCCCCCGCTTCCGCCTGGCATCTATACGTGGGATCTGGGATCCGAACTCAGGACCTTCCACCTGGAAGGCGGAGGCTTAACCCCTGAGCCACCTCTCCAGCCCTGTTTTAACTTTTTAAGACTTTTGTTTATTTTGTGTGTGTGTGTGTGTGTGTGTGTGTGTGTGTGTGTATCAAAGAGCACTGTGCATCCCTGTGGAGGACCAAGGTGACTTCGGGAATCATCCTGGATTGCTTCTATCTCCTTCTTGCTTTGCTCTAGGATTTCCCAGGCTCTGCCCACCAAGGGCAGAAGTGCATCCCATTTCTTCCGTTCCTTGTACATGTCTTCTGACTCCACATTTAGTGGTCTCACCTATGGCTTGAACGTAGCCAAAGTGGGAGCAGGAGAAATGGGTCAGCAGTTAAAGGATCAGACTTAAAGTTCTGTAAATATGAATGCACATGCTAGGTGGATGCAAAAGTCTACTTGTTGTTTTTTTTAATTTAAATTTTATTAAAACCCTTATTAATTTAATTTTCCATCATTTTAACTTTTTA
Organism: Typhlomys cinereus; assembly: GCA_023101885.1. Classification (NCBI taxonomy): domain Eukaryota; kingdom Metazoa; phylum Chordata; class Mammalia; order Rodentia; family Platacanthomyidae; genus Typhlomys; species Typhlomys cinereus. The sequence continues at coordinate 306,296 of JALPQD010000562.1, read as the reverse complement.
AGATTTTATTTATTCATTTGTGTGTGCGTGCGTGTGTGTGTCCCTGTAGAGACCAAGGGTGACTTCAGGAATCATCCTGGATTGCTTCTACCTCCTTTTTTTTTTGCTTTGCTCTGGGATTTCCAGGCTCCGCCCACCTTGGCCAGAAGTGCAGGCTGCTGCCTTTCCACCTGCCATTTTTACATGGGACCTGGGATCTGAACTCAGAACCTTCTGCTCTCAAGGCGGAGTCTTAACTCCCGAGCCATCTCTCCAGCCTGCAACAGTCTACTTGTAATTCCAGTCCCAGAAAACGGAGACTGGGGATCTCCGGAGCAAGCTGACCAGCTAGACTACTAGACACGCCAGCATCATGTTGCATGGATACCACAAGCTCTCGGTTTAAATAGAATTAATATCGTGGAAGAGAAATTGAGAGAGGTTCCTGACACCAGCCTCGAGCTTCCACACACGAGCACACATGTGCACACACACACACACACACCCCAATGTGAATACACATACAGGCACCCATGCATACTACTTACACTTAACTAAGAAAATGAAGGGGAAAAGAGAGAGAGAGCCCTGGTGGAGGTGTTTGTACAGTGAAAAGTGACCATTGCCACACAAGAGCGTCTTTCCCGGGGCAAGCTGTGTGCTACGCGTTTTACAGCGCCTCTTTAAACGGGCCCTCACCTTTGGGGAAAGGGAAACAGACCCGGATGGGAGACACACTGTACAGGAGACCCAAATGTCTGGTTGGGAATTGATCTGAAAATAAAATAGTCCAGGGTTTTCATGAAAAACGTCATTTGTAACTGGAGGCAAATTTAGAAGGAGGTAGAAATCGATCAGACTGAAATGCCCCTTACAGAGGGACTAAATCTTATTCTAGCTGGAAACGGGGGTACGCAGTTCATATCCATGGTTATCATGTGGGGCATTGTTGTATGGCACTGTCCTCAGAACAAACGGCTGCCATTCTATCCAACACTTTAAAGATCATACTTGTGGACTGTTGATCCCCCCTTCCCCACCCTTAGAGACACAGGGCCTGGGAGGGGCTAAAATGCACACGCCCATCCACTTGTCAACACACGTGCTGCGCATGCGTCCATATATGCCCATGCACATGCTGCCCACGGATCCTACTCCTGTAAGTAAGCCCGGCAGACTTATTGGTTCGTCAAGCTGGACTTTGGCGTAGTCGCTTCTTTGGTCCTGGCCTTCTCTCTAGGGTGGTCAGATGGCCCTGTGGTGTCTCCCCAAGAAAAGTGTTCACGCAGCGCATGGCATAACCAGCAGAATCACGACAGATCAAAGATGAGTTGGGAAGGAGTAGGAAAGGTCTGACAGGCTCCTGTGGGCAAACCTTGCTCACACCATTGTGTCTGGCTGACAAGTTCATTAGCGACAAGATCAAGGAGGGGTTGGGGAGAAGTGTTGCACGGCCCCTGTCACGGCTGACGAGACCAGCGACAGAGACTGAAGGCTGCGAGTGAAGTATCCCAGGGGAATACAATATGGCCGTCCTTGCCCACGTGGTGTGTGGCCAGCGTACCTTCTGGCTACCGTGGTGTTCGCATGGTGTTGATGTGGGTAGTGAGCCGTGTCGCTAAGGCTGACTCAGCAGGAGGTAGTGTTTGTGGGGGAATCCCAGGGTGCCAGTTGTCTGTGCGATACGGCATGGGATATCTGCCTGGTGAGTCTGCCGCTGAGTATGGAGACACCTTAAGGATGACTAATGATTTGCCAGACACACTGCGGTCTTTGCTAGAGCAAATACTGCGTCCCTGAGAATAGCGCATAAGACACAAGGGTGTCAGCGAACGGCTGCAGAGGTCGCCTGACCACTGCTGTGTGAGAATGTGTGTATGTGAAGGAAGAATTGCCAAAGGAAAAGGCGATGCGGCTAGCTCCTGTTGTGTCAGCCTCTAACTTAAGAGATCAAATTGGAAAAAAGAGCCAATGAGATGGAAGTATTGGCTTGTGGTTTCTTACGGATGGGTGGCTGAAGACAGAGTCCAAGTTAGGTCTGTGTTAAAGAGCCCTGCCTGGAATCCCAAAACTTGGGACTCATGGGAAGAGTCAGAGAGCGAGGAGGGAGAAAACAGAAGTAGGGGCAAGTGCTGGGACAGGTGTGCATTGTGGGAGAGAAAGGTATGAGCTCAGCACAGCCCTCCCTGGCATCACCAGGCCTCAGCTCCATAGGTACCAGGTTTGGGGACAAGGTGCTCTGCACTGGGCACCCAGTAGTCATGTGTCATTTAGGACAGGAAGCTTTCTGAGAAATGTCTTATCGGGCGAGTTTACCCTGTGCATACATCACAGTGTGCTCACACGCCTAACAGCTCCATGGCGTGAAACAACGTGGAGGCTCTCTAGCATTTGTATGGTCACGCTGTGCAAAACCACAGAGACTATACCAAGCCTACGAGAAATAATGCCATCAACAGACTCCATCAACGTGTGTCGGATGAGGCAGCTGCTGGGGTAACATGACAAACTGTTTTGACAAGTGGAAAGAGTACCCTCTACTGATAAAAAGGACCACCTTATGCCACCCTGCACGGCCACCTCACTAGGTGACAAGAGTTTTCCAGTCCTATTATACTCTCATGGGACGATGACTGCATATGGAATGTTGTGACATTATAAAATTGTGAAATTATAAAATGCTGCTTCTCAGCACACGGCTGCACATGATGCATTACCTGTCACTATCCCTTAAATTCTCAGTCCCGAGTCTCCCTTCTCCCCCAAGGAGTTCCCCTCTTGCGTGCACTCAGAAAAATCCCCCGTGACCTGTGCTCCGTGGCTGACTGGGAGCCTGTCTTTCTGTGCTGGCCAGTGTGACTACTGCGCTGCCCCCCCAGCCGAGTCGCACATGTGAGGGTGTCTGCAGGCCTCTGCTGACTCCCGGGTACGAGTGGCAGTTAGAAGGATCAGACTGTTGGTGTAGGATATCTGCGCCATGCGGGTCTCAGTGGGCGGATCCCTCCTGCAGCAGTTGCCACCTCCGCCTGCTCACTATAAGGAACGCCCGGAGGTGGAAAGTCTTGCCTAATGGCGTGTTGCTCTCTGGGGCTCTGGATGTTTAGGGGTCTTGCTTGGTAGGGCTTTAAAGGAAGGGTATGAGGGTTGGTTAGGTGTGTTCTGACCTACACACACACACACACACACACCCCACATATACGTTAACAAAAATAAAGGGTATGGGCAGGAGGCCATCTACACTGATACGCGCATTTCATGGCTCAGGCAGAAACTTGGTCTGTCTGCAGATACAGAACTATCTCTGAGAAGCCCAGAGCTCACGACAGACCTAGAACTGGCCCAGCTCCAGGGGTTGGGGGGGGCAGGGGTGGGTACCTGATCTTCCACCAGCCTTCCAGGTTCCTCTGGATGACCTCCACCACGGCCCCTCTCTCCAGGTTCATTTCATCCTGGTCCCGCGCGGTGTAGGGGTAGATGACTGTGTATTTCTCTTCTGCAGCGACAAAGGTTTCTGGGTAAGAAACTGGCATGAAAAGTCTGGAATGCTGGGTGTGATCTACGGAGAGGGAAGAGTCTCTCCGACAGATGCCGAGCCTTGCGTCACCTCGTGCAAACAGCGACAGGACCCCCTGGACCCGTTGGCAACACACAGTCGCCTTCAATTCCCTCGTCTGTGTTTTCAGGCAACGACCCCAGGCAGAATTCTGACCCACAGCATCCTCTCTCCCTTTCTCAGGTTGATCCCCCATTCCAGGAATTACTTTCTAACATAATACATTTATGTGTTTATGCCTCCTGTCTGTTTTCTCTGGGGATATGCTCTCCACCGAGGGCTTTGTCTGGCTCATTCCCCGTCTCCAACGCTGGGGTGTGTGCCTGGAGCATTGGTACTTGCTTTAGGAATGAGACTCTGCTAGGAAAGGAACATGTCTCCTGGGTCTGGAGGGAGCCACTAGCTCACACCATGGGTTAAACACTCTGGGGTTCCTGCTAGTTCTCTCTAACAGAGACCAGGAGTTCAGTTAAGGTGACCTGGCCACCAAGGAGGGAGGGGCTAGAAATTGTCCTTACCTAGATGGTGATAAGCATACATCTTTTTTTTTTTCTCAAAAAAAATTTAGTTAATCAATTATTTTAGAGCGACATGCCAGGACACACAAATGGAGGTCAGAGGACAACTTTCAGAAGTCAGTTCTTTACTTTTATCATGTGGGCTTCTGGTGATGAAACTCAGGTGTTGGGGTTATTAGCTGAACTCTCTCACCTGCCCACTGAGCTATCTCACTGACCCACTGAGCTATCTCACCCACCGAGTTATCTTATCTACCCACTGAGTTATCTCACTGACCCACTGACCTATCTCACTGACCCACTGACCTATCTTGTCCACCCAGCCGGCATTGTTCATTGCCACGTTCTGACCCGTGTCAACGTTCTTGAAGCTTCACTTCTTTTTCATGGGGCTGGGTGCTCTCTGCCTGTTTCCTTGGCAGCCACAAGCAATATCCTTACAGACCACCAAACTACTCTTGACAGCTCTTCCAGCTGTGCACCCACGCCAGCCCCAAGGTCCTGCTCACTGGCACACCTGGGTAGGGTACTCTGGAGAGCAAGGGACCAGGCTCCATTGTCAACATCATCAGCACTAGCGGCTGACACAGAGAAACATGGACGTGTGTGTCCCAGGGAGCCCAGGAAGGAGAGAAGGGAGGTGTCTTTCTTAGGTCGCACTTGCGTCTATCATTAAGAATGACAGCTGCGTGGGCCTGGCGACTATAGTTTGCCTCTTTTGGGAAAACAGTCCGGGCGTCCCTGGTCAGCTGCAGAGGAGGTGGACAGCACAGGGGCGGTTATTTACTTATTGACGTGACCTTCCGACCTGCTCCATGGGAGTTGTATGGAGTTGGCACACCCTGCGTTCAGCACATCTCCCTTGCATGGAAGCAGTGAGCTGTGGCTGGGATGGCAGGAAGGGGGAATTCCACTGGGGATGCAGTTGTGTGTGGTCGTGGTAGGAAGACACACTCCTTGGTCCTCCTCTGAGTATAGACAGCCCGGCGAGCCCCAAAGTTCTGGGTCCCCTGATACTTCAAGCTCCCATGGGCTGTGTGGGTGCTGTGCCCACCACCCTATGGAGACGAGGCGTGCGTGACCTTGGCTTGGTCACAGTTCTTTGGGCCCTGGCTAGGGTCATTGGATCTGGGAGGGGGTGTACACCAGGAGGACCATAACCAGTCCCTGGGCTTGTGTTGAAGGAGAAGATGCCCTGCCAGGTGCCAAGAGCTGCTGTCACCACGAGAGAACCAGGCCAGTGTGACGGAGACTGGGAGAGAGGTGACAGGGCCCTGAGGACCCCTCCAAGCCCCAGACCCAGCCACGTCTGAAGCCGGTCCTAGCCTGGGCTTCTTGGACAGGGTCGAGCTAAGTAGCTTAAGCTGGTCTTAAACTCGTGAGCTGCCTCTCTCTGTTCAGTGCTGGGATTACGTGTGAGCCACCAAGTCTGACTTCTTATGCCTTTCTTTTTGCTCCATCTGGCCGTGGTGGGCTTTCCCTTGTGAGCCTGGTGAAAGTAACAGGCTGTGTTCAGCGTCACAGAAGCCCCGCCTCCAACACACACCGCTTTTTAATCTGCGCAGCTTCTGAGCCCCGAGGCCATCAAACGTCCCAGGCCACACCTCCCCAGCCTGCATGCCAGCACACACAACAACGAGACCGTGTTTCTCACATGCAGCAGGCACTGGTAGACCCAGAGCAGGGGGCTCATGCAATGCAGGGACCCGGTTCCAAGCACCCGGTGGGGAGAAACCTCCCAGGGTAGGCACCTTGACGCCAGCTGATGGAATATAAGTCCCCTAGAGTCCGGCGGCGGCCTGTGGACCGGGGCAGAGAGCAGTACCTCCAAGAGACTGGTCACGCAGCATGGGGGGGGGCAGAAGGCAGAAGTAAGAGAAGACCGCGCTCCCACGGGGCTGGGGGTAAAGGGGGTGCCAAGCGCCAATCCTCTGAGGTACATTTATCCGTTCCTAGTCTTGTATATCTCACAAAGGCTTAGTGTTAAGCTTGGTCTTAAGTGTCCAGTGGACAGAATTTTTAAAAATACTATTTATCAATTTGTGTGTGTGTGTGCGCACTCATGTGTCTGTGTCTGTGTGTATGTGCATGTGTGTGTGTGTGTGCGTGCCTATGGAGGTCCAAGGGTGACGCTGGGAATCATCCTGGATTGCTCTACATCCTTACTGTTTGGCTCTGGGATTTCCCAGGCTCAGCCTTTGAGGACCAGAATTGCAGGCCGGCTTGTCGCCTGGGATTTTTATGTGGATCTGGGTATCTGAACTCAGGTCCTTTGGCTCACGAGGCAAGGGCTTTAAACACTGAGCCGTTTCCCACCCCCAGTGGACATAATTTTATTCCTGGAATGACTGGAGAGAAAGACCCTCATGGAAGAGGAAAGGAAATGCCCAAACTGTTGGGAAAAATCACACATCTTCCAGCTGTGTGACCTTGGGCCAGTCTGTCTGTCTGTATGACGCGGGGTAACAGTCGGTCCCTCTGTGTATACGCCACAGTGGTCGTCACAGATGGTAGAAGGTTCCCCATGTGCTACCCTCTGCACACATCCTGTGGCACCGCGTGCCAGTCCAGTTCACGGCTGCTGGAGGCCGCTCAGCAGGGCAAACCAACTCTTATGGGCGTGGCTGCACCATAACTAAATGAGACACTTGAAGTGGCTCTGCGCTTTCCAGAACAGTCCACTGGAAATCTGACGGCACTCACTGTAGTAGGAGCTCGGCTGTCTTTCTGCAAACCCCAGGACACAATGTCGTTAGTTCCATTTTGGTAGAAAAGACCGAGGTCCAAGACCACTCAGTCAGTCAGCATGGGGTGCAAGTGAGATTCACACCCAGGTATAGCTGACCCCCCAAACACCTGTGTGCTGGTGAAGATGCATTTGTGCTGCAACTTTAGGAAGCTTCTAGAAGGAGAGGGAGTTTTGGGCCTTCCCACCGCTGGTGTGGCTGGCATCCCCATGCCAACACCTACAGATGGGTATGCCCAGGAAAAGGAAGCGTGTGAGTCAGGGCTGTGGACACAGAGAGCAGATAAGCATCCAAAGTCTTGCAAATGGTCAGAGAAGTTTCTGGTAACTTGGTTGGCAGAAGAGTCCTAGAGAGGAGCAGGGGCGTTGGCGGTGGTCATGCTGGAGTCCCATGAAGGTGGCAGGGCCGGCTCATCGAGTCTAGCTCCTACACGGCCCTAGAAAGGACAGGTCTACCTGCAGTCCCGGTTCATCCGGTTCACTAGCTCAGGGACAGAGGCTGCGGCCTACCTTCCTCGGGCTGGAGCGAAAACTCGTCCTGCACGCCGTCCTGGCCCTCCAGGCAGGTCGCGGGGACCCAGCCTTGCTCTTCGGCAGTGCTGACGAACCACCAGCCTGCAGAAACGAGAGTGCAGGGCGCTGTCAGTGGGCACGAGGCAAGGTGACGCGGCCGTCCCTCGGTATCAGGTCACTGCTGCAAAGTGGCCCACTGCCTTCCTTCCTTCCTTTACTCCTTTCTTCCTTTGTTCCGCGCATGGGTGTGTTGTATGCATGTGGGCATGCTGGTATGTTCACTAACACAGGCGCATGTGAAGGCAGGATGGGGCATCTTCTTGCCTTGACACAGGCCCTCATTAAACCTGAGCCTTACCATGTCGGCTAGGCTGGCTGGCCTCTGGATCGCTACCTGCTCCCGGATGCTGGGTTACAAGCAAGCGCGGTCATGCCTGGCTTCAAATTTAGACCCACATGCTTGCAAAGCTAGTGCTCTTGCTCACTGGACCATCTCCCCAGCTCCTCATTACTCTCTGTCCCTGGATGGTTGAAGCCAATGGGCGTGAAAGGCTGACCTTCAGCCACTCACCACTAACCTTAGTAGGTTAGGCGACACAGTCTACCCTTTTACTCACAGACCATAACTAGGGATAGTGGCTGCTAACTGCTACAGCCAGGCTAACGAGAAACTTGTTCCTGAGCCTGGGACAAGGTGAGGAAGGTAGTCTTAGGTGAGGAAAATGAAGAATAGTCATTTCACTGAGGCGTAGCACACACACGGCTTGATTTGCAGTAGTTTATATAATCTTCACATTACCAGTCCTGTTGCGCATGTAAGAAACTATGGCCCAAAGAGAGCAGACGTGACCGTGCTCACCAAGTATGTGGCGAGCCGGCTGCTCAACAGGCCTCACACTCACAGGTGGATAAGGGCTGGTGTGGGCCTAGGGGGTAGTACGGTGACCCCCGACATCTATGTCCTAATCCTAGAACTAGTAGACACAGTCGGCCTTCAGTATCTATGACTTCATGTTCACACTTACCAAATACCAAACCAAGAACGCTGGAGAATGAAATGCACGTGTACTGAACATGAGCTTCCCCCTTTACTATTAGTCTTGTCAACGGTTTAGGCAACATGTACATTACATGAAGCGTTGCGTCACCCGGAGATCATGGAAGGTGCACAGGAGCCCGTGCATAGCTCAGATGCAAACCCTCTGCCCTGTCATCGAGGGATGGACCACCTGCAGTTTGACTTCCTTGGGGGTCCTGGAACCAGTCTCCCCTGGAGGTAGGACTGTGTAGTCCTCAATAAATGTTACCTGTGTGTGGGCCACTTGAGGGGGCGGGGAGCCCTGCGGGCAGCCCAATGTTCCTTCCTGATTTATATTCTTCCCAGCAACTCATGCCGGTGGTCCTGGAAGCAAACGCCCCTTTCTCACGTCTTTTTGCTGTGTCCTTGCCAACTTTATGATCTGCGCACTTCTCTTCTTGGGAACTAGGAAGCCACGCGGCCTGGGGAGCAGGCCGGCTCTGCAGCCCGGTTGGGGGAGGTGGGGGGAGTCACTAGGGGCTTCTTGCCTCCGGCTATGGCACGGGACTCATGTGCGGTGACGGGTATTTTCGGTTTTCTCCCGTGGATCATTTTTCCTGTAGTTCTGGCGACTTCCTACGGGGCTAGAACAATACAGGTAGCGCAGGACGCGGTCTCTCGCTGACCTTCTGCTTTCCTTGAACCTTGTTTCTTTTCTCAAGGCAGGGCATGCAAGCTAGGATTTCTCTCCCTCCAGGGAAGCTAAAATATCCTCTAAACTTTTCCACCTTGAAGCTGCTGGCCATAAGAAGGCAAATCCTGAGCTATCTGACTGTAGATCATGATTTCAGAAGGGGTCCTGTCCTGTACCGGGCCTAGCCGGGCTTTCCACTGTCTATGAGCACTAGCTCAGGCCCCTCTTCCACCAGCGTGGTTCAACCTGATTTTTGATTGTGCTTAGGTAACGAAGTCTCAAAAAACTCCAGGGTTTGAAGAGCTTCCAGAGAGATGAACAGACAGGGGGGTCCGGAAGGCAGTGTCCAGGAGGATATAGAAGCTCAGTGCCCTCCCCCAAAGACGTGTCCTGCACGTGGCTTCATCTACATCCTTTATAAGTTTCGAGTGTCTCCACCAGTCACAGGAGCTGCACAAACAACTGGGGAGCCACAATTACAGATGGTTGCCAGAAGCAAAGGCGAGACAACCCAGGCTTGTGTCCGGCACAGGAGTGTCAGTGTGGCTTCTGGGGTCGTCTTCAGCCTCCGGGACCCGGCACTACCTCTGTGTGGACCGTGTCAGAGCTGAATTGCACCAAAGGACCCTGCTGGTGTCCGCTCAGAAGCGAGTGCTTTCTTGCTGCGGAAGAAATCCTCACACCGGCAGTCACGGAAGTGACCTGTGCTGAGCAGAGAGGGGGATCCTGAGATGACGCTGGAGCACGTGTTTCCTCAGTTTCCTCAGGATCCTCAGAGCCAATGACTCGTGGTTTACACAGGTCTCGTGACTAATGGTGACATGACGGGAGGGGGGAGACGCGAGCAGCACGGTCTTTCCTGTATTCTTGGAAGCAGGGACATCTTCTTAGATCGCAGTTAGCGTCTAGGTGGCCAATGTTGGTCTCGTGGCGAACATGACCAGCAGCAACGTGACTCACGGGATGCTGGGAACATCCCATTCTCCCAGCCACTCGGCTTTGACTAGCCATTGGGCATCACAAGCTTGGTCCTTAGGGACATGATTAACTGAAGGGGCCTGGTGGGGGAGGGGAGGGGCGTTCACACCCTTCTTTCCTTCCATGGTGTGCTAACTGTTCCTGATGTTTGGGGCCGCATCTATCATGCGTCGGGTTCAGGTTTATGTACTCTCCCCCATTATCTCATTCATTCCTTCAATAGTTCTTTGGACAGTTTGAGGTAAGATATTAACGTTCTGATGCACAGTATGATGTTCAGGTGGGATCCAGACCCCATATCTCCATCATCAAAAGGCTGATTCCTTCCTTCCTTCCTTCCTTCCTTCCTTCCTTCCTTCCTTCCTTCCTTCCTTCCTTCTTTTCTTTTTCTTCCTTTCTTCCTTTCTTTTTTCTTTCTTTCTTCTTTTCTTCCCCTTCTCCTCCTCTCTTCACTCTCCTTCTCCTCCTCTTTCTTCTCCTCCTACTCCTCTTTCTTCTCTTGCTCCACATTTTCTTCCTCTACCTCGTCTTCTTGTCCCTACTTCTTCCCCTTCCCGCCGCCTCTTCCTCCTCTTTTTTGAGACGGGCTTGTAGTCCAGGTTAGCCCCAAACTTGGCATCTTCCATCTTTACCTCTCAAGTGCTTGGGATGACAAGTACATCCTCTTGGATCTGGAATCTTCTTGAGGACTCCAAGGGTAATCAGAGGAAGCCAAGGAACAACTTTCCAATGAGACACTGGGTTGCGCATCTCCAAGTACTTGAAAACCAAAGGAATGTTCTGGAGCAGGAGTCTTGGGTGAATCAGATGAATGGGTAACACCTGAGTTAAGGAGCTAGACATAGCTGCTGAGGTCTCCGTGGACCTGGGGAGCCTGACCCGCTGCTGTTTAATAGGTTTCTGGTTTGTGGGGTTCAGCATGGAATGGGGTGCCCAGGTCCCTACCTGATTCGTTCTTCTCGATGATGTCTACCACCTGGCCCACGCTGAGGCTGATCTCCGAGCTCTCCTGCTTCTGGTAGTTTGCTACCACCACATACTGCTCCAGGACCATGGGGTCGACTGAAGTCAGGTCACCCCCTGTGGACAGTGAATGCAGTCGGACATCACATCTGGCTACCAGTCATGCACGGAGGAGCAGAAACCAAGGCAACGGTGCTGGGGGCCTTTCTAGAGAAAGAGTTGCTACAGAATGCCTCTAGGGCTCCCATTCCTTACATTCTTTCATTCACATGCTTAATCTGCCATTGTTTACCCAGAGCCTACTCTGGGGGTACCAAATTTATTAAGATACGGAAACTGCCTGGAAGAAGCTGGCAGCCTAATACAAAACTCTTTGGTCATAATGTCCATCCATCCATCTGTCCATCCATCCATCTGCCCATCCATCCATCAACCCACTATCCGTCTGTCCATCCATCCATCCATCCATCCATCCATCCAACCTTATCCAAAATCACTCATCTACGATCTCACAAGGTCACAGCGATGCGCTACATACTTTGTTAGTTGCCACAGGTACAAAAGTAAACAGATGCCTCCCAGTCTCTAGTAACCCAAACTAGTTGGGGAGATCGACTCTTGGAAAGTATCGATATGTCTACCACATTATTATCAGCTTGAAAACTCCCAGGAAGTGAGAATGAGAAAGAAAAAGCTGTCTTTGAGTGGTCAGCAAGAAGTCTATGGAGGAAGCGTCTTAGGAAGCAAGAGGACTGGGGCAGGTGGAGTCCAGCATGATGGGGGGGTTAGGATTGGAGGGAGGTGGGGCAAGTGGAGCCCGGCATGATGGAGGGGTCGTCTTAGGGTTGGAGGGAGGTGGGGCAGGTGGAGTCCAGCATGATGGGGGGGGTCTTAGGGTTGGAGGGAGGTGGGGGTAGGGGAGTGTGGCATGATGGGGAAGGTCTTGGGACTGGAGGGAGTGGGGGAGTGAGAAGGTGGGGGAGATGCCCAGGGAGGCACCTGTCTGACGGGCCAAGCCCTTTAGGGACATAATCAGTGTGGATCTCTAAATCTTGAATTAGGAAGTCAGCCAAGAGTACAAGAAGGACAAGGCAAGACGACCTCTCTGGAAGTGACTCCGGCTGCCACTGATAGCACAGAGACTGGCAAGGACGAAAGCAGAGAGAGGGTGGGAAGTCGCCAGGCAAGAGGCTTTGGGATTGTGCAGCCCTGGGACCCGTCAGGATGATCTGGTACATGCATGAAAAGACACCCACAAACAGGTGATGTAACCTAAAGGGACACTAAGTTCACAGACTCCTAGAGGACAGCTGAGTGGCTTTCAGAGCAGCAGGTGGATTGCGACAGAGGTGGGATCGTGGCAAGAGGGCCCTGCTTTTCTGAAATGTCCTGAAACGCAACACTCTTTCCTCCTTTTTCCACAAATCAATGAGCTACCCGGGAAGCCCTGCGGTTCTGCATCTGAGTTCCCAGTAGTGGAGTGGTGAGAGCCCACTCTGCTGGGGAGGGGGACCTTAAGTAATGGTGGACATCACACATTGGTGGGGCTACGGAGCAGGCTGTCCTGCAGGAGAGCAGGCTGGTAGGAGCCACCAGCACATACAGGAGCACAGAAGCCCTTAGATCCTGTGGTCTGACACCGAAGTCTAAGGGCATCAGAAGAGGCATGGTGGCTGGGACGGGGATGGCGGGGAGGCATGGGAGGGGTACTGTGTTCTGGCTCTGGGAAGAAGCTCCACACTGACCCCCCTTCCCACTGCAATGTCATTTTCCAAGTGAGTGGTGGCCAACCAAAACCTAGGCATTCTGTTAGTACAGAGAAGAACGGGGCGTAAGTTGCTTTCTGTGCCCTTCTGGGAAGAGGGGAGGGGAGGGGAGGTCTGAGAAGCTACTGGAGGCAGATGAGGTGGGGCCTTGTGGCCCCCGGGCTTTTCTTGAGAGAGGTAAGAGCCACGGAGCCGAGAAGGTTGACCCGCCTGGAGAATCCCTCATTGCATGGAGGGGTGCAGCTGGCATGGGGAGCCTGTTAGGGTGCTGAGAGGTGTTTGGTGACGAGCAGCCTGGTACTAACGACTGTGACCTTTGAGAGATACAAGAAGGAAGACAACCTGGCTGGGTCCGGTGGTGGATCAGAGGACCTTGGGTGGAGCAGAGCCAGGCAGCCTCAGACATCCTTCCTCTCCGTGTCCCTTGGGGCCATGCCATACCCCGCTGGAGAGCCATGATGCCAGCCGGCTCGTCTGACTTTGATAAGTCATCTGCCTCTGCAGGGATGACCACGCGCACCCAGAAAGCAGTGGTGCTTGAAGGCTTGTGCAGCGTGCCGCCTGTGATGAGCGCTCTTTCCCTCCTAATCTCTCCCTTCCCAGGTGGGCTGGCCCTGCACTGGGCTAGAAGTGGAAGTACGTGCAACCGCTTGGTGTTCGTCTTAGGGAGGGAGGCTTGCTCTGTCCACTCCTTACTCATGTTCTAAACATGAGCATCACGGTTGGTGCTCCAACAGCCATCTTGGGCGGTGAGATGACGTCGGGAATGCTGGTCACGTGTGGCAAACAGCAGCAGCAAGACAGGACCCTGGGTCCTCGTTACCATCAAACACTGTCACTCCGGGGCTACCTTCTGTCTAAGCCACGCTTGCTTTGGATTTTAGTCTGCCACTTGCAGTCACAGGTGGCTCAATACCTAGGCTGCGCTCCTCCCACCAGCAGCGGCCTCCCGTGGCTCCTTACAGTGCAAGGCACGCGTCTCCCCAGGGAGCGCTGTGCATGGTGCTCCCTCTGCGAGGCAGGGCTTCCAGCAGGCAGCTCCAGGAAGGACCCCCAGCCGCCGCCACTGCTTCACTCCCTTCCCCCAGCTCCTCCCCCCACCCCCCCACCAAGTGGTACCTCATGATGACACTTTCACTGACCATTTGGCACTGCGTTATTTAGCTTTGTTTTGGTCCTCATTGCTGCCTAATAAAACATAGCTTCTGTGTATCTATTTGCTTCCTGTTGTCCATTTTTCTACTCTGGGTTAGAAGTCTGTGTTCTAGCAGGAAGCCACAGATATGTTTCGGGCTTGAAAGCCATCTAAAGTGTTGAAACTGTAACATGCAAATCATCTATACATTATCTGATCATTTAGAGAAAAAGTTAGTCAAGCATGGTCGACGCTATGGATGGCACCTAACAGAACTCAGTAAATACTTGGATGGAAGATTGAATTATTTGAAAACTTAGATTTAAGTGACCTCCCACCTCAGGGAAAATCCAAAAACCTCTGGTCTCATTTTATTTTGCTTACGCATCTGTTTTTTTTCTGCAAGGCTATGATGGTACTTCCTACGCCATTTGTCCTGACATGCCCTAGAGCCCGGGGCACTGCGGGCACATAGCAAGGACTTACCAACTTCTGAATGGCAGAATCAGAGAATCATGAGACCAGAAGCTGCAAGCTGAGGGCACCAAGCATGACTCGGGCCCCTGACTGGCACGACTGGAGCAGAGCCCGGCACAGGGCTCGGTGCTGCCAAGTCCTCTGACCCTTGTGCCAGGGCTGTGTGGGTTCAGGCTGCAGTGCCCTGCCTTCACATGCTTCAGAGACGAGCCCAGGGGGCCACTCCCCAAAACTGCTTCCCGAGCAAGCTGTGTTCGTCTTACTTGGTGCACCTGAATCATCAAAACTGGTGATAAAAACAAATCTGATTTCATTATGAAATCTGCTGCTAAATGGATGGTACCAGAAAAGACTATACTGAACGAGGTATCCCAGACACAGAGAGACAGAGGCTGCAAGTTCTTTCAGACATGGATAGCATACATGAAACTTCCAGATTCATGTACTTAACTAGGAATACTCATAATGGTCAGGAAACTAGAAAGGGGCCATTAGGCTGGGAAGGAAGGACTTTAAAGAACACAGGTGGTAGGAAGTTGGAAGGGGAGGGGGAAGTAACACATTCCTGGTATTGTAAACCAGGTCAGAACCTGTGAAAGGGAAGGCCACGACCCCAGGAGGGAACAAACTCTCAAGGGTTAAGCTGTTAAAGACATGATATCAAGCTGTCACCTGAATACTTATTAAACCCATCGATGAGAGAAGCTCCCGACCTCTGAGCAAGAAACTTCTTTTTGCAATGGAAGGTATTTCATATAGAGAATCACAACTGAGCAAAGTTCAGAGAGTAAGTCACTATGGAATGCTTAGCTCTAAATAGGACACGGAAATCACCCTTCATCCAAGGCTCAGGGTCCATCATGGAAAAGGGGGCAGTAAGAATGTAAGAGCCAGAGGGCAGGGAGGGGTGCTGACAGACATGAGACCCCATTAGCTGCATTTACTTCCATAAAACATGTACTAGATTTGGCCTCTCAACACCATAGAATGGAAGGGGAAAGACCCAGGCACCACATCTGCCTGAGAGCCTAAGGACTAGTGCTGGGCAGGGAAGGGAAGCTAATTTCCTCCATGATTCATCATCTATGTCCCAGCAAGGGCCCAGGCACCTGTCAGTAGAGATCCAGATGAAACTGGGTTACGGGGGGCGGGGGGGAGAATAGGAGGGAGATTGGTTAGGAAGAAAGTTTACATTGGGAAAAAGTGGAGGGTTGGATTGGGCTATAAAGGGTGAAAATGACATAGATTCACTGTATTCATGTATGAAAACTGCCAGTGAATAGAAATAAATAAAGGGAAAAAAAATCCAATTTCAGTTGATCTGACAGATCAGGTTTCAAGTCAGTCAGGTGTCATGCAGCGACCCCTACTGCTGGTGTGTGGTAGTGCAGCTAAACGCGACAATGTACCCGCAACACCCAAGTTGAGGTTGGCAGTTAAGTTCTACAAGTTGCCAAGTATGAAGCTGACAGATTCTTAGACAAGGAATGTCACAGATTCCAGAAGGAAATCCAAGAGAAGAGGAGATTGACAGTAGAAGGGCACTGTTTATCATTAAAAAACATTTTCGAGGGGCACGGTGCCTCCATCTACCACACCAGTTTTCTAGTTGGGTATTTTTTTCTTGATGATGGCCCGTCCTGAGTTATTTAAGCAATGAGTAATAGAGAAGTGGGATTTTTTTTTCCTTCCAGAAATTGACTAAATTGCTAGGCTAGTGGGAAGGATCTTTAAATAAGAGAATACTTTGGTAAGTAAAGGGTAGAGAAATCAAGCAGAAAGGCCCATCCTGAGCAACCAGATGATCTGCTTAGCTGTGGAGAGAAGATGCTTTTCCTGCAGGATGAGCAAAATTTGAGGCCGCAGGAGCCAAAGCCTTCAGGGGCCGGCGGGTGTGACAGGGCAGTGCTGGGTGGGGACAGACCGGCTGTCTCCATTCTGAGTCTACCACAGAATTCCTGGAAGTATACAGTCTTGTTAACCTAAACCCTTTAAAATCCAATCAAGCAGGCTGGCTCTAAAATCAAGGCAGCGGTCAAAGGTCAGACAAAAATAAGGAAGCCAGCCAGGATTCTTGGTCTGAATGAAGAAAGCTCCACCCAGCATAACTATAAATAAATCCGTGCCCCATCATCCAGGTGAGTGATGGGAACCGCAGTAACCACAGATTAGAGCTTTAGCTCCCTCTTCCAGACGTCTACCCTCACCCCCGCCCCCGCAAACCCGTTTCAATGGGACCCTCTGGTCTCTACAAACCAGAGCTGTCTCTTTCTTCCCTCCCGCCTCTGGCCCTTGTAGGGAGTCTCTGCACATTCCAAGCCAGGACCCCCCCACCCCCACCCCTCTGCAAGTGGCAGCTGCTCTTTGCTCTTGTTGAGAAAAGCAACGTGTCATTATCCGAGGGCTCAGAACTATTTGAAGCTGTAGCGGGGACACCACAGCTCCGGCCAGTGCTCATTAAACCCAAAAAGAGAGTTGAACCAGGCTGGGTCAGCAAAGAGCCAGAGTTTATCCCAGAAGCTGCGTCTCTGGGCAGTGACCTCCTTCAAGACAGACTGCAAAGCAAAGCCGGGCCTCAATCCCAGGAGGAAATGGAGACCAGATGTGGAGTTGAGACTGGTTCTGGTCAAGGACATCCATTAATAAAACATCATTCGATAGACATCCCGATGTGCCAGACACTACTTGAAGTGTTGTGTACATAGTGTAGTCAGTCTCCTAATGATCTGATGAAAGGTAACTTGTTGTGGTACTGGGGATGGAACTCAGGATCTTGAGCATGAGAGGCAAGTGCTCTATCGCTGAGCCGTAACCGTAGCCCAGAACTAGTGTTTCTATTTTACACGTAAGGAAACTGATGTCCAATGAGAAATCATCCATGTGCACTGCTGAAAGCTGCCTGTGTGCCCCTCAGCAGAGGCTGTCAATCCCCTTCAAACTTCCTCCAGTCCTGAAAGATTAAAGAGCTCCTAACGAGCCTATCAGGGAGAATCCTGTCACTGCTCTTTGCATACCCCCAGTTCCACAAGAAGAGTGGTATCACCTTAAGACTAGACAGGCTGGTGGGAAGAGAACATTCTCTGCAGGCAGAGAGGAGACAGGCAGGGTGGGCGGGAGGGAGCCCAGAAACCGACAGCCACGAGGCCGTCAGACCACGTGGTCGGATCCGTGGCGCAATCTGCCCTCCTGCCTAGCGTACACTTGCCTCTTCTTCCCAAAAGCCCCGGGGAATCTGGAAGCTTCCACTTGCTCTTAAAGGCCCAGGGCCCTTCTTCTCTCATCCCTCTAACACTGGAGAAGGATCTGAGCCCACGTGACTTTGTAAAAAGTGGAATAAAGGCACTGAAGTCTCTCTGGATGGGCAGGGGGAGGTCTGCCTTCCAGTGCAGGAAAGCATTCTTCGGGGAAAGTACCTACCTAGTCTTATCTATTTTGTACTTTTTTTTGGGCTCAGGAAGAAACAGTCTCAAATCCTTCTTTGGGGAAATAGGGTTGGGCAGTAGTAAGTTAATCAAGCACAAACTCATCTGTCTATCTGTTCATCTATCCTCCTACCCATAAATCTATCCCATTTTCCCATTCACCTGTCCATCTATCCATCCATCCATCTGTCTGTCCATTTACCCATTCATTCATCCTCCTACTCATCCATCCATCCTTCATCCATCCATCCATCCATCCATCCATCCATCCATCCATCCATCCATCCATCCATCCATTTAATTTACCCATTCACTCATCCTCCTACTCATCCGTCCGTCCGTCTGTCCATCTGTCCGTCCATCCATCCACCCACCCACCCATGCAACTATGCACTCACCCACCTATCCACACACCGTCCATCCATCTGAACAGCTGTGTCCCTAGGTGGAACCCAGCACCTGGCACAGGACAGGAATGAAGGACAGGCAGTGTGTTCTTACCTGATTTCTTCTTTCCAATGTGCTCCCTGTACAGGAGAGAATAGGGACAAGAAAGCAGAGTCAGTCCTTGCTATGTATGACACAAGATTCTACCAGGACGCTAAGTGTTTGCCCCTCAACATCCCCAGCAAAAGATGGAATCCAAGCCTGTCTAGGCTTCTAAGAAAGAATTCCTCTTCATTTTCTGCCTTTATCTGGTAGCCCTGAGTCGGGTTTCCATGCATCTGGAGGGCTTAGGACACCGGGAGAAAGTTCCAGGATCCTCAAAGTCAGGATAGGACCTACTGTCTTAGGACAGGACCCCAGCCTGGAGACTGTTGGCGGGTGCACAGGGCACACATGTGTGCTAATCCACAGAGATGACGACCAATACACCAGGCCTTTGCCAACTGTGCCAGAATTTATACAACTGTGTTACAAACGAAACACTAAAAGTCTGGGTTTACCAAGCACTTTGACTTTGCTGATTTAGCAGTACCGAGGATGGAACCTAAGGCCACGTGCAAGGTGGGCAGGTGCTCCGCCTCCTCCCAGGCCTGAAAAGGACTGCAGTGGTCTCAGCCAGGTCTCCAGTGACTAAGATGGATACTCGATCACCGCTAAATGCTGTTCTGTGCCAGCCCCCAGTTGGACACTGCTGGTCCATTCACTTAGTACTACGCCAACCTGAGGAATTAAGTTCTAGCACATTATCCCAGTCCACAGATGAAAAAGAGGCACAGAGAGGCTAAACAGTTGCCCGAGGTCACGCAGACAGCAAGCAGTGTGAGGCAGGATCTGTAGCCAAGTTCTCAATTTTTTAAATGGAGGTACGATTATGGCACCCATACGCATTCACACACTCACAAGGTTTGCTGACCATCTTTACTATGAATCACAGAACACCCTAAAAAGAAACTCCACCCGCATCAGCAGCTCCTTCTCCCCACCTTTAGCAACCAGTGGTCCGCTGCTGTCTCTAAAGACTACTCCCTGGGTATTCTGTTCTATGGAACCATACAACAGGTGGAATTACATGTGTGGATTCCTCCATTGGGCCTATTTTAGTAACTTTTCCCTTTTTATGGGTAAGTACTATTCCACTACATGGATACGCCTTGTTCTACTTATTCACCAGCCAAGGGGCGTCTAGGTTGTTTCCTTCTTGGCTAGTATTAGTAATCTCACTATGAACATCTGGGCAGAAATTTTGGTGTAAACACACATTTTCATCGATCTTGGGTACATGCCTAGTAGTGGAATGGAGGGCCATGTGGCAACTTTAGGTTTAATGGTCTGTTTCCAGAAGTTTCCATAGCAGCTGCATCTTATGTTCCCTTAAAAAGGTCCCCATTGCTCTGTGTCTTCATGATCCCGGTTGTCACTTTGATCACCGCTCACTAGTGTCTCTGTTGTCACTTTGATCACCGCTCACTAGTGTCTCTGTTGTCACTTTGATCACCGCTCACTAGTGTCTCTGAGGCTGGTGAGATTGTGTCATAAGCTCACCAGCCACTTGTGCATCTTTTTCATCTGCTTTTCAAATCTGGGCTCTTAACTACTGTCATGGTTAGGCACAGGTATCAACTTGACTGTTGAGGGTTTGAGCTCTGGGCACATTTGTGGAGAATTAGTGGTTGGGTTGAACCCAGAGCAAACCTGCAGGAGATTATCTAGCTGATGGGGAAGGTCCAACCCATGGTGAGTGGGACTAGGCCCTGGAATAAAACACCGAGAGCTGGTTGGGAAAGTTGGCATCCTTGTGTACACTTGGCCAGACATGCTGGTCTGATAAGTAAGAATCGTCCCTTTCTCGGCCATTATGTGGTGATGGTGTGGCCAGTTCCCTCAGCCCTGGTGTTGGTGCGTGCTCTCCCGTCAAGCTGGACTAAGAACTGTAATTGGTAATCGTAAGAAAAACAAACCTCTTGTTCCCTTAAGCCATTTGATGGTGATTTATGAACCATGCAGGCGAACTGCTACAGAATTTGGTACCCAGGAAGCGGGGTGTTGCTGATAAATCTGACTATATATTACTTTCTACAGATTCTGTTTCTTCAGAGAACCCTGACTAATACGACTACCATGTGACAATGCTTTAAGGCAGCCTCAAGCAAGAGCAGGGAGTTCAGCCTACTCCAGGGAAACTGGGCTGCCTTCTCAGCATTTGGAAGAAGCAGCCGGGCCAGACCCTGGAGAGGGATGGGAAAGGAGCGGGGTGACATTCTCTAGTCAGAAGCCACCTCCATGAGTTGAAATTTCCAGTCACAGTATGGCCCAGACCAGCGTCTTAGGCCCTGCTGTGATCTGGGTTCTGGTCAGAAAGCTCTCCTGGCTGGTTCACCCTTTGAGATGAGTCTGCTGTACAGAGAGAGACACTGAGGCCCGGGGGTGTAGAATAGCTCATCCCAGACTGCATGCAGGATCTAGCATGCAGGATCTAGCATGCAGGATCTAGCATGCATGATCTATGTCACATGAATCCATTTCCCAGGCAGCTTGCGTGTCAAGCGTCACCACGTGGAGAGGCCACGCAGGTCTGTGATCACAGCCACGGCGCAGGCCCTGACTGCACATGCCCCTGCCCAGGAGTTCGTGGCTTCAAGCAGAAGCAGTGCAGGGTGGCTCAAGCAGTCCCACGACCTGCTGAGTGCCACTTCTGAGTGATGGGTACTCGTGGGGCAAAGCCAAAAGCACCATCTGGAAACCCACCTTCTCCCCACCCAGGAACTGGTAAGAGAACAACTTCCAATTCAAGCCCTCACTTGGGTATCAGCCTCCATGTCTGATAAGATGGGGCGTGTTCAGGGTGTTCCGGTCATAGATGAGCCTCCATATATGACGAAGAAAACAACCCCACTGAGGGATCACCTCCGTCCCCTAACCCAGCACCCACCCAGCTGAGACTCCTTACTGGGGCCCAAAGCTTGGGTCGCAACCAACCTTCTTTCCTTTCTTCCCGCTCTTGCCTCCGTCCCTTTGTCCTTCCCTCCTGCCCAAAGCACTTGCCGTGTGTAGCCTGTCCCCCGTGGGCGGGATGTTCTCGCCACTGTCTCAACCAACCCTCTTCACCTCAGAGTTAGGTGCGCCACACACGCACTTTGCTGACGCGGATGAGGTGCACCTGCCCTGTGACCCCAGTGTCCCCTGTAGACGTGTGACAAACCAAGCAGGCCAACTACTTCACTGCAGATTCATAGCATATCATAGGAGGATCCTGATGTCTTGGCCCTCACCTGGGAGGGAGAGTGACCACTAGCTCTGCGGATGAGGCTCTGGGGGCATCAGCTGCATGTGCGTGGGGGACGCTTAGCCTGCAGTGCCTGCTCACACACAGCTCCATGCATGAGGCTCTGGGGTCTTCAACTGCATGGTCCTTGTGCGTGGGGACACAGCCTACAGTGTCTGCTCACACTGCATGGAACTGCGTGGATGAGCTCCGGAAGCATTAGCCTCATGGGCCCTGTGTGTGGAGACGCCCAGCTTATAGTACATGCGCACACACAGCACTGTGGGTGGGCTCTGGGGGCGTGAGCTGCACATGGGGACGCTCAGCCTACAGCTGCACACATGCCGTAGGCACCAGGGGCGACAGTTGAACGGTTCCTGCCATGGGGCCTCAGCTTCTCCAGTCTTCAGACGCTTTGATAGGGGCCAGTGGCAAAGACGAATGGGGCTTACGGGTGCTCAGCCAGATCCTCCAGTTAGTAAGTGGGACCAGCCACACCCACTGGCAGTGTCCGTGAAGGCCAAAGGCAGGGGGGCCACATGGGGGCCAGGCAGTGGAATCTACTGGGAGCAGTACCTTACTGACTCTGGCTTCCTGTGGTCTGCAAGGAATAGCCGGAGAGAGAGGAGAGGACCTTCAGGGGTCACCCATGGACCTACTTACTCTTTGGGGGGATTAAGATCCTCAGGTCTGGTCTCGAAGAACTGTAGTACCTCATCGCACTGAGAGATATAAGGGGGCAGCTGGATCAGGGCCTGCAGAAGAGATAAGGGTGAGCCCAAGAATGTCCTCAAATAGGGTCAGGATGACACAGAAGGGCTCCCAGTACAGAGACTGGGACCACCGCCCCAGGGCTTCCAACTCAGCCTGCCAACTCGAACCTTAGGAGTTCAAGAATGCGTTCTAACAAGTTCTCTAGTAATATTGATGTCTTTGGTTTAGGACACACACACACACACACACACACACACACACACACACACACACACACACGCATGTATATACACGCACATATGCTATTTTGGAAAGCGACGCTGTTGCTAACAGATTTTTGCCTCTGTGCATGTCTTCGTTCGCAGCACCAACAGGATGCTGACGTCACTGGGGTCTCCGCACTACTGCAGCCTATCTGATTGTTTCCAATGGCGTGCAGATGCCCCTCAACTTGCGGCTGAGGCTCCGAGGCCCCATGAAATTGTCTCCAGGTGAGCGAAGGACACCACGGGCTGGTTCCATGTTAATTTAGCAACTCGACTAGCTGGGTGCAGAAGCCCAGCTCGATTGCCAACCTGCTGCCCAAGGAGTGAGGGCAAAGGGAGGTATAGGTGGTTGTTCTGGCTGATCCACCAACAGGTATTTTTGGGTGCCCACCATTGCAGTGGTTTCCGTCTCAAATACAAGAGAATGGAGTGAATATGCTGTTCGTTACAGGCGTGGACATGCCAGGCGGCAACGCACTTGGTCAGCAGCACAGTTTAACCATCTCTACTGAAGGCCCCGTCACGGGTCCTGGGACGATGGAGATGATGCTGCCCCTTTGTGTCTGGCTGGTGTCTTCCAGCATGCTCCCCCATGTAAGAGTCATCCAAGTTGCAGCACGTGTCAGGACTTCTTTCTTGAGGCTGGACAGCTGTGTGGACACATCACACGCGCACTTCCCTTTCAGCATTCCACTGTACACACACACACACACACACACACACACACACACACACACGGTTCTGGTTTTTTAAATATAGATTTAAAAAATTCTATTTATTTTTTGTAGGTGTGTGTGTGGCACTGTGTGTCCCTGTGGAGGACCAAGGGTGATTCAAAAATCATCCTAGATTGCTTCTACCTCCTTTTTTGCTCCACTCTGGGATTTCCCAGGCTCTGCCCACCAGGGCCAGAAGTATAGGCCACCGCCATTTCTGCCTGGCATTTTAATGTGGGATTTGGGATCTGAACTCAAGACCTTCTGCTTGCTAGGTAGAGGCTTCACACCTGAGCCATCTCTCTAGTCTTGTGGTTCTGTTCCCCCCCCCTTTAGTACATGCTACCTACCAGCTTTATATTATAGCTGTGCAATAGCTTTTCCCAAATAACTATTTTAAGGAGTTGAAAAAGTGAGTTACTTTAGAGAAACATATATACACACACATATGTGTGTGTGGATGTGTGTGGATGTGTGTGTACCAGAGATCACTTGAGGTGTGTGTGCCTGTGGAGGCCCAAAGGTGACATTGGGAATCATTCTACCTTGGGCAAGCTCCTTATTGCTTTACTCTGTGCCCTCCAGGGCTAGAATTATAGGCTGCTGCCATTTCCACCCAGCATTTTTACTTTGCATCTGGGGACTTGAACTCAGGTCCTTTTGCTTGCAAGGCAAAGACTTTAACCCCTGAGCCATTTTCCCAGCCTAAGAGAAACATTAACGGATGCAGGTGACCAACTCTGGAAGGAAGATGTTAGCACTGCTGAGTACTGCCTGCAGCTTCCATTGAAACACTGTACTGTGGGCACGCTCACTGTGTGTGTGTGTGTGTGTGTGTACAAGTTGAGTCTAATGCATACTCTACCAGCGGTTGGCTAATATCATTGTGGGGGATTTTAGCAGGTGAAAAACTCTTCCCCAGTTGGTTGGATTTGTTGGTCTCTTTGAAACACATGCTGACATTTACTGGCTGCTGTGAGGGTGTCGGGACGGGGTGGGGGCTATTGTGGCTGAAGGGAGAGACCCCCTCCTTTCTGCAGCGAGTGAGTTGCTCTTGAGGAGCAGCGGCTGCTATGCAGTGAGGCTTCCTGCCACACTGTTCTTCTCCTGTCCATCACAAGCTAAATCATTGTGAAGTCCTTCTGGAATCACTCTCTGACTTCCCAGCCTCCAAAGCTGGGAGCCAAAACAAACTCCCCAATCAGATGGTCTGCCATAGCGACAGAAAGCAAGCTATGCCAGACTGTGCTCCGAAGCCCTGGGGCGGGGGTGGAGCTCGGTGATGGAGCATACAGTCCGTCCACCAAACAAAGCAAGAACGGTTTTAGAAAAGATTTGCAGGCACCCTTGACCTCTACCCAGGATCTACACCCTAGTCCTGCACTTCTATCCTGGATCTACAGCGTAGCCTGTATTCATCAGCATAGCAGTTATCAGAAATGATTTCTTTCCTCTCCACTAGTGATATGAGGTGTGTTCTAGAAATATTACCAGACACTCCGTCTTGCGTCACACAAATATCCTGGAGCCTGGCTCAGGGTTCTCCATCGGTCCTACTCTCAGCTGCTTCTTGGGGATTTTTATGATTACACCGTGGCAGGGATTAGCTGATTCTTCCCAGAATGCGCTACATCTGCTGTGAGCGACCTTTCATGTCAAGGGGCGTCAGACAGGCAGCTGGTATTTCGGTGAGCTCCAGGAACAAGTCGAGTGGCTATCACGAAGCTGTGTAACAATAATTAGTCACCTATGTGGCAGGATGCGGGAGTCACGCTTTTATTGGGTTTTCCAAGGAGCATAAGTTCTTAAATGTACTGCAGTCAAATAAATACCCTTTTGTGGTTAGTGTCCTCTGTGTTTAGAGAAACTCCTCTGCCTATGGGTTAGGAAGATATTTTCTTTTCTAAAGTGTATTTTTATAGCATTGTCTTACAGTTGCAACTTTAATTTCCTGGAAATGATTTCATGCATGCTGTGAGGTTGGCATTCGTTACCTCTTCCCCACATGTGTACCCATTATGGAATCTAATCTTTCCTCAATGATCTGCAAGGCTACCTCTGTTAAGTTGATATATCCAAACACACATGGGTCTGTTTATGCCTCTTAGTTTTGGCCCAGTCTTCCTTCTTTTTTTAAAAAAATAAAATATTTTTAAAAGAAAAAGAATTATTTTATGTGTGTGTGTGCATGTGTGTGTTGCAGAGAGCAATGTGTGTTCCCGTGGAGGACCAAGCGTGACTCCAGGAATCGTCCTGGATTGCTTTTACCTCCTTCTTGCTTTGCTGTGGGATTTCCCAGTCTCCGCCCACTAGGGCCAGAAATGCAGGCTGTTGCCGTTTCTACCTGCTGTTTTTACCTGGGTCCTGGGATCCGAACTCAGGACCTTCTTGCTTGTGAGACAGAGACTTAAGCCCTGAGCTATCTCCCCAATCCTTCCTTCCTTCTTTGTAATGTGCGTGTGTAGAGTGCATGTGTGTAGACAAGTGCATATGGGGATTTGAGGCTTGTGCCAGGAACCATCCTCAATCGCTCTTTACCTTATTTTTTTCTTTTAAAAATATTTTAAATTTTATTGTTTTTCTTTCATGTATGGGTGTGTGTGTGTGTGTCTGCATGTGGATGGGTGTATGAGTGTGTGTGCCTGCGGAGGCCAAGGACGACTTCAGGAATCATCCTCCATCTCTCTCCCACCTTACTGTTGTGAGCCTGGGTCTCTAAACTCGGTGCTTGCTATCAGGGCTGGTTGGCAGTCAGCCTGCTCTGGGGATTCCCAGGCTCTGTCTACAGGGGTGACGTAGGCAGCCACGCCTGTCCAGCAATTTTATGAGGGATCTGGGAATCCAAACTCAGGTCCTTTGTTGCAAGCCATTTCCCCAGCCCCTCCACTTTAACTCTTGAGACCAGGTATCCCAGTCAAACCCAGAGCCCACCAGTAGAGCTGGTCTGACTAATCAGCTTGCTCAGAGGACTCCCCAGTCTCTGCCTATGAGGCTGGAACTGTAAATGGGCCACCACACCTGCCTGGCATTTTACATGTGCTCTGGGGACCTGAACTCTGTTTCTCTTGCTCACATACATAGCAGCCTTCAGCTACCATTTCTATCCTATGCAATCGATCTGTGTCAGTTACTCTAAATTTGTAATAGGTCTGGTATGGTATGGCAGCTTATTCCATTACAATACACACCTGGCAGCCAGGTGTGGCATGCTAACAGCCCTTGTCTGTCACTGCCTATTGAAGACAAACATGGATCCTTCCTTCCTCCCTTCCTCTCTTCTTTCCTTCCTTCCTTTCCTCCCTCCCTTCCTCCTCCTTCCCTTCCTTTCTTCCTTCCTTCCATGGGTGTGTACATATGTATGCAGTATGTGCAGAAGAGAGCACATGAGTGGGTGTATCTGTGGAGGTCCAAGGGTGACATAAGGAATCCATCTTGCGATGCTCTACCTTCATATTTATTCATTTATTCATTTATTTATTTTTGTTCTGGGGTTTCCCAGCTTCTTTCCTCCAGGGCCAGAATTCCAGGTCCCCGCCATATCTGCCGGGCATTTTTTTATGGATCTGAGAATCCAAGCTCAGGTCCACTTGCTTAGGCGATCACCAATTTTTACTAAAATAAAACTCAGTCTGTCATAGTTAGACCCAGGTGTCAACTTGACAGTTGAGGGTTTGAGCTCTGGGCACATTTGTAGAGAATTAGTGTTTGAGTTAAGCCCAGAGCAAACCTGCAGAAGATTGTCTAGCTGATGGGGAAGGCCCAGCCATGGTGGGTGGGACTAGGCTCTGGAATAAAATACAGAGAACTGGTTGAGGGAGTCGGCATCCTTGTGTACACTTGGCCAGACATGCTGGTCTCTCAGCCATTATGTAGAGATGGTGTGGCCACTTCCCTCGGCCCTGGCGTTGGTGCGTGCTCTCCCGTCAAGCTGGACTGAGAACTGTAACTGGAATGTCCTAAGGAAGTAAACCCCTTGTTCCTTTAAACTGTTTGATGGTCATGTATCAGCAACCATGCAGGCTGACTGCAACACTGTCCTTTACCAACGTGGCTGAGGTCCGTTCACAGCAGATGTGCGAATGCCCTGGAGCGCCTAGGTAGTCTGTGAAACTGTGGCTCCCGTGCCACAGGGACAGGCCCCTCTCCTCCCCGAAGGGCGGTTCCTTGCTGCTGACCCAGGAGATCTGACCAATCGAAATCTCAAAATACTGGCTGTGCTTGTGATCCACTAACAGGCGCGTGGTGGCTTCCTGGTGGATCACATTGTAACACGAGCAGTTCCTTCCCTGAGCTTCACCCGGCGAGTTTACGATCTGTGTCATTCCCAGCATCAGGCAGCTGCTCCTTATTGCCAGAGGATTTTAAGTCTCCTCTTCAAAATAAAATGTCCAGACACTGGGGAGGCGTGGGCACAAGGGCAGGTGGACTCCGCGGGGAAGCCCGGCGGTCTGGGAAGGAAACAGGAATGTGAAACCTAAAGGCCCACAGATCTTGCTAGCAGCGCCCTGAAAATGGGATAATGCTTCCAAAATGGCAACCTCAGGCTTGAAGGATTGAAAGGGGGCAATGGGAAGACCTGGGCTTGTCCGAGAGGGACGAAAGGCAGTAGGGGGATGTCCTTGTGCCTGGATGACTGTCTCTGCCTTGTCCTCATTCCCTTTGAAGATTACACTTTGGAGGGAGAATCTTGGGTTTATCAGCCTGTGTCTGTCTATTTTGTCTCTACAGCAAAGTAACCAAGGCTGGGGTCCTCACAGTCTACAGTACTGAGTATGCCCACCCTCCCGGCTTGCTGCCGTAAGTAGTGGAGCTTCATTTCCTCATCTACACAATGGGGCTGCGGAAATCCACTTCTCACAGCTGCTGAAGGAGGAAGTGAGGTCACGTCTGGCAAAGAGCAGCTGCTCCATCCAGAGGGGTTCTGCCCTCCCTAGAGGCCTCCCACTGACAGAGGGAGTATCTGTCCTCACACTGTCCCATTTGGTATAAAACTTTTTTCCAGATTTATTACAGTATAATTTACATACCATCAAATTTACTCACTGTAAGTGCCCAATTCAGTATTTAGTAGATTACAGCGTTGTTCAGACATCTCCACAATTTAGCCTCAGAACTTTGTCATCACCTCAAAAATATCCAGCAGTTGAATTGCAGTCTATCCCCCTCCTCCTGCCCCGAGGTCTAGGAAACCCTGATCTGCTTTCTGTGTCTGTAAACTTGCTTTCTCTGCACATTTCACAGGAGTGGGCTCACACCATACGGCGGGCGGCTTCTGCATCTTCTTTCACTCAGCACATGACTTATCCAGACTTCAGAATTTACCAGTACTTATTATCACTGTGTGATGGTGTCAAATAAGCGCTTGGCTGTTGTGATCGAAAACTGCCATGCATATTTTCATTCATCGCTAGGTATGAATGTGATTCTCCAATGCTTTCAATGCATATTGCCACGAGTGGTCAAGTGATAAGTTCAATTGTGAGGAGGAACCCAGGCTGGCTTTGAACTTGTGATCTTCCTCCTGCCCAACTGTTTCCCAGAGTGGCTTCTCCTGTGGCAGCCCACCGGAACAAGGGCTTTAGTTCCCGGATCCTCGGGGGCACTGGGCATGACTGTCTTATTGGCTGCTGGTTGCCACGACTCTGTTAGTTGTGCACTGTGGATTTAATCTGCACAACCCCAGGGAAGCTGGACATCTCTTTACACGCCTATGTGCAATTCCCGTATCCTCTTGGTGAGGTTACCACTGATGCACTTTCTCTGTCTGAAGAACTGGGTTATCTTTTGGATGTGGAGTTAAGAATCCTTATTCTTGGGCTGGAGAGGTGGCTCAGGGGTTAAGCTTCCACCTTGTAGGCGGAAGGTCCTGAGTTCAGATCCCAGATCCCACGTATAGACGCCAGGCGGAAGCGGGGGCGGCCTGTGCTTCTGGTCCTGGTAGGGCGGAGCCTGTGAATCCCGGGGCAGAAGGAGGTGGAAGCGTCCATGGTGGTTCGCGAATTCGTCCGTGGTTCTACACATACACAGACACACACACACACACACACACACACACAGACACGCGCATGCGCACATACACACGCATATGCACACAGTTGAATAAATAATAATAATAAAAAAATTAAAAAAAGATTCTTAAAAAAAAAAAAGAATCCTTATTCTTAGTGTGAGTCGTTTACAAATTTTCACCTAGTCTGTGGAGTGTCTTCTCATTTAATCAACGGTAGCTTTGAAAGCAGAGAAATTTGTAGATAGGTTTGATGGAGCCCAATTTTAAAAAAAAATTTTTTTAGGGCTCATATTTTTGGTATAATACTGAAAAAAAATCTCTACTCGGCCTACGTTTATGAAAAATTTCTTCTTGCTTTTTTTTCTGTAAGTTTTATAGTTGTGGTTCATCTACTTGGAATTGTAGTCCGTGAGAGAGTGTGTGGGATTCTTATGTGTACATATGTGTGTGATGCTCATGCGTACATGTGTATAAGATACTCACGTGTACGTGTATGTGTGTGTGTGTGTGTATGCACAAGTGTGTGAAGGCTGGAGATTGATGCTGGGTATCTTCCTTTACTCCTCTCGCACCTTATTTTTTTGAGACAGAGTCTCACCTATGGGGCGCACCTATTCAGCTAGTGACTGACAGCAGATCCCCGAGATGTTCTTGTCTTTGTCTTCCCACAGCTGCGAGTGCTGGAGGTCTGAACTCGGGGCTCATGCTTGCGTGGCAGGCATCTGACTGCGCCGTCTCTGCAGCCCCTGTGATGTTTGTATATGGTGTGTGCATATTTAGTCCATGTATGGTTTCATGGGCCCAACAGTCTCCTTCCTTCACCCTTAAGTTTCTGACATTTACAGAAAGCACCCCAGGATCTGCCTGTCTTTGCCTCCCCAGCAGTGGGATTATAAGCCAGTACTGCCATGCCCAGATTGTATGTGGCACCTGGGGATCTGAACTCGGCTCCTCATGCTTGTAAAACCAGCCCTTTATGACTAAGCCATCTCTCAGAGCCTAGAGATGAATCATTTTAATTTTCCTTTGGGGTTATTCTTGCTTAGGATATAGACACAGTCGATTACTATATACTGATCTCATATCCTGTGATCTCACTGTGCTCAGTTACTAGTCTGAGTGTCTGTGAAGATCTTTTACAGTGTACTACAGGGCGATACTGTCTGCAGTCAAGGCAAATGTGAACCTTCCTTTCTGTCGACAAGTGGAGACAAGACTTCTGGAACATTCATGCACAATGGAACACTCTGCAGTCACTGAAAGTGGGTTTGAGTTGATTTTGTAAAGACGTGGGAGAGGGGGGTCATATGTCACAAAAAGAACACATACATTTTGCAGTCACAAGGAAAAACAACAGATGGTGCCGGTCTCTCCCAGCCTTACCTTACAGTACTCGTCGATTGGTATCAGGCGTTTGACAGCCACGTCCCGGATGTGGCTGCGCCGGAAGAGGATTTTGCCTGTAGATGAGAATACAGGCTGCATTGGATGGAGTTCACCCGGGGAAGAGAGGTGGGCTGTTTGGGGGTAAGCCTGATAATCCTATTCATGGCTGTCAGCATCCCCTGAAGGACTGAGACATGGTTTGGAGGTGTCATAGTTGGAGACTGTCACAGGTGTCAACTTGACAGTTGAGGGTTTGCGCTCTGGGCACATTTGTGGAGAATTAGTGGTTGGGTTGAGCCCAGAGAAAACCTGAAAGATATTGTCTGGCTGATGGGGAAAGCCAAGCCCATGGTGGGTGGGATTAGGCCCTGGAATAAAACACAGAGAGCTGGCTGAGAGAGTTGGCATCCTTGTGTAAGTAAGGATCGCTCCTCTCTCAGCCATTATGTAGAGATGGTATTGCCAGTGACACAGTGGACGGTGTGCAAACTGGTCTCCTTCCTTCTTTCCCTCCTTCACCTCTGATCTTGTCACAGGGTCCCCCAAACTTCTGTGCTCTTTCATGATTCTGTGCCTTTCTCATAGTTCTAAGCTTGTTAGAAAAGAAAGACCTAGAAGAAAATGCATCAAAGGGGTTGAAGTGCTCGTATTTTAAGGAATGACAGAATTTTTGTTTAGTTTCTATATTGCTCCCGGTTTCTGCCACAGATGTTTATTGGTTTTAGAATCAAGAAAACTGTGATATCATTTACAACAAAAACACTTCTCACATTCAAAAAGGGGGAGAGCGTGGACGGCCTGGTTTGCTTATTCTGTGGCTTCCAAGGGGAACTTGGGGCCCACAGTGCCTGCTGGCCTACCCAACTAGGAGGGAGCCTACTGATGTTCTGGGAGGGGCAGCCCTTCCTTAGGCTTCCTGCATCTTTAGCATCTCCGGACCAACTCCAGGCCGAGGCGGCGGCCTTCCCACCCAAGGGTCTGTGACAATCAAGAAGCCCTTACTTCCTGTTTCACTGATCCCCTTCGGTGGGACCCCTTGAAGCACTAAGTCTTTAGATCCAGAAAGAGATGTTAACCTAAAGATCGAACACTTCCTGCCCAGGTATCTGCTTCTCAAGGTGGCCGAGGATGCCTTCCCCAAACAGTGTCTTCTGCAAAGCCAGTTTATGAACAGCACAGGGCTAGTGTGGCCCAGGGCAAGAGGAAAAGATTTGTCCCACAGCTACTACCTGACGATAGAGCTCACTTGTTGATTCACCCCAGGATGGAGCTGAGGGGGGACTCGGGTGCTCCTAGGGTCTCCTGGGTTATGATGTGTGGCTCCCCTTGGGTAGCCCGGGAAGGGGGGTCAAGGGATCTCTGGGCACATAGCTGGAACGGGAGAAAGGTCCCCTAGGGAGGCCGCAGCTGTCTCTCCTGCTGCTGTCAGCGTGGGGAACCGGTCACCCCTGTAGTGTCTGAGAGGACGGGGCTCGTGCCAGGTTACCTCTGCTGATACATTCAACAGAACCTGACCTTAGTTATTTTTTTCCCCCTCCCAAAGCAGTTTTGAAGGTGCACGTGATATTGCGATTAGAAGCACAAGGTTCCTTCACCAGCTGCAGCTTTCTGGAGCCCTCGGGCCTTGGTTGAGCCAGGCAATGGAGGGGGAGGGGCATAGCTGGAGCTCTGGATTGCTCCTTGGAGGTTTCTCCCTGGTCAAGTTCGGGGACAGCAACCCAGACCTGGTCCTGAAGGGCAGGTGGGGAAGGAGGGGAGGCCAAGGCCATGCTGGCGAGGAAAGGGTGCTGTGGGGAGTGACCCGCCTTGGTGGGGGAATGGCAGCTTTTGTTCTCCACAGTGGAGGAAGGCCAAACTGTAATTCTTGGTTTTCAAATCGCATCCTCGGCCAAGTTGGCCTCCCGGCTCCTGCTAGGCTGGAAAGTTGCGCTGGCTGCCCCCTCCCCCGCTCCGTGCTAACACGAGACCGCTTTGTCCTGCTGATGTGGCAGTCTGGGAGAGAACTGACCCCAGGAGAAGGGATCCTGCCCTCGGGCATGGGAAGACAGGGAGGTGGGCTCAGAAAGGGTGGTCCAGGGATCGGGAGGGGGGCCCTCGAGGGAACGCAGAGCTGACCGTGGGTGCCTCAAGCAGGGACGAAAGGGCCCCAAGGACAGTGGGTTTTTTTTTTTAATTCTGGGGTGGAAAACCATTACGTAACCACAAAGGCTTTTAAAGAGCTGGGGCGAGGGTCGGGCTCAAGTTCTCTGCCTTGGGAAGTTTTTTCCAGAGTTGATTTTGCATTGTGTCCAGGAGTGAAGCTGTAACTTGCTGCTTTCCTGAAGAAAGCTTACCATTCACAGCCTAGGTGAGCCTGAAGTCACTTACACCCTTGGTCATTCGAAAGAGGACTCTAATGTGCAAAGCCAAGAAACCCCCAAAAGAATGTCCCAGCACTGTTTTTTTTTTTTTTTTTTTTTTTAAACACAAGGATTTTAAATTTTTTTTAAATTTTTTTTTATTATTATTATTTATTCAACTGTGTGTATGTGCGCGCGCGTGTCTGTGTGTGTGTGTATGTGTGTGTAGAACCACGGACGAATTCGCGAACCACCATGGACGCCTCCACCTCCTTCTGCCCCGGGATTCACAGGCTCCGCCCTACCAGGACCAGAAGCGCAGGCCGCCCCCGCTTCCGTCTGGCGTCTATACGTGGGATCTGGGATCCGAACTCGGGACCTTCCGCCTGCAAGGCAGAGGCTTAACCCCTGAGCCACCTCTCCAGCCCCGTCCCAGCACTGTTTTGGGAGCTACTGTGTGCCGGAATGAACCTTGTGGAAAAGGCTCATTGTCCCATTTTTAGGGACTTGAAAACGGAGGGGTGGCAGGGGAGGGTGTCACTTGATTTGAACCACAGGGCTGGGTCTGTCTGACTCCAAAGCACGTGCTTCGCAGCCTTGTGTTTTGGCTAGTGCAGCTGGCGCATGGGGTTTGCTCCAGCGAGGGGGAAAATTCCAGTGTGGTTGCCGCTTTCTCGGTGGAGGGACTAAAAATGCTCGCTTTTTTTAGGCAAAGAAGTCTCTCAGGGGAGGGTAAACAGCTACGCAGGTCTTTAAACCAAGTGGAGGCTGATGTTGCCGGAAGAACCCACTGACTTTGGGTTTGGGGCTGGAGGACCAGAACCAGGTGGAGAGAGAGAGAGAGAGAGAGAGAGAGAGAGAGAGAGAGAGAGAGAGGTTGTAAATGTGTAGATTATCTATCCACATGGAGACAGTGAGGAAGGACCCGACATAGTTTACCTCCAGTTTCCAAGAGTAAAACTTATGCCTTGAAGCCGCTAACCCAGGGGACAGTGTGTGTGCGCCACTCCTGTGTTTGACTCTGGGGTCTGTGCGTGCTGGTGGTTTCTCTGAGCCCGGTTTCCTCCCCTGTGAAATGGGCGCAGGCAGTGTGGCTCAGACAGGCAGAGATACTTAGGGTGAAGCACTCAGCCTGGTGGTGGGGCAGGATAGCCCAAAGGCGGAGGCTGCTGGAATGCAAAGCGAACCCAGGACTGGGTAATCCCCCTTTCCTCACCTGAAACCTTGACACTGTTCTTTGGCAAGGAAGCTTGTGTGTGTGTGTGTGTGTGTGTGTGTGTGTGTGTGTGACACTCAAAGCTTTGAGAACAAGCACCAGCATTACATCCTCTGTACAGCTGGTGGGACAGACAGCACTCAAGGTATTGGGGTGTTGGTACCATAACTCTCAACATGTCTCCCCAGAGTCTGAGAACGTGACGAACCGGGCTACACTTTATACTTTCCTGAAGAGAGGGACATCGTCCTAGGACTCATGTGAGCCCTTCTAGGCAGACAGCGTTCTCTTACGAGGAAGTCAGAGAGGTGATGTGTCAGAGAGTTTGGCCTCCTCCTCACTGGTTCAAAGACCAAGGGATGAGGACAACAGAAGGCTGCAGACACACCAAGGGGTGCTGGCTGGCAGCCAAGAAGTACCGTGGTTCTCCAGCCACAGTGTCAGTGAGTGTGACACGGATTCCTCCCTGCATCATCCTCAGGTCGAGACTCAGTCCGCCTAGCACTTTGATCTTGGCCTTGTGAAACTCCCCAGAGGCGCCCAGCGGAGCTGCCAAGACTTCTGACCCACAGAACTTTGAGGAGCTATGTGCGCTGTTCTCCGCTGCTAAACTGGTGGTGACTTGTGATTCGGGAGCGAACAGCACACTGGCTGTATGAATGGGAGCTGCTCACTGTGCAAACTTCCTAAGCTCCAACCCCGACCGCAGAGCTGGGAGGACACAGCACTCCAGATGGACAGGTCCTCCCCAGGCCACGCCCCTAGTAAAGCGCAGCAGCTGACTCCAGCAGCGCCCACATTCTCAGCCGCCCATTCTCCTCATGATGGAGCCCTGGTAGGACAGTGTCCTTGATGAAGGGCGGCGGGCCCAGGCGCTCTTCTGGGGACTCGGGACCTGCTCTGTGGTTGACCAGCCCCCCTGTCCAAGAGTGCGCTCCACCTACCTGGCAGAAACGGAATGATCCGCTGTTTGGGGTCCTTCTGGCCTCCTTCCATGGGAAATTTATCCAACATCTGCATCTAAATGGGGGGAAATATCCAAAGCAAAAAACCTTTCATAACGTAAGAAATACATCTCGGACACTTTTTTTTTTTTTTTTTGAAGGAATTGTGTGAAATGTGTGATTTGATATACAGAGCCTTCACTTGGCCCAGTTTTTCAGAAAACCGAAGCAATGAGGAAGGCCAAGTGTGGGAAGGTGATGTCGTGGCGAGGGGCTTGAAATGTCAACGACACCCTTCAAATTCCCAGAATTTCACCGACACCAGGCCATCTTTTGCTCTGTGTATGTGTGTGCGCGCGCACGTGTATGTGGGTTTAAGAAGGCACTTGAGAACTAGAGAGATGGCTCAGGGGCCAAAGCCTTTTCCTTGCAAGCAAAAGGACCTGAGTTCAGATCCAAGATGCCATATAAAAATACTAGGCAGAAACGGTGGCCTGAAATTTTCGTCCTGGAAAGCAGAGCCTGGGAAACCCCGGAGCAAAGCAATAAGGAAGTTAAGCAATCTAGGATGATTCCAGTGTCATCCTTGGGCCTCCACAGGCACCTACACTGAATCATCCTGGATTATTCTACCTCCTTATTGCTTAGAACACAGGCATATACACTTATGTGCCCTCTTCGTACGTATATGTGTGGAGGGGCATGCATACAAAAGGACAGTCGTTGCTTTGCTCTGGGGTTTCTCAGACTTCTCCTTCTGGGCCAGAATTGCAGGCTGTTGCCATTTCCTTCTGTCATTTTCACATGGGACCTGGAGATCCAAACTCAGACCCTTTTGCTTGAAAAGTAAAGGCTTTAATCTCTGAGCCATCTCTCCAACTTGGTTGTCCCGTGTTCGGAGTGACAAGTTTCTAAAGGAACAAACCTTCGAGACACCCTTCCTCCGGTCAGGCACACCTGCCCACTCAGATGTCCCCAGCACACACGGTCCTTCGAAGAGCTTGAAAAACAGCCTGATGATTACAGGTAATGTAGGAGGCAGAGACAGGCCCCCGGGGGTCAAGGGGAGAAGAGGGAGCAGGCTACAAAAACCAAACACCTTTCAATGTACCCTAACTGTATCTCTGGCCTCTTAGGAAGCTAATGTGAGTCATCTGACTTGACAGTCAAAACCTCAAGGACACACGCCACACACTGAGTCCTGTATGTGGGAGGAGTCAGGCGACTTCCAGAGTCTGTCTGATGGTAGCATCCTATCGGTGTGGCATCCTGTGGGTGTGGCATCATCCTGTGGGTGTGGCATCATCCTGTGGGTGTGGCATCATCCTGTGGGTGTGGCATTATGGCCCAAGTTAGACTGGGGAAGTCACTCAGACTGTCTTTTGAGCCCGAGCCCCAAGTTGCATCTCCCCACCTCCCTGAAGTGGGCCACCAACTAATTCCAGGTCACTTCAGGGCAAAGATTTATGGCTGGCTCGTGACTTGTCACTCTCTCTTTCAATTTGCCTTGGGAACCAATCATGCTCCCAATGGTTGCTTCCCTGTTAGGTGAGGTTCTAAAGAGAGGACCCTGAGCCTCCAGTGACCCCCCTATACACAGCCCGGCTGCTCCGCCGTCCAGTGGGGCTGCTCTCCTCAGCAGCCCTCGGTCCCTCTGCTGGCTGTTCCCTTCTCTGGCACCTGTGTGCCCTGCGCCCTAGCACTGTGGAGCCCTCTGCATGGAATGCCCATCCCTGCAGGAGGTCAACTCTTCACCAGCTGCCACTACTTGAACATGCTTGTCCCGTGCTGGGACTTACAGGAAGTAGATTTGCCTGGTCCCCTGTGCCAGCCCGTGATGCAGCAAGTGTTTACTCATGCCCTCTTCTGAGGAGGCCCTGGCTCCCGTGACAGCTGTGGCCCTCGGCCCCAGGGGACACGACAGACCAGGGGACTCGGTGCAAAGGCCCTGAGGAGTATGGGGAGAGATGGGCCGTGTCTAAGGACTGTATGCAAAGGACTCTGGCTGAGGTCACTCTACCTCGGCAGCACCGACCCCACCCTTCAGGGAGCAGCCATGACGAGGACTGTGAATCCCAGTCCGCCTACGCTCAGTCACTCCCAGGCCACATGGAGTTAGTGGTTAGAGCCCTGCAGCTTTCTGGAGGGAACTCTGCCCCTCTGAACTTGGGGTTGGCAAGGGAGTCAACAAAGCGCATTTAGATCTGTGCCGCACACAATGAGGTGTCACTATTGTTACTTCGGAACTCAACCACATCACCCTTGTGCTGGGTGCTGGCCTCAGTGCTCAGGGCCACCCAGTCAACATCCCCGCTGCCTGGGTGCCAGCTCCCTCTGCCACATCCCGAGGGACACTAGCAGGGGCTCAGGCCAGAGCAGAAAGGGAGGCTCAGAGAGCTTTCCCAAGGCACCTTACATGACATCTTCCCGCTCCATGTCCAGGGTTCTATCTCATGTGAGCAAGACAGAGACCAGATGCCAGGCAAGGGGTCAGTTTTCTTAAGACAAGTTAGACATGTCACGGATGATCGTGAATGATCATGGGATGAACAAGAGACGGAGACCATGCTGCTGGTGACAGTCTCTCTTCCACCAAGCAGCATGGGCCATGCTCTACCACCTGGAGTGGCCTTTCTTCTGTCTCTTCTGTCTAAATGTCCTTCTCCACCAGAGGGTTCCCCGATGCCATCAGCAGGATGCCCATAGTTCTGCGTTAGTGCCACTGCTGCTGGCCTAGTTCTGTGGCCTGAGATGAGCTCAAGTCAGGGTACTAATCTGCGGGGTACAGCCTGGAACTGTGGCTGTGGCCATACTCCTCACCGTGGGGTCCAGAAGTGGAGACGGACAAATTCACCTTGACATGGTAGACCTGGGATCAGCCATCCGAAGCCAATTGTCCCTGGACTTGCCGGCTCTTGCAGCTAATGTGCTCTGGAAAGAATCCACGGATGGGGACAGTGTACAGCCAGGACCGTCTGACCAAAGCTACACCCCGGTCGAGTGTGGCAGAGCTTGAGTAAAAGCGCAGCTCTGTCTGATCCCAAATCCCCTGTCCTCCTCTCATCTTTCCATTGAGTCCCAGCAGCCCAAGCCCGTCAATAACCGACCCCACGGGCCGGCGCTCGCTCACGCATGCTCTGGGCTCAATCCAGGGTTACTCTCACGGCCTCGCTGCCTCTAAAAAGAGTCCACTCAGAAGTACTATGTGTGTCCACAAGGTGCACAAGCATGACCTGTGTCTAATTCTAGAACATTTCCCTCACCCTAAAGAAGATGTCCAAGATCCCTAAGAACCCAAGGGTCCTCCTTCCCTCCACCATCTCTGCACCCACTAATCCATCTGTCCCTAGGGGCCTTCCTCTTCTGGACAAGGTCACAATTTTAACTTTTAAGCCATTCAGGAGAAGCCACAAGGAAAGAGCAGCTCAGAACAAGAACTTGGGTGCCGCCCGGCCACAAGCTGAGTTCTGACCCTTGCTAGCTGTGTGAAGAGAACAAGTTACTGAACTTCTCTCAGCCCAGGGTTCTCCATCTGTCCTTTGATAAGCTGTCCTGAGGCGTCTGTGGGTCACCATCTTTACATACTTAAAACAACGGGGCTACAGCACGCCAGCTGCTTTCAATGCCATTACTCCGAGCCCCCGAAGAGGACACCCAGTCAGGCACAGAGTGATAGAAGGGGGGGGGCGGTGCAGGTCTCCTAAGGCCTCTGCTTCTCCCATTATATACCAGCCTAGCTGCCCCTGCACCAAGCCTCGGCCCTCCCCACACCGCGTGAGCCAAGTCGCTGCTGACAAACTCAAGGCTACGGTGCCACACGGGGTGTGGCAGCATGAAATCATGTAGCTTTGGGGTGGTGGAACCCACGTGGCCTGGCCTCCTTAGGGACAGCTGAACTAGACCATGGTGGAGGGGGGAGCAGTGGGGAGGTGGAAAGGCTGCTCTCAACAAGCGCTGACCACTGCTGCGATTGCAAGGCGGCATTCCAGCTGCCCGTGTGGGACTCCTTAAAGCCGCCGGAAGCCGGGTTTTTGGACGTTTTGCCTTAGCAGGGGTCAATCCCCAATTATTACCAACTGTGCCAAGCTGGGAAGAAAACCTGACTTCTGGATTGTGGTAGAAATAAAGTTGAGTCAGAACAGAGGCACAAGAGGTGCGTGGGGGGTGCGGGGGGGGGTCGAGATTTGGGTCAGGAAGACCTGTGACCAGATCTGACTCAGGCACTTGCAAAGAGGTGACGCTTGGGTGGATGGCGGTGTCAGTCACATCTGTGCAGAAAGAGCGTCGGACTACAGCTAACATGCAGAGTCAGCCCATTCGTTAACTACTGCGCGTACTTTCATTCCTATTGGGAAGATGAAGGAACTGAGACTCAGAAAACCAAGAGACAACACCAAGCTGAGCCCCACGAAGTCAAGCTGAGCTTTGAACCTGGGTCTTCAGCCTCGGGGAGGATGGATGGAGCAGGGATACATGTCAACATGCTGGAGATTAGAAACGGTCACACGCGAGCTTGCTGGGCTCCCTCCCGCCCCTTTCTCCTCCACACCCCTTCTCTGGGTGGCACTCAGTGTCCCCTGGTAGAGTTGACTAGCTGGGGAGGAGTGTGACCCAGAACCTGGGGCACACAAGGTTCTTTCTTTGGGAGTCGGGAATTGGCTCCCAATGATTCCAGGCTGCCGACCGCAAGGACAGACGCTTGGCAGACTCGAGCAAGTGAACAGGCTGGTCCGGGGAGACTGGCAGGTAGATGACGCAGGCTGGGCAGAGGGAACCGAGGCCACAGGGCAGATGGACGCGCCATCCTAAGGAAGCGGCAGCCTTTGTTCTGGGTTCTGGAGCAAGCACACTTTGCTCTTCCCATAAATGCAACCCACCCTTCATGAGGCGGGGGGGGGGGAGGGGGAGCTGTGTTCTGGGATGTAAGTGACTCTGTTGTCATTGTTCCCAGGACCCCCTGCACCTTCTTGGGCTGCCAGGCGGAGAGAGGCCCCTTTACCCATGCTGAAGCCCTGCTCCCTACGCAGACACAGCTGCCTTGCAGCAGCAAGCTAGCTATGCATGAAAGCAACCATGTGACTGCGAGCCTGCCAGAAAGCACGGCACGACGGCCAGGCTGGGCAAAGGGACATGCACACCCCGCATGCTACCAGTCACGTTATCACAGGGCTGCATCTCCTGCTTGGGACAATGGTCCTCTGCCCTTCGCCCTGCCCCATTCTCCCAGCATCCGTCTCTTCCCTGTCTGCTACTGGCATGCCCATTTCAGGTGGCGGCTAGCTGATTTATCAAGGGGCTGGGCACATGCTCTCTGTCCCCTCAGCTGCACCCCAGTCCCATGGTAACTCTGACGTACACTCTCTCGGTTTACACTAGGCTTGTTTGCAACAGAGCAGCAGAAATTCTAATTTAGGTATGATGGTGCTTGATGCGGTTACACATTGTTCAATCCCAAGCATCGCTGATGAGTTCGTTACATTTTCAACAGCTGCTGGCTGGTATCTCAATTGCTTTACATGATGGAGTGACGAAGGCATTAGAGTTTGTTTCTGTTGTAGAGGAGAGAGCAGTTAGGAGCCTGTTACTGTCTGTATAGAATCCGGGCTCCAGAAATTTCCCAGCTCATGATTCAGAAGCAGCCTGAATCTGCAGAGCCGAGATACCCGTGATTACTATCACCCGGCCTCTGGGAGCACCCGAGGACCTCCTTTCCTATAAGACCCAGGTCCCTGAAGCCGAAGGTGGAACAGAGACCGGGAAAGCCTGTTGGTTGTCAAACTGCTCACTCATATTGATTGGCACAGAGATGAGTCTATCACACGCGAGGTGCTTGCTGGGGTAACTCAGAAGTCTGCTACTCTTTCCTGCAGACCAAAAGCCCAGAGCTGCTGCGGCCACTGTGTGGTTACGTGTAACCTGAGGATGAATCGGAAGCCGTGGAAGCAGGGCGCAGAAGTCAGGCCGGGTGACATTACAGAAACATTGATTCTGCCGAGGCTGAAGCCAGAACGCTGCCTTCCCTAGGACGCTCATTACGCGCGAAACACCTTCCTGCTGGCGGAAGCAAATCAGAATAAACGCGTCTGCGACTCACAATAAGTGTCTTGATTGACACCAAGGGAAGGTGCCAACAGGCTCTCTCGGGATGGAGGCTTGCAGGGCTCGGGGTGCTGAGGACCCTCGCACAGAGTAGGGGCAATGCGTAGAGATCGCAAAGTTCCCCTCGCATCTGTGGCAGTCCTCGTCTCCGAGGACTCCAGCTTCTCACGCCAGTCCACTTGTCTAGCTTTAGCGACATTGCTGGCCTGGAGTTCTCATTGCTTCACGCCACTGGAGATGGGTTTGCACCGAGCTGCTGTCATGTTGCCTGGCTCTCAGGGAGCTTGGTAATACATGTGATGTTTGGTCATCCATCCATCCATCCATCCATCCATCCATCCATCCATCCATCCATCCATCCATCCATCTATCCATCCATCCATCCATCCCATCCATCCATCCATCCATTTGTGCATGCATGCATTCATTCATTCATTCATTTGTGCATTCATTTATCCATCCATCCATCCATCCACCCATCCATCCATCCATGCATCCATCCATCCATCCATCCATCCATCCATTTGTGCATGCATGCATTCATTTATTCATTCATTTGTGCATTCATTTATCCATCCCTCCATCCATCCACCCATCCATCCATCCATGCATTCATCCATCCATCCATTTGTGCATGCATTCATTCATTCGTTCATTTGTGCATTCATTCATCCATCCATCCATCCACCCATCCATCCATCCATGCATTCATCCATCCATCCGTCCATCCGTCTATCCATCCATCCGTGCATTCATTCATTCATTCATTTGTGCATGCATTCATTCACACACACATTCATGCCCACACCAACCACTGACTAGACATGCGCCATGTACTAGGCCTTAAATAAAACATTAGGGAGAGACAGGATGAAGAGGGCACAGTCCTGCTTGAGATTGTCACAGGCTAGAAGAGGAGATGAATGAGCTGACCACTGCAATGCCCAGAAAGTCACAGAGCTTGAGGCGGGGCACAGAGCAGAGGCTCCTGCAGGCCAGAGAGCAGAAAGTCTGACAAGGAGTCTTGTGCGCAGGATTACCCAGCCGAGCGAGGCCGAGAGGAACCTCCCGGGTGAGACTCAGCAGATGGATGAGGAGAGGTTGAACTCAAGGAGCGCAGATTCGCAGCATCCTGAGCTGCCACTTTCCTAGCCCGTGGTCGCCGATCAGAAGTAGACTGAACTGGTACCAGAGCCACACAGAAACGACTTCCGGATTGGCCTCCTTCTGGGTCAATAAGCACCTCCTCTTTTATGTAGTTAAATATCAGAGCATAAATTTCTGCTCTGTCCTGGAGATGTGGCGGTATCTAGTTCTGCCAGTATTGATTTCCAGATCCACCTCGACTTACCTTCCCCGAACCTTCTTCCCTACCTTGGTCCTTAGAAACAGAGGAGCTACTTACCCATAGGGTTGGGAGAGACGTGACCATGTGACCTGAGGTGTCCAATCAGAGTCAATAAAAACCAGTTCTAGGCCTTCAGCTCCAATTCCTGGAAGCTGCTGGGGCCATCCAGTCACTTCTGGGGGAGGGCTTGTCTGAGACCTCATGGTAAGTAAAGATGTTCCAGTACAATGATATCATTTTTAAAAGACTAGGTTCTGGGATTGGAGAGATGCTCAGGGGTTAAGACTCTGCTTTACAAGCAGAATATGCAGAAGGTCCTGAGTTCGGATCCCATGTCCCACCATGGCAGAACCTGGGGACTCCCAGAGTGAAGCAAAAAGGAGTTAGATGCAATCTAAGAAGTCACCCTTGGTCCCCCACAGGGACCGACAGTGCCCTCCGATACACGCATCCACGCAGAATAAATACATAAAGTTAAAAGAAAAAGAAAAAAAAAAAAAGACTAGGTTCTAAAGTCACCACGGCAAGCAAGTCCAGTCACCCCCTTTCCCACTCCTTACTTGCAGGTCAAAGAACTTGCTGTAGCGCCGGTAAATGGCCTCTGTGGAGCCACTGGACCACGTGACACGGATGATGTAGACCTGCAGGGAGCGACAGAGGAGACAGGTGTGAACCCCAAGGAGACGGTGGGGATGTGCCCTGCCCTGGCTCAGGTGTTGGAAACTTCACCCCGAATGAAGAGAGCTGGAGGCCAGACCTCCAAGGGATGCCAGGTGGGCCGATGGCGTTTTGTCGAGGCTGGGTCCCCTGTCACCCTAGAAAGGGTGTGAGGAGAGTCTACTGGGCCTTCCTCCTGCTCGCTAACTCTTCCGTCTTCTATTGTGGCTCATGTGTCACAAAGACAGTTGCCAGATGCCAGCCCTTTTATCTTGGACTTCTCAGTCTGCGAGAAATAAATCTCTATCTTTACCGACGACCCATCTGGCTATTCTGTCATGGCAACACAAAGCAGGCTAAAAACATGGTTCTTTCATCTCTGAGACCCAGGGGAGATGCAAGATCCCGAGTCAGAAACTCCGGGTTCAACTCAGCCAAGGACCAGAGGGCCCGGCCCGGCCCCTTGATGTCGCCAAGCCTGAGCTCCCTCCTC
This sequence comes from Typhlomys cinereus, assembly GCA_023101885.1. Taxonomy (NCBI): domain Eukaryota; kingdom Metazoa; phylum Chordata; class Mammalia; order Rodentia; family Platacanthomyidae; genus Typhlomys; species Typhlomys cinereus. The sequence continues at coordinate 262,637 of JALPQD010000562.1, read as the reverse complement.
GCAAAAGGGGTAATAGTTGTGGCGTCCAAAGCCGTGCAGGGACTATACACAACTCAAGCACTGGGAAGGGACAGCAGCAACAGCGCGGCAGCTGCTTTTTAGACAATGTCCTGCTTTCCACCTCCTCCCCACCCCCAAGCTTAGAAGGACACAGACAGGCTGCTTTTCCACCACAGGAAATATTTTTTTTCTTCCACATTTTATTTTATTTTCCCAATCATACAAGCTCAATAGGTACTCCCGTCCTCTCCCTCCTTCCTCCCCTCCCCAGTTCCCCCCTTGTACTCTCCCCCTTTTTTCCCCTTCCTTTCATCCCTCCTCCCTCCCCTTCTCCCAGTGCCCCCCCTTCCTCCCTCCCATCCCCTGAAGCATCCTTTTGTGTGAATGCCAAACCTCCCTCTGAATCCTCCACCCTAGTGAGGGGTAAGGACTCAGTGGCATAGCCCAGGGCCCTTTCTTGGTCTCCCTTGTAGGATGGGAACTCTATTATGATTGTTAATCTCTACTGCCTGGAGCCTTCTCCCCTGTGATCCATGCTAGACTTCGGGGGGTCGTTGACATGTCAGCCATCGTGCAGGTCATGCAAAGTCTGATTATGGTTACTGCGACCCTAACTTGTGTGGAGTATCTTGTATATCGTTGGTCCTCCCCACCTTTAGGGTCTTACAATCTTGCCGCTCCCTCTGCACCACAGGAAATCTTTTAAAATTATCATTTTAGCCTTTGAAACATTCACTATGTAAAGCACGACGGATTTGTGGGTGTGGCTTTATTGCCCACTATCCTTATCTCCCTCCCACCCCATCCCAGGCCTGCCTGTGTGACGTCCTGCACTGGCAACTGCTAGGGCAGGAATCACCCACCAGCGGGCAAACATCCAGCACCAGCGCTTCTGCCCAGCACTAGTCCCGCTCTCTCAGGGTGGTACAGTGTCCCCCGAGATCCTCCATGGTGCAGTATTGCTAGGCCACCTGTTGTGGAGGTCTGTGGGGGTCTCTGCAGTGAGCTCTAGGGTACACTAGCCCTGTCACGAACAGCGGTAACTGTCCAGCCAGGGTAATTTTTTTTTAATTTTTAAAATTTTTTTTTATTATTATTTATTCAATTGTGCATGTGTATGTATGTATGTGCGCGCGTGTGTGTGTGTGTGTCTGTGTGTGTGTAGAACCACGGACGAATTCGGGAACCACCATGGATGCCTCCACCTCCTTGTTTACTCTGCCCTGGGATTCACAGGCTCCGCCCTACCAGGACCGGAAACGCCGGCCGCCTCCGCTTCCGCCTGGCGTCTATACGTGGGATCTGGGATCCGAACTCAGGACCTTCCGCCTGCAAGGTGGAGGCTTAACCCCTGAGCCAGCTCTCCAGCCCCAGCCAGGGTAATTTTTAAAACCTCGACTTTTACCGGGTGTTGGGGGCGGCTCTATTTTCGCCTCTTCTGCTTCCTGTACTACTGTTTCCACCAACGTGGACGAAGACATCAGTAAGGAGACACCTGCATCTCCAACGAGAAGTTAACAGCTGAAAGAAGCTAAGTCACTAACCTTCCCCTTCTAAGTGGGTAAACTGAGGCCTAGAAAGTGAAAATATTGCCCCGTTGCTGGAGATGGTCAATGAAGGTTGGATGACTGTGAGGGGTACCACCAATGAGGATTACAACACAGAAAAAATAAAAATAAAAGGCGAGACTATTAAGTATCTTTCTTTTTTCTTTGTGTGTACAAGGGGCACTTAATTGTATGCGCCTATGGAAGCCCAAGGGTGACGTCAGGAATCATCCTGGGTTGTTCTCCTTCCTTATTGCTTCGCTCTGGGCTTCCCAGGCTCCGCCTTTCAGGACTTTAATTATAGGCCACTACCATGTCCACCTGGCATTTTCTACGTGGGACCTGGGAATCTGAACTCAGGTCCTTTCATGCGCAAGGCAAAGGCTTTAACCACTGAGTTAACTCTCCAGCTCTGCTGTTTTTCTTAAGGCCGGCACAAAGCACGCATCCATAGACGGAAAAGCTTCTGCTTGCTTGGTCATTCCTGGCCCCTCGTGTACCATCTTTCAGGTTCAGCGTGGCGGCACAAGGACCACGGCAGGCCTAACTACGTTCCTGGAATCGACCCCTCAGCAGGATGTGATGTCTGCATTTTTAGGAACAAACCAAACTTTCCCAGAGGCTTGTCCTCCTCGGGCTCGCACTGTGCTGACTCCGGGCTAGAAGACAGCACGTGTCCTGGGGTCCCGTGCCAACTCTGCCGAGCCGTGTGACACTCGCGAGGGGCTGTACCTCTCTGGTCGCAGTGTCCTTCACTCTGGAGTGGGGACCACAGTCTCCAGGGGCAGCAGGTCCACCACCTAACAAACAGTATTACGGGTTGTGTCTAGTGCCTGGCACACAGTAGGCGTGTTCAACCAGTCTCCCCTGCTGTAGCCAGACTGTGATCCTATCCGATGCTCCACCCCCCTTTCTTTTTGACTCCTAGCCCCAATGTCCCTCCAAAGATTCACCTCTTTTCTTTCTGCTTTTGTGACCGGATGGACAGCTCCCAGGCTTGGTTAACTCCAGCATTGCCTAGGGTGGTCCCAAGCCAGACTGACCCAGGACTTCCAGGGGCATCATGGGAAGAAACCCTTTCCTCCTGCAGTGACAGGTGGAAGGGCAGGCAGCCACCTGTGGCCCAGGAGAAAGCTGAGCTGAAAGCCAAACCCTCTAACATCCTGCATCTCAATTTGGCTCCCAGTTCTGGGGTATTGTGCGCGGGGGGTCTGGTCACCGGAGGCGTGCCTGCGAAGGGGATCACTGACCTGGTATGTTCTCCTCACCTCCTGGCTTAAGGAACAAGCTCTTGATCTGAGTGCTCCCGCCTCTGCCCTCCAGTGCTCTCCCATCAGCACCCCAACCAGTGGGGCTGCCCAGTCTTGGACCTGAGCTTCCAAAACTGTAAGCCAGTTGCTTCCTTTTATCAAGATAGTTGCCATGACAGCTACTCCCCCCACCGTCCCCTTCTGGGTTAACTTGGTTAATCATTTCTGTTATTTCCAACCAAACCAGTCCTGCTTAACCAAACTTTGGCTTCTAGATTATATCCCAAACCTAGTAATGCCCAATGGGTTGGTGCTAGTCATGAAGTCACTTCCTCGTTGCAATACTTTCCATAACAGCCAAAAGGTGGAAATTCACAAGGACCCACTTTGGGGAGCTATGGCTTGAATGTGTTTCCTAGAAAGTATGCACAGGGAGGAGCGCCTCCTGATAGCGCTGGCTTATGAATACAATGTTGCGATGACTCTGGCTTATGAATACAATGTTGCAACTGTCACAGGAAGGGTTCCTTATAAAAGGATGAGCTAAAGGAAAAAGAAAAGAAAGGGCTGACTCCACCCAGAGGCTGTGGCCACAGGGTGGAAAAACAGGATCTATACCAGACGCCCCTTCATCTGCAACTTTCCAGCTTCCAGAAATTTGACTTCCAGAAATTTGACTCAACAAATTTCTGTTCATTAGAAAGGAACCAGTCTGTGGTATTCTGTTAGAGTAGCATGGGATGAACTAAACCACACAGCTAAAGAAAATGTGGTGTGTGCACACAACGGATATTATTCAGCCTCTAAAAAAAGGGAAGAAATTTCTGATGTGTGACCCTTAAAGACATCACGCTAAGCAAAGTCAAGTCACAGAGGATGCACACTGTCTCCTATGAGGCGACCACAAGGTCAGGCTCACAACCCGAGAGCCAGGCGTGAGAGGAGATGTGTGGACATTTTTCCTGGGGAGACACACAACCATCTCTCCACCCTAGGTAAAGGTTCCCCAATGTAATGATTCCGCCAAGGTCCAACTTGACAAACTAGCGAGCTTGCTGGGATTACTTACAGAAGTAGGGGTGTGTGATAGTGTCAACTTGACACACCTGGCATTAACAAAGATCAGCTGAGACCACCTGAAGAGATCATCAGGATCGATATATTTACAATATAAAGACCAGCCCTAGATCTCATTGGAACCTCCCAGTAGTAGACCAGATAAAAGGAACCACAGAACAGAAGACTGGGAAGAAGAGAGACTCTCCAGGAATCCTCCAGCCTCCAGCCATCACTAGCCTACGGGATGTCTGCGTGACTTCAGCACCAGCCATGTGGCCTCCACCAGGAAAGTCTGTTTCTCCCCTCTGGAACCGTAAGCTGAATAAATGTCCCTTTCTCCCTTAAGTTGTTTGACTTTGAATGCTCTCTCACAGCAATAGTTACAGGGTGACTCACAGCCCCCCCCAGTGGCTGATGGCTACCCTAGGGAGCCCCAAACTAAGAGTCTCAGACAAAGAGGAAAGCGTCACACACAGCAGATGGATGGACATGGGTAGGGTGATGCGCGCCCAGCAAAGCCAGTGCACCGAAGGCCTCTCACACAAGGACGCTGCTGGAACGTAAGCTAAGTGTATTTTACCGCTGCAGATTTCCTGTGCATCTTTCCCTATTCCACGGCAAGTTCCCTGCATATGGTCCTTTAGCCTCCCCATGGCTCAGACATGTGTGGCACTTGTGTGAAGGGACATCTACATGGAACAGATCGTGGCAGGCCTCAAAACTCAAGAGTAAGAGCCAGCAATTCAATCACGAGAGATGAAGCTTGACCAGACGGGACGACACCTCGCCGAGGATGCCTGCCCTTGTTCCATGGGGATGAGGGTCCTCGACAGATCCCAGGCTTGGTCAGTGCCTGGAGGTAAACAGCAGTAGGTAGGGCGGAAGTGAGGTCATCAGGGCTTGGAGCACTTCCTGTCTCTGCTTCGTGACCACCCCATGCGCTACTCCCACTATGGCGTCTGCCTCAATGTTATCAAAACAAAGGATACAGCGGATCCTAGAGTGTCATGACCCTTCCTTTCTTATAAGCTGTCTATCTTAGGCATTTTGTCATAGTAACAGAAAAGCAACACAACTATGCATCTATTAGCATGGCCAACATAAAAACGCTGGTAACACTGGACCAGTGAAGTGTTGCAGCGCCTTGAATGGAGCACGCGGGCCGAGGATCACAAGGTGGCACATTCTGAACACGCGGCAAATTGCCAACCAACGAAAAGCACAAAGAAGTAAGAATCCCTGGCAGAAGGCACTTTGAAAATCAGAGAGCTGAAGCAACAGGAGGCATTACCTGGCTGCAGCAGCTGGAGCAGGTGAATGTTTGACTCTCTGCACAATCCTGGTTGGAAACTGCCCTCCACGGTTGCCTTTGGCCACACATAAAATTGCAGCAAGTATGTAAATCCACAAATACGGAATCCATGGGTGAGGTCTGACTGCGTGCGCGTAAATACACATCAGTGTTTGCTCTGGGCTGGAAGGAACAAGGCCTTTCAATGCTTTCCTGTATCTCCTGGACTTCTTATCCTGCACTGCCGCATGGCTCATGACGGGGTGTGTCCCGATCGCCTATCTACATTCAAAGTTCCTGACTCCACTGACCCCGAAGCCCCCCACAGAGCACGGCCTGCTGCGGTGTCTCGGCTGCTCCCCTGTCCCACGGCTGGCTGGGAGCTGAGGCCTCTCACTGAGGCTTAACAGCACTGGCCCCGGGGAAAGAGCCAAACTCAAAATCGAAAGTCGTCCAAAGTCAAGCAGCAAGCCAAGGTGCCCTGAGCCAGGGACTATCTGTATGTTCTAACCAGAAAACAAAAAACCTAGGAAGATTAGAAAACTCTTTTCTCCTCTGATCCCCAAGGCTACCGAGTACGGGACACAAGTGCAGCTGGGGCCATCGGGATGCGGAGTGTGGGGGGCAGATGCTGGCTCTCAGTAGGCTGGGGATGCGACCTAGCTGTGGGACCTGCTTCCTGAACTTACTATGTGTAGCATCCCTTGCCTCTGGAAACTCTGCCCCCCCACCAATGCCGAGGGCAGTGAAGGAGCCTGGTCCTGCCCACTGCCCCCGCAGCTGGAGCTGAGTACATCCCCTGCTTGCTCGTGGCCTGGGATCCGCTCACTGGACCAGGCCCACCCCCATCTGCCTGGACGGTGAGCTGACGGCTCCAAGGCCCGACAGGACCTTATAGGGCACTAGGAACTAAGGCCCCGTTTCCTGCGTCATCAGCCAAAGGCTCAGTTTTACCAAGAATAAAGCCTGAATCCAGCTGAGTGACCCTTGGGAAACCAGAAGGATCCCCCCAGGCCGGCCCTCTGACTGACAGAATATCCCACTGACTGACAGAACATCCCACTGACAGAATGTCCCACTGATACACGGAATGTCCCACTGACAGAATGTCCCACTGACTGACAGGGCGTCCACCGAGTATCAGGATGGCCATCTGCTGCCTGGCCCACACAGGGCTGGACCTCGGAGTTTTCATCACAAGAGCCGCGAACATGAGGTGTCCCTCGCAGGCCCCTGGAGGGGGGTCCTTCAATGTCAACTCTGCTCTACGGATCTGTTGGCTGGGTCTTACAGGGGACGGTGAGCTCTAACTCCAGTCGCATGGGCCAAAGGTTGATTTCTATTTGCTTATTTCTTTACACTATGTCCAGCCCCAGTCATCTCGGAGCAGGCGACAACAGCCAGGAAGAAATTCATCCAGAAGGTTTTTCTTCCATCTGCTTTCGCTTCCTTCTATTTTTCTTTCCAACCTTACTGACTTTCCATTTAAGGCAGACAGTTAAGCTTCCCAGGTCTGTGTGAGGAGCAACACTGTATTAGGAATGTACAGTACAGGGAGTCCGTGGCTGGACGGGAGGGCTGTGAGTAAGGCCGTCCTTCCCGTGCTTGGAGCTGAGTTGCGTGCTGTGCTGTGTGCTGTGCTGCATGCAGTGTGTTGTGCTCCGTGACATGCTGCATGCTTGCTATGTGCAGTGCTGTGCTCTGTGCTGCATGCTACATGCTGTGTTGTGCGGTGTGCTGCATACTGTGTTTCATGCTTGCTCTGTGCTGTGCTGTGGTGTGTGCAGTGCTGTGTTGTGTGGTGTGCTGCATGCTGTGTTGTGTGCTATGTACTATGCTGTCCAAAGAACTGCAGCACTTCTGAAGTCACAAGCTGTTCCCCAGCTTTTCCAACACCAGTGGGGGATCTGCAGTGATCCAGAGACTGGAGACAACATCTAAAGAAAGGGTGTGAGTTTCCTTGCAGGGGCCCCGAGAAAGGCGCTCTGTGATCCATTAGCCATGTCTGCAGTGGGGACAAGCAGAATGATGAAATGGGTGCTAGGGTCCTGGCATGTTTGACCTCATCAACCCCTTCCTACAAACAGAGGAGGAGTATCCTCCTACGGGTAACACTTCCAGCTGGGACTCTACGTGCACGAGGCGCGTGCTTATAAATTCCTTGTGTTCCTGAGTCTACTGCTAGCACTTGTCCAGAGCACTGTAAATCCGGAGATTTCTTAGGCTGTCCAGTTGGTCTCCTAGAAGCCCTGGGATTCTGCAGCGGCCAAGAGGGTGGGCCCCTGGCTGTCTACCCTTGTTTCCACATTACGCTGCCCCTGTTAGCTCTTCTGTATGTGGTAGAGGGTTTAAGAGACAGTCTGCAGGCCACACCCCTAGACGCTGTGGGCTCACAGTGCCACAGGCAGCCAACAGAGGAGCCTGCAGATGGTACCTGGACACGGCACAGTAGAGGCTTCCAAGACTTCAAATGGGACCCTCCTGCTCTAGGTCATTGTTTATTGAAGCCGTAGTCGGGAGGACTTGCCAGGTTCCGCAGCCAATGGGCACGAGGGTTGGAGCTAGCAGCTGGGGCTCCTCGCCTTGGGAAAGACTGGGGTTGAGGCTCCCTAAAGAGGGGCTTGGGCCCCTCTGGAGTGCTGCTCCTACCCCCCCAAGGAAGGACACAGCCCGTTTTTGATGGAGGGAGGAAAGACGGCATGTTACTACAACACTTGGAGGGACTGAGACATCTGCTTGCACATCAGGGTCCGCAGGCGGCGCAGCCCTAGCGTGGCCTTCTTTGCAGCTGGAACAAACGTTAGCATGTGAATCCCTCTAGTCACTGTGCTAAGTGAACCCCGCAGAGAGGCTGGGGTGGGAAGGGAGGCGCTGGGCAAGGAGAAGGTGCCACAGTCGGATGGAAAGACAGCGTCTGGTTTCCTTCTGCATCGTGTGCTAGCTGTAGCTGTGGTCAATGACGAGGCACTGTGCATTTCAAAACGGCTTTGGACAAACACCAAAGGTGCCCATGGCAGTGTGATCACAGACAATGTGCCTAAGTGGCAAAATACCACACCGCACCCCAGAAACACATGGGATTAATTTGTCAATGAAAGTTAGCTTGAACCCATCCAGCTTAAACCCACTTCCTGCAGGGGAGTTTCTGGGACGCATACTTGTGGGTGCGGAGGAGTCTGCACACCTCAGCATCACAGATCGCCCAGAAGATGGATGGGTGGGACCCCTTTAAGCCCTCTCTCCCCAGCTGACTTTCCAAGGTGGGAGATTCTAGGAAAGGCTTGGTGTCTTATGCCTGGTCCTGGGAGGAAAGAAAGAAGGTGGGGGGAGGGGGAGAAGAGAGGGGAACGAGAAGGGTGGAGGCCCAAGGGAGGAGGGGGTGAGGTAGGTTGTTGGCCTCGCTCCGGCCTGAACTAATGGGAAACATGACTCTGTAGCTGCTCGTGGAGACCCCGAGTTCCCTTTGGTTCTGATCTGCCAAGTCTCTCCAGCTGTCTGCCCAACATCTGGCCTATGTAGGTCAGTGCCTCCAGCCTCTTTCTGAAACTGCAGCGCGCTGCAGTTTGATTTCCCAACACCCCACCGCAGCCTTGCCACAGGAAGTGCTGAAAAATCTGTCTTTCTCTTCTAAATGAAAGCACACTCAGCGTATTCTTGGAGGGAGGCTGCAGCCCAGCCTTGCAGGATTGCTGGGTGCTAGAGGAGTCAGCACGCGGTCAGAGCATGCAGGCCTGGGAAAGATACAGCCTAGGGCTGCTCCTGCCCTAGGCCCGGTGTTCGAGGCAGAAGGCGCGAGGAAACCGTGCAGCCCCAGATCTGATGGCAGCCTGCCCCTAAAATCCGTCTCCCAGTTCTCCAAGGCCTCAGGCTTTCTGGGCTCGGGGCCAGAGCTTTCCGGTCCCCAGACAGCAGCAGGAATCACCAGACTCGGGAACCACAGTAAGAGACAGTGGGGATGGCAGACTGCCAATTTTTTTTTTCTTTCTTCCAATTTTTCAATGAAGTGAAAGGCTGGAATGGGTCCAAGCACCAGGGCCTGTGGCATCCCACATCAGCTCCAGACGCTCCAGGCTCAGCCCGGAGCCCCATGGCAGCGAGAGACGCTCCCGGCCGCGGGGCCAGTCTGCCTCTCCACTGTCCCCCTACCCCCATCCCGCTCCTGAGTGCCTGGGGACAGTCAGACTTTGGGGAAATGCCTTTGGAAGACAGACAGAGACAGAAAGCCCTGACGGGGCCTGCACCGTTCACGAGCTCAGTGATCTCACTGAGGGCCGAGGCCGGAACAGTCACGATGCTCTTGAAGTGGCCGCGTGAACAGCTCGCCCGCCAAGTTACCAGAAACACAGCTGCTTTGTAAACGAGCAGAACGCAGGATGGGCTGTGTCCGGAAGACAGGCCCACGCATCGTCCACCCAGGGCTGCTCTGGGCAGTAACGGAGGTACAGAGGTCACCCCAGAGCCACTCTGCGGGCGCCTCACCCTGGGCAGGCTGAGAGGAGGGCGGGCACGCCTAGGGTTTAGTGCCCTGCCCACGATGGTCCTACAGCAACCTACGTCACAGGATCTCACTACACCAGGGACTCTGCTTCTGTCTCCTTTGACTGAGGGTCTCTTGTGGTCCAGACTGACCTCCTGATCTTCCTGCCTCCGCCTTCCAAATTCTGGGGGTACCAGTGTGAGCTGGTGGAGGATTGGGAGAGGCCTGGTTACAGCCAGCACCCAGAGCTGACACACTTAACACACCAGACTGGGGTCCATGCACTGACTGCCCCCTCCCTCGGGCACACTCAAACCTGCAGTGTAACCTACATTAGCAGGAAAGGGGGGGACATTTGGTGGGGAGCAGAGAGGGACCGACCTCTCACACATGCTCGCACCCACGACTGCCCACACTTGGGCCCATGTCCCCTTGCGATGGGGGGGGTCTCGGCCTAGGGCGGGCTCGAGAGCTGCTGCTGGGCGGCCAAGAGAAGCGCTCTGCTTACAGCCTGGGGCGCTGAAGGCTGGAAACACCACAGGGCAGGGCCCCGGCTCCAGCCGGCCTCGGGCTGCCAACTCACACATCTGCGCACACATCTGGCCCGGGCAGCACGGGAACCTTCCAACGACCAGCAGAGGTGCTGGCACTGCAGGAATAGCAACCTGCCGCCCGGCTTTCTAGGAACATCTCCAGGCCGGGCACTCGGGCCTTGCTGAGATCTTGAAGGCTGCCAGGCCCCAGAGGCGGCCGGGCAGCGTGGGAGCAGCCGAAGATGTCAGGCCGGGGCCTGCCCCGTGTTGACAGGGCGTCCGGCGATGGCGCGGCCAAGGACGGCGCCCACTGCGAGCACTTCTCGCACAGGAAAGCACCAGCTCTGGATTCTGAGTAGCCGAGCGGCTTAGCCACAGGCACACGCGGCGTGTGGTCCAGCTGGAACAGAACCATGTGAGGTGGGAGGACAAGACTCTGACACGTGGTGAGAAGGGTCCCATCTAGCACAGTGCCAGCCAGCACCAGCTCAGATTAGACAGCAAGCGTCCTTCACAGGCCAGAGGTCCTCTGAGCACTCTGCAGGGACGTGGGGGAGACTCTGCTAGTGGAACTCCGGGAGACTGTCCAGATGAGGAGAAATTGCCCTAGGTCTTGAAGTTCTCTAGCTGGGATCACACCTCATGAGCCTTTGCGGACACACCCCACACTGTGCTCCTAGAAAAACCCTATGGAGCACGGCATAGAATCCGCGCCACTTTGCAGCAAACAAAAAAATGCTGCTCAGAGAGGTTGATCATTTGCCGGGAGTCACACAGCGGCCTGGGGTGGATGCTAGATTGAGAACGCCTACCCCTAACCACAAGCATGGGAGGAGGTAAAGAGAGGGTGATAAGGGCACCGACACCCCCAAAATGGCAGAGTTCAAGCTGCGGCGAACTATCAAATCAGCCTCCAGGAGGGCTGCTATCCAAGAGACGACGACGAATGCTGGCGAGGTGCAGGGGAACCCTCGGGCCCTGTCGATGGGAAAGTCCACTAGCACAGCACTATGGCAATAGTACGGCCCAGAAATAAAGACCGTGAGAATCGGCAAACCTTGCTCCCGGGAATGTCTCCAATGGAAGTGAAATCAGCGTTAAAGAGACAGCTGCCCTCCCACGCCAGCTGGAACCCCACTCACAACAGTTGGAAAAGAGGCCACCTAAAGGACCGCACAGGTGTCGGATGGGGAAGTGTGGCCCACAGACACAGTGGAGTATTACTCAGCCAGGAAAAGAGCGTGATGGAGCTGGAGGAGGCCATGTCCCATACAGTCAGCCAGGCGCAGAAAGACACAGATCTCCTGGGAGCAGAGAGGACGGTGGTGGCCAGAGGCCGCAGGACTGAAGAAGAGAGAGCAGAAGGGACAGTTACTAGAGACGGTGCGGCTCGATGGCAGGGATGGATTCTAACGCGCCCCGACGTCGCACAGCGGGCGGCAGCTTGTTCTACGTTTGGAAGACGCTACCAGGGGACCGTCAACATCCCCACTCCTAGCAGTGATGTCCGAGGCTGTGCTCACGTGTAGAGATGTCAGCACCCCATAAGATTATGATATGCTGGTCAGAAGAAAAACATTAACCCTAAGACCTGCCTCCGGACTGGCCAGCGGACATGGGTGGCTCCTGTGTGTCAGAAACTAACAGAGTCGCTGAGCTGAGTGCAGCACTAGCGAACCGAGAGTTCCGTGGGAACAATAAGGGACGGTGAGCTCACGGCCTGACCAGGCTCGCCGGCCACGGTAATTTCCAAAGCGGCTGCTCTGAGCTAGGTGTGGGGTACATGCCTGCAATTCCAGCCCTTTGGTGCCAGAGGCAGAAGAATCATGAATTCAAGGCCAGCCTAGGCTACGTAGTGAGTTCTGGACCAGCCTGAGCTATCCAGCAAGATCCTGTCTCTACACGTGACTGCTCAGTACGCGTGACAGTGCTAGTTAGGAAGCCAGAGCTCAGACTGGCCAGGCCTCCCGTGAGTGCTCAAATCCTGTCCTGTGGCCTGCTAGCTGTGCGCCCCACCCTGGGCTTCTGCTATGTAAAGAGGGGGTGATCGTGCCGGCTACTCCACTCGTGGGGACTTGCTGACTACCTGCCAAGCCGCCAGCACACAGTAGATGCTTAATCAAAGTGGCTGCCGCTAATCCCCTGACTCCCCTCTGTGCACTAGAATGGGGATTCACAGAAATACCCAGGGATCTGATCCTGCCAGTGAGGGGTGGGGATTCGGTAGTGTGTCCTGGAATCTCCCACTTCCTCGAAGGGAGGCTCAGGCCAGGGTGGCTGGAAGGTGTGGGGAGAGGAGCCTGCAGCTAGAGGTCATGGCCGGCTGTCCTAACCCTCCCTCCCCTGCACCGCTCAGCCCAGCCACCCACCCACCAGCTCGGGACCTTTCCAGTTCAGGGCTGTGGTCTGCTCCCAAGGGTCCTGTGTCGGAAGCTTGATCTCCACAGTGCTGCTGTGGGGGGAGGTGGAGCTTTAGAAGACAGGACCCCGTGGCGGGGGCTGGTTACTGGGGATCAGCAGTTCTGCTGGACTGTCAGTTTTACAGCAGCAAGTTGTCCACATATCCGTGCTCTTGGCTTCCTGCCTCACTAGCTGACCACGCCTGCTACCTACTGGACAGCACACATCCGGGGCCCTCAACACCCTCTCTACTCTGGATTTTTTTTTTTTTTTTTTTTTTGCATTTCCATAACCATGAGCTAAATAAGGCTCTTTCTTTTTCAAGTTTCCCAGCATCAGGTACTTCGTGGTAGCAGCGTCTCCTCCCCAGGGCCTCTTAGTGGCTTCACATTTAACGAGTATGTCCGTGTCTCTGGCCAGATCCCGCACTGAATAAAGGAGAGGAACTGCACAAAAGGCTTCCACCCCAGCCACATCACAAAGCTGTTTTCCCGACATGAGACACAGGCAGTTCTCACAGGCCGGATTCTGTGGGTACCCTTGGCCACCTGTGCGCCCCGCTTTGCTGGGCTCCTCACTGATGAAAAGAGATGCTTTGGTCCCAGCTAGAGCTCTGAGTGGGCTCTTACATCATCCTTACACTGGCCCCTCCTCTCCAGGGAAGATTTAGATGATAAAGGAAAACACGCAGCTGCGTGAGATCATTGCCAACACCACGGCCTGGGGTGCGCTGGCTGCTTCGCAGTGAGGTGCACAGGCCACGGTCTCCAGGCCGCAGGGAGGACGAGATGGGGGCTGGGGAGGAGAGAGGGCGGTCAGCAGGCTACAAGGAGCCACCCGAGGTCTGGGCGCCTCATTCCCGCCAGCTGAGGCGATGCTTCTGGCGACCTTCCCAGACCGTCTCTAGCACAGAAATGGTTTTTCAAATGAAGATGGTAATGCTGCACTGTCAAGGCCTGGGCTCTGGGCTCCCCCAGACTCCAACATCTGCAGGCGCTGCAGTCCCTTCTAGAAAAGGGTACAGAAGCCACGTCATCCTCATGGATACTTGAAGCCACCGCCAGACAGTTTAAATTGACCTAGCGCAACACAGTGGTCACACTGTATTGTTCAGCGAAGAGAGGCCCAGAGCTCCTCTCCACAAATGCAGCCCCCACAGGCCTGACCGCACAGCACACAGCACGGGCAACAGGTAACTTCTTCTTGTTACAGTTCCTTAAATAGTTTCAGTACAGTTGGTTCAACTCGTGGTTTCAGAACCCTTGGCTTGGCAGCCAACTGGACGCGACCTGTTTCTTGCGTTGATTGCGTGGCGAGCGTCTCCCCGTCTTGCTAACCACAAACATTTCTGAAGGGTCCTCAATGATGGTGCATCATTTATCCCCCGCAACGGACACCCAGGTGATTTTGAACACTGCCATAACGGATGCCCTCTGAATATCGGAGTCTATCCGGCCTCGGGGGACGCTGCTTCAGCTTGAACTTTCATGAACTGTTCCCCCAGCCTATGGAGAGCACGTTCTGAAGGTGCGGTCACTCCAGACCGGCTGCGTCTCCTTGGGGCTGCTGGCTAGAAATGTGCTGTGTTCATCAGAAAATGCGGAAAAGAGAGAATCAGCAGGGGGACCAGCCGCCCGCCGCACTGGTCAGTGTCCAGCCTGCCGCCCTCTTGCAATGTGTGCGACCCACTGTTTATCCTTTAAAAAACGCGGGGGGGGGGCACATTTATTCAGCACTTTCATATGCCAGGAACCGGGCTAAACCCTTACATGACTGAACCACAGCAGACATTGCCCTACCTTTGCGCACAGAAGGGAAAACAGCACAGAGAAGCTGAGCTGCTTCTTTGAGGTCGCAGAAAGCTGCAGAGCCAGGTTCTAATATCTGAAATGTCAACATGGGGATCTTTCATCCTTTCTTGGAGCCTTAGAACCTTTTGGCAGTCTTGTGCAATTTATAGCTCCCTTCTCAAAAATGACTTAAAATCAAACACACAGGACTTCCCACGAGAGGCATAAAACCAAGTGAATTAGTAAGATGAAAAAGCAAAAACTGTAAATATATGTATGCTTTTAGTAAAGGAACAACAAAAATCTACTGAGCAGGTCAGATGAAACCCTGATTTCGCGGGTCAGAAAGCAACTGAGAAATGAGATTTAAAAAAAAAAAATCAGTGAGTTTTACAGGAACAGTCGCATGTCACCACAGTCGAGCTCAAAGTAAAGGAAAGGAAGCTCAGAGATCAGGAGAAGCCATGCTGAGGACCCCCTGCGGGATGGCCTCGGCCCACCTATCACAGAGAGCTCACTCCTTTGGGCTCCTGGGAGTGCTTCTTCCTGTCCCTAGGGACGAGGTGGTCCCGCCTCTGCACCCTCGTTGTTCTCTCCTGCGTGACATAACCTTTCTGAGGACAGGGCCTGCTCATGGCAGCCTCTCTCCAGCCCTGGGCCAGAGCAGACAATGAGCCACATCTGCAGAACTGACTGGAAGCCAGGGGTGGCCCAGAGCCACAGCTGCTGATTCACACCTTGGCCGGGAAAGAGGAAACAGTGACGCCACCCATGGGCCCTGGCTCATGGGTGGAGGGCCGTGCGATTCTGCCTAATCGCGCAGAACTGAAGACGCCACTTTCGGGCACCCTCCCTCTAGCGTGGGGTTGGAAAGCTGTCAGTACCCTGGTGGTCAGGCAGTGATGGGGAGGAAGTGTGGTCCTTGACCAACGGCTTTCTAAGCCTCAGTTTCCCCAGGTGTGAAGCAGTCGTGACAGAACAATGTGCAGATTGTGTCCCCAGCTCCTGCTTCTTACCACAGCCACCTGGACTCCTTAGGCCCCAGTACTTGCAAAGACAATGAGATTGTCAACGAGGGAATTCCACCTCCACCTGGCAGATGGTTAGGTGACCTGGGCAGTCATGCTCCCCCCCTAAAGGGTGGAAGCGGGTGGGCCTGATGCCTTTTGGTGGCCCACACTCCACTCCCTGGATGGCGCCAGCTGCCTGCCCCCCGATTCTGCCTGTCTGCCTTTCCAGCAGATTCTCTCTGTCCCAAGAGGGACAGGTTTGTTTCTGCCACATGCAGCCCACGATTCATTCCACAACATGGCCACACAGAGTTCACGACACGACCCAGGGATGACAGTGAGTCTCCCATAACGTTATCATGATTTGTGATCGCCGACCACTGAATACTGAAAGTGGGGCAGGTCTAGAGTCATCAGTGTAGCGCTCCAGTATCAGAAGCCCACTGGCTTTCACAGGGCCTCTGATGTGCCCACCCTGGGCGCCACTGTCCACACGTGACACTCCACCCAGACAAGTGCACCCTTTCTCTCCCTCCTCCCCGGATCTTGCTTGGCAGCTTCCCCTGCGGGAATCGTCCACGTCTCAGCCCCAGCCTGAGTGCACAGTATGGGGTCCCCAGGTCCCCCTGGTCTCCTTCTACTCACGGCGTCCATCTCCGCCCCTCACATCTGTCTTGTTTGCCCGAATGCACTGAATGTCTCCGCATCTGTGCCCCCTGCCCTTCCTTACCCTAGTCGAGTTGGCATCCTGGGAAAAGACGCCCTGAGGGTAGAGACCTGACACCACCACAGTTGCACTGCCGAGCCACCGAGCCCCTGGGCTTGTCCCATGCTGAGTCCCCAGAAGGCAAAGGATGCCAGTGCCAGGCAAGGGCTGGCCAACGCAGCTGCGGGGGGCTCTGGGCTTCTTTGGGACACTGCTCCAGGCCGGGGGACCATACATCCCAGCATCTCAGGCTAGAGTTGGCGAGAAGCCTCACTGAGCCAACACAGGGCCAGAACCTGCTTCCAGAATGCTCGCATGTCCCTCGACACCTGACCACTGGGACCCACGCGGTCACTGCGCGGGCAGCCCTGGGAGGTGGACCATGAGTCACAAGGAGCAAGATGGTTCCCCGCCAGCGTCCACGCCAGGACGTGTAATCTGCAAGAAGGGTCCGGTCTGCGTGTCGCAGCTGACGTGTGTGTGACTCAATTGGAGGAAGGGGGTCCCTAGTGTGGTCTTCTTCCAGAAGAGCAATAGTACATCACTTGCCCACTTGTGCACCCCCGGGTGGGAACCCCTGGGTGCGGACAGGCCTCAGAAGCAGGGCGGGGAGTCTGCAGACCCCAGGCTGTGACGCAGCTGAGCTGCAGGCACTGAGGCAGGGGGATCTCCCTGAGCTGGAGGGGGCGCTCCTGAGCCGGGCACATGACAGCCAGGAAAGTGATGCCCTGACTTCCCCGTGGGCTGGCACACTTGTGGCTTTCTGCCTCTTCTCCAGCACATGGCTGCAAAGCCACATAGAGACCTCCCTGTGCGGCAGGGGAGGGGCGGGGTGTCTGAGGCCAGCGCCCGTCTCTGAGGATCCTTGGGCGACAGCAGGATGTGGGGACCCTCCGGCCGCTGGGGCTTGGCGGGCGCCGCCTCTCCGTTTCTAACTTGAGCAGTCGCTGTCTTTTCCTTTTACTAAAAACAGGGTTATGTGTTCACTGCAGAACATTTGGAAAATGGAAAAAAGCAGACCAAAAAAAAAAAAAAAAAAAACCCTGACATATTTCATCAGCTCTATTTCTGGGTCCCCGTAGACTGGCAGATCCCTCTTTCCTGGTGATCTGATGGACAGAGCCTGGGGACTTCCCAGGAGAACTGCTGAGCTGCCCCCTGGGAGACGTGTCTGTAGCACCTCATGGAATTCGGCTTGTTGCATAAACCCTGCTGTTACTGGTGGGCATTTAAATGGCTGTCAACCTACATTTTTTTTTTGGTTGTGTATGAAGTACATGTATGTTCATATATGTAGGTACACATGTGGATGTTGACATCGAATGTCTTCTTCAATTGCTCCCCACTTTTATTATTAAGGCTGAATCCGAGCTCACCAATTGGTCAGCTAGTCAGCCAGCCCAGTGACCCCACAGTATGCTTGGTTTTTACAGGGTTCTGGGGATGCGAACTTCATTCCTGCACTTGAGGAGTAAGTGCCTTGCCCACGAGGCGCCCCTCCCCATCCCCCCAACTCTTAGCTGTGGTAAACAACTGTATGTGGGTGTTTCTACAACAGCCTGCTGTTCTGAGGCTGGTAGCGAGGCCTGATCTGCAGAAGAGCCTTGGGAAGCTGGAACCATTATTACTGTGTGTGACGACACAGGGCCGAAGTGGCGGGCTAGGGATTTGAACCTGAGTTATCTGAAGTGCCTTCCCTGCGGCCAGATCCCAAGACTCACTGCCAGATCCCAAGTCTCACCGCTGGCCTGATCCCAAGTCTTACGGCTGGCAGATGCCAAGTCTCCCTGCCAGATTCCAAGTCTCCCCTGGCAGATCTCAAGCCTTTCCGTTGGCAAATCTCAAGTCTCTGTTGCCAGATCCCAAGTCTCACCACTGGCAGATCCCAAGTCTCCTTGCCAGATCCCAAGTCTCACCACTGGCAGATCCCAAGCTTGCACTGACATGACATTCACATAGTCTGACCTCCTCTGACCCCAGAGGACAGGGTGCCTCAGAGAAGTAGCTTCCCACGCAGCGGGGTCCCCAGGTGAGAGGCAGGCCTGGCAGCTGCACTTGGGGGTGTGTGAAAGGGACTGGCAGGATTCCTGCCTGCCCGTTTGCCTGCGATGGGCACCCACAGGTTTTCAGTCTCTAGACAGCCATGGGCAGATAAACACGTATCCCTCAAGGCCTCGGCCATGTGCCGCAGACTCCATGCCCTACAGAACCGGGCTACAGGAGGCTGGCACGGCTGACTCACTCACACCCGACTCGATGCAGATGGCCAGTCTGGGCAGAGCCCCTGGGAAGACTCTGCAGTGTAAGAGCTGAAGAGGTGCTGCCTCGGGGGCAAGGGGGGGAGGGGAGGGCCGGCTGTCCTGCTTCAGAATACCACTAGGGAATGTCTTCTTTATTTTTGGTTTCTTTTTTATTGGGGGGGGGGGGAGAGCGCTCACATGCAAGCAGGTGCACACATGCCACTTTCGGAAGTCAGTTCTCTCCTTCAGCCCTATGGATTCTGAGACTCGAACTCAGGTGAACTGATTTGTCTGCAGACACCTTTGCCCTCTAAGCCATGCTGGAAAATCTCCTAGAGAGGAGGCACCCAGTGTGAGGAGTTAGACCCCCACATTCACCTGTGACTACAGGGAAAGAGCACCCGTGTCACTCACAGATGCCTGGAGGCACCTTCACGGCCCCCGAGCCCACGGGCTGAGGTTCAAAACCAGGCTTCTCACCAGGTACCAGGGACGCATGAGGGCGAATCTCACGCAATCTTCTCACCAGGAGCCACTGCGTTCATTTCACAAAGAAGCCACAGTAGCACCGAGGGGCCCCGGCCGCGCAGAGCTCCAGCCCAGGAAAGCCTGCTTCTAAAAGTCACGTCTGTCGCCCTGCTCTGGGGGTTCCAACAAGTGGAAGACCAACAATAAGGGGGGGAGCCGGCCAGTGGTCAAGCTCGCTGACCAGAGCCCCAACACAAGGGAGAGGAGGTCATGAGCGGTGTGGACACAGCCATGTTCCCTTCCTCTGAAGCCCAGCTGGGCACGTGCCAGCGTCCCCGCACCCCGCCAGGCAGGCAGGGAGCCTGGCCGGCCTCCAGCGTTCCCCGAGTTGGAGCAGTGGGGGCCGCTGGTGACTCAACTTTCAACAAGCCAGACTGAACAAAGTCAAGCAGTGAACAGGGTCGCTCTAGCCCCTCACAGAAGGGGGATCCCCTCCCCCCTGCAACAGTGAAGCACAGTCACCCTGCTCAGTGGTAGGGTCCCTGGCTGTTCTGCATGTTTTCCAGACACAAAGGCATCCAGCTCAATCCTCATGTGGCCTCTCCATGCTGTGTGACCCCAGCACAGGCGTCTACCTCTCTGAGCCTGCAGTTTTCTCCAGGGGGGGGGATTAGTTCCAACTGCTCCCAATAAAAGCTCCTGATGGATGAGTACTTTAGATGTTCAAATACATCCTTCGAATCAAGAGCAAACAAACAGCATGCTGAGAGGGGGCGAAACAGATGAACGCAGAAGAGGGCAGTGCAACGTGTGTGAATGCAGCGGACGACCAAAGACCTTAGGGGAGCAAGGGGGCTTTTATTCCTCCTTGTGATTTTCCGTTACCCAGCTCTAACTAACACCAGGAGCTGAGGGAACGGGCCGCACTGTATCCACAGACTGCTGAGGAGAGACAAACCCCCTCTCACAGGACAGCAAGTCTTCCAAACCACGCGAAGCAACAGCAACGTACTGCACCGCTTCCCCCAGCTTCTCCACCCGCAGGGATTGGTTCCCAGCCTGCTTCTTCCCACAGCAGTCAATTCCCTACACACTTGCTTAGGTCTTGCCTCAGCAACCAGCTCTTCACAAATGGACCCAGAGCTCAGCCTTCAATGGTCAAACCGACACCTACATATCCAAGTAGCTACGAGGAATCTCAGCTGACCAATAAAGGTGCAGAAAGCCACTCCACCTCACCGGCAGGCAGGAAATGACAAGAAACACCACCAGGAGCCATTACCCAAGTCTGACAGTACAGCGTGAAAGAGGCACAGAGCAAAGGGAACCCACAGATGGCTCTCAGGGGTGCAGACTGCAGAATGGAGAATGCACAAGCCTCAAGAGCCAGCTAGTCTGTCCTGGGCCCATGAGCAGCAAGTATCTCCAATCAGGCTAATTACGGATGGGCAGGGGTGGGTGGGAAACCACAAATGTGTAGTTTCCCACATTTATAAATGGAATGCTATGCAACAATTAAAAACGAACCGAGGAGGCTGCTGTACTAACATGACTCTCCAAGGATAAGGCTTTTGTAGTTTGTGAAACACTGACGACAAGACTTGGAGGAACAAATCTGAAAAGGGCTGGGCAGAGGTCCTCCGTTGCAGATGGAAGTGGCTGAAAGCTCAGAGAACCCGCCTGGCGTGACAGCGAGCGGCTCAGCCCCGCACATTTGGTAAAGGCCAGTGAATTTTATACTGAAAATACGTCCATTTCGTGGTACATAAATAACTGAATTTTCAATATGTGTGGGAGCAAGAAACAAGTGCAGGACTGTGACTGGGGGGGGGGCTGTGCTGGGCAGGGTGCACAGAGGCTGTGTATCTGTATCTGTAATTGTTGATTTCTTCAGAAAGAAAAATCAAAGGCTCTGAAAGTCCGGAAGAATGCAGAACCGGACGGAGCAGGAAAACCCACGGAAGGCTTCACTCTCTTCTCTCTGAGCGTCTGCATATCTGAAGTACAGGATTCCCACAATGAAAGAACACCACATTCACGGACCATGGAGACACCCACATCCCTGGGCTGGGCCCAGGGCCTGCATGCGCACCCCCAGAACATGGGCTCTAATCATTACTGCGGTGGCTGCCGTGGTCCTTTCACACCCGGGACCCTGCTGCTGCCTTATCCGTCCCTGCAGGACACTCGGCTGGCCCAGTGCTCTGCGCAGAGCGCCAGCCCCACACCCTGCTTCTCGTTCATGCGCAAACCCTGCGCTCTGCGCAGGCGCACAGAAGGCCGTCCTATGCCGGGACCACCTGACTGGTGGGGCCTTGAGCACTGCCCGCAGGCGAAGGTGCTGGGCTGTGGTGGAACCCAGGTACATTCTCTACCAACACCTTCAGTATGTCTGATGAGGGGAGGTGCTCCCCAGAAGCCATTGGTGGAACAGGTGATACGGAGTAGCCGCAGTGGGGGAGGATGGTAGGGAATCAGGGGCACAATAGCCAATCCCCTCCCAACAGATGCTCATATCCTGTGGTGCCCACTGCGGTAAAGGGGTGGTGTCGCCCCTGCTGAGGTATGAGCATGGTTTATGCATTTCCAAGAGTTCATGTATTGTACAGGTGTGAGACACGGTGGCACCCGTAAGGGGTGGGGCCTAGGGAGAGGAGATGGTGCACTGCCCTTGGGAGGGGATCCAGACAGGATCAAGGCAGTTCTTCAAGGACCTGAATTAGTTCCCAAGGGAGGGCTGTTAGGAAGGAGCAAATCCGACTCCTCCCCCACCTCTCTGGCTTCTAGTCTTACCACGTACGTGTTCCCACTGCGGTATCACCTATACATCTGATGCAGTCAACAGGTCTTTAGAGACCAACCCGACAGAAAGGCCCAATCTTGGTCTTAACGGTCTCTCCAACTGTCAGCTAAATAAACTTTTTCTATTTACTGAGGATCCAGGCTCAGGGCCTTGGGTATAGCAATGGACTAAGACAGTCCCTCTCGCCTAACGCTACCTGCAGAGCGGTCTCACTCCAAATGCTAGCGGTGTTGAAGCTGAGAACTTGGCCCTAGAGGGACGCAGGAAGGTGGGGGATCACAGAGGCAGAGCTCAGAGAGGCGCAGCGGCCCAGGCTGCACAGCAGCAAAGTCCATGATGGACCAGCCCACTGTGGCTTCAGAAAAGGGGACCCCAAATGGGGGCTGGAGTCCAGTTCCCATGCTCACTCCTTTCAGGGGTGCAGGATTCGGAGACAGGAACGGCGATGCCATCTGCTGCCGATATCTTGGAGCCATCGCAGATCACATTCTTGGTATCTGAGGATGACTCATGGTTCATTTATCCCCATTGGACCTCCTCCTCTGGGGAACCCCAAGGCTGGGGAATAGGAAGAGGGCCCCTGAATCACAGAAGTGACTAAGCCTGCATGCGGGCAGACAAGTTCCTGTGTGGCTTCAGATGCGTCCAGACATGGACACCCCCAGGACTGGCACACGGAGAGCAGACAGTTAGGAACTCCACTCTTGGTGATCACATGGCTGCTCCTCTTAGGAGGGGTCCCC
Organism: Typhlomys cinereus; assembly: GCA_023101885.1. Classification (NCBI taxonomy): domain Eukaryota; kingdom Metazoa; phylum Chordata; class Mammalia; order Rodentia; family Platacanthomyidae; genus Typhlomys; species Typhlomys cinereus. The sequence continues at coordinate 240,320 of JALPQD010000562.1, read as the reverse complement.
CTAACACTCCATCTTAACAGAGGAGGAAACCCAGGCTCAGACAGGCCACTGGACCAACAGCTGGTGTGGCCGAGAGCTGAGCCCCAATCTATACGGTACACTCCTCTTAGTGGAAGTTCAGAGGTACTTCTCAAAGCTAAAACCTTGGCCCAGGGTGCCGGCCTGAGTGGATCCCCAGACACGGTAGGGGTGTGGGGTCTGGGAAGAGGTGTGACTTGATGGAATCCCAACATCCAGCACCCCTGGATTTAACATACCTGCTTTCTCCTGACTGCCAGCCTCACTTGACAAGCCAATTTCCTCTTCTATAAAATGAACTTATGAGCTGCCACCCAGATAGAAGCGGGTGACAGGAGACAGCGGGGACAGTGCCCGGTCCCTTCTAGCTACCTCTCCTGGTTCTGCCCGCTCACAGTGAGATCTGGTGGGAGGCCCAGGGGAGAATTCCACACTTCCTCCTGCGGCTGTGTTACCAAGAATCGTCCCACACCACGAGGCAATTCAACAGGCTCCAACAAGAAACCAAGAGTTGGCAGCGTTGGAAACAGCGAACGGGAAGAGGGAGTGGGGAGCTGTGGAAGCAAGGGAAACTTTGCTCTGTTTAAAGATGCCACGGCTCCAGGAAGCAGCGGTAACTGAAGGCCCGGCCAATAACAATACGGGCTCTCAAAGTGCAAACCTACCCGCTACCTCCTTCCAAAATTTTATGGGACATTCACATCCGCGTGCTATGTCAGGAGTCCCTTGCGCACGGTCTAGAGGACTTCCAGGGAGGCCCTGGTCGGCCTCCCTCCAGCCAACGCCCTTTTCCAGTCATTGTTCTGCCCTTCTTTGTTAGGATTTTTTCCCTCCCTCTTGCTCTTTTTTCCTTCCTGGTTAACTTCTCCACGGCTAGCCCAGCCACTGCGGGAGACGCCATCCCTTCTCTCCTGGAGGAGGGCGTCCCCAGGGCCGCCTCTGGCGCCCTCATCCCGCCTCCTAGAACCTCCTAGGTGGTTCCAGAACCACCTGAACCCTGGTCACGCCCCTAAGCAGCCCTGGGAAGCGCTTCCCCATGCAGGTCGCCACAGGCCAGCCGCTTCCACGTGCAAGAACCCGCAGCCCCTGCCTCAGCCTTCCCATCTGCAAAGAGATGCCAGGAGTCCATTTTTCTCTACCTCTGGCTGGCTCCAAAAAGGGGTCTCATTTCGGAAAGGGACTCTTGGGGAAACTTTCCCACACTGTTAAACGGAAGTTACTGGCGAGATCCCTTTCCTAAGGTCGCCGCGGAGGTCGGTGTTACAGAAGGACCGGCCAGCCTGCCGAGCCCAAGGGGCGCCCTGGCTGGGTCCCGCGAGTCCGCGTGCCCTGGACGGGAGGACTGGGCTGGGGACAGGCGCTTCTGGGGGGTCCGCGCCCGGGTGGCCGCGCGCCCCACCTCTCCCGTTTGGTGCAGGGCACTGGCCCGGCAGGACGCGATCGGGGCCCAGGGGAGGCGGCGACGGGGAGCGGAGCCCGAGGGCCGCGCGGGCCGGGGGAGCGGCGGGCAGCGCGGGCCGGGGGAGCGGCGGGCAGCGCGGGGGAAGTTTGCCGCGCCTGGCTGGCGCTGGCCTCCCGCGCGGGGGCGTGGGCGCGGGGCGCCGACTCACATAATGCTTGTTGGGCACCCGCCGCTTCTGCACGTCCAGCACCTTCACCTCCACGATGCTGCGCCGCGGCGGCATGGCCGTCCTCCGCGCGCCGAGCGCGGTGCGGGGCAGGGCCGGGGGCGCGCGGCGCGGGAGCCGGGGGGCCGAGCGCGATCCGAGCCGCCGAGCACGAGCCGCCGCCGCCGCCGCCCTCCGCTCCGCGCCGCGCGCTCCGGCGCCCCGCCCCGCCCCGGCCCCAGCCCGCCCCGCTTAAAGGGACCGGCCTCGGCCCGCCCCCGCTGGCGCCCGGCCGGCCACGTCCGGCCCGCTGGGCCTTTGTCCCCGCGCGCGGCCTCGGGCCCCGGGACCACCATCCCGCATCGTCTCGCAGTCTCCGGCCCTCGCTCGCGCCGGGAGCCGCCGTGTGGCGGGCTGGGCGAGCCAGATCCAGGCTCCCGGGTCCAGCCTGGTCCTGCTGCTCATCGATCTAGGCGAACTGCCACAAGTCCCTGGACTTGGTCTTCGTCCCTAAAACAGGCTGGGTCGTCACTGCCTACCCGCCGGCCTAGCCTCGATTTGGTGCATGCCCGTCACGCTATGTAAATATGGGTCGATGTCGCCCACTGGGAACCCAGGGAAGGGCCGGTGACCATGTTTCCAGGGCTCACTGTTAGCGAGATAGAGAGGCAGAGAAACACTGCCAAAGTGCACGTCCGGCTGTGGATGTGAACAAGGAGCCGAGGTGCTCGTTGGTCTGGGAGGCCACTGATCCCCACCTTGGGGACCGACTCCACACCTACCACAGTGCTTCATTTTATAGTCTAAATACCCGGGAGTGCCAGCTGGAGTCTGCGTGATTGATCCCATTATTCTTGGACAGGTGGGTGGGACCCATGACCGAATACTAGGCATGTTTGAGAAATTGCCAAGGGGACACTCCACATTTTTTCACCTAGCACCGCCTGGTATTGGCTGGGCACCAAGTCACTGTCAGGAGATGCTGGCCAAGAACGAGTGGATGAACACATAATGCACCGACAAGAAATTCCGGGGGTGGGTCAGTGTTCTCCCAGTCTCTAAGCAGGACTGACCCTCTGTCCTCTGCTGGCTTGGCTGGTGGGGAGCCCCCACAGGAGGAGGCAGGTCTGCCCGAGTCACCCCACCATTTTCTTCAACAAAGGCTGCCTTCCCGTTTCCATTTGGATCCCACCACGGGAACAGCTCTGAGGTCACCACCCAGGTACACGCCACCACTTCGTGGTTCCTGTGTTGCTACCCAATCCCCAGGAAAAGACTTCACTAAACTGCCCTCAGTGCCCAGCATCCCTTGGGAAATGAGAATTCTCACTGATCCAGTAATTCCCCACTAGGCATCTTCTTCCCAAGCAGCGGCCTTGTCAGAAGACCCTCTGGTCATGTTGAAAACATGGGGGGATGGGGATAGTGACTGGCTTCCACCTTTCTCCCTGTCCCCTCATTCTCTGCTACTTAATGTCCACAGGGTTCATCCTGCATCCGAGTCTCCTTTCTTTTCATGACTGACCAATATTTCAGTGTTTGTTCTTTATATTTTGCCTCTCTACTTACTGAGCTACCTCTTGACCATTTTCGGTTCTTTAGGCAGGTATGTTTCTGGAAGTAGAATCGCTGGATGACATGACAATTCTATCCTCATTTATTTATTCTCGAAGGCCATGCCCTTCCTCCTGGCTCCCTGTGCCGGGGCCAGTTCACATTCCCACCAGCAGCGCTGGGACCCCAGCCTTGTTTCCATTCTCATCAGCCAGTACTTTCTGCTTCTTGGATTGTTCTTCACAGCAGCCATTCTGACGGCTGGCACGAGGCCGTCCTCGCGGTGACCACCACGTGCATTTCCACAGTGGTTAGTGGCAGGGGGCATATTCTTATGCTTTTTTGCCATTTGCATGTCTTCCTTGGAGAAATGTTAGTCCAAATTCTTTGCTGATATTTTACATTTCCTTCCTTCCTTTCTTCTTCCTCTTTCTTTTTCATTTTAATTAATTAACTTATTTATTTAGTGTGTGTGTGTGTGTGTACAGGACACCCTGTATCGCTGTGGAGGACCAAGGATGATTTCACAAATCATCCTGGATTGCTTCTCCTTCTTTTTGCTTTGCCCTGGGATTTCCCAGGCTCCGCCCACGAGGGCCAGAAGTTGCAGGCCGCCACCATTTCTGTCTGGCATTTTTTACGTGGGATCTGCAACCTGAATTCAGGAGCTTCTACTTGTGAAGGCAGAGTCTTAACTCCCGAACCATCTCTCCAGACCCCTTTTCTTTCTTTCTTTCTTTCTTTCTTTCTTTCTTTCTTTCTTTCTTTCTTTCTTTCTTTCTTTCTTTCTTTCTTTCTTTTTCTTTCTTTCTTTCTTTCTTTCTGTGTGTGCATGCATGTTCACATATGTATATCACTTTGTGCAGATGGAAGCCACCAGACAATTTGTTGGAGTTGCTTTTTTCCCTACTCTGTAGGCTCCAGAAGTGGAACCTGGACCTCCATCTTCTTGGCCCTTTGTTGATTTTCTGTACTGGGCTAGCGGTGTTTTTCCCCTTGCCTTGATGTGTCAGCCACTGGATGCCTGTGCTTTGCTGAGTAGCCGGCATATTTCCAGGGGAGAAGATGACTATGCACTAGTGATGTGGTCGAGGTTGGCTGTTCGCCTTGGAAAGGGCCACCCAGGCTTTGCCTGGGGAACCGAGGACTGACTTCTGAGACAAACCTCAGCCCACTTGGTGTTCTAGTGAGTTTGGTACTGGCTGGGGATTCCTATACACATTGTCTTACCTGGACATTATACCAGTCCTGTGAGTAGGTATTGTTCTTTCTGTTGCTGATAGGAAAGCTGAAGGGGTCTGAACAAGTAGGGCTTCCCTCAAGCCACATTGTGAGGATAAAGTGATGTTTGAAGGTGGTCTAACCCCAGACTTTGTGCCGGATTGGAAATCAGGTCTGTGACCTTGGTAGTTACCTGCCTATGGTGCCTCAGTTTCCCTGCACAAGATGGGCGGAGTCTCCGTTTGGAGGGCTGCGTGAGGTGGGAGCTCGAGTGTGAAGCTCATGTTTTTATGATTTCCTGTAGCTAGGCTGATGACAGCGTGCCCTCCAAACCTGCATCTAACCCCAGATCTGACTTCAATCTTGACACTGCTCTAGCTATGTTACACCTCCCCTTCTTCCAAGCTACACTACACCCCCTTCCAAGCTAAGCTACACCCCCTTATTGGGATGCCTGTTAGCCCCTGATTGCGTGTCTAGCCTCATCTCTCCTGGCTCCCTGAAGCTGGGAGATGGCCCAGTGGTTAAAGTGCTACACGAACAGGAGGGCCTCAGCACCCACATAAAAAGCTGGGCACAGTTATGAGGATGTGTAACCCCAGCACTTTGGGACTGACCCCCAAGGCTTGTTGGCCGGCCAGCCTAGCCAGTCGGTGAGGTTGAGGTTCACTTGAGGACCCGGTCTCAAACAGCAAGGTGGAGAGGATAAAGCAGGACACCTGAGCTGACCTCTGGTGTCCACATGTGAACACATGGGTGAGAGGACCCGCCACACACACACACACACACACACACACACACACACACACACACGCACCCTACCCTGCAGGGAAGGGCTGTTCCACAGCAATCCCTGTTTCCACAGCCTTTGGGGACAGACACACCCACCGACCGTCTCCAGGGCGCCCTCTGCTGGCTGGCCTGCAAGTGCACAGCTCGCCAGCACCATCATGGCCTCCAGCATCGGTCAACAACCGAGTGCTCGCAAGTGTCTGTTCACAGGATGCTCTCAGACCTGCGGGCTGCAGAAGACGGACTCCGCATGGGTGCACAAACACACACGCACATTTGTATGCACACCAGCAGATTAAAAATTGCCTCCCTTGCCAAACTCCCAGCTCTCCACGAGCCAGGAGGGCTTCGTATGTCTGAGGTGCCCCGACTCCTGCACAGCCTGGCAGAGAAGCCCCAGGGAAGGCCTGCGGGGTGGATAGACCTGTATCTAGCTCCTTGGCCACAGCAGACCCTTGCCAGTGACAATCCAATCTCCAGGTGGCCTTGCTTTGCTTGCATACCGCCACCCTTCCCCCCTACTTTATATCAAGTTCTACCCACCATACTTCTGGGAGGGGGCAGGGCATTGTCTCAATCGTGGGTCCAGAGGGGAGGAAGTGTTCAGACTCAGGTTCCGGCTTAGCTGGCTTCATTCAAGACTAGAGCCCTTGTCTAGAAGCGCAGGTTGCAAACCCAAAGCTTGGTCAGAATACAGAGCAGCCCTGAGAGCGATGGAATGCAGAGCTCCACGTGGCCTGCGGAGAGAGAGGGCTGTGTGCTGGGGGGGGGGGGCAGCAGGAGCTGAAAGAGCTGTTGGACTTTTGGTGAGTTTGGTGCTGCACTGGCGGGCAGGTTGCACCTCAGTCCTGGGGCCAGACAGCCAGAGCCGCGCTTGGCGCTTCTTGGTCAGTGGGCTCCTTTCTAGATGGGGGAGGAGCCAGAGACTGTCCCTCGGAGGCACTGTCTCCATGGCTGGAGACATGAGGGGCTCTCCATCACCGAGCCATGCCCATGAAGGCTTCGGGCTGGTACATGAGTCTCAAAAGCAGATCATGGGCCAGAGGAAGCGGGAGGTGGGCACAGTCCCTTGTGTAGGGCTCAGACCCTGTGGCCGGAGAGGCTGCGTGGGCCCAGGGAGAATGAGTGTTGTGTGAATTGCTTTTCCTGGGGAGCCGCCGCAGGCAACCGTCTTCCCTCCCCAGACAGGACTTTCACAACAGAATAAACTGACAAACCAACCAGTTTGTTGGGCTTGTTCACAGGGGCAGGGGTGAGGGTTACTGACAGGAGCGGGGGCAGCTCTCCACAGCCTGGCTCACGGCTTCCTCGTTGCTGCCTCGATGGACCGCTCTCAACCAATCTACCTCAGTTTACCCATTCTAGGGCTCTTCCCATCCTCCGTGCATGGGCGTGTGGGCAGCACACAGGCAGACATCAGCACACACAGATACATATATGGGCATGTGGGCAGGCATGTGAGGGCACATGGGCAGGGCCCCCAGGACATGTGTTCCAGCCCCTCTCAGTTGCACATGCACAGGCGCATGGGTGGGCACGTGCAATTAGGTAGGATTACCTGCGGCCAGCCCAGAGCCCCAGGTGAGGCCTCAGTACCCCCTCCACCCCGGCTCTGAAGGAGTCCCAGGACAACAGTGATAAGGAGGGTCTCAAAACAAAGATGGCGGCTGTGTGTTCAGAAGAATCCGCCACACAGCAGCGAGCCAGTGGCTTCCCCTCCTTGTTCTCCCTGTTTCCTGTGGCCAAATTCATCTAAGTGAGGGGGAGCTCTGGCCACAATCCTACCCTGCCCAAAATCTATCACAGTTTGCCTACAAGCTGCGCATAAATTCTGCACCAAGCAGTTAAGGGGACGAGGAGTTTTATTTTTGGTTTATGATTGTCTGGTTAGTTCTTCCTCCAGCTTGGCAAGAGAGCTCACACCAACGGCAGGGGCTGAGAGAACGGCCACACTATACCCGCAGGACTGCGAGAGAGGAACTCTTTCACTCGCCAGGACAGCTCCCTGAACTATCTCCCTCCATCTTATTCACCTGTCCAGGGACTAGTCCCACCCACCACGGGCTGAGCCTTCCCCTCAGCTAGACAATGTCCTGCAGGCTTGCTCAGGGCTTAACCCAGGTACTAATTCTTCACAACTGTGTCGGGGTTTGAGACTTAGAAAGCTCCCGTGACTTCCCATTGCACTTTTAACAAGGACAAAACTCACATCGCAGCCATCAAGACTCGGCAGAATCCTGATGTAGGTCTAGGGGTATAGGCTCAAATTTTTCTGCATGAAAAAAAAAAGAGAAAAAGAATTATGAAGCTGGAGAAGAGTTAAAATATTTATACTTATTTTAAAACAGAAACCAATAGGACAGGAGACTGGGACCCAGGCAACTGGAAACCCAGAAGGCAGCAAACAAGCACGAGGCAGTTACAAGTCACAGTCCTCAGGGGACCCTAGAAAGTCTTGTACACTGCGGGGGGGGGGGGGACGCTTCAGGGATAGCAGCTTAGACAAGTGCACAGAAGAGAGAGTCTTGCTGTTTGAAAGCTCACAGAGCGTGGCCATCTGACTCCCGCTAGTCTGTTGGCCTCGCTCCACCCCATCCTCTGGCGCGGCTACTGACTCCTCTTCTGTCCTGCAAGCTCCGCTTGGCCTGTGCTGTTCCCTGATCCTGATGCTCTTCTTCCTCTGTTCCCTTCCCAAGGCCTGGCGTTGAGTGTCTCTCTGGAGACTTTCCTAGAGCAGACCCCCACCCCTCACCCACACCCTCACCCTGCTCGCCCGCCTCACTCCCCGGTTGCCTTTCACTCATTGTCATGTCACTGCCCCAATCTCCCGCGCCATCATCTAGCAGGTGTGGACCTCCTTGCAGGTAGTTGGCATCTCGTTAGCGCCCCTCCTGGCTCAGGCCAGCCCAGCAGGCTTCATTCAGCTGCCCTGACCTAGTGCCCTGAGCTAGCCTTTCCCCCAACCACATCCTGCCCCTGGGGCTGTACAGTGGATATTTGCTGGACAAGCGAGTGGATCGCACAACATTTTGGGTCACATTTCAGGCCAGTGGGCACATGCTCTGAAGGCTTCAGAGAGGCCAACCTCAGTGACCAGCATCTAGCTCGAAGAAGCCTCCAGACGCTTGTAAAAATACACACTTGTGTATTTAAAAGGGCCCATTTTTTATCAGCAGGGAGCACATTCTTGGTACTGTAAACCAGGTCAAGAACCCGTGAAAGGAAAAATCCTAGACTCCAGGGGGTGGGGGGAACAAGCTACGAAAGTTTACCTAAGGACAGGATATCAAACATGTATCTAAACGCTTACCATTGTATCCATAGATTAGAACAGCTCTCACCACTCCACCTAGCAGCTTCTCTCTGCAATGGAAAGTGTTTAGTTCAGAGAGTTTCAACTGGCCAAAGTGCAGAGTAAAGTGACTGTGGGCTGTTCAGCTTGAAACAGGGCATCTAAATCACCCCCATCCCAAGGCTCAGGAGACATCAGGTGACAAGATGTAAGAATCTGACCGTGGGGGACAGGTGCTGTCAGACAGTATCGTCTGGATGTGCCAAGCCTGCTACACCCTGAACTTGCTGCAGCTCTGCCCACCTCTACAAGACCTGTGCAAGATTTGCCTGGCAACATTTCGCCAGGGAAGGAGCATGGTCTCAAGGGAACGCACACCTGCCTGAGAGACTATAAACGGGGGAAGGAGGGCCCACTTTCCTCAGCGGTTTGCTGATTTGCGCTCCAGCAGGTGTTCGTTCCGGCACGTACCGGCACAGACAACCAGGTAGCGCTCAGAAAGACGGGAATTAGGAGGGAAAAGGAGGATGGATGAGATCGGGTAATAAGAGTGAAAATGATTTAAATTCATTGTATGCATGTATGAAACCCTAAGAGAAAAAAAAAATTACGAAAAGGTGGGCACTGTCTGCCACTCAGGGGCGGCGCAGTCAGAAAGATGCACTTCTCCCGTCAGCCACAAGGCCAGCCTCTCGAGGCAACCAACGTGGCCCTCTGGGAACAGCAACCACTGCCGTGTAGCGATCTTTTGAAGCGCACCTGCTCCCTGCCTTCCCCAGCTAACCTAACATCGCAGGTGCCCCCGTGATTCTGGATACTGTGGTTCGGCCTTGCTTACTCAGATACAGAGAGAACACAGTGGTTTAAAGGTGCAAGCAACACCCCAGATCCTTCCCTCGGGCACCCTCAAGCTAGCAGGGAAGGCAGGCAACAAGCAGCGAACAGAATGCGTAAGGGAAGTGTCTATCCTTCTCCAGGGTTAGCCTTAGGGACAAAATGGTATCTGAGGAACCAGGCAGTGAGGTGGGCGCAGGAGCCAGACAGCCAGGTGGGCACAAGACCCAGGCATCAAGGTAGGCACAGGCTGCAGACAGCCAGGTGGGCACACACCCACACGGGGGTCCCTGAATCACAGGGCCAGTGAGATCTCGTAGCCACACCACACCCTGATCCCACTTCTTGAGGGGTTGCTGGAGTAGGCGGGAGACACAGGGCAAGGGTGGGGACCCCCGTTCAAGGTCTTGGCACCGTCTTTGCTGGAGGCCGCACTTCAGGGTAAGAGAGGACAGGGCAGTTTCCAGCCCCAGCCCAAGAGTTCCCAGGAGTCTCGAGTCTGAACTGGCCCTCGCCCAGTCCTGGCAGAGTGGCTGCAGACCGGGAAGAAGATGCGGATCCTGGACCACCTGCTCAAGTTCCTGCTCAGTAAGGGTCGGTGGTCACGGTGGAAGTGGAAATGGTGCTGGACGTTGACTCTGGCCCAGGAGGAGGCCAGGGCCGCAGGTCAGTGGCCAGATGCAGGACTCCGGCCCAGGAGGAGCCTGACCTCTGTTCATGCCGGCCAGCTGCACTGTCCTCCAGGCCCTGGGCCTCCGGGGTCCTGCCCACCAGTCATCTGCATGAGTGTCTGTCCACTGGAAGTAGCTGTTTGGGTGGTTGTTGTGACCCTAGAAGCATGCCTCTCTCTCTCTCTTTCTCTGTGGTCACCGCTGTTCAGAACTGACCACCCACATCGACGGTGAAAGATGCTCTCTAACCCCTCGGCAACCTTCTGTCCACTCTTCTCCCTAGATGAGTGTTATGGTTACATTTTACTGTCAACTTGACAGCTGGGGACTGTTTGAGGTGCAGCCGTGGAGGGTTAATGATTGGAATGGCCCCTGAACAAGTCTGCAGGTACTTGATTGATTGCTGTGGAGAACCTATAGTGGGTGGTACTTTCCAGCGGTGGACCGGATAATAGGAGGTGCAAGAAGGAGGGACTTGCTCTCCCCTTATCCAGTGTCGGCTTGCTGTGGAGTCCACTCTTCGAAGTCGTTCTCTTTTAGAGCATCGCGGCCTTCTTTGTTGCTGCTGCTGCTGCCTCTGTCCTTTGCTGACTCCGAGCTTCATCTTTTCCACCATGTTGTTGCAGTTCCCGCTGCCTTTGGAGCCTGGTCTCTAGGCCTTGCTGCTGTTCGCGGTTCATCGCTGACGTCAGAGCCCAGCTGTTCTTCACCAACGTTGGAACCCAGCATCTTTTAACCCTCCAGAGAAGCAAGGGCTTGAGACCTTCTCGGGATGTTTTGGGTTTGTGGAATATTCCAGTTAGGAGCGAGGCAGCTACTTTGAAGGACACTAATTTTTATTGTAAGTTAATTTAATAAACTTATGTATATATATATATGACATTCTAGAAATTCGGTTCTTCAGAGAGGCCTGACGAATACAATGAACCTCTTTTCTTGTTCAGGGACAGCAAGACTGGGGGTCTCACGGATCAGGGAGTGGAAGGGAAGGGCCAAGTGGGGTATCGGAAAGAAGGGGTCTCTTTACTCCAGATCCAGCTCTTGCCTCTCCCTACTTCCTCCTTCCCTGGGGTAAGATGTCAGCAAGGGTTGTCTCAGTTCCTCTTCCCGGCCCCGCCCTGCCGCTAGGTGCTTCCATCTCTCCAGGCCAAAGTGGGGTCCATGACAGGGGAGAGGCTTCTTTGCCTTTGCCTTCCTCACCCCAACTCTGTCCCTTTCCTTCCAGTTCCCTCGCCCCCTCTGAGATAGGGTCTTGCCAAGGCTGACTCTGATCCCTGGGATCATCATGCCTCAGCCTCCTGGTGCATCACGCCCCCTCCCCGCCACCCACAGTTGCACTGGGCTGAGGAAGTAGGAGAGGGAGACCAGATGGAGATGGGGACAAGCTGGGTAGGTGGCCGAGCAGAGGAGCAAAGGTGGGGTAAGAGCAGCTTGGCCGAGGAGGGGAGAGGCCATCACAGCTGGAGGGACAAGGCCTGGGAGGGGAAGAAGGACACGTGCATCTGAGCCCCCTGGACACATTGCTGGGGCTACAGATATAGCACCCCGACTGTGACTGAAGGAGGAAGGGGAGAAGAGAGGAGGGGAAGAGGAAGGAGAGGTAAAGGGAGGGAGGGATAGATGAGAGAGAGAGAGATAGCAAGAGCAAGAGCAAGCGAGTGAGAGAGAGAGAGAGAGAGAGAGAGGAGAGTCCTTAGGTCTCTTTTGTTTTCTTTCTTTTAGACAAAGCGTTACTCTGCAGCCCAGGCTGACTTCAAGCTCGTGATTCTCCTGTCTCAGCCTCCTCAGGCACTGGGGTCACAGGCATGCACACCCCACCCGGCCGCTTCTTGCTTCAGTGAGCTCACCCTGCTGGGGTGGCGCCAGAGCCTAGCTCTGCGGGGTCCATGCAGCCCCTCCCTCTCCTACACAAGAGCTCAGATTGGGCCTGGGATTTCCTCAGCCACTGACTTGTGAAGAGAAGCAGAAGATTCTAACATCAGATGGAAGAGCCACATGACTTCACCTCTGCTCTGTTCTGGGAGGCCCTGTGGCGGCTGCTCTGTTAGCTGGGGTCGGAGGAGTGTTCTTTCACAAGCCCGTGTTGATGGTGAACGTGAGACAAACCTTTCCAGGGCGCCTGCGCCTCGGTGCTACTTGTTACTGTGCCGGGATGGCGCCTGTCCTGTCTGCTAGAAGCCGCAGCGAGGTCCAGATGGGAGACGATGAGCGGCGGCTACAGTCACGTGACTCCTGCCTCGGTGCATGCTGGGTGCATCTTTCATGTAAATGTTCTTTGCTTTAAAATTCAGTTGAGGGGCTGGAGAGGTGGCTCAAAGGTTAAGCCTCTGCCTTGCAGGCAGAAGGTCCTGAGTTCGGATCCTAGACCCCACGTATAGACGCCGGGCAGAGGCAGGGGCGGCCTGCCTTTCTGGTCTTGGTAGGGCGGAGCCTGTGAATCCCGGGGCAGAGTAAACAAGGAGGAGGTGGAGGCGTCCATGGTGGTTCCCAAATTTGCCCGTGGTTCTACACACACACACACAGACACACACATGCATACACGCACAATTGAATAAATAATAAAAAAAACAATTTAAAAAATTAAAATTCAGTTGAATTGTTTGGAGATGGTCTGGTCCATTCAGATCCTTCTCTGTGCATTATTAGGCCTTTATTCACTTTCCCCCACTGTTGAGGACGGGCTCTTCTTAGGGATCTGCTGGTGCGCCATGAGGTTCGGCACCCCTGATGGAGGTCCGTGGTTCTTGTGGGCTCTGCAGGGATCGTCCTGTCCCTGGCCTCCTGTGCACTTGCCCCCCAGGGCTCATGGAGCAGTGGGAGTGTTGCTCTCTCTTCCAGCCTGTGTGAGTGGCCTTGGCCTCCACATTCTCACAGCCTCTTCTAGATGGCTCAGGGAGGCCCATAATGCCTCCATCTCTGCTGCAGCAGAGCCAAGAATCCTTGTCCTTGGAACGATTGAGTTCAGTATCTCCATCGCCACATCAATCTATGCGTTTTGTTCTACTTTGTGTGTGTGTGTGTGTGTATACACATGTGTGGGTGAATGTATATGTACAAGAGGGCATTTGTGCCTGTGGAAGCCCAAGGTTAACATCAAGAATCATCTTGGATTGCTTTACCTCCTTACCTTTTTTTTCTGGGGTTTCCCAGAATCCATCTTCTAGGAACAGAATTACAGGCAGGCAAATGCCATTTCTGCCCTGCATTTTTATGTGGGATTTGGGAATATAAACTCAGGTCTTTTCGCTTGCAAAATAAAGGCAAAGCATCTCCCCAGCCCCAATGGTGTCTCTCTGTGTGTGAGTGTGTGTGTGTGAGTGTGTGTGTGTGTGTGTGTGTGTGTGTGTGCGCGCGCGCGCGTGCACCCACCTGTGCAGGATAAGGCACTATGTGTGTCTGTAGCAGCCCAAGGTGTAGCCAAAAATATGTTGGAGCAATTTTCTTCATCCATCGTCAGCACATCTCGGTAGTCATTAACTGTACCTGGCAGAAGTTAGTGACAGGAAGGGATTAGCAAATTAATAGAAGATGATGTGATTGCCACCCAAACTCTTATTTCACGAATTATCACCGCATCAAGAAATGTATGCATGGAAGCATCGAAACTGAACGCCAGCAGGCAAATCACCATCAAGGTGAATTTCATGAGAATCAAGTGATTAATTACTGCAACTTCCAGGAAGTCTGTCAGGGTGTTGCTGTCGATTATGGGGCGTCATTTACTTTTTGGAAGTAAGACAGCTCAGTCAAGGCGAAATGGTGGAATTATTTTATGACTTGTGAAATGTTTTAAGTCACTTATCACAATTAAAAGAAAGATTTGTGCCAGAACTTGGCTGTGTAAGTTTGCTTATAGAGAACATTTTTACTGGATTTAACTATTCATTTACACACACACACACACACATGCATGCACACATATGCACACACATGCATGCACATACATATACACACGCGCATATGCACACACATGCATGCACGCATGCACACACATGTACACACATGCAGACACCACATATATACACATATGCACCCACATGCATGCACATACATATACACACATATGCATGCATACATATGCATACACATGCATACACAATGCACTCATGCACATACACATATGCACACACACATGCACATGCCCCCCATACACATGCATGCATGCACACACATATGCGTGCACGCACACACGCATGCACATATACACATGCACACACACACACATGCATGCATGTGCACGTGGAGGCCAGCTGTTGATGGGTTTTTCTTCCTTTATTGTTCTGCACCTTAGGATTCTCAGCTTCTCTCACCGAGCTTGGAGCCTCCCCGTTTGCTCGAAGCCCAGGGTCCTGTCTCTGCCTCCCAGTGCTGGGGCTGCAGGTGTGTGTCACCCATGTCCAGCTTTCTGTGTAGGTGCTGGGGACCCATGCTCAAGGCCCAAGCTTGCCTGCCAATCACTTTACTCACTGAGCCATTAACTCTGTCCCAACCACTCATTTAAATGAGCTACACATATGTCTTCAAGGTGTAAACGACTTTATTATTACAATGTTTAAAAAATCATAGTAGTGTTCCAAATGAGACTGAAATCACAGGAAGCCCAAAGGAAGGCAATTTTATGCATTTTGACATGTTGGCTAAACACAGTCCTGTAAACAGTGAAAAAAAAGTGCATACTTGCATTTTGTTTTGATTCAAGAATTTGAAAACAAATTTTGGGGTTTCTGAGAAAATGATATCTTGGTACATCTGGGGTTTTGCTTTCAGACAGCAGCAATATGTTATCTGCCAGGTTTAAAGGGAATGTACGCAGCTGCGGCCTGACACTCGCCTGAAGACAGAGCTGCTCCTGTCTCCTTGCTGGACCGTCATAGGACCTGCTACAGGTCATGTGATGTCATAGGCCCTGCCTTCCAGCTGTAGACAGCCTTTGCTTCCTTCCTTCCTTAGATTGTTGCTTCTAGAAGCACCTCATTTGTGAGCAACTGTTTTCAAAACTGAAGCTAGGCTTGGGAGTGCGCGCTTATCATCCCAGAGAGTATGTGGGAAGGAGGCAGATTCCTGGGATCTCTGGTGACCCTGCCTGGCCTGCTAGGTTCAGGGTGGTCTTGAAAAAAAGAAAAAGAAAAGGGTACATTGCTCTTGAGAGACAGATTCACACCCCAGAACAGCACCCACACCCCAGGACAGCACCCACATCCCAGAACCTGCATATGGGGTGGCCCTCTGACCTGTGCACACAGCCATACCTTGCATATGTGTGCATCCAAACACACCACCCATACATGTGTACCCACACACGCAGGAATGCACAGACACACAAAAAGGAAAAATGAATGAAATCCACAATGTAATTTGGGATCAAAATATCTGATGAGCTGCTTCAGAGCTCGCCAAGAACTGCGCTGCTTCTGTTGTACCCGGCAGCGATGCATGAGAGTCTCAGACACATAAAAGACCCACTTGGACCACCCGAGCTCTCCTGTGGATCCCATGTTGCCCCTTCCATCCATACAATTAAACTTAAATGACTTTGAAACTTATTCTGCCATGTGTCTTAAAATAAAAACTTAAATAAATCAATGAGGTTTTATTACTTAGGTATGTTCATTTTCTTTATTAGTGACCATAAAAATGCAATCTGCTCAATGATTTTTTAAAAGATTCTCATAACGGGTACTATATAATTCGGATTATCATGTGAGGACTTCTGTTTATCTGTGGTAGTGGATAGCATGAGATAACATGACAATTACATGCAGTACCCTTTCTGGCTCATCAGCTTTTGTTAGTGTTGGTCCTTAGTATATGGCACGAGGCAGGTCTTCCTCCAATGTTGTTTAGAGAAACCAGAGGATTGAACATTGTGTTCTAAAGGAATGTAAAGGTTGCAGGATTAGAAACATGCCCATGCATGCTGGAGAGATGGCTCAGGAGTTAAGCCTCTGCCTCTAAAAGCAGAAGGACCTGAGTTCAAATCCCGGATCCCATGTAAAAGTACCAGGTAGAAATGATGGGGAGAAGAAGGAAGAAGGAAGAAAGACGAAGAAGAAGAAGAAGAAGAAGAGGAAGAGGAAGAAGAAGAAAGAAGCATGCCCACGCTATTTGTGTCTAGACTCAGAGAAGGACAGGACATCTGAACATAAAAGGAGACTGTGACCCTTAGTTGGTCCTTGCCCCAGAGGGTACCCAAGAAAGTTTGGAGGCCCTATGATGACAGTGACGCTTACAGTTTCTCTCTGGTTGGGAGACAGTACTACTTAAGGGAAGAGAGAGATTCATGTGGCTCACAGTTTCAGAAGGGAGTTTCATTGTGGTGGGCTCCCGCAGCAGCAGGCCTGGCTGGAGGCAGAAGCAGGAGGCGGGTTCAGGTCCCTGCAGTCACAGAGGCAGCGACAAGGGCAAACTGCGGGCGCGGGGCTAGGCCCGCAGATCTCGTTTGTCCCCTGTGATGTTCCTTCCCGTACCAAGCTCCACCTCCTAAAGGTGCCACAACCTTCCCAACGTCGACGTCAGCTAAGGGCGCAATCCATGAGCATGGGGGGGGCACCTCACATTCAAGCCGTGACAGTGACTCGAGGAGAGCTACTGCAGGGAAGTTTCTTTCTCTTCCGTAGCTCTGTGTTGTGGCTTCCATGCGAAATGCCCCATGGGCTCGTGTCATTGAACCCTGGGTTCAATGGTTGCTGTCGGGAAGGCCGTGGGGTGGATCTTGAGACTAGCCCAGCATCACTTCCTTTTTCCCTGTGCATTCTGGGTGCATATGAAATGGGACCAGCGGGTTCCCAACTACTGCCGCCACTCCTTTCCAGCCTACAGCCACACCTTCCCTAACTACAGCCACGCCTTCCATCCCTGCAGCCACGCCTTCCCTACCTGAAGCCACGCCTTCCTTGTCTGCAGCCACGCCTTCCCTGCTTGCAGCTTCTGCCGCCAGCCATGCCTTCTGCTATTAGACTTCTGCGGTAATGAACTAGATCCCTGTGGAATTGAAAGCCAACTAAATCTTCCCTTTTTCACCTAAGTTGTCTCACAGCAGAAAAGAAGAGGAGCTGCAAGAGTAATCTCACTGCTCTCCAGCCCTCAGAAATATTTGTTTTATGCCATTGTATGTTGGAAGCATGCACCTTGTTTTCTGATTTTGCAGAGTCACAATTAAGAGATTGTCTTGCATCCGCAAGAGACTTTGGGCTTTTCTGTTTGTTCGTTGTTTTTGTATGTGTGAGCATAGGTGTAGGTGTGTACATGTGAGTAGAAGCAGAAACATGAGAGTGTGTGCGTGTTGGAGGCCCATGTGTGATATAGGGAATCATCCTGGATTGCTCTACCTCCTTTTTTGCTTTATTCTGAGGTTTCTCAGTCTCCACCTTCATGGGCTGGAAGTGCAGGCTTCTGCCATTTCCGTTCAGCGTTTTTACATGGGATCTGCAATCTAAACGCAAGTCTTTCTGTTTTTGAGACAAAGGCTTTCACCCTTGAGCCATCTCTCCAGCCCTGAGAATTTGGGTCTTTGAACAGCCTTAGCACTGCTAAGATTTTGGGGACCCTTAGAGACAGACGAAATGTGTTTTGCATCGATATGGCTGTGAATTCTTGAGGACTAGGATGAAATGCGACGGTTTGACAGCGATGTGTTTGGGCTGGAGAGATGGCTCAGGGGTTAAGCCTTTGCCTCACGATCAAAAAGACCTCTCTTCGGATCCCAGATCCTACATAAAAAAACAAAGTCAGGCAGAATTGGCAGCAGCCTGCATTTTTGGCCCTGGAAGATGGCGCTTCGGAAATCCCAGAAAAAGGCAATACAGAGGCAGAGCAATCCAGGATTATTCCTGAGGTTACCCATGGGCCTCCAAAGGCACACACAGTGCCCTCTTTTACACATGCCCACATATACCCACACACCTACACCTACGCATGCCAAAACAGAAAAAAAAGAAAAAAGACAGCAACGCGTTTGTGGGGATGGCGAGGAAGGGGTAGACTTGTGATAGTCAGGCTTCTTTGTCGCTTTGACTGACTTAGAATCATCCAGAAGCTGTGCCTCTGAGTGTGTTTGCCCCCTTATTCTCCCATCATGAGAAGTGCATCTTTCTGCATCCTCATCAGTATTGGCAAGTACCACTGTTTTGATGTTTGGCTGTCCCGATTGGCGTGTGGTGATGGTCTAGTGTGCGGCCGTACCACCAAAAATGTTCAGTTATTCATCAGTCGAATGTGTGAATGGGGCCACTAGGAATGTTTGTGCAGGAGTCTTTGCTAGAGCACCTGTTTTTCAGTTCTTTGGGGGTGGATTTGCTGCTTCATGTGGCAATTCCACGATTAATTTAACGAGGAGCATGAGAGCACTTTCCACAATATGGCACCATTATTTCATGCCTCCGTGGCTACACAGACTCCAGTGTCCCCACATTCTGGCTAATGCCAAAACATTTGCTTTGTTTTGGATGGTACTGAAGGGAGCTCATTGTAGTTTTAAATTGCACTTCCCTAATGACTGATCCTGTGGAGCATCTGTCTTTTGTTTCTTGGCCATTTATGTTTTATTTCTGAGAAAAAAAATTTTCAGATCCTTTGCCCATTTTTGAATTGGGTTGCTGTTGAATGTTGGGCTCCTTCAGTATTCTAGACACAGTGGCTTATTTGATCATGTATCTCAGATATTCTCTCATATTAGGTGAGTTGTCTTTTTACTTCATTGATAGTGTCCTATGAAACACTAAACTTAAAGAAATTAAGTCGAATTTATCTGTTTCTTCTTTTCTTGCTGTGTTCATTGTCTTAAGAACCAGTGTTGAGTCCAAATGTAAGAAGAATTATCCTTACTTGTTTCTCAAAGCTTCATAGTTTTACCTGTGAAGGTTTTTGATACATCTGGAGTTAATTTTTGTACTAAACATGAGATGGAAGCTGTCACAGTTAAATACAGGTGTCAACTTAATGGTTGAGGGTTCAAGCTCTGGGCATATTTCTAGATAATTGGTAATTGAGTAAGCCCAGAGTGAACCTGAAGGAGATTATCTAGTTGAAGGAGCAGACCCAGACCATGATGGGTGGGACCAGGCTCTGGACAGGTGAATAAAATACAGAGAGCTGATTGAAGAAGTTGGCATCCTTCTGCATATTTGGCCAGACATGTTGGTCTGGCAAGTAAAGATTGTCCCTCTCTCAGCTGTTATGTTAGTTCTTTGTTTATTTTGCATGCATGCACACATACTGTGTGTGTGTGTGTGTATCACAGGACACTGTGTCCCTGCAAAGGATCAAGGTGACTTCAGGAATCATGCTGGATTGCTTCTACCTCCTTTTTGTTTTGCTCTGGGATTTCCCAGGCTCTGCCCACTTGTAGGCAGAATACATCTTATAAATAATGGAGCACCCAGCAGTGGCTTCTCCTGGATCTCAGATACAGAACTTCTGACCAGGGCGACTTCAACAAGAAAGCAGCCGGAGCTCAGGTATCAGAGGCGCCCTTCAATGCCAACCGCATACTGCTTGTTATCAGAGAGTTAGCAAAACTCTCTAAGCCTTCGATTCCTCATAAGCAGAAGGAGGGCTCCAAGTGACATTTCTTGCGGTATTTGGGGGCCCAGGAAGAACGTACGAAGCACGTGCAGCCATCTAACCCCCACAGCACCCTGAACGGTTCCTCCAGGCCCACGTGCTCTCAATGGGCGTGCAACTGGGGACACTTCCGGTATGCGATCCATCCCGGGGCTTCCTAGTTTCCTGATCGCTGGCTGGCCTGGAGCCGTCTTTTCAGCAGACTTACGGGAAGATCTCGTGGGGCTGGATGCACAAGGAGGGGCGGAGGACAAAGGCTGCCCGGGAGTGGACCCGGGATTGATGACGTCACAGCGCGTAGTGCATCCTAGACAGCGGGGTTCAGGGGAGGCGGAGGCTTCACTGATAGACTCTGCAAATGCAACGGGTGCTGACTTCGGAGTCCTAAGCAGAGGGGGAGATCAATATTTGCTTTGAGTTGTTGAACAGGCGAGAAGCCCCGAGATGCAGAATGGAAGCGAGTACATTCATGCGGGAGAGGAACAATTCTCTTGGAGAAAGATTAATCATCGAGATGCCTTTAAAAGCAAGCTGGAGCGGGAGGGGGCTGGGACAAACTGAACGGAAGATGGATGGCTATGAGTGAAAAGACCATAAGTAAGGGTGGGGAGGGGAGGAGCTGCAGACGGAAGAATTTCTCTGAATGTCTTGTTTTACTTTGGTTTTGAGGCAGGATCTCACTTTGTAGCCCAAGCTGATCTGAAATTCATTGTGTAGCTCAGGCTGACTTCCAATTCCAAGCCCTGCTTCTGCCTCAGCCTCTGTCATGGTTAGGTACAGGTGTCAACTTGACAGTTGAAGGTTTGAGCTCTGGGCACATTTGTAGAGAATTAGTGGTTGAGTTAAGCCCAGAGCAAACCTGCAGGAAATTGTCTAGCTGATGGGGAAGGCCCAGCCCATGGTGGATGAGATTAGGCCCTGGGATAAAATACAAAGAACTAGTTGAGAGAGTCGGCATCTTTGTGTACACTTGGTCAGATATGCTGATCTGGCAAGTAAGGATTGTCCCTTTCAGCCATTATGTAGAGATGGTGTAGTCAGTTCCCTCTGTCCTGGTGTTAGTGCATGCGCTCCCGTCAAGCTGGGCCACAAACTGTAACCAGACTATAGTAAGAAAATAAACCTCTTGTTCCCTTAAGCGGTTTGATGATGATTTATCGGCAACCATGCAGGCAAACTGCTACAGCCTCCCAATCCAGAGTCACTCCACTCAGATGCATAAACGTTCTTTGTGAATTGCAAAGAGGAATGTGGGAAGAGCACGGGTGACTCGCAGTGACTACCGCTGGCCACTCAGGTCCAAGCGGGGATTCTGACACACAGTGCCTACAGGAGAGAGAAGGAAGACCTCGGACAGAGACAAACAGCTCTGCGAGGCTGTAGCGGCTGGAGAGAGAACTCAACTCTTTTCAATAAAAACTTGGGTATTGTATTAGCAACAAATCATTGGGAAGGGAAGAACAGAAATCAGTTCATTGTGTTTCTAGAAGAATTTTGCAAAAACCTCTGCTTGGTGTAGAGATTTTCGCAAAAGATGAGTTCTGTGCCTGTGCGGGGTGGGAGGCGATCCTGTGCTGACATTCATAGATTCCCCACGTGATCATCACATACATGGTCTGCACCGACAGTCACATGCTAAAAACAGGAGCTAAAAACTATGTTTTATTCAGAGCTGGAAGCCAGAGCAAAATGTGCCTCCCCAGAATCAAAACAAGGCAACCAATCAAAGCTTAGTCTTGTCTTTCTGGTCAGATGAGTCTCCCCACTCCTCTCTCCTTTCTTCTCTTTTCTCTCCTCTTCCTCCTCCTTCTCTCTTTCTGTTTCTCTCCCCACAAATAGCAAGGTCACTAAATCTTGCGTGGTCCAGATTGGATGACATCTAGATTTAAGGTTAACTCAGAACAAGCAAACCATTAGCAAGTGTGTGAGCCAAGACGTCTCCCAAGTGCCTGTGCAGATTCTTTCCTGCAGCATGAAGTGCGAATGTGCTCTTGTGATACGGAGCATGCAGTGCCTGTCACTGTGGCCCTATCAGTCATGGTGACAGCGTGTTTCCCTGAGCACCGACCTAAGTTCTTCTCCTGTATTATTAGCTCACTTCATCTTTTCAAGGACTCGTGTTAAACAATTGCATAAGGCAGGGGTAGAAGTGCTGCGAAGGACTCATCTCCAATGCCGCATTTAAAGTCGGTGCCCAAAAAGCCTCAGTAATCAAGATAAATAATATGCTAATGCAATTTAAAAAAATCAAAGCGAATGCAAAAAATAAATCCACGATGAGCCAATTGCCAACATTTGAAATGAAGACAGGCTCTGCAAGGTCACAGCCCCTAAGAGGCAGAGCCAGATCCAGACAGCTGCGGAGCACGCGACTCACCCCCTGACCCCGCTAGCTGGGCATTCAAAATTGACCAGCAGATTGCTTCTGCTCTTTCCTGTATTTTGTATGTGCCCGGCCCTGCCCAGCACAGGGGAGGGCTACAGTAACGACTGCCCAAGGGCCCTACCCTTAAAGGGGTGCACACTCGCCCACCTGGCACCGGCTCTGGACTGTGCGGAGGGTTTCCCGCGTCTCCATTGCACTCTCTGCACGCTACGTTATCATGAATGAATGGCTGTATTGCTGTGCTTTGCATGTGGTCCCTCAGAGGGAGGGGGGGCATTAGATCATTAGGGCTGATTTTTCTCAAAGCAGTTTGCAGAATGGGTTGGTTGTCTCTAGAGTGGGGGTATGCATGACCCCCTCTCTGTGCTTGTCTCTCCCACCCTTCTGTCCTTCTACCGTGTCATGATGTGGTATGAAGCTCTTTGTCAGACGTGCTCATCTGATGTTAGACTTCTCAGCCTCCAGAGCTGTGACTTCTTTCTTTTTTTTAACAGTAACTTCTTTCTTTTTTGTAACTACCCAGTCTCCGTTAAGCTATTATAGCGACAGAATAGACCATGAAAGTAGGGAACCCAGAGGCAGTAGAGATGACTGATGTCTTCAAACACCATGGCAGACTTTAAGAGGGACTGACATTTGAACTGCTGTTTAAAGGTGGAGAGGATTTTTCCAGGTAAGAAGGAGGATAGCTTCTTGCGACGAGGCCCACCAGGCTGGCCTTGAAGTTGAGATCTTGCTGCCTCACCCTTTTGAGTGCTGGAATTGCAAGTGGCAACTACACCTGGTAACATGTTCAACTCCTAAAAGTCAAAGAAGAGAGTGGTTATTATATCAATTAGTGTCCTCTGGAAGAACAGAATCCACGGAATGTGTGTGTGTGTGTGTGTGTGTGTGTGTGTGTGTGTGTATCTTTATTAAATCAATAAAGCACACACAATAAAGCAGTATCCTTCAAAACAGCCACCTATAACTGCTTCATTCTTGACCCGAATGTCACACAAAGCTGAATGAGCCTAAGAAAGCCTCAGGCCCCAATCACGCTGGAAGGTTGTAGAGGCTGGACTCCGATGTCGGGAATAGACAGCATCCAGGCTGAAGACACTGGGCTCCGATATTGGCTCTGAACAGCAACAAGATCCATGAGACTAGGCTTCAACACACCCCTTTAAGGGTAGGGCCCTTGGGCAGTCATTACTGTAACCCTCCCCTGTGCTGGGCAGGGCTGGGCACATGCAAAGTAGGAACGAGCAGCAAAGTCAAAAGGACTGAGTTTGATGTCAGCTAAGAACAGAGGCAGCAGAGGGAGCAGCACGAAGAAGGCGGCGACACTCCAGCAATGGAATTAACAGCAAGTCCCTCCTTGTGCTTCCTTTTATTTGGTCCACAACCCACTATGGACTAGGTCTTCTATATCGGTTAAACAAGCACCTGCAGGCTTGTTCAAAGGTCTGTCCCAACCATGGATTCTTCACAGCTGCGCCCCAAAACAAACAGCCTGCAACTGTGAAGCTGACAGCTGAATCTAACCATCACCATCGTACTTCTGTAATTATATATGTAGGAAGCAAATTGAGGAGGAATCAGGAAATGGTGAGTGACCCACTGCTGGAATCTCCAGAGAATAAGCTGGGGTCAGCCGAGCGCAACCATCCTAAGAGGTGAGCGATGGATGGAAAACACTAATCTCAGTGGCGAAGTGAAATGAGAAGCTTTGCTGAGGAGGGGAGGGCAGGACAAGAGGGGGAGGGTAGGGGAGATTGTGTGCTCTGGGGTGATGAGACACAAGAGAGGCGTCATCTCAGTGATAGCGCATCCGCTGCTGCAGTCTGAGAGTGAACCTCAGGAAATCTTCACTATAGTTTCAGGAACAGACCTTTTAGAAAAGGGTGGGGGGGGGGAGAAGAAGCAGGTTAGGGGTGGGAGGCAAAGCCATAGGCACTGCATGGACACAGACCGTAGTTCCTTCTTTTTTAAAAAAGTTTTTTCGGTACATGTACGTGTGTGTGCGCACGCGCGCGCATGTGTGTATGTGTGTGTGTGTGTGTGTGTGTGTGTGTGAGTGTGTGTGTGTGTGTGTGTGTGTATGTGAGTGTGGACACCTAAGGGTGACATTGGGAATCATGCTGGGTTGTTCTACCTCTTTATCGCTTTGCTCTGGGGTTTCCCAAGCTCTGCTCTCCAAGGCTGGAAATACAGGCTATTGTTATATCTGCCTGGCCTTTTGAGATGGGATCTGGGGACCCTAATCCGAGCTTTTTGCTTTCAAGGCAGAGACTTTAATCCCTAAGCCATCTCCACCACCCCAGGCTGTATTTTCTGACCTCACAAAGGACTTCCAAAGGGCATGGCTGGCATCCCTGACCCTTGAAGGACCTCAGGGATAGGGCTGGTATCTGAGATCCAATTCCAGAGAAGATTGCCAGAGGCAGGTCAGCAGCGGAATCCTGGTGGGAGAACACATGTGCCTTACCCTGCTCTCTCTTTCACATGTAATGTGAACATGGAATTCAGTAAAGAGATGGACACACTGGAAAAGAAAAACAGATGGGAATGTTGGAACTGGAAAGCTAGATGAGTCGTGGCCTGACAAAATACAGGCAACAAAAGCCAAGCTCACTGAGCGTCACCAATGGAATGGATCAAGTGGAAGACAGGATGCCAGGACTGTTGCTGTGAGAGAGCAACAAGTTAAACAAACAACTTAAGGGAGAAAGGGAGATTTATTCACCTTAGGGTTAGAGGGGAGATGCAGTTTCTCATGGTGGAAGCAGCATGGCTGGCTGGCTGAAGCTGTAGGCAGGGTAAGTGACGGCAGACATCCACATGGCTGGAGCATTCCTGGAGAGTCTATCTTCTTCCTCGGCTCTGTGGTTCCTTTTATCTGGTCCACTACTGGGAGGTTCCAATTAATTCTGGAGAGGTTCTGACTGGCTCTAGGGCTGATCTTTGTATCATCCAGATAATGTCTTCAGGCGGTCTCAGCTGATCTTGCCAGGTGTGGTCTCAGTTGATTTTAGTTAATGCCAGGTGTGTCAAGTTGACGCCCAGGATTAACTATCACTACCAGTGTCATAGTTAGAGGCAGTTGTCAACTTGACAGCTCAAGGCCGGAAGTCCTGGACGCATTTGAAAAGAACCTGTGATTTAGTTAGACCCCGAGCAAACCTTCAGGAGAGTGTCTAGTTGATGGGAAAGTCTCAGCCTATGTGAGTGGGATTAGTCCCTGGGCAAGTGAATAAGGTGGAGGGAACTGGTTGAGGAAGTTGGCATCCTTTAATATTCTTGCCACACAGGCCGGTCTTGCCCTCACTCGCAGTCCTTTGGATATGGTATGGCCAGCTCCCTTGGGCCCCTGTTATTAGTTGTGGACTGACTTTCTAGGCTGGATTAAGACCTGTAACAGGACAACTGTACGAAAATAAAATCCCCCGTTCCTTAAGCTGTTTATCCTGAATTTATCAGCAACCATGTAGGCTAAATAAATCAGAACAGTTAGTCGATGGCAAGGTAAAGTTAATTAAAAAAAAATAAACAGAACATATAAATCTGTGGGATACCATTAAAAGAATAAAGCTACGAACCCTAGGCAGGAAAGGAGAAGAATTTCAAGACAAAAGCCCAGAAACCATACTTGCTCTACCGGTTACTCTCATTGGTTGTTGTGAGGCAACACCCAAAGTCAAGCAACTTAATGGGAGAAAGGGAGATTTATTCAGCTTATGGTTCCAGAGGGGAGAAACAGTCTTTCATGGCGGAAGAGGCAAGACTGACGGGCAGAACCTGGAAGAGGTCTAAGTCACGTCTTCCATGGAGGCTGAGAGCCACAAAAATGCCAGCTGCAAGAACAGACCTCTCCTGGAAGTAGGGGGCGCTAATCAACCTCAAGGTCCACCCCCTGTGACTCTTTTCCTCCAGCAAGGCTTCACCTCTTAAAGGTGCCGTGACCTTCCCAAACAGTTAACGTTTCGAACACATGAGCCTGTGGGAGACAGCTCACATTTCAAACCATGACACTTGGAAGTTCCTCAAATCTGAGGGACGATATTGCCACTCGGTTGTGGGAGGAATTTAGAATGCCAAATAGGCCAAGGCCAATGAGTACTTCTGTGTCGTGCTACAGCTAAAACCATAAAATAAACAGAACAAGAAAGTATATGGAAAGAGAAACACCAAGGTATATATATAAAGGCAAACACACGATAATAACAGCTGATGTCTCAACAGAAAATCTAAAAGCCAGCAGGGTCTGAGGTGTTTCAAGTTCTAAAAGCCAGTAGTTAACAGCCCAGATTATTGTATCCTGTGAAGCTTCCTTCACAATTAAAGGAAAAAGAAGAACTTTCCATTGTTATGGGATTTCTGTCCCAGATCCGAAGATTGAAGCCAGGGTGCCATTGAATGGTTTAAGTAAAATTTATTGAAAAGTGGGGAAGAGAGGGACACCTGATTGCTCAGGAGAATCAGAGGGAACAAGAAGTCTCTGGCTGTTTCGGGGAACTAGAGGGGAGGCAGGACCCATCCAAGTCTCTTGTTAGGAACTTTGGGGATCAAAATGGACACTTTCTATTGGTTTCCTTTCTGACCATTGATTAGTGGTCCCTGCTGGCCAACTTTGTTATGGACCCTCTGGTGGGATGTACTGAACGAGACTTCAGGTCAGCTCTCCCAGTGTACTGCTGTCTCTCACATAGGCTTGTGGCCTTGATTAATTTCCTTTGGTCTCCCTCTCTGGGAATCTATCCCCTGCCCCCCTATCATCATGATAAATGTTGTAGTTGTTGCTCTGCACGTTGCTCACAAATTCAGGACCAAAGGGAGGAATTTAGAATGCCAAATAGGCCAAGGCCAATGAGTACTCCCGTGTCGTGCTACAGCTAAAACATAAAATAAACAGAACAAGAAAGTATATGGAAAGATGCAAGAGAGAAACACCAAGGTATATATAAAGGCAAACACACGATAATAACACCTGATGTCTCAACAGAAAATCTAAAAGCCAGCAGGGTATGAGGTATTTCAAGTACTAAAAGCCAATAGTTAACAGCCCAGATTAT
The DNA here is from genome assembly GCA_023101885.1 of Typhlomys cinereus. Taxonomy (NCBI): domain Eukaryota; kingdom Metazoa; phylum Chordata; class Mammalia; order Rodentia; family Platacanthomyidae; genus Typhlomys; species Typhlomys cinereus. The sequence goes on along the minus strand of JALPQD010000562.1, from coordinate 213,330 downwards.
TGTATCCTGTGATACAATATAGGGGAACAAGGGGGTTTAATTTTGGCTCATGATTCTCTGGTTACAGTTCTTGTCCAGTTTGGCAGGGAGTCCACACCAACGCCAGGGACAGAGGGAACTGGCCACACCATATCTATATATTCACAGGACAGCTGAGAGAGGACGACCCCTGCTTGCCAGACCAGTGTGTTTGGCTAAGCATAACAAAGGATGCTTCCTTTCCCAGTTCCCTCCATCTTATCCACTTGTCCATGTAAGAGAGTAATTTGTTAGGCAGTTTAGAATGGAATTTTAGCAAGAATAGTTTTTTTTTTCCCTAGGTAGTTTTTAAACAGTAGACAGGCTGGGAAGGTCTTTGAAAGTCACCAGCCTGTGAGGACCAGCCAACAAGAACCGGCACCAATCGGATGCTCAGATGAGGTCACCAACTTCCAAGGGTATAGATATGAGCTCCTCACATGTAAAAAGGGTATGGGGAGTTCCTCAAATACAGATGAGTTAAAGTCCTAAAAAAAAAAGGCAAAAAATAACAAAACAAACAAACAAAAAACAAGCTTGGTCAGGAGTTCACAGAGCTGCTGCCCTCCCCCATATAAACAGACCAACCAGACATAAGGGATGACCAAAAACCCCAATCAGGTTTAAAGAAACTAAAACTAACCAATAAGGAAAAGTCTTTTTTCCCAGGTTTGCTTAAGTTTATAAATAGCCCTACCCTGCCGCCACCAGATGGCTCCCTTGCCCCTCATGGACCTCATGAAGGTGATTAATTCTTTTTCTACCCAATAAACTCGGTTTTAATCCTCTACATCTGTTCTGGCTTCAATCTTTGACTTTAGAACCCAAGAACCTGGATATAAACCCTGCAACACACGGACTAGCCCCATCCACTTGGTCTGCACCCTCTCCATCAATTAGACTATCTCCTGGAGGTTTGTTCCGGGCTTAATTCAATGCCCAATTCTTTATAAATATGCCCAAAGCTTCCAGCCTTAACTGTCAAGTTGAAACCTGTATGTAACTATGACAAGCACTAAAGCCAGTACTGTGGAACATACTCAGAGGAATCTTATCCACAGAAGAGAAAGACAAACAGGTCCATGAAGCCACAGGAAAGAATGCACATTAGAACAGCAGATATTAATGGAGATGAGAAAAAAAGTATCAGATATCACCAGCAACAAAACAATAGGGATCAATGCACACCTTTTATTAAGAGCTGTGAATGTGACCTGTTTCCATTCTCCAAAATAAACATACTAGCAGATTGAATTAAAAAAAAAAAAGACCCATCTATTTGTTGCTTACAAAAGATGCACCTCACTGGCAAGTTAAGTGCAGCTTGAGGGTGAAAGGATGTGGAAAAGATGTGCAAGTCAATAGAGTTGGAAAGCAAGTAGATAGAACCTACTCTACTTATGTACTTATTTGCTTATGTATGCATATATGTATGTTCTGATTGATTGATGAGTGTCTTAGGTCACCATCTGCACACATACATCATTATTATTCCCCTTCTGACCATCTTCCTTCCAGTGGTTCCCTGTCTTCTGTCTGCCTTGTCTGCTTTCCCATTATATGTATCCCACCGCCCTATTTATACACAAAACCCCATGATCCCATTTATCATCTCTTAAGATCTCTTCCTCCCCTCTTATGATCCTTTCTAGTTTCATGATCTGCAAGAATACACATATAAATATGACACACATATAAATTTAGGTTCCAAGGAGAAGAGAGAGAACAGGGTATTTGTCTTGAGTCTGACTTATTTTGTGTAATATGATTTCCATCTGTGTCTATTTTCATGAAAATTTCATGATTTCATGTTTCTTTATGGATGCATACAATTTCCTAGGGTATAATGCCACATTTTCTTTATCCATTCATCTGTTGGTGGATATGGAGGCTGGTTTCATTTCCGCGTACCTATGAATAGCACAGGCATAAACATGGATGCGTAAATATCTCTGTGGCAAGTTCACTGACAGCCCTTCAGCCAGCGTGGGAGGACACAATCATATATTAGGTCCGTTTTCAGTCCCCCTCCCCTTCCCAGGAACCTCCAAATTCCCATTGCTACCAACATCTAGAAAGGATTATTCTTCTTTCCTATAGCCTCCCCAGCATGTGTTACTATTTCTTCTTGATGACAGCCATTGGCGAGATAGACTTTCAAGACCATTTTTATTTCCATTTTCCTAATGGCTAATGATATTGAACAATTTTTCAATTATTTATTGGCCATTTTGTAATTTTTGAGACCTGTGTATTCAGTTCAGTGAACTTATTAGCCCATTTATGGATTAGATGATTTGGGGTGAGTACTTAAGTTTTGAAGCTTTCTTATATAGCCTGGATTATAGTCCCCTGCCTGAAGTGTAGTTGGCAAAGATGTTATTCTCATTCTGTGACTGTCTCAACGTTGTGGGTTCTCTAGGGTCTCATGTGTCCAGGTTTTTGTGTTTGGGAATTGAAGATTGAAACCAGAACACACATAGAGAATTAAGACAGAGTAGAGGAGAGAAAGTACTAAGCTTATGGACATGAATTCTATGAAGGGCAAGAGAACTGAGAACTCAGAATCCAGACATAGAATCCATGAGGAGTAAAGGCAATGAAAGGAACTCATGGACTCCAGACATGGAGTCCCATGAGGGACAAGGGAGCCCAAGATAGCTGCCAGGGTCAGGGTTATTTATAGTCTTAATCAGCCCTCCCTCCCCCCCCTAAAAAGTGGCTTTTACTAATTAGTTATTTCCAGTTTCTGCAAACCTGATTGGAGCTTTTGGTTCTCTACATCTCATTGGTCTGTTCATATTGGGGCCCAACCCATTTGATCTTGTGGCTGATTTTATCTGTAATGGAGACAATCTAATCTCCATATCCTTTCATAAACAGAGGGTTGGGGGGAAGTTGGTGACCTTATCTTTGTGGAGGATTAAAACAGGGTGTGTTCCTTTAGGTAACCTCAGCCAAGGGAGATGACCTTCAAAGACCTTTAGAGACCCTCCCAGCATGGCTTCTCTGAAACTGTCTAATAACTCTTTGGTATTTTTTTTTTTCTGTGCAGACATTTCTTAATTTCATGTAATATTGTTTGTTAGTTTTGGGGACTATTTCCTCTGCTATTGTTGTGGGTTTTTTTTATGTCAGATTCTTGTGTTCAGGAGTTGAAAAGTGAAATTAGAACACCCATAGAGGATTAAGGCAGAGTTTATCAGAGGAAAGAAAGAAAGGAACTCACAGACAGGAGAGGCAAGAGACCCCAGGGGATCATGAACTCTAGATATGGAGTCCATGAGGGGCAAGAGAGTCAAAGATGGCTAGCAGGATCAGGGTATTCATAAACTTGGGCAAATCCAGGAAAAGTGGCTTTTTCTTATTGGTTAGCTCTAGTTTCTGTAAACCTGATTGGTCTGTTATGGAGTTCAACTTGGGGTGGGGGGCGACTTCCTGATTGAGCTGAGGAACTTAGCTCATTTGCATCTGAGGAGCTCCTGTCCACCTGTCATATTCATATCCCTTCATAAACAAAGGGTTGGGGGAAATTGGGACTTTATCTCTGTGAAGGTTGGCTTCAATTGTATAGCCATAACAGGACCTTTGAAAGACTTCGCCGGTAGCCTTTCTATGCTGTCTAAAACTGTCTGAAAGAAGCTACTAAATAAAAATCCTATTTTAAGCTACCTAAAATTTTTTTTCTGTATTAGAGTTATGTTTTAAAATTTTTTCCTATGTCTACATTGTCAAGTATTTCCTCTTAGGTCTATTCTAGCAGTTTTAAAGCTCCAAGCCTTATATCCAATCTTTGCTCTTTTCAATTGACTTTAGTGCAAGATAAAAGAGGATCAGACTGGGGAAAATATTCCCCAACTGGTTGCTTTCTAGGAATAGACCCTCTTTGGTATAAATTTGCACTTTCATGCACATTTAGAGGATGGGTCTTCCCTTCAGTATATCTTTCCTATTGTTCCAGTGCATAGCTTCTCTGGTGTTAATCTCTTTAACATTTGTAGCCTCTTCTTTTAGTTTTCTAATTTTCTTTTCCTCCCATCTTGTTTTTTTTCTTCCCATCTTGTTGCTCTTTTTCATTGCAGATCTGAATGATAATAGTACTGATTCGTAGCCATGCCACAGACTAAATGCTATGCTGTCATGAAATATCCTCCACTGAAGTCTTCAGTCCATTACATTTTTATTTAGCCTTATGGGCCTTCTCTGGACACAGACATAATTTTGCCATATTTTTTTTCCAAAATATAATCCAAATGGCCTCTAACTCTGTTCCTGATTAAGTCTTCATCCCATCTAAAACATCATTAGTACAGGGTTTGATCTCCTGGTCGTGTTCACCAAATGATGCGGGGTCCCTATGGGGTCTCTAAGTGTCCAGGTCTTGTGTTCAAGAGTCATAGATTGAAACCAGAACACATGTGGAGGATTAAGGCTGAGTTTATTAGAGGACAGAAAGGCCAGAACTCATGGACGTGAATCTGTGAGGGGCAAGAGAGTCCTGAAGCACGGAATCCATGAGGAGTGAGAGAAAAGTCAGGTAGGAACTCACAGATTCTAGATGTGGAGTCCCATGAGGGGCGAGGGAGCCAAAGATGGCTGCCAGGGTCTGGAATATTTACGCCCTTAGTCAGACCCAGAAAAAGTGGCTCTTCCTCATTGGTTAGCTTATTTCTGCAAACCTGTTTGGAGCTTTTGATCCTCCACATCTCATTGGTCTGTTCATATTGAGGCCCAAACCAGTGTAGGAAACGCCCAGGCCTGAGATCTCCATTTCTTGAAGATGGATCGCAAGGGCATCCCTTGCGGTCTCAGTTGCAGTGTGCCTCCTATTCCAGCATAGCTCTGTGCCTATGTCAGCATAGATGCCAGCCTATGCCTGCATAGTCGTAGGCTACTCCTGTTGACCTTCCCACAAGGGGCAGAGATGGATCTTGTCCCTCGAACTGGGTTCAAGGGCAGAGGTGTTTTTTTTTAGATATTGCTTCCTGTTCTTTGGAATTGATTGATTAGCACGTCTAAAGGATGGCACAGAGCTTAATCATTGTAATTGTATCACCGTGTTCTTGCATATCAACAACCTCTTCTTTTCCCACCAGGTATGGGGCTATTAGGAAATATTTACATGTCTAAGAATTGGCAGGGCTGTATTGTTAGTGGTGGTCCCAACTGTTGTGGACTTTGCACCTGCAGTTTGTCATTATTGATGTTATCACTCTGCGCAGTGTACAGACTTCACCCCCTGTTTCATGGTACATAAGGGATTATGTCCCATAATAAACTTGACTTGATTTTTCGGCTTTTCCAAGATCCTCTCTTGACCCAGCCTGACTTAATTCTTGCTGATCCTACTCTGGTATCTATCAGGATTGCGAAGTAAGCGCTCTGGTCACGGAGACCCCACAACCAGTTGTTATTGTGCCCAACCTCATGGTGGGGCTTATTTAAAATGGAGAACTAATCTCCATATTCTTTATGAACACAGAGATGGGGGAAGTTGGCCATTTTATCTCTGTGAAGGATTAGAGTCAGTTCCTCCAAATCAATAGAGTGTGTTCCTCCACAGTAATTCCCAGCAGTGGGGGATGACCTTCAAAGACCTTCAGACACCATCCCAGTGTGGCTGCTCTAAAACTGCCTAACCTGTGGAGGACCAAAGGTGACTTTAAGAATCCTCCTGGAATGCTCTACCTCCACTTTGCTTTGCTCTGCATTTCCCAGGCACTGCCCACTAGGGCAGGAAGTACAAGGCGCCACTATTTCCACCTGGGCTTTTTTGTGTGGGACCTGGGAACTGAATTCAGGACCTTCTGCTTGTGAGGCAGAGTCTTGACTCTTGAACCATCTCTCCAGCCCTCCAGTGGCTTTTCTAATCTAAAGTGCCAAACCTTTCCACATTCCCCCCAAAAGACAGTTCCAAAATCTGCACAAGTCAGGATTATCATAGCAATGTCTTTACTCCTTGGTGTTAATTTTTGATTTAGTTTCCTTTCCGGATGCTATTGTTGTAGGAAACTTCCCTTTATCCCAAATGGAGAAACCGAGTCCACTTGGGTCCAGAAAACAAGGAGGATTTATTGGATAAAGGAACAAAAGAGAAATGTGTGCATATAAGTTAACCCACCTGCTGCTCTTGCTCTTGCATTATGAATGCTTGCATTATGAAGAGTCAGTCTCACACCCTGTCTGCCAGGATGGACTCCATCATTCTGGAACTGTAGGACAAAATAAACTCTCTATCCCTTTAGTTGCTTTGGTCAGAATATTTCATTTTAGTGGAGTAGAAAAAGAATTAAAACTGCTGCCAAGATTGGGTAGGAGGTCCCCAGTCCTGACTCTGATCCCCTCGGTTGCCTACACTGGTATTTCCCCTTTCCCTCAACCTCCCTCTAAACACACACACTACATTTTATTACAAAAACATATGTTCATTGCAGCTCTATTCACAATAGCAAGAAAATGAAATCAGTCAACATGGCCATCAACAGAGGAATGGGTAATGAAATGTGGTAAATATACACAATGGAAAACTATTCAGCCATTAGAAAGGATGAGATTATGGAATTTGCTTGTAAGTAGATGGAAGTGGAAATTTTAATATTGAGTGAGATATGTCAGATGCAGAAAGACAAGTGCCACATGTTATCTCTTATATTCAGATCCTTGCAATGTATTTGGCTTGCAATTACTGTAAGAGTCAGAAAATTCAAAAGGGATCAACGAGTGGGAAAGTGGGAAAAGATGGTTAGGGTGAAACCTTTTAAGGGAGAGACTTAGGATACCATGCAAGTAGGATAAGAGACGGAATAATGGGGAAAAATACCTCTGAGGGCATGAGGGGAATGAGATATAGGAGGGACAGACAGACTTATAGGAAAACACTAATATTTTGGGAGGTAACCCCAGAGGAATCTCCTATGCTAGTAATATGTTGAAAATACTTCTTTAAAAAAAAAGAGAACAAGAATGTACAGTCCCTATGCAGAGGAGCACAGGACAGAAAAACAGGGCAATACAAGCAAACAAAAAAGTTCACTTAGAAACCTAGTGACAATTAAAACTATACTAGAAGTAACAGGAATGTGACACTTTTTGATAAATTGTTGGTCAGAGAGGTCTCAAGGACCCCCCCAAAACTACAGCCTTTTGCCATTGCTGTTGGTTGTCCTCCAAAATACTAACAGTAAAGACCCTATTACTGAAGATCCAACACATATGGATCACAGAACATGGGCAAAATACATAAACTGGAACTGGTCTGAGAGCTTCCTCCTTGCTGGATAACTTACACGATACCAAGGAATACTATCAAAGCTACAGGAGGAGAAAAATAATCAAAGGTGTCATCAGCTTATGAGATCTACAAGTTGCAAAATCACCATGGCAACAGGTGATCACCAGTGTAATAGTGGCATGAGTATCAAGGAGACAAACAGCTTTGTGATTGAACTCAAGGCCTACTTGTCAGAATGGAACACATTCCTGTTACTGTTAACTAGAATAAGAACCTAAAAAAGGGAAGGAAATAGATCAATAGGGAAGAATAGACTATGAACCTATAGGTAGGAAGACAGTACACCACACTGCTCTGTAAATAGCTGGTATTATACCCATAGATTGGAAGAGCACTCAGCACTCACACTAGAAGTCGTCTTCTACAACAGAGGTAGAGGATCTTAATACCCTGCCAGGATGTAGCCTAGGGCAGTGGAAGAGCAGTGAAGTGAACAACAATGACCAGTCAGAATGCAGAGTACCGAGGACCCTGCAATACTCACCAGGAATCAGGACAACCTAATCTCTCCCCATCCTAAAGCTCAGGAAACTTTGTGGAAGAGGGGGTGGTAAAATTGTAAGAGCCTAAAGATGGGAATGTCCACCACTGAATAAGACCTTCCACTCAAGGCAGGGCTGATGCATTCAAAAACTCACTGCAATGAGACTTGTCCTTTTCAGACCTGCATAATGACTGACATATCAACATAGACTATATAGGATCTCAGGAGAGATAATTACATGAAGTGGAAACCTTAGGGGGTAGGGCTGAATGTGTGAAGGGGAATTCCCTTATCAATGATGTGGCCCAAGGAGGAGTTATTTGGTAAGCCACAAAGGCCTGAACCCCCCCCAAAAGCAGACAATCCAGAGGGAACCCTGGGGCCCATAAAAGTGGACAAGCAGGAAGGTGGGAGGGAGTGAGATGAAGTGATGAAGGGAACAAGGGAGGTAAGTGGGAATAAAAAGAGGGGGAAAGGAGGAAGGGAGGGATGAGTACTGTTAAGTTGCATTTTGGTGTCAACTTGACAGTTGCAGACTGTTTGGGGCGCAGCTGTGGAAGGTTAATGGTTGGAATGGCCCCTGAACAAGTCTGCAGGTACTTGACTGATTGCTGTGGAGAATCCAGCCCATAGTGGGTGGTACTTTCCAGTGGTGGACCAGATAAAGGAGGTGCAAGGAAGAGGGGCTTGCTCTTCCCTTATCCGGTGTCGACTGGCTATGCAGTCCACTCTGCGAGGTCGTTCACTTTTAGAGCATCGCAGCCTTCTTTGTTGCTGCCGCTGCTGCCTCTGTCCTTGGCTGACTTGGAGCTTCACCTTTTCCACCGCGTTGTTGCTGTTCCCGCTGCCTTTGGAGCCTGGTCTCTGGGCCTTGCTGCTGTTCGCTGTTCATCGCCAATGTCAGAGCCCAGCTGTTCTTCATCGACGTCAGAACAGCATCTTCGACCCTCCAGAGGAGCAAAGGCTTGAAACCTTCTTGGGATTTTTTGACTTTGTGAATCATTTCAGTCAAGAAAGAGGCTGCTGCAGGCGGCTACCTTGAAGGACAGTATTTTTTAATAGATATATATATATATATAAAACATTCTATAGATTCTGTTTCTTCAGAGAACTCTGACAAATACAAGTATTCAATATGCTTGTAAAACCAGGAAAAGGTAGTAAAATTATTATTAAAAATTTGCAAATGAATAGAACAGATTGCTTTCAAAAGTGGAAATGCAAACGAACTTAGAACATGATCTAATTCTGCAATCCAGAGTGGCCTTTAACTATGTAGTCTTGAACTTGTAGTAATATTCTTTCTTATCTTTACTTAAATAAACTCAACTGTCTTAAAAAGAAAAAACAAACAAACCAAAAAAACTGCTGCCAGTCAGAAGTGGCTGGACTAGGAGAATTAGTACCCCTTCCCTTTTAACCTTTGGGAAGAGAGCATTCTGTCTAGTACCAAACAGTTTGGATAACCACCCCCCCCCCATAGCTTGAGATAAAAGGGGCGTTACATCTGGGAACCATGGTGACCACGCTGACCTCGGTTGTAAATAGTTGGACCTCCATAAGCACATATACTTAAGTGTCTTCTACACACTCACACACACACACACACACACACACACACACACACACACACGTACGTACACATGCACACACACAAAGATGGAAATGGTAAATAAACATATGAAAAACTGTTCAACATCCAGAGTTACCAGAAGAATACAAATTAAATATGCTGAGATTCCATCTCACTCCAGCCAGCATGATAATCATTGAGAAAGCAAAGAGCAACAAATACTGGGAAAAGGTGTAGACAGAAGAGAGCCTTATATACATACTGTTGGCAGGGATGTAAACTGGCTCAGCCACTATGGAAGTGCTGAGGTTCCTCACAAAACTAAAATTATGCCTACCATATGGTCTAGTTGTGCCAGTCCTGTGTATTTACCTAAAAGACTCCAAGTCAACATACCACAGAGTTATTTGCTCATTGATGTTTATTCCAGCACTGTTCACAATGACTAAGTTATGAGACCAACATAGGTGTCACCAATACAAGAATGGATAAAGAAAATGTGGTATATATACAATGGAAGCATTTTCAGATTGTTCACAAGATAATGGCTGTTAATCACACTAAGCCATCTGAGCGAGGTTCAGAAAGATACATATCTTATGTTTTCTCTTACATGTTACAGCAGTTGCTTACAGATATCAACTTGACAGTCAAGGGCTGAGCCTTTAAGCACACCTAAGAGAAATTGTTTGTTTAGGAAAAACCTATGTGCATGCCTGCAGGAAATGATCTAATTAATACAGGAAAGTCCAGTCCGTAGTGCATGAGACCATCCCTTGGCAAGTGGATAAGATGGGGAGAGAACTTTGACTTTGGCTGACCGGCAAGTTAGAAAGCATGCCCTTTTGCAATTACTCTTCTTAACATAACCAGCTTAAGAGAGAAAGGGTTATTTATTTGGTTTTTGGTTCCATAGTAGATATACCTAATTTATGTGGAAATCACATAGCCAAATGTATGGAGGTCAAAGGTCAAAGCAGGGACCCAGTTTGCAATCACAGTAAAACCATCAGGAAGCAGAGAGAACGAGACAGTTCTGCCTCCCCCGACCCCCCACCATGTGCCTTCCTCCAGCACGGCACCACTTAATAATTCAAACATGTGAGTCTATGGGTGGCAACTCATTTCAAACCACGACAAACCCCTCTCCCAACTGTACCTGTGGATATGATGTGGCTGGTTCCCTTGGCTCCTGGTGTTGATATGAAACCTCCCGCCATAATGGACTGTAACCTAGAGAATCATGAGTATGAATCAAGTCCCTTGTTCCTCTAAATGGTTTGGTCAAATATTCACATCAGCCATGGGAAAGATGAGACCCTTCCATAGTGGCTGAACTAGTTTGCCTCCAAGCCAGTAGAATGTATATAAAGTTCCTTTCTGTCTATGCCTTTCCCAGAGCAAAGCAATAAAGAAGTAGAACAATCCAGCTCAATCCTGATACCATTCTTGGACCTCCACAAGCACACATGTTCAAGTGCCTAGACTTTATATACATGTATACATGTAAAATCATGTGTGCATGTGTGGCATGAAAGTGGAGAAAGTAGGGGATTAATTGGAAGGGGAAGGAAGAAATGTAACAGGAAAAGGCACAGGGGAATGGGCTTACCTTTCAAAGTATGCTCATATGAATGTCCTTATGGAACAAAGGAGTGTATATAGTGAATAAAACTTCCTTCAAAAAAACCTGAAGCTTAGTAAGATCACTTTTAATAAAAGGAAATAACGTTGACGGTTTGAGTGTAAACATGTCCCTCATAGGTTCTTGTGCTTGATTGCATGGTCTCCAGCTGGTGGTGCTGTTTGGAAAGACTAAGGAACCTTTAGAAGGTGAAGTCTTGCTAGAGGAAGCACATCGCTGGGTGTGGGATCTCCTCTCTAGGGATCACCGCACAGCCACAAGTGCCAAGCTGTCTGGGGCTAGAATGGCTTTGTGGAGATGTGGTGAGTCATCCCTGCTCCTATATGTAACCCTCATCCCTGCTCCTGTAAGTAGCCTCATCAAGCATATTGGTATGTCGAATTGAACTTTGGTGTAACTGTTACTTTGATCTGCTGTGTAATCTCTGTCTGGGGAGAATAGGTATTTGGTGCCATTTCTTTAGGAAGTTTCACATAACAACATTTGAGCCCAGCTTCTTCAGGTTGCAATGTGGACTAAAAGTCTGCAGCACTAAGCTGGGACGGTTGGAGCACCTAGCTTTGTGGACTGAGCAGGTCCTGGTGCTCAGCCTCTCCAGCATGCACAGTCATGATGGACTCCTTCACCCCCACTAGCTGAAAGCCATTCTAGTAAATCTGTGTGTGTGTGTGTGTGTGTGTGTATGTGTGTGTGTGTGTGTGTGTGTGTGTGTGTGTGTGTGAGAAGGCATTGTATGTGCCTACCCAGGCCCAAGGGTGACATCAGGAATCATCCTGGATTGTTTTACCTCCTTATGGCTTTGCTCTGGAGTTTCCCAGGGTCTGCCTTCCAGAATTGCAGGCTACTGACATTTCTATATGGTATTTATTTCTACATGAAATCTGAGATCTGAACTCAGGTCCTTTTTTAAATTTTTTTTTCTAGTTTTACATAGTGAGTAGTTGTCCATGCCTTTCCTCCCCCTCTTATTTCCTTTCCCTCTTTTCTTTCACCCCCCCCCTTCCTTTTCCAATCCTTCCCTCTCCCTCCCACCCTCTGCCTGTCTGCTTGTATGGGCCCCAGAGTTCTCTCGGGGTCCTCTGTATTAGTATGGGCTCAGGCCTCATTTGCAGATAAAGTGGCCCTTCCTGAGGTAGACCCACTGATAGGGGCACTTAACCTGTCTAGCCCTGGCTTTAAGGTTCCACTTGCCTGTAACTATTTCTCATGAAATTCAGGTCCTTGTGCTTTCGAGGCAAAGGCTTTAAGCCTTGAGCCATCTCCCTGGCCTTTCTATGGGGTTCTAAGTGCTTCTTAGGCTGGCATGACTCTTTCTGCAGGTTTGAGGGCTTTGCATGTGGCTCAGGCCCGTCCTTCATGCTGTAGGCTTTAGACTTACGATGGCATCCCAGAGTTCTTGGATGTTGTCTTATTTATTTATTTTTCACTGTTAGTATTTTACTGCAGTATTTCATTACCGTGCCCTCCGGTCTCAGGTCTCTGCTTGGGCGAGTCTGTGGTAAAGTCTTCCACTGTTCTTCTCAGCTGATTCATTTGATTTCCATTTCCAATATTTCTATTTCAAATCTCCATTTCTGTAATGATTTTTTCTTCCATGTTGCTGATGTTTTCTTAGTCATACTGTTGATTTTCTCATCCGTCTATATTGCTGATGATCCTTGCCGGGTCTTGCATTGGTGTGTTCTTTCAGGTCACTGATCATTTTTTACCCAGAAAAAAAAAAAAGAGTTGAGATCTTCATCTGGCCAGCAGTATCTTTGAGTTCATTAGTTGAGGTGTGGGATAACCAATACCTCCACTTGGAATGTTTTAGAATAGCCTAGGAGATAAACCTCTGAGCATATCTGTGAGGAAGTTTCTAGACTGGGCTAGCGGAAGGGAAGAACCGAGGTAAGTGTAGTGGCAGTTTCATGGGCTGAGGGATAAACCCAGCAGGGATTTGGGGGCTTCAGGAATGATAGTTAGGCCTTTGTTCCAAGGAGTCAGGACCACTATACAAAAGCCCACAACCCTCTCCTTGCCATAAATATTAAAATTAGATTATTTGGATTTAGATTGTAAAACTGCACCCCAGACAGTGGGGTGACAGTCCATGTTTCCCCTCTTACATCGTGTGTCAAAGGGCTTTGGGTACGATGGTGAGTGTGGCCTGTCTTGCCCCCATTGTGAGCAGCTTCAGGCACCCCTTTGGTCAAAAGAAGTTTGCGCTGCTGAGACTCTTCTATTGAGTGTGTGTTGTTATTTCTTTGTGACTCGCACAAATTTCTAAACCTCTGAAGCCTGAACTGTGACCCTGTGTCCTGGATAGGGAGAGACAGATGGACTGTGGTCCTGAGGATGCAAAAGGCTGGACCACTCATGCTGAGAGAGCTCAAGTCCACTCATGACAAGAGCTCAGATCAGCAGCTGGATCAGCATGCCCAGGGTCCTGCATTGATCAATGCATAGCCCCACAAACCGTCTGTCTTACAGACTGTCACACTGTTAGCTTTAATTAACCCTGTAGCAATCAGCCCCAGATGGCCACTTGGCCAGACATGCTGGTCTGGCAAGTAAGGATTGTCCATCTCTCAGCCATTGCACAGAGATGGTATTGCTAGTTCCCTTGGCCCTGGTGTTGGTGCATGCTCTCCCGTCAAGCTAGACTAAGAACTGTAACCGGACTGTCGTAAGGAAATAAACCCCTTGTTCCCTTAAGCTGTGTGATGGTCATTTATCAGCAACGATCCAGGCGAACTGCAACACATGCCATCATGCAATGGGCTGGACCTTACAATTCTGAGAACCAGAGGAGACAGATGTTGGTGCCTGCAGTGTGTTGAGTTCCCACTAGCCCACGGGGCTGGGCTCCGGGGATGATGTCATGCTATTGAGTAAGTGAGAACCTTGACTAGAAGCAGTCAATATAGGTGAAACAGGTCACCTCAAAGGGGGCAGAGTGCTTTATTCTGGGGCCCAATATGAGTGGCCATGGCCAGGAACACAGATTCGAGTAGGTAGTTGTCATACACTTCATGAATTTCACTGCACTAACAGGTTCTTGAGGTTTTAGAATTCCCGAGACAAAGAAAAAGTGCCATTTATCAAGGCATTTGTCATATACATTGGTGCAAACATTAGGAAGGTGGGTTACAGGAAAATAGGGGAAAATGTCCTGGTTTTCAGATTCTGTCTGAGAACATTCTTAGCTTTTTGATTGATGCAAACCAGAGACCTGAATGTGCTTCAGAGGATTTACCTGACAGTCACAGTGATGTTCCGTCACATGCAGATGTGGGTAACAGATGGCTGTTTAAAGGGACTCGGCTTAAATACAGCCTGGCGTGGCTCTGGACCTGAAATATTCCCACCTCTCCACATTACCGAGGCTCTGATTACTCAGTCGACCTTGAAGACGCAGCGTCTCTCCAGGAACTTGCATTTATGCCGCCATCTCCGACCACCGCTTGCCCTTCTGTAGGATGGAGTGACTGTGAAGACTGAGGGAGGGATGTGCATGTGACAAGAGCTCATCAGCCATCCTGGAGCAGGTGCTTATTAAACCTGCAGTGGGGTGGCGCTGCCGCCCTGTGGCACAGGCCTCGCGGCTGGCGCTCCCCGCTTCCACCAGGGAGCGCTCGCTGCTCATGCTCTCTGCTCCCTCCGGGGCCACTGGCTGCTGCTGCTCCCCTCTCCCTCCGGGGGTGCTCACTGCTGGCGCTCCCCTCTCCCTCCGGGGGTGCTCACTGCTGGGGCTCACCTCTCCCTCCAGGGGATGCTCACTGCTGGGGTTCCCCTTTCCCTCCAGGGATGCTCACTGCTTGTGCTCCCCTCTCTCTCCAGGGACCACTGGCTGCTGGCGCTCCCCGCTTCCACCAGGGGGCGCTCGCTGCGTGTGCTCCCAGCTCCCATTGGCTGCTCACTCGGGGGTCCCAGTGCAGGGGGAGGTGGGGTGGGAGGGACAGAGCCGGAGCGTGGAGTGCAGCGCTACAGCGATGGGCGCCCTTACTTGCCACCCCGCTTCCCACCATCTCCCCTCAACCTGGCAACGTCTAAGCACCATAGGCTCCGCGCAATCAAGGTCTCGGTCCCGTCCATCCCAGGGCGCTCGTGACCCGCTGGCTCCAGGCGGCACTGGCGGTGGGCGCGGAAAACAACGCGCAGGGACGCGGGCAGGCGGGCTGGGCTCGGGCCAGGCAGTGGTGGTCCGCAGTTCACCCACAGGACCATTCTGTGAGCTGCAGATTCCATCCCCAGCCTATGACTACCAGAAAGTTTTCCTTCTGTGCATATTTCAACTTGTACCGTTTTTATTCAGCCTTCTTACCAAATGATCTTTTGTGATTATTTGACAGTTTTTTCCTTGGCTTGTAATTTTTCTTTTAAATGATCTGTTGTGGACTGTGGATTCTGGATTCATTGTAGCCTGGATTTGAATTCTGACTGCTGCCAAACAAGCTGTGTGACCTTGTCAAGCAATCTAACCTCCCAGTAAGTCCAGGCCATTTAACCTTCCTCTTGGAGACAGGCCAGCTAGAGACTTGTCTCTCTTTGGGGCTTTTAACATATATTTTTTATTCTGGAAAATGTCTAACAGTAAATGCAATTGGAAGCCCCAGCCATGTGTGCACCCCACAAGTGTCCACCAGCTCTGTCCCTTGGTTCTCTCTTCCCAATGCCTCATTTTGAAGCAAATTCTCGCTGTTTGCTTGTGAATAATACAGAGAAGATTTCAAAAGTACAGGCACTCTTCCAAAACATTATTTTGGAGAGGTTTAGGAAACCTGTTCTCCGTGGCCTGGATTTTTCCTTTTATCTTTTTAAATTAACTTTTTCTTAATGTTGAAAAATAAAGTTTAAGACAAGTTCTTGTTATTCAGCCCAGCTATGGAAATCATGATCCTCCTACCTTGGTCTTGGAATGCTGGGATGGCTGGCACGGGATGGCTGGCATGCAAACTATTGTGTATGTCTGTTAAAGTAACATTTGTGAACATATTAGTCCTTGCTGCAACAGGCAACTTGAAGAAGAAAGGAAGGAAGAGAGGGATGGAGGAAGAAAGGAAGGAAAGAAAGGGAGGGAGGAAGAGAAGGAGGGAGGGAAGGAGGAGGAAAGGGAGGGAGAGAGGAAGAAAGGAAAGAAGGAAAGAAGGAAGGAAAGAAAAAAGAAGGAGGAAAGAAGGGTAAGAGAAAGTGAGGGAGGAAGGGAAGAAGGAAGGGAGGAGGAAGAGAAGAAGGGAAGAAGGAAGGAGGGAAGAATGCAGGAAATGGTGCCGTCCACATTTATGATAGGTCCTCCCACCTCATTTAACCTAATTTAGTTAACTCCCTCACAAGCATGCAAGAATTTGGTCCATGGTGATTCCAAATCCCATTAAATTGGCAAGATAACCATCACAGCAGGTGTGGCCAGATCTGGTCATAATAAGCCATCCAGATGCTCTTTGTCATGTCTTGAATGTGAGTTGTCTCCCACAGGCTCATGTGTTTGCATCTTTAGCTGCTGTTTGGGAAGGTTATATCAACTTTACAGGGTAGAGCCTTGTTGGAGGAAGGCAGATCCCAGGAGGCGGGGCTTGAGATGGAGTAGCCCCACCCTGCTTCCTCTGGCGGTCTGCTCTTGCAGTCTGCTGCTCACTGTCTCTACTTCCACGATGATGGATGTGTCCTGAACCACCTCCAGCTCCTGCTGCCTGCCATGCCTCCCCCTCCCAATAATGGACTATTTTCTCCCCTTTGGAACTGTAAGCCAAATATATCTCCTTTTTCTTCCCTTAGGTTGTGTTTGAGTGTTGTCTCTCAGCAACAGAGTGAGTGTGACTCCCTTCCACTTCTGACATGAGCACGATGTAGAAGGACCAGGAGACCACTGCGTACGCACTGTTCACTCACAGGCATGCCCAACCTTTCAACCTTTCCACACTTCGAGATGACGCTGTCTGTAAAGGTCATGGCAGACACTGTGCAACAGCATGGCCAAAAAAAAAAAAAAATCACAAAAAAGTACCATAGTGTTTTAAATAAATTTACAATTTTGTGTTGAACTGCATTCATAGCTATCCTCAGCTGCATGTGGCCTATGACCATGGCTTGGGTATACCCCACAGACGAGCCTGTTTTGACAGCTGTTTAAGGTAAGGATGAGCGCATCTTTCGTAAGCAGAAAGAAGAGGCCCAGAGATGTCAAGCGTTTCCCTGGGTCAAAAAGCAGCAAGTGGTTGAGCTGCAGTGTGACATGAATGATTGACCAGGGCCAGCTGTTCCTGGGTCAGTCCTCAGGGGTTCTGTTGGAAGCTGTTTAAATGAGCACTTCCTGGGTTGGAGTTGGGTGGTGTTGCAGTTCACCTTCACGTTGTTGATAAAAATCATGACCAAACAACTTAAGGGAAGAAGGGGCTTATTTTCTCTTACGATTCCTGGTTATAGTTGTTGGTTCAGCTTGGAACTGTAAGCCAACCACCAAAACCAGGAACTGAGGAACTGGCCACATCATCTCCACATAACAGTTGAGAAAGGGACAATCCTTACTTGCCAGACCAACATATCTGGTCAAGTATACACGAGGATGCAAACTTCCTCAACCAGCTCTCTATATTTTCCTCATCTGTCCAGAACCTAGTTGCACCCCCATGGGCCGGGCTTTTCCCTTCAGCTAGACAATCTCTTTCAGGCTCGCTCTGGGCTTAGCTTAACTACTAGTTAGTTCTCTACAAATGTGTCCAGAATTCAAACCCTCAACCATGAAGTTGACACCTGTATCTAACTATGACGCTTCACCTCTTGTCAACCTGACTCAAAAACATATTACTTTTAATCTGTAACCTTTAATCCTATCCCCACAGGTGTTAAATTTATCTTAAAATATAAATATATTTAACTTAATTCTAAATCTCTGCAAGTTCTCATAGACAAATTTTAAAATGTTCTATCATTAAAAATTGTTTCAACATTTTAAAGTATCAGTCTTAACCTTAAGAGTCTTAATAAGTTAAAATAATTTAAATACTTCAATACAGACAAAACATCAAAATAGAAGCATCATGATAATGAGAGAAACATCAAATTAAGACCAAAGTCCAGCAAATCAAATACCAAATCTTGTACTTTGGTGTTCATCTTCTGTTGCTCATCATGCAGTCATAGTGGCTCAAAGATTCCTTCTTCACAGCTCAAAGTTGCATGAGCAGTTTTCCTCTGACCCAGGTTGCATTTCCACTCACAACCATCCTCAACATGTATTCCATGGTTCTGGCATCTCTAACATTTTGAGTTTGCCTCTGCAGCTATAAGCTTCCCCTTCCTTTGCTGGAAATCCAAACCTGTTCTCGACGAACCCTGTAATTGTGCATCAAAACCAGTACCACCTGGGGGATGCTGACCGATTCCGAAGCAAGGTCGAAACATAGCTTGGTCCACTCGAGCCACAGCTGTATCAATTTCCATAAGATGACCCTGGAAAAGCCATTTTCTAGGCAGCAAAATCTTCTGAAGAGCAAGAAACAGCTTCACCTTGGGCTTTTGTTCCCTGAAGGAATCAGGGTTTCCAAACCACAGAATCTCCATACAGTGGCATTCGTGTCTTCCACCATCCCAGTGCAAAGCACTAGGTTTTTATCCAGTGATGTTAATCTCTCTGATAGCTTCAGCTGCTCTGCTGTCTGCCCTTTCCTCATCCAAAGTTTTAAGGATGCCAACACAGCTCTCCTTTACCAAGCAAACCAGTCTGTCCATCATTAAGTTTGACCTCACTGAAGTTCATGTTTCTTGGATCCAAACTGGGCCCAAACAATCCAAAACTGTCTCAGTACTTCTATTCTCCAACTTGACTATTAAACTCGACAGAACAGTATTTGTAATCCACAGCCCCAAAATCTTCAGATATTTCAAACTTTGTCCAACAAAACCATTCAAAATCCACAAAAATCATATAACCAGATCGATCAACAATACCCTATTTCTCTGATACCAAACTCTGTGGCAGTTAGCTTGCAACATTGCTGATAAATTATCAACAGAAGATTTAAGGGAACAAGATTTGTTTTCTCTTGTGAAAGTCTAGTTGCAGTTCCTTGTCTGGCGTGGCAGGAAAGCACCACTCTCTCTTGGAGAGAACTGGCCACACGATTTCCACATAATGGCTGAGAGAGGGATGGTCCTTACTTGCTAGACCAGCATGTCTGACCAAGTATACACAAGGATGCCAACTTCCTCAACTGACTCTCTGTTTTTTATTCACCATTCCAAGGCCTAGTCCTGCCCACCATGGGCTAGACTTTTCTCATCAGTTAGTCAATCTCCTGCAGGCTTGCTCTGGGCTTAACTACTAGTTCTTTACAAATATACCCAGAGCTCAAACCTTCAACCATCAAGTTGACACCTGCATCTAACTATGATGGCAGGAACGACTAAATGGGTGAAGTGTTTGTCCTGTGTTATACTTATCTCATGGCTGTGATAAAGTACCTGACAAGAAGCATGCTTGAGGGGAGAAGGTTAGAGTCTGTCATTGATGGAAAGTCAGAGCATCAAGCAAGGTGCTTGAAGCAGCTAGTCACATCATGTGCCCAGCAGGAGCAGAGATTGATGGATGAGCACATGCATGGGTTGCGATTTCTCTTTACATTGTTGATAAATATGCCGCCAAACAACTTAAGTGCACAAAGGGTTTATTCTTGCTTACGATTCTCAGTTATAGGTCATCTGCACTGCAGGAGAGTTCTTAACATCAGAAACCCAGGGAATTGGCCACCACATATCCACAGCAGTTGTTGAGAGAGGGGCAAATTATCTCACTTGTCAATCTGCCAAAGTATGCCCAAACCACTGGTCTGGCTCTCTCTGGTCTTATCTACCTGTCCAGGAAATGGCATTGTCCACAATGGGCTGGGTTTTCCGACATCATTTGGATAATCTCCCCTAGGTTTCATTGGGGCCTTAATTGCCAATTCTTCAAAGGCATGCCAGAGCTTAGCCTTTAGGTGCCAATTTGGCACCTGTTTGTTACCAGCACAGCATGTGCACTGACTTCTCATTCTTGTACAGAGCTGGATCCCTTGTCAAAGGGATGGTTCCATCCACAATGAGCAGGTCGCTCCACCTAATTAATGCAATCAAGACAATCTCCTATAGGTCTGCTCAGGGACTTACCTTCATTGAGAGATTCCCTTTCAGATGTGTCTGGAGGCCTGCCTCCTAGTTGCCAGCTGGAAATTCATGGTAACCATCAACTTCACCCCTTATCAACCCAACACAAAAAACATATCACCTCTCACAGTAACCCTTCACCTCTCACCTTCTGTGCTTCTATCCCTCACCAAAGTCTCACCACCATGTTATGATATTAAATGCATGCAGCCCAACTTTCAAAGTGCCTATAGCCGTCAATGTTTTAATAGCTCAGAGTCAGGCTAGGAGTGGGGCGGCTCATTTAATCCTCAGTGCTGCCAGAAAAACAGTGTCCAAAGTCTCTTAACCCGTGTCCATAAAATCAAAACCAATTTACATGTAATATCACAGAGTAAACATTCTTAGGAAGGAAGCATCGAGGCTTAGCAAAGAATTATCAAACTAAAACAAGATCAAAATTAGTAGGGCAAACAGCCAATCGTGCAGCTCGATGTCCAGCATCTGGGAGCCTGTGTAATCAGGGAAAGGCTGGGCGGCTCCGCCTTCTAGTCTTCTGCCTGTAGTACACACAGCTTCAGTCATGCTTGCAGCCTTCCTCTGTACGAGTCCCGGGTCCTGACATCTCTCAGGGTATCTATTGCAGCCTCGGGCTCTATTTTCACGTCTTCACATCATGGCCCCTCAGGCTTTTCGCAGAAACTCTGGCCCCAAGGTTTGGCTGCTTCCCACGACCCCCTCAATCTTGCATCTTTGCCTTCAAAACCAGGTGGATGCCCTCTCCATTTCCAGATGGAGCCTGACTCCCCAGACCTGCCGCTGGATCAGCTTTTGTGTGCTCACCTTGGGGGACACTTGGCGAGGCAGCTACTTTTGAGGAGCAAGAAACCCCTTCAGCTCAGGCTTTCTTCCTTTAAATGAATCTGGATCTTCATAAAGTGGAACGTCCAAGGAGTGTTTTTGCCCTCAGGACACCCTTCCAACTGTCCCAGTAAAGTGTGGTCTCTCTCTCTATCTCTCTCTCTCACTTACAACTGTCCTCTCAGTGCTGACCCAAATATTTTCCTATCTTGAAGTTTATTCTACCAAACAAACTGTTGCATTGTCTTCAAATTCTGCCCGGCTTGTGTTCTCAGGGCACAAGCAGAACGAAGCCAGATTCTTGGCTGAAGTGAAATGAGAGAAGTAACTCTGCTTGGTTTCAACTAGTCCTGTCTGTGGCACTCTGCTCCTGGGCTTGACTCCCCCTTGCTAACTGCGCTCTGTTACAAAGTCCGAGCAACCTAACCTGCACCTAACCCAGGGAAACTTGCGCTTTCAGTGCTGTGAAATTAACTTCCTGTGTTTCTGTCAAAACGATTTGTATCTGATATGATGTGATTGTGGCTTTAATCCTTATAAGCACCCCTTGCCTTCTTCCCGGGGTCCAGAGTTCTTTCTGGCTGAACCTGCCGGCAATAAAGGATTCTAAATTCAACCATTATTGCGTGGCATCCATCTGCAACACATGTGGGTACAATAGGAGATCACAGAAGTGGCCCCAGACCAATTACTGATGAAGTCCTTACTGCTTTTGAGCTGGGCCTCCACTTTTAGGGACTCCTTCAGAACCCTGTGCCCCAAACTGCTACTAGAATGGTCCATTGGGCTGTGCTTCCAGCACTTAATGGGTTTCTAGTCAAGAGTCTAACCTTGTCCACACTCGTTCCACCAAACAGTCCTAAAGGCTTAAAATGCCACAAGACATTCATCATGATAACCATGTTCCTAGTACCAATTTACTTACTTACCTCATTGCCGTAAACTGGCAAGAAACAAACTTGAGACAGAGCCAATGGGAACACAATCCCAGCTTGTATCGTTAAGGGGAGTCAGAGGCAGGAACGTGAGGTGGCGGATCTCATCACATCCACAATCCAAGGCAGACAGCGATAGATGAATGTCTGTGTGTTTGCTGACACTCAAACTTCCTCTTACACAGTCGTGAATCCTCTGTCAAAGGAATGGTCCCGCCCACCTGCGATGTGAGCAGGTCTTCTTACGTTAATGGAAGCAATCAAGACAGTCTCTCACTGTAGAGTCCACCACCCACGGCGTGGCGTGTCTCCACCCACTCACACACTCATTGACACGATTGCGCAGCCCGCTGCGATGACAAAGAAAAGTAAGTCCCGCCATCCCCATCTCCGCCTCAGTTCCCCAGAGACTTGGCCAGGGGACGGGGAGTTTGTCAGAGCAAATCTCAGTTCATTGGGGGTAACAAAACAGCTTATATAGACAAAAGACCACAAGGCGCCAAACAGGCAGCCAATTGTGTCAAAAGTCAACACAACCTTCAGGTATTAGTGGTCAAGTCCAGTGTCACTCAGCACAGAAGGCAGGTCAATACGTGAAAGCCAATTAGGGCTCTCTGTAATGTGATCAAGGTTACACCAAGGACACTAGTCCTCAGTGCCATCTTTAGTCCCATGTGCTCAGCCATGCCCTGGGGCAAATCCTGGGCAGGCCCAACATCTCATAGTATGCCCGGAGGCTTGGAGGCCTATCTCCTAGATGTCAGGCTGACAAGACTATATTATGCCACACAAACACAAGCGCTTGAGTTTGGTTTTCAGCAGCCATGTAAATGTTGGGTGCAATGATACATATCTGTAACCCTAGGACTGGGAGGCAGAGAGTGAACTTAGAGACTCATCAACCAGATAATGCAGCTAAATCGGGGAGTTCCAAGTTTAGTAAGAAAGCTGTTACAGTTCGCCTGCATGGTTGCTGATAAAATCACCATCAAACCACTTAAGGGAACAAGAGGTTTATTTTCTCTTTCGATTCCTGGTTACAGTTGCTTGTTCATTTTAGCAGGAGAGCTGATACTAGCACCAGGGCCGAAGGAACTGGGCCACACCATCTTTACATAATGGCTGAGAGAGGGACGATCCTTACTTGCCGACCAGCATGCCTGGCCAAGTGTACACAAGGATGCCGACTTTCTCAACCAACTCTCTGTATTTTATCCCAGGGCCTAGTCCCACCCACCATAGGCTGGGCCTTTCCCATCAGCTAGACAATCTCCTGCAGGTTTGCTCTGGGCTTAACTCAACCACAAATTCTCTACAAATGTGCCCAGAGCTCAAACCCTCAACTGTCAAGTTGACACCTGTGCCTAATTATAACGAGTGCCTATCTCAGTAAAGTGGAAAAAGTTGATGAGATGGTTCAGTGGATAAAGATGATTTTTGCAGTCCAAAGTAAAATTATAGTTTAATTGGGACTTGATATGAAGACATCCCTTTCCCCCTTCCCCAAAGGGATACTGCAGTTACCACATACCCAATAGGCACCACAATGAAGACCAGAGCTTATACTTAATTAAGGTTTTACACACACCAGTTCCCCAGTAAAGGCAAATTTAACAAGAAAATTAGACATGTCATATGTTCAAAATGCTCATGGCAAACAATCATTTTGCATTCCTGCAAATAAAATTGTTTTATACTGTTAAAAAAAAAGATTTTTTTTGCGCAAGCCTGATGATTTGTGTTCCATCTCTAGAATACACATAAGGGTAGAAAGCGAGAACCCCCTCTACAAAGCTGTCCTCTGACCTCCAATCATGTGCCACTGGATGTGTGTGCCCACAGACATATCAAGCACATTTTTAAAGGTAGAGAGTCATTTCGGAAGGCTTCTCTTCTGGTTTCAACATATGGGCAAGCTGCCCAGTCCAATGTGAGGGGAAGGAAGGAGGAAAGGGAGGAAAGGGGTGAAGGAAGAAAGGAAGAGAAGGAAGAGGGGAGGGGAGGAAGGGAAGAGAGGAACAAGGAAGGAAGTAGGGAGGGAACAAGAGAAGGGAGGAAAGAGAAGAGAGAGGGAGGGAAGGAGGAAGGGAGGGAGAGAAGGAAGAAGAAAGGGGGAGAGAGAGTCGTGCAGTGGTGCATGCGCGAGCTCGAGGAAGGCTTTCTGAAGTCCTCTCCTTCTCCCTGACCCCCAGACAGCACTCAGGTCACCAGCCCGTGAGCAGGCACCGCACCTCTGAGCTAGCTGGGCATAGAAGAACCAACTTTTTCCTGCGCTCGCTGGCAGGGCTTAGGAACATGGCAGCGGGGTAGACAGACAGACAATGCCCGACAAAGGAAGAAGCACCGTGGATTCCCGAGACAGGGGTGTGCATGGGAGCATCTTTTAGAGTGCGGCAGTCTGTCCTGCTAGTTTTCCACCACGAGTGCCTCACCAGCAAGGCTCAGCCTTGAGGCGCATCCTCTCCAGTGCTCGGGGAGCTGTGTGTATCTGTGGCTTTGGGGGACAAATAATACACAACTCAGCTGGAAGAAGCCAAGGAAATGGGAAGTTAGGCATGTCACATAACTAGCACTTTCGGGCTCACTGATTCAGCTGTCACCTTTCCTCTTTCACTCTTAGGGGCTGGCAAAGATTTCCCTCATGGTTGCAAAACGGCTACCACAGCTCCGCACAGCTCTAGATGCCCGTGACATCTATAGAGGAAGCGTCCGTTTTTTCCCAGCAGTTAGAGGGGAGCAGCTTTCTCGGAGCTTCCTGTCTGACCTCCCCTCCTGTGCCCAGGACTGAGTGGTGTGCATCTTCTAATTAACCCTAGAAGGTGAAATTGGCTGATTGATTCAACCACACTCTCTTTGGAAGGGGGTTATCTCCTTGTAATTTGGGATGTTATTAGCAAGCTGGGGTAGTCAGCTCCAGGAAATACCTCAATGATCTCCGTGTGGTCGGCTCGGGCGGTGCCCGGAGGGTCATGCGGCCCACAGCTCAGGGCAGAAGTGGAGGTTCCCCTCTGAAATGCGCTTCCGGGCCTCACTGCTTCTCTGCAGCCTCCTGAGCTGGCTTCCTGACATCACTTCTTGGGGTCTGTTCTGAGCAGCGCTTGGAGCAGCCCTGTGGCCAGAAGCCCATGGCCCACAGTGGCAGCCAGTACGCCACAGCCCACCGACAGCCCACCCCCTAAGCCCTAGGGATGGGTGAGACAGCACAGGCCTGTGGCTGTCGCCTCCCAGGCTGTGTGGGCTGTTTGGGGTGTTCATAACACCCTGGTACAGCTGGTGGCTGGTGGCACTGCTATGTCCATCCCCTGGCTGCAGGATTACCCTGGACTCTGTAACGATGCAGGTCTCCAGGAGCCTGTGGGGAGCTTGGGGAGCAGTGGGGTGTCTAAGTCTGCAGCAAATGAGTGTAGTGCATGTGCATGCGTGCATGTGTGTATGTGTGTGTGTGTGCTCAAGTGTGCGTGTGTGTGCATGTGTGTATATGTGCGTGTATGTGTATGTGTGCATGGATTCAGTATGTGTATGTATGTGTATATGTATATGTGTATGTATGTGTGCATATGTGTATATGTATGTGTATGGGTGTGTATGTATGTGTCTGTGTGTATATGTATGTATGTATGCATGTGTGTGTGTATGTGTGTCTATGTGTGTATTTGTGTGTGTGTATATGTATTGATGTGTGTATGTATGTTATGTGTGCATATGTGTGTGTATGTCTGTCTGTCAATGTATATGTGTTTGTGTGTGTCTGTATGTCTGTGGGTCAGGACTCTCCTGACTTCCTCATGAATTCTTCCCCTGGACTCTCCCTGGCTGGGGTCTCATTTTCTGTGACTCCAAGGCCTGGCCTGGCTGCAGAGAATTGGCAGGCACCATTGGATGAACAGGGACATTCACGGCCGGCCGCTGGCCCCGAGGGGCTGGGAGGATTGGCATGAAGTGTTTCTCAATGTGGCTGGCAATGCCCTCCCAGGTACAGGGGCTTCCACTCCAAGCCCCCAGCAATCCCTTCAGACCTGCTGATTAAATGAAGACAGACTACATGCCGGTCTCTTGATGGTGAGGACCTCCTCAGGGACCTGCTTCAGCCTCCCCCATCAATGGGCGGAATAACAGCACAACTCACCTCTCAGGATGGGTATGTTGAACATGTCAGACATGCCCCCCAAATGTCATACTTTGATCACTTTTGCTGTCTTTCGTAGCCCCTCACAAATGTTACAGAAGTACTTTCCCACTGACCACCCCTCCAGCATGCGGAAACAGAACTCCCAAGCTCATGCCTGCTGGTGCGGGGAGGAGGGGCCTGGGAGGCGATCTGAGTTCGACGAGCTCAGGAGGATGGGCCTGACATCCTTCCTCTGTGAGGAAGAGCAATGAGGGAGCCCCCGACTGCTGCGGGGTGCGCTGTCTTTCCTCTGCGAGGCAGTGCGAGACCCTTACCAGGTACTGTCACCATGCTGTGCAGAGACATCCGTGCTCCCCCCTGCTGTGCTCCCCATGCTGTGCAGAGACATGTTGTGCTCCCCATGCTGTGCTCCTCATAGTGTGCTCCCCATGCTGTGCTCCTCATGCTGTGCTCCCCATGCTGTGCTCCTTATGCTGTGCTCCCCATTCTGTGCTCCTTATGCTGTGCTTCCCATGCTGCGCTCCCCTTACTGCGTTCCCCATGCTGTGCAGAGACATGCTGTGCTCCCCATTCTGTGTTCCCCATGCTGTGCTCCTCATGCTGTGCTCCCCATTCTGGGTTCCCCATGCTATGCTCCCCATGCTGTGCTCCCCGTTCTGTGTTCCCCATGCTGTGCTCCTCATGCTGCACAGCCCCGTGCTACATTGTTCCATGCTGCACAGCCCCATGTTGCACAGGCCCATGCTGCATTGCTCCATGCTGTGCTCCTCATCCTGTGCTCCTCATGCTATGCTTCTCATGCTGTGCTCCTCATACTGTGCTCCCCATGCTGTGCTCCCCATACTTCACTGCTTCATGTTGCATTTTTCCATGCTGCACAGCCCCATGCTGTACAGCCCCATGCTGCATTGCTCCATGCTGTGCTCCCCATGCTGTGCTCCCCATGCTGTGCTCCTCATGCTTCACTGCTCCATGCTGTGCTCCCCATGCTGTGCTCCCCATACTGTGCAGCTCCATGCTTCACTGCTCCATGCTGCATTATTCCATGCTGCACAGCCCCATGCTGCATTGCTCCATGCTGCACAGCCCCATGCTGTGTGGCTCCATGCTGCTCCCCACGCGGTGCAGCCCATGCTGTGCAGAGCTGTGCTTTGACTTCAGCCTCCAGGGCCGTGAGCCAAATCAAACTTCTCTAGTTCATTCATCCTCAGCCTAGGGGGATTGTTCCAGCACGAGAATCCATCAGGACATGGTGCTTTGTGCCACTAACTGGACTCATGGAGGGAGGGCGTCCAAACCCTGCTGGGTATTGTCACTGCATGGGGAGCACTGCTGGGCAGAGCCCAGCCAAGCTGGGTGTGTGCAATGAGACCTTGTTGCCGGGCACTGTGGACAGGAAAGGATGCTCATACTGCCTTGAGGCCCCTTCCAACCTCCCTGAGTTGAGAAATGTGTTTGTTACCAAGCGCCTGTCCCCCGTGCGAGCCCCTGGGTATGAGCTGGGGCACTGCCCGTCGTCTGAGTTTCCAGACAGTTCCAGACAAAACCCAGCTCGGCCGCCTGGAGGTGCAGGAGACAGCCAGAGCTACTATTTTAAGGTGGCTGCGGCGCTCTTTAGTCACAGCCGAGAAACAGCCAGGGCCGGTCGGCTGGGTGCTGAATCCCAAAGGAACCAGGAGGTCTTCAGAGAGGGTGCGCAGTAGGCTGAGCCAGGGTTTAGAGGCTGAACCACGCACGATGCCCCCCTTCTGTGCCACTAATGGGGAAACCGAGGCAGGGATGGGGTGTGAGATCAGAGACCAAGGCAGAGATGGGGTATGCACAGGGCTGTGACATCAGAGGCGGAGGCTTTTTTCTTTGTAATGACAGCATGTTCCTGCTCCATTGAACTAGTCATCATATCAATAGCTAAATAATGCAGAGGGGGCCGCATGGCACATCCTTCCCAATGCTGCAAAGGAGCAGGATTCTGAGATTTTCTGCATACAGGAAGTGCTTATTTAAAGAGTATGCCTGCATCTTGAGATTGACCCTCTCCCCCCAGATCCCTGGTGAAATAACCAGGTATGGAGTGAAATGCTTGTAACCCCAGGACTGGGGAGATGGAGAGAGAGGATCCCCAGGGCTTGCTAACCAGCCAGTGTAGCTGTCATAATAGGTGCCAGGATATGCGACTGTCATAGTTAGGCACAGGTGTCAACTTGACAGTTAAGGGTTTGAGTTCTGGGCACATTTGTAGAGAATTGGTGGCTGAGTTAAGCTCAGAGCAAACCTGCAGGAGATTGTCTAGCTGATGGGGAGAGCCCAGCCTATGATAGGTGGGACTAGACCCTGAACAGATAAATAAAACACTGAGAGCCGGTTGAGGAAGTTGGCATCCTTGTGTACACTTGGCCAGACATGCTGGTCTCTGCTCCCCATGCACACACATGCACACTCATATACACACATGTATACACACTCACCTTCCCATACATGCACCTGCACACACGTCGTCACACATGCACAGAACAAAACATCTAACCATAGTTACCTGTTTCAGCAGTTTCACCAATATCAAGGCATAGAGAAAATTCTGGAAGGGTTTACACCAAAAGGGTCATGATAGAGGGTCCAGTAGAGAGAATGGGGCATCTGTTGGTTGTTTGAATTCCTCAGAGAAATTTTTCATGCATCACTTGTATCATAAAATGTAAGACATGTAATATTAAAAGCCACATTACATGGCTTGATTGCTCTCGGCCCCTGAAACCGCAGCCTCTTCTTCGCACCCCCGCCCTGCTCCAAGGTGAGTGGGAGTTTATAAAACACAGTAACAGGATGAGCCATTATACCTGCCCCAATGTGAGTTGAATTTTTTTCAGCTTAAAAAATAGAAACTCACTTTTAATAAAATATAACTTTTTCTTAATCACTTGGATTGCTGTAGCAGAATACATCAGATAGGTTAATTAACATTGTGAGTTTGGATTTTATAAACACAGTAGCAGGAAGAGATGTCACGCCTCTTCCCTTTGCCCAAAGGCGATGAGAACAGGCTTTTCCCCAGCATGCCTCAGATTTGGAGGAACTTCTTGGCGATAGGGCCAGTAACCAGGGGTCTGCTCCCAGAGGGGAAAAGCTACATCTCTCTCAGACTTCCCACTTGTCCTATCCTCCTCTTCCCCACACTATGTCTTGAGAGGAGCAGTCACTGCCCTGGATACCCCTTCAGACACCAGAAAAGCGACGGCACGAACTTTCTGAACATTCTCTGGGCTTTGGTGTGTCAATTAATTGTCATTATTTAACCGGTCACCTGTTGGCTATATTTTTCAAGATTAACTTCTACTGAAATAAGAATGAATCTACTTTGGAGGGTCAGGAGAGGGAAGAAAAGGAAACGGGGTAGACGAGCTGGTCATACTCTGCACCCCCTCTCCGGAGGGAGTACTGCTAGCAACTTGATGTAGAACTGTGGACCTTCCCGTGATCCGAGGTGCTCCAGGAAGACTAACATCTAGGACGCTCCTGTCAATCACTGCGTGCAGGCTGAGCTTCGCTGCTGTGTACCTCCCGTCACCTCTAGGGGGCGACAATACTGAGCACAGTGTCCAGGTCGCAGCTGTACCTTTCTGCTCAGGACACACACCTGATGTGGACAGTCCACAGCGAGAAGCCCATCTTGCTCAGCTACACAGGCATTGGCTGGGCTGGGTGTAAGTTACTCTTCCGTTGCTATAAGAAAAAACTCTGACCCAAGCAAGTTCAGGGCAAAAGGGTTTATTATCTGGCTTATGGTTCTAGAGGAAACAGGGCATTATGACAAGGGACATATGATGACCGAAGCACAAAGCTGGAGCGCGTTACAGTCATCAGGAGGAAGGAAGGGAGAGAGAGAGAGAGAACAAAAACAGAGAGAGAGAGAGAGAGAGAGAGAGAGAGAGAGAGAGCCAGAACATGAATATGAGAGAGAGAATGAGAGACAGAGAGAGGGGGAAGGAGAGGATATGGTGCTGGGTTATTCAATGTCAAGGTCAACTCCAGTAATTGACTTCCCCAACAAGGCTCCACCAATCCCTTCCCAAACAGCACCCATCTGGGACCAAGCAGTCAAACACATGAACTTGTGGGGACAATTCACATTCAAACCTTAACCAGTTACTTTGTCTCTGTGCATTTGGGCCAGTGTTGAAGCAAAGTTGCTCATAGAAGTAATGTGATTAAAAAAAATAAAAGAATTAAAAATTAAAAAAAATAAACTGGGGTTCCGCAGTTCTACCCAGGACACCTGGCCAGTGCTCTAAAGACTTCCCATCAGGCCCCACCTCGGGATATTGCATCATGTCTCAGGTGTGCCTGGCTGGGCTCAGCCTTCTGAATCTGTCTGAGTCAAGGTCAATTGAATCGATGAATGGGAGTCCTGTGGACATAAGTGGGAGGGTCAGCCGGTCAATGGGTCAAGGCATGTCATAATTAGGCACAGGTGTCAACTTGGCAGTTGATGGTTTGAGCTCTGGGCGCATTTGTAGAGAATTAATGGTTGAGTTAAGCCCAGAGCAAACCTGCAGGAGATTGTCTAGCTAATGGGGGAAGGCCCAGCCCATAAAATATAGAGAGCTGATTGAGAGAGTTGGCATCTTTGTGTACACTTGTCCAAATATGCTGGTCTGGCAAGTAAGGATTGTCCCTCCCTCAGCTATTACGTAGAGATGGTGTGGCTAGTTTCCTCGGCTCCTAGTGTTGGTGCGTGCTCTCCTGTCAAGCTGGACTGAGAATTGTAACCGGACTGTGGGATTAGTAAACGTGCCTGCCTTGCTCTGGGCACTGCAGGAGCACTGCAGGAAGCCATAGCTTTAGACTAACTGCTGTTCTGGACAGACATTAACTTGGACTGACTTGGTGCCACATCGCCCAGCCAGACCGAGGCAAACAGCTGACTTTGCAAACAGGCACTTTGGCTGACAAGATGGGGTCCCCTCAGCCCTAATCCTTATACAAGAGAGGTAGCCTGAAGCGATGCCTGCTAGCCAACAGTGACTTTTCTACCGGCCTGTCTCCCTGTGCTTGCTTGCAAAGGAAACTGGCTTTGAAATGTCTAACCTGTCTTTAATTCCCTGCTCAGTCGGTAAGATCAGCCTCCGCTGACCAACCACCGTGACATCCATGTTTTAGGGGATGAACTTTAGAATTGCATCACAAGCCAATGTGGGTCTTTAAGGAAAATGCAAGTTTTGTCCCTCGACAAGTAGACTTTAGAATCAGACTGACTTGGACCTATGCTCTAAACTGTGTGACTTTTTCTGGGGAGATTTACCCCAGATCGGGCACTGACAGCAGACTAAAGTGATGAGACCTCCCAAGTCTGCTTTAGTGACCTAGTGAGTCTCCTGGGGGTCCCGGCAGGGGTGGCCAGGGAAGCTGCGTCCCGTGGTTCCCAGCGTGACTTCCTGGGCGGCAAGCCGTCTCTCCCCCGCTGTCGCTACCACTTACAGCCTCATGAAGCTTAGTTTGTGTTCTGAGCCTAGTGGGCTCAGCTTACTCCCTGAATCTTCCCCCCCATGCTTCCATCCAGAGGAAACAGCTGCACAATCTTGATTCTGTCCCTTGGGGACTTTGCAAGCAGGGCAGGTCCCCTTTCCTCTCCTACCCACATCACGCCATGTCCCACACGGTGGTGGTCTGCCTTTGGTCATCTGCTCACAGCCCCCACCCCCACCCCCCCAGGCCTCCACTTGACGAGCTTGCTAATTGCTGCACCAGCACCCAGCAGCATTCCAGGCAACAGAAGGCTCCTGGCAAAGGTGAGGTCAGGGTTTCTCCCACCTGGGAGGAGGCCCCTGTGATAGGATGGTCGTTCCCCACTACTGTCCCCAGACGGCTGCCAGCAATGCTCAGAGTGACGCCTGTCACTCTTCAGTCCTCGGAGCAGGGAGGAGCCAGCAAAGCTTGATGCTCCCCCTCAGGCCGTCTGGAAGGATCCAGCAGCTGGGCTCTGTTGGGAGCCAGCCCTGGAGTGTGACTTCCCAGCTTGCCATGTGACCTGAGGCCTGGGGAAGACCCTGCTGGCCCGGAGGATTGTGGAACAGACCATGAGCCCTTGGTGGTGGTGATGGGGGGAGGGGGCATGTCGTAGGTCCACACTGTAGGAGGCCGACTCGGTCCAAGGTTACACTCACGGACAGATGCTCTGAGGTGGAGGAGAGAGCGGAGTGGACCGCAGTGCTGGCCCCTCCCCTAGAGTAGACTGGTGGAGTGTCCTGGGTGGAGTTGGGTATGGTTCCAGGCCTGAGGGCTGGTGGGACATCCCAGAATCTCTGCCTGAACTCTCTTGTATCACGGAAAGAATGGGGACGCAGGCTAGACAGACTGTTAGCTGTGTCAACAGGCGCGGATACCAATTGTCTCTGATTTCTCTCCAGCCGTGGAACCAGGTCAACCACCTACCTCCGCTAGGGGGTTAGGAGGAGCGAGCTAGGCTGTGTGAGATGCTGAGCCCCCAAAGGGACTTGGCAGATGCGCTGTGAGTCTGTCCCAGCCTCTCAGGGCTGAGCTGAGACCTCCTACAGAGGAACAGGGATTCTGCCTGGTATCTATCTGCAGGTGAGGTGGAATTGCTTCTAGAATGATCTGAGCCAGCCTGGGCAGCCGCTTATGGACCCCAGCCTCTGAGGAGAGGGTTAGCTGAGGTGATTCATCAGTAGAAAAGGAAGCCAAGTCCAGGAGTCAAAGTGACACAGAGAAAGACTCTTTTTACATCCAGCAACTGCGAGGTCTCTGAAAGGGACACATGGCATTGCCAGTTACTCACAGGCCTGGAGGAATCAGAGGAACCAGCTGGGCGCAGGGCGAGTGACGGGCTAAGTAGCAGGAGAGACCCCCGGGGAATGGCAGCCATAGGCAGTGTTTCCCCCTGAGCCCAAGAGATGCTGAAGTGGAAATACGTGTTCCCTCTCCAGAGGATCCGTACGTAGGGGACAAGCTGCCACCCGTGCTAAAGACAGCGTCTCCGTTAAACCGGGGCAGAGGGTGACATCGCTGTGCAGGGGTCAGCTTGGGACCCAGTGAAAGGCAGCCTGTTCATCCAAGCAGGAACCGAGATTTCCCCTGCACACCAGACGCCGTGACCTGTGGTGGCGTGTGGAGCTGAGTCCCGGGTGCCGTGCCAGGCGCTGGGTTGGTACTGTATGGAACTAGGTCCCAAGCACTCTGAGGTGTAAAAGCTGAGTCTCTGTCCTTTGGGGAAATGTTTTAATCTGTGAGGCAACAGACAATGAGCAAATACACAAGCCAATGCCAAGTGAGGTAAAGCTATGAAGAGAAGTGAATGGGGGGTGGGGGGAAAGAGGATGAAAGACAGGGTGGGCAGGGATGAGCTCGTTTTTTTTTTTTTGTGGGGTAGAGAAGAAGGAGGGGGCTGGAGCTGAGGT
The DNA here is from genome assembly GCA_023101885.1 of Typhlomys cinereus. Classification (NCBI taxonomy): domain Eukaryota; kingdom Metazoa; phylum Chordata; class Mammalia; order Rodentia; family Platacanthomyidae; genus Typhlomys; species Typhlomys cinereus. The sequence continues at coordinate 179,883 of JALPQD010000562.1, read as the reverse complement.
GGGAAGGAGTAGATCCTATGGAGCAAAACATTCCAGGCAGGCAAGAAACCAGCCCCCAGACCCAGGTCTCAGGCACTGTGGGTGTAGGAATGGTGTGACGGAAGGGAGGAGTGCAGAGAGGCAGGAAAAGGGGTCAGATCTGGGGGTGTGGGGGCCACAGTAGGGAGAGGGCCTCAGGGAAATCGGAGAAGCGCTGGCACTGGATGGGCGAGATCTCTGCTGCTCTCTGTGGTCTCTCCTGCCTTATTCACACCCCAGACTTGATGCAGCAGATCTCCCACCCTTCACTTTCAGCGCCCTAAGTTCCAGGTTTGGTGGGGGAGTTGCATCTCTGCAGCTCTCTGCTTCACCCACATGAAATCGTAGGCTCAGCTCATCCAGGGCCACTGAGTCAGGGTCACACAGCTACAAGGTGGTCCATGTGGGTCCAGCCTGTAACACCTGCCCTCTCCACCTTGAGAAAAGTCTCACAGAACGGGACAGGTCGACGGCAGGGGCAGATGCGCGAAGGCTACTGCGCATGCACACAGCCCTTCTGCGCTGGCTGAGCCTTTCCTGGGACCTCAGACCCCTGCAGCCATTAGCCTTATCAGTCTCTGGCAAGGACCAGAAGCTCCCATGAGAAATCCCACCCTGCTGCTTGACCTTCATGAACCTTTAACTGTGGCCCTGCAGCCGTGAGAATGGGCGATGCTCTCAAGTGAAACAGAGGTCGGAGCCATTTAGAGGAGGGCGCCAAAAAAAGCAGGTGTAAATTGTGCTGGGCACAGTGACTCATGCCTGCCATCCCAGCACCCACCTGGGAGGTGGAGGTGGGAAAAATGGGGGAGTTCAAGGCCAACCTTGGCTACATAGTGAATGTGAGGTCGGAGGTAGGAGATCCTGTTTCAAAAATCAAAATCAAAACCCAAATGTCCTCTTATCCTTTGGGCTACCTCCCAGCTCTACATCTTGGAATTAATTTGGAGGACGTCACAAGATGTGTGGGAAGATAAACGTGCAGGTAGGAGGGAGTCTAAACCATCCATCAATCTTGTAACCTATTATTGTGTAATCTATCATCTGATCTCTTTATCTATCATTTATATCTAGAGGCAGATATAAGATAAAGGTAAAAATTTGAAAGCGGTACTTCATCTTTTTAAAAATCCAAGTGGCAGCCAGGCTTGGCATACTTTCTCGTGATCCCAGTTCTTGGAGGCAGATGCAGGAGGCTCAAGTCAAGACACTGCATCAGAAGCAACAGACTCACAAAATAATAGATAAATGGCCCCCTCCTTTGTGTGCTGTCCTGCTTGCAGATGAGGGGTCCTTCATGGTCTCCCCGGCTCTGGAAGTGGGTCCCTGAGTTCTTTTCTGGGGTGCTCTGGAGAGTGGGTAGCTAGTGACCCAAGTGGGAGAGATGTCTTAGGATTCCAGAGAGAGATATAGTCTTTCAACGCACAGGTGACATGGCTGGTGGCTGAAGCTGGCAGGCTAAGTCACTCCCATCCATGTGGCTGGAGGATCCCTGCAGTCTCTTTTCTTCTTTGTCTTCATTCTGTGGTTCCTTTTAACTGGTCCACTACTGGGAGGTTCCAATGAGATCTAGGGAGGTTCCTATCAGATCAAGGGCTGGTCTTTGTATTGTAAATGTGTTCATCTGGATAATCCTTGCAGGTGGTCTCAGCTAATCTTAGTTAATGCCAGGTGTGTCAAGTTGACACCCAGGATTAACTATCACATGTAGGCCACAGCATGATCCAGTCGAGGGTCCTTCAGCTCATGCAGAAAAACAGTCCAGCCAGCCACTCACTGCAGACAAGACAGCAGGGATGACAAAGTCTGCAGCGCCCAGAGAGCCCCGTGCTGATGTTTACAAACATACACGCCTTGCTTGTGCCAGACAAAAAAGATTTAATGCTGAGCCAGGCAGGCGATGCAGCTTCAGCATGGAGAACATGCTGGAAGGCTCTGTTGGCTCCCAGACTCTTTGTGTCTAGTATCAGAAGGCTCAGGATGGCTACGAGGACAGTGTAGCAGGCCTGCCACATCCACGCCACACTAGTCACAGTCAGAGGTAAGCCCCCCCACTTGGAGGCAGCCCTAACAGTGGGGATGGTGTGTTAAGTTTAGCTTGAGGCAGACCACCTTCTTTTCAAGATGTCTGCTCCCTGGGGAGCGGGTCGGTGAAAGGAGCTACCATTTCCATTCTGAGCACGCCCAAGAGTGAGCTCAGCAGGAAATGTGCCTGCCGCAGCCACAGGGCCTCGCTCACTGTCTCCATTGCTGCCTATTACTCTCTATCAAGTGTATATAATTGCATTAGAATAACAAATCATCTTAAGAAGGAAATGATTTGTGAACAATGCAGGAAGATGGGATGGGAATTAGAAAGTGGGGTCTGCCTCTCTGGAAGCTGCTGGTTCAGGAGGGCGATACCCTGATAGTTAATCCTGGTGTCAACTTGACACACTAGGTATTAACGAAGATTGTCTGAGACTGCACCTGGTAAGATCAGCTGAAACCACCTGAAAAGATTATCTGAATAATACAAGACCAGCCCTAGATCCAATCAGAACCTCATCCATAGATCTCATAGGAACCTCCCAGTAGTGGACCAGATAAAAGGGAACCACAGAAGCAAAGAGACAGCTTTTGTAGCTGTGCTAGGAATTGCTCTTCCTCTGGCTGCCGGGTTTCTTTGCTTCTTCGACTCTCTAGCCCTCCAACCCTCCAAGTCTTCAACTAAAGATTCTCTAGGAATCCTCCAGCCTTCAGCCATCACCCGCTGGACTACTGGACTGAGAGAGGGACAAATCTCACTTACCAGACAGGTATGCCAAAGAATGCCAACTCACCGAACCAGATAAAGAAGGATGGCAGTGGACTCTTGAAGATGGAATTCATTGGCCTTATCAGCTCAGTTCAGGAGCAGTTCATCTCCACAGTCCCAATCTGGTGCTGAAGTTGCCAGATTTTAGTAAGTCAGCTTCTCCCATCTTATCTACCTGCCTGGTGGAAAGCCCCACCCACCATGGGCTGGGTCTTCCCCATCAATTAGACAATCCTGCAGGATTGCTCGGGGCTTAACTCAACTGCTAATTCTTTACAAACATGCTCAGAGTTGGAGTCTTCAATGGTTAAGTTGACATCTGCCATAGTTAGATGCAGGTGTCAACCTGACAGTTGAGGGTTCGAGCTCTGGGCACATCTGTAGAGAATTAATAGTTAAGTCCAGAGCAAACCTGCAAGAGATTATCTAGTTGATAGGCCGGGACTAGTCTCCAGGCAGGTGAATAAAATGGAGGGAACTGATTGAGAAAGTTGGCATTCTCCTGCATTCTTAGCCAGACATGCAGGTCTGGAAAATGAGATTCGACTCTCTCTCAGCTGCTGTGTGGAGATGGTGTGGCCAGTTCCCTCGGCCCTTGGTGTTGGTAGGCTCTCCTGCCAAGCTGAACTAGGAACTGTAACCAGACTGCCGTAAGAGAGACTAAAACTCCTTGTTCCCTTGAGCTGTTTGTCATGATTTTATCAGCAACCATGCAGAGTAACTGCTACAACCTTTATTGAACGGTCGCCATGTGTCTCTCAAAGGTTGTCCAAAGGGTTTAATGAGGTCAGTAATCTGCTGCGATTCTCCAAAGAGTGAGTAGAATCCCAGAGCATGAAGCCACTTGCCTTAAGTCCTCTAGGTGGACAGAGGAGCAGATTCAGTCAGTAAGTGTCAGGCATCTGGCTCTCCATCATGAGCCCCCCTTCCCTCCCACCTCGCCTCTTTCCTCTGGGGAGCAGCTCGGTGCAGGCAAGGAAGGAACTGAATGAGGGTCTGGGAGGGGCTGGGCCTGCAAGGAGGAAGCCTGAACTTCTTTAGGCAAGAGCCTGTGGACTTGGCCAAAATACTCAGAAGCTTTGGGCCCCGGCAAGGGGGTGGACGGTTTCCTGTGGGAAAATGTGGGGCGTTTCTACTTATAGCCAGATAATTGGGCCCAGCGGAGTCCCCAGTGTGGATGATGTCATTTTGTCTCCGTGGCCTTCGGGGCTCAGGGAACCTCTGGGGAAAGAGGGGTGGGGGAAGAAAGGATAGAGGGCAGGACCCTCGAGTGGATAGCAGTTAAAAACAGGAATGGGTTTGGGGTGGGTGTGGATTGTGGCCAAGACTGGGGCAGTTGAAGCAAGCCAGCCTACGCCAAGAAGGGCGCTCAGAGCCCCAGACGAGTGACCAGGACTGAGCAGGGGTCTGGAAGAATGAGTGGGCGTGGGATGCAGAATAAACATGGCTTTTGGTGGCCCTGGGTGCGGGGAGGACCCTGGGAACTAAGGAGGCTGAGAGTCCCAGAGAGAATCGAGGTGGCTGAGCCTGGTGTGTGTGTGTGTGTGTGTGCGTGCGCGCGCGCACTATGGACTGAGTTGCAATTAAAATACCTGTTGTCATTCATTGGTTGTATGTATTCCTTAGGGGTACACCAAAACCACTCTCAGCACCCCTTCCTGTTAGCTTCCAACCCGTCCACATCAACAAAACCATGACCTACTGCCAGGGCCTCTGTCTCTGTGTGACTAGCTTCCCTCTCGGCTACGGCTGTTCTGGACGTAGCTTTAGTTCCCTCCCAAGGACAAAGCCTTTGATCCCTTTAGGGGCTATAGGCATCTAGCCTGGGCCGCCCTTTGTCAACAGTGCCTTGGTCAACAGGGGCTTCTCTCTGTCCCTTGGGTGGTAGGTGGCATTCCCACTGGCTCCTGACCCCCAAGGGAGGGCTCTGCTGCTTCAGATACTACAAACTCTCCCGCCCCTCCTCCCTTCCCCAGGCCCCGGCAGCTCCCCCCCCCCACAGAGCTCTGTGATTACTGCTGGCTCCCTGCCCACCCTCATGGACTCTGGAGCCAACCATTTGGTCTCTCTAATCTCAGCCCACCACTTCCAGCTCTGTGTGACTTTGCAATTGCAGTGTTCCCTCAGTAGCTACAGGGGTGGTTCCAGAACCCCCCCCCCCAGATGCTAAAATCCACCAATGGCCAAGTCCCTTCTTGAAAGCGGTGCAGTATTTGTATGTAGCCTGTACTTTAAGTCACTTCTAGACGTCTTACACCTACAACGCGGCAAATGCCACGCTATTGTTATCCTGCCATGTTTCGGGAAGAAGGATGCTCAGTGCAGCTGCGCACTCACTTGAATATTTTCGATGCAGATTGGACTGATCTCAGAGGTGGGGCTGACGGATGTGGAGGGCTGGGTGCTTATGGAGGGCGGGGACAGGGCCCCCCACACCTGCCGCCGCTGCCCCAGGAAGACCAGCAGCCTTGCTTAGCATGGTGCCTGGTGCTGGGTTCTTGTGGAAGCTGCCATCCTTGTGGGGATGACGAGTCTTGCCTGATTCCTGGTCTTTTTTGAACCTCTGCCCTGTGCCTTCTCACTACAGCTGGCTGCTTCCACTTCAAACAGCTCATTTTTGTTCTCTTTTTTGCTCAGTTCCCAGCCCTGGGCTTGTAGAACTTTGAAGCCACCGTGCGGATGTTTGCTACTGAAGTCACGGTTTAAGCTCCTCACGCACGCCTTCTCTAAGCATCCTTGGACGCAGGCACCTTCAGTTCCATAGCTGGCAAGCCCAACAGACCCACACTGGACATGGACTTGGCTTGGCACTTACCACACCGTTGCATGATGCACCAAACCCTGGGCTTGCGGCGTCACCTCTTGGTACTGTGACCGCGGGAAAGGTACTTAGATTTAGTCATGGTTGCTTGTCTCGTAGTCCGGATGTCACCAAGGCACTTTTTGTAGAGGTGATCCGTGGGCAATCACGTGAGAGCCCACACTGTGAGCTGCAACCTCAAGAGCAAGACCAAGTCTTTCCCCTCACGGCAAGTTCTGCCTGACTGAGGGGCTGCCCAGGTTGGGTCTTCAGCGTTGTCATAGTTAGGCGCAGCTGTCACAGGATTTGAGCTCTGGGCACATTTGTGGAGAATTGTGGTTGAGTCAAGCCCAGAGCAAACCTGCAGGAGATTGTCTAGCTGATGGAGAAGGCCTAGCCCATGATGGGTAGGACTAGGCCCTGGAATAAAATCCAGAGAGCTGATTGAGAAAGTTGGCATCTTTGTATACACTTGGCCAGACATGCTGGTCTGGCAAGTAAGGATCATCACCACTCTCAGCCGTTATGTGGTGATGGTGTGGCCAGTTCCCTTGGCCCTGGTGTTGGTGCATGCTCTCTGGTCAAGTTGGACTATGAACGGTAACCGAACTATCATAAGAAAATAAACCCCTTGGGCTGGAGAGGTGGCTCAGGGGTTAAGCCTCTGCCTTGCAGGCAGAAGGTCCTGAGTTCGGATTCCAGATCCCACGTATAGACGCCGGGCGGAAGCGGGGGCGGCCTGCGTTTCCAGTCCTGGTAGGTGAATCCTGGGGCAGAGTAAACAAGGAGGAGGAGGAAGAGGAAGAGGCGGTCCATGGTGGTTCCTGAATTCGCCCATGGTTCTACACACACGGGCGCATGCACATACACACACATGCACAATTGAATGAATAATAATAAAAAAAGAAAAGAAACCCCTTGTTCCCTTAAGCCGTTTGATGGTGATTCATCAGCAACCGTGCAGGTGAACTGCAACTAGTGTGGTGGCCACCCTCTAATTTCATGACATGTTCCCCACTTAAGAACATTCCTTAAGTGAACCCCCTCTCTGAATTATTTCCCGTTTCCCTCGAGGACTGCCAGCCTGTGTTATCGATGAGGAAGCCAAGGCTCAGGGAGGTCTCACGGAGGGGCAGGCATGGCTCAGCGACAGAGACAGGTGCATGCAGGCAGCCTGGCAGCACCAGCCCTGCTGTCTGCCCCCTGGACACTGGCACCCAGGGCTAATATCCTGCTTCAGTGACCGGCTTCTGAGGCTATGGGCGCTTACTGGCAAGATAGCGCCTTCTCTAAGCGCCAGACAGTTTGCCTCTTCCCATCACTTTCCAAAAAGACCAGGAATGTTCTCTAGGTGCACATAGAGCAAATACTTACAGAACTCTGCCCTGCAGATGTGCAGTGCCCACCTCCATCTTGCAGCAAGAGCAGCTGTGAGACCCTCACAAGATGAGGGCCCCCTAAACATTTCCTGGCAGCAGCAGGAAGGGCTCAGTGGAGGAACAGAGAGGAGGTGACCTCAGGATAGGTTCACCAGGCTCCGCCCCTCTCTGGGAACCGGTCAGTTCCTCACTGTTGCTTCTGGTGGAGATTCCACTTTGTGGATGCCACAAGGTGCTCTTGCTCCTGTGAGTCACCCGTTACCACTCACTGGTTCACCGAGCAAGATTTCCAGGAGACTGTTCTTTGGTCTATGGTTGCTGCCCCACCAGGGAGGGTCACCAAACACAAGCCTTTCTCCTCTCCACCTGTGCCCTGAATACGCCCTCTTTCATCTCTGGGCTTGGGTTCCTGTAATCTCAAATTCCAACAGCAGCGTAGCACACCGGCTGACACAGGATGCAGTCTGCACATGTTGGAATAGTCAGGGGATCTGTTGTGAATAGATTTAGCAACGTTTCGAAACATGAAGTAAGATGACAGGATCCAGGCACAGGGCATGACATGTGCTGACAAAGAGGGATTTACAGATGTATGCTGGGGCTTTGGGGCGCAGCTCAGGGCTGAAGAACCTGCTTAGCTTGTGCAAGGCTTTGGGGTCCATTTCCAGCATGAGAAAATATGCATATCATTGCCTCAGTCTTCACATTTATTTATTTATTTATTTGTGTGTGTGTGTGTGAGAGACAGAGAGAGAGAGAGAACAGGCACACAAACATGCTAAGGACATATGTGAAGGTCAGAGGACAACTTTTGAAAATCCATTTTCTCCTTCCTCCATGTGCCAGGGATTGAACTCAGGTCATCAGATTTGCACAAAGACACCTTTATCTACTGAGCTATCTTGTTGATTGAAGATTTTATTGACCTAACTGTTGATTTTTTTATTACATTTCTTCTCAACAATAACATTTTGCTAAACAAATCTTTCTGTGCTTTGAATAGGGAGGGTAAGTGCTGTAGTGGGCCCCAGTGTATTAAAGAACAGATGTGCGGGAGTCCTGGTGACTCAGGGATTCCTTCCCATTTTCTTGGCTGTCACCAAGAGCCAAGTTCATTGCATAGAGCATCCTGCCATTCTAGAACAAGTTTGAGATTACGGTAGCAATTCACAAGTTATCCTTATCAACTCTTTCCTGTCTTCTCACAAGAAACCAAGCCACCCCTTGGCTATTACTCTTGACATGGTCAAGTGCAACAGACAGGAAGGGTACCTGAGATGGTCAGCTGAAACAAGGTCTGAGTTCCCTTATATCATATGGTGGTGGTGTTGAGAAGCACCTGCCCAATCAAGAACTACATTTCCCAGCACCACACACATTTTGCTGATCATGTAGCCAATTTCTCTGTAATGCAATGTGAACAGAAGAGATGCATGGCACTATTAGGAGGAAGGGTTAGGAGTAGGTATGTCGTCTTTTCTTCTCCCAATTAGCTATTTAGATGTCAGTAGGATGATCTGAGGTCACAGAATGGTGGAAGAAATAAGAGACATGTATCCCAGAGCAACACTGATCAATATATACATACATCTCTATCTCTATCTGTAATCTCTAATCTCTATATATATATCTTGGCAAGCTATGAGCCAGGACCATGAGCCTTTGATTTTGTACATCAAAATGGAAGAAATAAACACGCATCAGTGTTTCAAATACACAAAGGAAGTAAGAGCATGGTGTACTAACTCTTCTTGGTGATCGATCATTCCACGCCAAGAAATCACAGCCATTTCCTGCTCCTTTTTCCTCAATCACTCCACCCCATCTTTTAAATTGCTCACTGAAGCATTGTAAAGTAGTCCCAAGACAGGCACAAAGACATAAATGGAAACGCCCTTTGTTTTGCTGAACCCACGAGATGCGTTCAAGCCACCATTCAGTTTGGCCACTCCCTTACCTTTCAGTATGAATGGCTGTGCTGACTGCTGCCACGTGCAGTCAGTATATACTGAGCCACGGAATAGAGCACAGCCAGCTCCTCTTTCTGGGCTGTGCCGCGTGCAGGGAAAGGTATCAAGGCTCCAAGCAGCAAGTGCTCCGAGGCCTCCAGCTGCCAGAAGTTTCTCTGTTGTGTTCTTCTGGCTGGGCTGCACCCAGCCACACCCGTCCAACTTCTTGGCCCCTGTCTCCCACGTGTCTCTCCTTCCAGGCCCGGGACTGCCTAGACGAGAAGCAGACTCGGTTGGGATCTGGAGCCGGACATTTTTCAGGCTGTGTACTTGGCCGGAGCCAGGCTGGGCTGGGTGTGGCAGGACGAGGTGGAGCTGGAACAGAGTGACCAGAGGAATGGGCATTGGAACCCAAGGTCCTCGGCGCGGGAGCCAGCCCTTCAAGCCACCATTCAGTTCGGCCTGTGTTTATGACCCCAGGCTCCTCTGATCTCATGCCTCCGGCAACTTTCTGTGGTTAGACCCTTTAAGGGGTTTGGTTCCATTCAAAAAGTCACTTATTGGGCACCGATGCGGACTGGGGGTCTGCTAAGCCTCTTTCCAGAGTTTCCCCTTGGACAAGGTCTGCCACCCTCAGATGCTTCAGGTCTTAGAACTAAGAAGAGAATAAAGGTTCTAGGGATGCCGATGATGTAGAGAAAGGGTCTTGCTGGCTTAACTGATCTCTGGTAGCAACAGGGACATTGCCAGAAGCAGCCCACATGGGCATCCTTCCAGAGTAAGGCGCGGAGGATGCCGGGCCACACCCTCGCTGAGAAGAAAGGAGATGCTTGGAGCCAAGGGCTCTCTCCGGAGCAGCCAGGTCTAGCTTCTCACGTCAGAGGAGTGAGGGTGGGTGGATCCTGTAATTCAGGGGCTTTTTCCTGGAAGGGGCTGGGTTGGCAACAAAGTCCTCCCTCCCTGGAGACCGGCTTCACAGCTGTCAGGAAACAGCAGCTGTGTGGCTTTCCTTCAAAGAGGTGACACTGCAGTCCTATGGGAGGCAGGGCAGAAGGGGACAGAAATCAGGAGTTTCAGGATAGGTTCCCCGACCTATGGGGATGGAGGGGACTCAAGGGCTGGCTCTACTGCTTGCTGCCTGTGGGGACTTGGGCCACTCCCTTACCTTTCAGTATGAAAGGCACGGGTGTGTTGAATATAAAACGCTTGGACCAAAACCAGCTTAAGGGGAACTGGCTCAGGGCCAAGGTCCAGTCAATCATGGCAGGGAAACCAAGGTAGCGAGAGCTTGAAGTAGCTGGTCACACAGCACCCACGGCCAAGTGGCACACAGCAAGGCACGCACCCTCATGCTCAGCTTGTTTTGTGCATCCCGCAGTCCGGATCCCCTGCCCAGGGAATCATCCCACCTGTGATTAAGTTGGGTCTTCCCACACCAGGGAAGGAAATCGAGACACACTCTCACAGACTCTGTGAGAGGGGAGCCCCAGGCTACGTAACCCTTCACAGCTGCGTGGAGGTTTCCTCTCTAGCTAGCACTAAGCAACACGATGACGATGTGTACTAATGCCCTGTGCAGAACCATGAGTGGGAAATATTCAGTAAAAGGTCACCGGATCTCACTGGAGTACTTGTGTAGTTCTTTCGCTGAATTGTTTTAGAAAGATTTATTTTTATTTATTTATTCAATTGTGTGTGTGTGTGTGTGTGTGTGTGTGTGTGTGTGTGTGTGTGTGTAACCACGGGCGAATTCGGAAACCACCATGGATGCCTCCACCTCCTCCTTGTTTACTCTGCCCTGGGATTCACAGGCTCCGCCCTACCAGGACCGGAAATGCAGACCGCCCCCGCTTCCGTCCGGCGTCTATACGTGGGGTCTAGGATCCGAACTCAGGACCTTCTGCCTGCAAGGCAGAGGCTTAACTCCTGAGTCACCTCTCCAGGCCCAGGAAAGATTTTAATTTTTTTTATTGCTGTGCTGTGTGACAGATGCAGTTTCAAGGTCACAGAGTCTGGGGGCTTGCTTCTGGTCATCTTACCTGCCATCCCTCCTATGGTCCCCTCCACTCTCTGCCGGGCTCGCTGCAAGCCCTGCACAGCCTTCGAAGCCACTGTGGCCACCACAGCCCCAGTTTTCCTCTTAGCTCTTGTGAGAGTGTTGGGGCACCCCAAGAGCAGCGTTGGCACCCCATGCCAACACCTGGCTCTCCCTCTTTCTTTCATGCTTCCTGTGTGTATTGCAGTTGCTCTTCTTTTATTGCTGTGAGACAACACTCCTGCACAACAGGAGAAAGGGAGATTTATTTGATCAATACATATACATAGTCCACTGGGGCAGCAATCGCACAACAGAAGGCAGAAGCAGGAGGCTGGTTCGGGTCACTACAGCCATCGAGAAGGTAAATAAAGAGAGCAAGCGCAAACTACAACCTCAAGACCCCCCCCCCAGTGATGTGCTATCCTCCAGCAAGGCCCCACCTCCTGAAGTTGCCACAACCTTCCCAGACATCAATGCCAGCTAAGGATTCAAACACGTGAGCCTGTGGGGAGTGACTGACAATCAAACCATGACGATGTCCTCAGGCTCTAAACTCATGGATTCAGCCACCCAGAAGCATCCAGAAGAACTGTGCCCATGCTGAGCGTGCAAAGGCTCATTATTATTCTCTAAATGACCCAGGCTAACCACTGTTTCCACAGCATGTGTACCCTGCAGGGATACATGGGATATGTTGAGGGGACCTTCTCAGGGCATGCACACCACTGCCACATTGTGAGGAGGGGACATGGGTGTCAGATCCTGGTTCCCATGGGAGTCCAGAATACATATGTCTATATACCTAGAGACAACCAAGGGACAATGGCACAAGCTTTCTGAAAAGTGTCTGTGTCGACCCAGTGCTCCTTCACGCCTCACATCCCAGTGGCCTTTGCTCTGAAAAGTCTCCCGGTGACTGTGGGGCTTCTTTCCAAGCGGCTGTGCTGCGTGCGATGCTCAGCTGCAGATCTCCCTCACAGTCAGCCGCAGTCCCCAAAGAAAAAGATAATTCACTGGCCTGTCTTAGCGTATCATGACCTTGACATTTGGGGACAAGCAGTCCGGTTATTTTTGTAGCCTAACACTAAGAGACTTGTTCTTATCTGGTATTTCCTCACTGGGGAGGTTTTTTAAAAATATTATTTATATTTTTGTGCTGTTGGGGGTGGAACCCAGGACCCTATACATGCCACACAAGTATTCCACACCAAGCTTCTCCCAGGCCCTACGGCGAACTGTGGAAGGGAGCCCAGGCTGCCCAGCCCCCCACCATTTAGCCTCCTGCTTGCTGCCTCTGCCTGCTTACCTCCTGCCCCCCGGCCTGTGCTCAGTCCTCTTGCCTTGACACCCCATCCCCCACCCCCCACTCCCCCACTCCCCCCACCCCGCCTCTGGGACACAAGAGGGATATGGAGGTTCCTTTGTCTTCTTGCTTTCACTAGTCCTCTTTGCTTCAAACCCTAATGCGTGATGGGGGAGACACAGACAAACCTGGGGTTCAGTATCCCAGTGCAGTTTCCTGAAACCGCGTGGCCTTGGACAAGCTACTTAATATCTCTGATCCTCTCTCTCCTAACTTGGAAAAGTGAGACCAAGCGTCTGCTGCATTAGGTCACCACGTCTGTGCCATTGGTTGTGCCAGCCCCAGGACACAGCAAACAGTGCGGGGAAGGCCTTGCCCAGGGTCCCCTTCTTTGTCGGACTCCTCACTTCTCATGCCACCTGGACCATGGGAGGACGTGTGCAAGTTCCTGATGGGCCAGAGGAGGCCCTGGGCAGCTGCAGCAGGAAGTGGCCAAGCTCAGGGCTTTCCCCAGGGAGCCCCGGGCTACTTGGACCCTGGTGTGGAATCAGGGCACGGGTTGACTGTAAATTCTGTTAGACTCTATGCTGTGACATAATATTTGAGAAAAACAGCTCAAAGGGAGGATCGCTTTGGCTCATGGTTTTGGAGGTTTCTGTCCTTGCCGGTTCTGCTGGTTCTGGTCTGTGGAGAGAGCGTCAAGAGCATCAAGAACATCGAGCTGCTCACCTCCCGGAGCAGGAAGCAGAGCGGGCAGGATGACATACGCCCCCACAGGATCTACCCCCAGCTACTTCCCTCCAGAACCTTCAGATGGGGTCACTAGCTGGGGACAGGGCCTTCAGTTCCCGGGCTTTTGGGGGATTCTTCATCTCTCAAGCACAGCATACAGTTTATCTGGAATGCTGACGATCGGCATCCAAGGGCCTCGTGCAGAGGCAGTGCGGTGCCAATGACCCCCATCACGGTGGCAGAGTCACGGGCGGTGGGCACCGGCTGCCTCTCCTCACCTCACAGAACCATGCCCAGATGTCACAGAATTTGATTCCGGGTTATTTCCGGGCCCTTCAGCACATCACACGCGCCACTCTATGAGCCCACATTTCAAGACACACCTGCTTCCTCCCAATGTTATTCCACACAAATAGAAAAACAACCTTAAAAATCCCGTGAAGGCCCCAAAGAGCGCAGCGGGTCTCAGCGATCCAAGGGAAAAGGAAGAAAGGCAGAAGCAACGCCGCACTTGGTTTTCACTCACACGACAGAGCCACGCAGGCTACTGCCACGGAAAGAGACTGCGCAGCTCAACGGAACAGAGCAGAGGACGCGGTGTGAGCCCACACAGCTGGGGCCGCCTGATCCGTGTGACAGACGCAAAAATACACATCAGGGAAGAGACACATGGTGCTGGGGGAAGTTGGGTATCTTCACGCAGAAAAATGAAACTAGATCCCCATCTCTCACCCTACACAAAGGCCGACTCCACTGATAGAGGAAAAAGCAGGGGAAACACTTCAAGAGTCAGGCTTTCTGAGTAGGTCTCCCGTTGCTTGGGAAGTGAGGTCAGCAATCGACAAATGGGACCTCGTGACATTACAGCTTCCTGCACGGGGAAGGAAGCAGTTAACCAAATCGAATGAGGAGACAGCCTATAGAATTGGAAAACGGTTTCAAGCTATACGTCTGGCAGAGAATAGATATCTGGAATACACAAGGAACTCAAAAAAGCTGTATCACAAGAAAGCAGACAACTCGATGAATAAATGGTGCTAAGGAAAAGAGCAAATGTTTCGTAAGAATGAAGCAAACACCCAGTAAACGTATGAAACGCAGAGCAGGACTACAGGGAGGGCAGACAAGCTGGGGTGGAGGACGACCTGAGTTTGATTCTGGGAAACCACGGCAGGGGTGTCTTGCATCTGGAACCCCAACATGCTTCTGGAAAGATGGGAGGTGGAGACGGAGATACCCAGATGTCATAGAGCTTCTTAGACTCACAGAGCATCAGAAACGAGAGAGATCCTGTCTCAAGAAGGTAGAAGGAGGAAACCATCTTCCAAAGGTTGTCCTCTGTCCTCTATACCTACCCCCACAACACACACACACACAGACACACACACACCACACACACACACACACACACACGCACACTGAGCTGCGGAGTGTTTGCATGGCATGCGTGAATTTGTGAGTTCTAGCTGTATAGTCCTGGATACATGGCCACATGCCTGCAATCCTGGCCCTGAGGAGGGAAAGGCAGGAGGATCCAAAATCCAGCTACACATCAAGTTTGAGGCCAGCCCGAGCTACATAAGCCCCTGCCTCCCCACGGACAAACTCCACTGACAGTCCATCTCACCCAAGTCACAATGGCAGCCATTAGAAACAAGCGGCAAGTGCTGGCGAGGATTTGGGCAAAGGAAAACCAACACACTGCTGATGGGAAGGTAAAGCAGTCCCGCCACTGTGGAAGTCAGGAGAGTGGTGTTGCAGGTATTTGCATGGTTGCTAATAAATTCTCGACCAAACTGCTTGCATGGGAACAAAGGGTCTTATTTTCTCTTGAGATTGTCCAGTTATAGTTCTTAATCCAACTTAGCAGCAGACTCTATACCAACACCAGGGCTAAGGGAGTTGGCCACATCATATCCATATATCCCAGGACAGCTGAGAGAGGGACCATCCTTGCCTGTCAGACCAGCATGTCTGACCAAGTACACCAAAGGATGCCAACTTCCTTAACCAGCTCCCGCCATCGTTTTCACCTTCCCAGGGACTAGTCACACCCACCAGGGGCTGGGCCTCCTTCTCCATCTAGACAATCTCCTGCAGACTTGCTGGGGCCTAACTCAACTACTAACTCTTTACAGATGTGTCCAGAACTCGAACCCTCAACCATCAAGTTGACACCTGTATCTAACTATGACAAGTGGTTTCTCAAAACAACAAAACAAAACAAAACAAACTAACAACAACAACAACGAGAAAACAACTAAAACTGTATCTATCCTGTGACTGGGCTATACCACTCCAGAGCGTGTATCCAAAGGACTGAAGGTCAGCTTATCACAGAGACACTGTACAACAATGTTCATGCTGCACTGTTCCCAATAGGAAAATTATGGAAGCAACCTAGGTGACCACCCAGGAGGAATGGACAGAAAAAACGTGATATATATGTGTGTGTATGTGTGTATGTGTGTGTGTGTATGTGTATTGCACGTGTGTATATGTGTGTATGCGTGTGTGCATATGTGTGCATGTGTGTATATGTGTGTATGTGTGCATGTGTGTGTGTATGTGTATTGCATGTGTGTATGTGTATGTGTGTATGTGTGTATATGTGTACTGCATGTGTGTATACATGTATGTGTGTATATGTATGTATGTGTACATGCGTGTATATGTGTGTGTACTGCATGTGTGTATATGTGTATGTGTGTATATGTATGTGTGCATGTGTGTATATGTATGTGTGCATGTGTGTGCATGTATGTGTGTATATTTTGTGTGTATGTGTGTATATATGTGTATGTTTGTATATATGTGTGTATGTGTATGTGTGTATGCATATGTATGTGTATGCATGTGTGTGTATGTGTATATGTGTGTATGTTTATGTGTGTGTATGTGTATGTATGTGTGTATTGTGTGTATGTGTATATGTGTGTATGTTTATGTGTGTGTATGTGTATATGTGTGTATATGTGTATGTGTATATGTGTATGTGTGTGTATGTGTGTATATGTGTATGTGGTGTGTGTGTGTGTGTGATGTAAGTTTTTAGACACCAAGAAGGAGCTGTGTTGTTTGCAGGGAAATGTATGTGAATGGAGACCACCACATTAAGTGAGCTGAGCCAGTCTCAGACATTATTTCTTCTCTCATTTGTGGTTCCTACGTTTTATGTGTGTGTGTGTGTGTGTATGTGTATAAAATCATGCATTTATATATGACCTGAAAGCAGAAGTCAAACCAAATGCGCAAGGTCAGGAAAGGGGAGGGGTTCATGGGGGAATCATTCAACGTGTAATAGCTACTTGTATGAAAACTTAAAAAGAAAAAAAAAGTTAGGCCCCCTTACCCTGAGTCTACCGTTTGGTGGCAGCTCTCGTGGGCCCAGGGATGTCCCCACTGCGCGGGGACACAGATGAAGCCTGCTTGGGGTTCACAGCTGCACATCCTTGGTGGGAATGGACGCCTGGGTGGGGTTCACAGGCCCTCAGAGACATCCCAGCGTCTCCGAAAGCACCTCAGCCGGGGTCTGGGGAGACCCCAGCCCGGGCGGAGCTGCGGATGGTCCCCGCGAGCTGGCTGCAGGAGCCGTCTTCTGCCGCTGGGGCCACCTGCTGGGAGAGGCCGCCTGCACCCTGGCGGCTCCACGCCGTTCTCGCTCCTCTACAATTAGGCCCGGCTCAGGGGCTGCTAATGAATTCTCCCGGGGGGCCGCTGGGTGGCAGGAAGAAAGCTGCTCCGGGAATAGCATACGCCAGGGAGCGAGGGCCTCGTGGGAGGCAGCGAGGCGGCTGCTTCACACCCTGTCGCCACGGAGGCAGCAGTTTCCTCCTGGGGGCTCAAAATACGACCTACTTCCCCATGACAGGATGCTGTTTCCACACTCGCGAGGCCAGGCAGGTGGAGGATGTGCGCTTCCTGAAACGGCTCGAACAAGAAAAGCCTACACGTCTCAGGTCTCGAGCACGGGCCCGGCCTTTTCCTTTGGGCAGCCCCTCTTCATGCTCCGGAGATCTGGAAGTAGCCTTCAGTGATGCCCACTTCTGAGCTGCCTGGGGGGGGCGGGGGGCAGACTTTTAGCCTTTTGAGTTGCACATTGGGCTGCTGGGCTCCAGCATGGTGGTGCCTCCAGCCTTGCACACCCAGAGCTCGGCAGCATCACTTGTCCACTGTGGGGTGCGGACACGTGTACACAGTGACCACAGGGCTGGTGTGCACCAGCTGGTCTAGCTGAATCTCCACACCAAGAACGAAGAAGCGTGTCTCATGTACAAAGATGGAAAGTAACACGCCCAGGTCTCAGAGCTATTAAGTGAGCAGGCTGCTTTCCTATGTCTAGTTCAAGGATAAAACTTGTGTCTGTGTGCATGCATGTGTGCATGCGTGTGCATGTATGTACTTGTGAGTGTGTATGTGTATATGTGAGAGATAAGGATATCTTTTCATATAACTATGCTTCAGTTATCAGTTTCTGTAAATTTCAAATTGTTGGTGGTGGTGATGGTGTGTATGCATGTGCTCATGCTTATACGTGTATGCATGCGTGTGTACAAGTGTGTGCATGTACACGTGTGGGTGTGTATATGTAGTGTGCTTGTCAGTGTGCATGCATAGTTATGTGTGTGCATGCACTTGTGTTTATGCATGTGTTTAGAGCAATGGGCGCACAGCACATGGTAATTATCCACTGATTTGGAATTATTTATTTTGTTATCGTTGCCATGCCAACACCACTCCAGCACCTCAGGGCGCTGATCCTAGTGCACTTCTCAGTTCCTCTCCAGGACAGAACAGGCCTTCCTAGCGCAGGTGCTGAGTGCTAAAGGACTGGACGCTGTCAAGGAGGTGCTGATTCTAAACCCGGTTTCAGCTCCCAGACCATAAATGCTTCCTCATGGAGTCTGGAGCTTTCGCTTTTCAAGATATGGTTTCTCTCTGTGGCCCAGGCAGGCCCTGAATTTATGATCCCCCTGTCTCAGCCTCCCCAGCACGGAGACAATAGATTCACCCTGCCCTCCTGGGCCCAGGAAGTCTTGAAGCCACTTCTGTGCAGAACCATTATCACAGGTGAGTAGCTCAGAGCTGTGATCTCTCTGCTCATCCTGAGCAGTCCTGGCATCGATGTGGACCAAGAAGAGTTGGCAACCTCATGTTCATCCAAGCCAGGAGCTCCCACATCTCTGAGTGATGTCATTTCTTCACTCCGTACTCCCACCACATCCCGTGTGCCCAGCTGATTCACCGGGAGAGACACAGGCATCAGTGAAGCAGGAACAAAGCACCCATAGAAGACCAGGAGAAAAATCTAGAGTAGAAAACACCCTAGAAACTGGGGCTGGAGAGGTGGCTCAGGGGTTAAGCCTCTGCCTTGCAGGCGGAAGGTCCCGAGTTTGGATCCTAGACCCCATGTATAGCAGAAGTGGGGGTGGCCTGCGTTTCTGGTCCTGGTAGGGCGGAGCCTGTGAATCCTGGGGCAGAGTAAACAAGGAGGTGGAGGCGTCCATGGTGGTTCCCGAATTCGCCCGTGGTTATACACACGCACGCACAAATGAATAAAATAATTTAATAAAAAAACAACCCTAAAAGCATTAGAGCTAAGCAAAGAGCTAAGGAGAGAGTGAAGCATTGACTGAGTCTAATAAAGATCCAGGGCCCAGATAAGTTGGCCCAGCATCTATCGCTTCATTTGCCTAAGGGTATACTAATCCGGAAGACACAGCTGTGTTGAGCATTGAGGAAAATTTTAAAGCCCAAAGCCTATCAAAAATAGGGATTGATAAATCTCCCTTCCTTAAATGGTTACCCGGAGAGTTATGATGCACCTTTAAGCAAGTTAACTCCATCAAAGACTTAGAGACAAGGAAAAACTCTTAAAAGAAATTGGGAGTTGGAGGCGGGTCTCAGTTATAAAGGACTAATGGTAAGAGCTACATCTGACTTCTCACAGGTCATGTTGCAATTCACTTGCATGGTTGCTGATAAATCACCATCAAACAGCTTAAGGAAACAAGGGGTTTATTCTCTTATGATAGTCTGGTTATAGTTCTCAGTCCAGTTTGATGGGACACACCAACACCAGGACTGAGGGAATTGGCCGCACCATCTCTACATAATGGCTGAGACAGGGACAATCCTTACTTGCCAGACCAGCATGTCTGACCAAGAGTAAACAAGGATGGCGACTCTCTCAATCAGCTCTCTGGATTTTATTCCAGGGCCTAGTCCCACCCACCATGGGCTGGGCCTTCCCCGTTAGCTAGACAATCTCCTGCAGGTTTGCTCTGGGCTCAGCTCAAACGCTAATTCTCTACAAATGCGCCCAGAGCTCAAAACCTTCAACTGTCAAGTTGACACCTGGGCCTCACCATGACAGGTCATGCGGTCAAGAAAAGAATGAAGTATTGTGTTAAAAGAGGAAATCCCACTGGTGTGGAATTCCTTACCTGAGAAAGCATGCTCTAAAAGTGAATAAAAAAGGCTTTCTTAGACAAAAATTGAAGCAATTTGTTGCCATCGACTTGTCTCCAGGAAATGTTAAAAGGGGCCTGTGAGATAGATCAGGGGCCTGCATACAAGCCTGTCAATCTAATTGACCCCTGCAATCCGCATGGTGGAAGGAGAGAACTGACCTCCAGAAGTTAGACCTTCACCTGTGTGCTATGGCATGCTTCTCTCTCTCTCTCTCTCTCTCTCTCTCTCTCTCTCTCTCTCTCTCTGTCAAATAAGTAAACAAATGACTGAACAAATAAATAAAATATTTTTAAAAATAAATGCCAGGACTGGAGAGATGGCTCAGGGGTTAAGACTCTGCCTTGCAAGCAGAAGGTCCTGAGTTCAGATCCCAGGTCCCAGATAAAAACACCAGGTGAATATGATAGCAGCCTGCACTTCCAGCTTTAGTGAGCAGAGTCTGGGAAATCCCAGAGTAAAGCAAAAAGGAGGAAGAAGCAGTCCAGATGATTCCCAAAGTCACCCATGGTCCTCCATAGGAACACACAGCCTCCCTCCCACACACACACTGGCATACACATGCCAAAAAAAAAAAAAAAAAGCTAAAAGGAGTTCTTCAGAGAGTAGGAAAATGATACAAGTCAGAAATTCAGATCCACAAACATCAAAGAGTATCAGGGCATGAAATAGGGAAGGAAAAAGAAAATCTTCAATATTTCTTATCCATAATTGATCTGACAGATAACATCTTACTATCCAAATAATAATAGAAACAGCAGTATATTCAATTATGTATATGTAGATATATGATCATATATTAGTTAAATGAAATCCTCAATGATCCAAGGGCAGGGAATAGGAATTAGAAATATTTTGTTATTATATGATGATTTTGTTATTATATGATGTATTATATAACATACACACACATGAATAGATCATGAGTGCCCAGGTGTGCACACACACATAACAAAAGACAGGAAAAAAGTAGAAGATTAAACTAAGGGCAAAGATCAAGGGCAACAAAAAGAAAACAGCAACCAATATGGCAGGCGGATTCCAACTGTATCAATGGTCATGTTATTAAAGGCAAATGGTCCAAACAAACCAACTTAAAGACAGGGATTGTCAGAGGAGGTAAAAAGATAATTGTTACATATATCTTTTCTGTAAGAAAACCACAAATAGAAAGCAACAAGATAGAAAAGATTTGCCACAGTAACACTTGCCAGAAGGAAATGGAAGCAGCTCTATTAATTTAAGGCAGAATAGATAAAAGGGTCAATATTCCAAGAAGACAATAGAATTCTAAAAGTGTATGCACCTAGCAATAGTCTGAAAATTCATAAGGCAAAATCTGATAGAATTAAGTAGAAATGGATAAACTACTATTACAGTTGGAGAATTCTCTATCAGAATTGGACACATATAGTAGACAGAAACTCAGTAAGAACATTCTTGAACTTAGCAGTGCCATCAATCAACAGTGTACTTAATTAGACAGGTTCATCCAACCTATAGTAGAATGCAGAATAATACAGAATAATCTTCTCAATCCACAGAGAACATTCATCAAGATGGATCATATTTGGGGCAACAAATCTCATTTTAGGATCATGGAGACAGCTCAATGGGTAATGTTCTTGCTGCCAAACCCAGTGATTTGGGTTTGATGCTCAGAACCCACATAGTGGAAAGAGAGAACTGACTCCCACAAATTGTCTTCTGACTTCCACAAAGTTCTGTGGCATGTGCTTGCTTCCCCACAAGATAAATAAATGAATGTAAAAACTCACTAACAAATTTAAAATAGAAATTATACATTGCATGTTCTCAGGTGAAAATGGAATGAAACTAGAAATCAGTAACAGAAAGATAGCTATAATCCCTTCCCCTCCCCCCCAAAAAAACCTTGGAAACTTCTACATAACATATAGGTCAAAAGTAAAATCTCAAGGGAAAGTGTTAAAATAATTTAACCAAATAAAAATGAATATACAAATTGTAAAAATTTGTGGGGCTTACACTGAGTCCTTATACCTCAGTAGAGTGGAGGACTCAGAAGGAAGTTTGACATTCGCACTAAAGGATGCTCCAGGGAATGCGAGGGGGCTAAGGGGAGGCACTGGGAGAAAGGGAGGGAGGGGAGTGAAAGGAAGGGGAAAAGGGGGGTAGGGTACAAGGGAGACTGGGGAGGGGTGGAGGGAGGGAGGGGACCAGGGTACCTATTAAGCTTGTATGATTGGGAAACAATAAATAAATATGATAAAAAATTTTGTGGGGCTTAATGAAACATCTGTCAGAAGGAAATTTATAACACTGAATGAAGAAAAGGAAGCTCTAAATCAGTAACCTACTCTCTGCCCAAAAATGATGAAAGAAGAGAGATCGGATCCAGTTTAGTAGACAGACCGGCAAGTCAGAGTAGGAATCAAGGACTGAAAATACAAAATAGAGAACATCAAAGCCAAACTAGTTCTTTTCTTTTGGTAGAATTAATTATTTTCTGTATTTGTGTGTGTGTATGTGTGTGTAAGAGGGCACTGTGTGCGCCTGTGGAAGCCCAAGGATGACAATGTCAATCACCCTGGATTGCTCTACTTCCTTATTGCTTTGCTTTGGGGTTTCCCAGGCTCTGCCTTCCAGGGCTGGAAATGCAGGCTGCCGCTATTTCGGTCCAATTTAAAAATATTTTGTTTATTTATTTTATATGTGTGTGTGTGAGTGTGTGTATCAGAGGGTACTACATGTCCTTGGAAGGACCAAGGGTGATTTCAGGAATTATCCTGGATTGCTTCTGCCTCCCTCTTGCTTCTCTCTGGGATTTTCCAGGCCCACCCACCAGGGCCAGAAGTGCAGGCTTCGGCTGTCTCTGCCTGGCATTTTTATGCGGTCAAAGTTTTTACATATAGGTCAAAGATAAAAATCTCAGTGCTTAAAACTAGGATCTGAACTCAGGACCTTCTGTTTGCAAGACAGAGTCTTAACCCCTGAGCCATCTCTCCAGCCCAGCCCAATGTTTTTTATGTGAGCTCTGGGTCTGAACTCAGGTCCTTTTGCTTGGAGGGCAAAAGTTTTAGCCCCTGAGCCATCTCTCCGGCCTCTAGTTCTTTTCTTTGAAAGATCAGTAAAATTATACTCAGAGAGTGAAAAGTGTGTACAGTAGGTAAAACAATTTTCTCTGGGATGTGGACTTCTAACTAGGTGGAAAAGAAAGCGAGATAAAGAGTACACAACATTATTAGTAATATCGGAAAGGAAATGGGGGGACCTTAGATTCCAATGTTGTCGAAAAGATCCTGGCAGAGGATTATGATACTCTGTCAACAGATCTGATGATCTAAATTAAGTGGATTAATTCCTTGAGGCTCTGCCAGGACTCCGATAAGGAATGGCCAATCTGAACAGGTCTGTGTTTCCAAAGCCATTGAGCCAGGAGTGAACAACCTTGCAGAAGCAAGAAAGCCTGAGTCCAGATGGACTCACTGGTAAATGCTGCCAAACATGTAAGGAAGAAATGATATAATTATCTTCAGTCTCTTTCAGAAGGAAGTACAGAGAATGTGCTAATTTCGTACCTCATTCTATGTGACCAGAATTACCTTAAAACCCAAACCAGACAAAGCCGTTGTAAGAAAGCTGTAGACCGGGGTTGGGGGCATGGCTCGGTGCTTAACATCTTTGTCTCACAAGCAAAGGACCTGACCTCAGAAACCCTCCTCCCCCATCCCCAGGATTCCACATAAAAACACTGGGCAGTTATAATTCTGGCCCTAAGGGGCAGAACCTGGGAAACCATACAGCTAAGATAGAAGAGCAATCCAGGATGATTCCTGATGTCACCCTTGGTCCTCCACAGGTACATATGCTCAAATGCCCTCTTGTACAAATGTCCATGCACACATACACACACACTCCCACATGCAACAAACACACGCATATACAAGTATGCATGCAAAAAAAGCTATACACCAACAGTTTATGAATAGAGTATATGAATCTCTATCTTACTCCATTACAAGGCTTAGGGAATATTGTGGAAGAGGAGGCAAGAAGAATGAGAAAACCAGATTAGTAGATGAACTCCACTAAACAATGTGTGAAGGTTTTGTTCAGGCAAGTACAGATGCTGTGCCTCCCTTTGTAGATGCAAGGGACTGATGTCCACTCCTAGATGCAGTGGAGTGATGCCCAGGGGGCATTAGGCAGGTATACTTAGGTTGTACCCTATTGAGCTGTCACAAGGTGGGTGGAGGAGGGAAGGGAGCCCTGCTGATCTTTGTCTGGTTTGGGTTTTAAGATTTTGATCTTTTCAGTTCAAAATCAGGGATTTCTCCAGGTGGAGTGGAGCGTGCCCGTAAACTTACCGTTTGGAAGGCTGAGGTAGGAGAACTAAGAGTTCAAGGCTAAGTCGGTGTGGGTTACACATCCAGACTCTTCCTCCATTCATTTTGTTTAGATTGGGGCGATTGCCCCTGGAGACACTACCCACGTGGCTGCTTTGACTCATGTGTGCTAGAGGGGCGGAGATGAGGAACACCGTGCCTACTTCAGTGTTCTGACCTGGAGCATTTGAATGACCAGTGGCCTGACATGACACAGGACCCGCCGACCCCTGAATCCCACAATGTGGGTGGTCTCCCTGAGCTGGGCTCCACGTTCTCACAGCACGAATGAACTCTCTCCCCAGGGTCCCATGGGCTCATAATGACGGCCTCCCATGAGGCAGACTCCATGTGCTTGTAATGAGTCGGGGCTCCGGGTACCCACAATGGATTTGCGTCCCTGGGCTGGGGCTCCATGTGCTTATGACATGAACAGCTTCCCTGAGTCGGGGCTCCGTGCACTCACACCATGAACTTAGCCTCATAGGATACTAATGCAGTTCACCTGCGTGGTTGCTGATAAATCACCATCAAAAGGCTTAAGGCAACAAGGGGTTTATTCTCTTTTATGATTTTCCAGTTACAGTTCTCAGTCTAGCTTGATGGGAGAGCACGCATCAACACCAGAGCCGAGGGAACTGGCCACACCATCACCACATAACGGTTGAGAGACAGACAGTCCTTACTTGCCAGACCAGCATATCCAGCCAAGTGTACATAAGGATGCTGACTTCCTCAACTGACTCTCAGTATTTTATTCATCTGTTCAGGGCCCAATCCCACCCACCATAGACTGGGTCTTTTCCATCAGCTAGACAATCTGCTACCGGTTTGCTCTGGGCTTAACCCAACTAATTCTCCCACAAGTGTGCCCAGAGCTCAAACCCTCAACTGTCAAGTTGACACCAGTGCCTAATGACAGATACTGACAAAACCACCTTTCTTTATGTGTTTTTCCCCGGGGCAGCTCTTCTGTCATCATCCCTTGTAAAAAGTTCTCTAGGTGCACCGTGTCTAAGCATGGCTACCCATGAAGCGACACTGGGGCTGGGAAGCATGAAAGACAGAAAAAAGAGCACATAGAGACGGAAATATAGAGAAAAGTTAAGTTGAAACAGATGGGAAAATCCACTGCTTCCCAGAGGGCAAACTGTAAAAGTCCCACTCAGTCCTGCCAGACTTTATTTATCATTATGGGGCTGGGAATCTGCATGCAAATCTAGGTGTGGGACTTCTAATTGGTGGGAAGGAGAGAGGACTAGGGAAAACTTTCCTAGCTTCTGGTTTCAGGCTATGGCCTTATTCCTTGAGGGGTTCCAGAAAGCTCCAGTGGCTTAGATACCAATGGGTTTCTCTTGTTTTCCATGGGAAGTTCATGACTTAACTCCTCTCAGTCTCTCACGCTTTTTCATCAAGGAATGAGGTTTCTTTTCCACTTGGCAGCATCCCAAGCACCACTTTCCACTGGTTGACTCTTGGCATTTTCTTTAGTTTCATCAGGAATCTTTAACCACATGGACCTGGAAACTCAATCATAGCTATCTACGTCCTAAATGTATTTTTTCTTTTATGCTTATATATTATTTTATATTATAGGCCATTTTTTTAAGTGAGGCATAAAGGTGGGAGTTAAATACATTAGGGGACTGTCCAGGGAGAGTGGGAGGGAGGAAGAGGTATCTATACTCAGAATTCATTGTGTGCATATATGAGCTTGTCTCATAATTAAAGTATGATTTCAAAAGCCAGGGACTAGGGAGATAACTCAGTCAAGAGCTTGCCATACAAACATAAGAACCTGAGTTCGATTCCCAGTCCCCATATTAAGAAAACTGGACAATTGCTAACAAGCTAGTTCAGCAGATACAGTGCTTGCTTTACAAACCTGGAGACCTGAGTTTGCTCCCAAGAAGCCCACAGGGTGGAAGGAGAGAACTGACTTCTGAACCTGTCCTTTGACCTCCACCCATGTGACATGGCTGCATGTACTTCTCTCTCTTTCTCTCAAACTATATATATATATATATATATATATATATATATATATATATGTGTGTGTGTGTGTGTGTGTGTGTGTGTGTGTGTGTGTGTGTATGTGTGTGTGTGTGTGTGTGTACAGGCAGAAAATTTTATATATATGTATGTATGTATATGTATATATGTATGTGTATATATATGTATATATGTGTGTGTATATATGTATAGGTGTATATATATGTGTGTGTATATATATGTATGTGTGTATATATGTGTGTGTATATATATGTATGTGTGTATATATATGTGTGTGTGTATATATGTATGTGTGTATATATATGCTGGGCATGGTGGCATGTGCTGCCCAGGGGTGGCTCTACAGCCAGCCTAGCCTAATAGACAAAAGTCTGTCTCAAAAAAACAAGGTGAAAGCCTATGAGCTGGCTCAGAGGGAAACTGCTCTTACATGCAAACTTGGCGACCTGACTTGATCCCTGGAGTCCACATGGTGGGAGGAGGGAACTGATTTTTATAAGTTGTCCTCTGACCTCCTGTGTTCCACGACACGTGTGCCTTCCCTCCCTTTTCCTCTCAAAAAACTGAAACGCCCGGAGTGGATGGTTTCTAAGGAACAACCAAGTTTAATCTCTGGCCTCTACATGCATGGGCACACGTGTTCATGAGCACTCCCCGATGCGCGCACACACACGCACACACACGCATACACATGCACACACAAGGGATTCATTTTCTGTTTGGGATAGGCTGATCTCAAACTGGCATTGAGGCCAATGATCGCTGCTTCTCATCCCCCTGCGTCCTGTGCACGACCACGCCCAGTTCAGGCAGTGATGGAGCCAGAGTTTCAGGAGTACCAGGAAACCCTCTGCCAACTGAGCCACATCCCCAGGACCTCGAATAAGGGACTTTTCCAAGCACCCTACAATGCCTGGGACCGCTTGTCATAACTAAGAGTTTCGAGCCCATCAAAGAGTTTTTCAGTGCGAAGACAGAAACCCCTGTAGGGATTCTGCGGATGAAATGGCACATGGCCGTGAAGAAACCCGGGGTGTCCACACACCTCACTTCTCAGAGAAACCCGTCTAGGCCTTGACGTCACCCTTGCTTTACAGACGTGTATCATCTGGCAGAAGCCCGTCCCACTCACTGTGCTGCTGTTTCTCTCTCTCAGCAGCGGCCCCTAGCACCTCCTACCGTCAACAAGCGTGGATTTGCAGACCCTGTCAGAGCCCTGCTTTGCATTCCATAGTAGGGGTGTCATGCTGTTTAGACAGCCCTTACGGATGAATACTTACTCACTGGTGGTGATGGATCTTCCTGTGTATACATCTCTGTGCACTTTGTTAATCCTTAAGATAAATTTTAAGAGCAGAATCTCTGGCCAAAGAATAATATCCCCTTTTAGGACTTTTGATGCCCAGTGCCAACTTGCTAATCTAATAGGCATGTTAGTTTATACAAGCTGCACTGGGCAGAAAGATACCATCAGTTTGCCTGCCCCAAGCTGAGCATCACTGATATTCTGAATAACGAGAGCGAGGAGGAGGCCAGGGATGCTCAAAGGTGACCCCTGGGGTTTACTAGGACCTTCTGGAACCTGCCACTCTGTCCTTCGGCCCTTAGCACCTCTTTCTTGCATGCATCTCAGACTGGCCGGGGCCAACGGGAAGGACGTGGTGTCAAGGCTGGACTCTGAGCTTTGGGGCTGCCCAGCCCAGCTGTGCTTCTCTGTTCATCCGGGAGCACTCCTCCATCTAAGAGCACTTCTCCTTCTAGGAGCACTTCCTCCGATTCCCCCTGTCTATGGCTGCTCCGCTCTTTGGTTTTGGATTTGGGAGCATTTATCTCAGGGCAACCTCATGCAAGGCCTCAATGTACAGCCCCCAGCTCTTCGTGGTCTTGTTGAATCAGCTCGCCAGAGAAGACACCTCACGCAGCAGTCCCCTAATCCATGGGCACATGGAAAAGACCCCAAGCGGATCCCTGAAACTGCAGAGGGTGCAAATGCTACATATTCTGTTTCCCCAAACTCGCACACTTATGCAGCTAATGTATAAAACAGGCACCGAAGGAAAGCAGTAATAGCTGAAGTAGCATAATTATAAAAGCTTACTGCAATAGGAGTTCTGTGAGTTGAGGGCTTTCTGTTGCACGTTTGAAAGATCTTCTCACGAAATCACCCTCCTTTTATTCATTTTTCCTGGTGCTGGAGGTTGAACCCAGAGCCTCACTCTGGCCAGGCAGAGCACTGTACCACTGAGCTGCACTGCCGGCTCCGCCTGTGAAGGGGGAGGGGACAGGAAGTGAATGGGGGAGTGGTAGGCCGCTGTGCTCAGGTTTCCAGCTTGGCCTGGTTCCAGGACAGGGACTGTGAAGACCATGGTAGAGGCCACACCCGAGTCTCTGGAACCAGTCCAGTTAGATCACAAGACAAGACATTAAGGCAAAGAAGACTGTGGCCCCGATTCCTCCTGCCCTGTGGCCAGTGAGGGGAACCTAAGGGGTGAGGGTTAAGGAAGTTGGGGAGAAGGGCTGTAAATCAAACCACAGGAGTCTTGAGGGTCCGCCGTCTCTGACTGACACTGTTCAGACCTCCTGAGGCTTTGTAATCACACGGCTTCTTGTTGGGATGGCCACCTTAAACGGCTTCTTGTTGCAACAGCCGGATGGCCGCTTTAAGCCAAATACCAGCAGACTACTAAATATGTCACAGTTACTCTGTGTGTTGCAGGCAAACTCATGACAAAGTGGTTTAAGGGGGAACGAGGGATTTTATTCAGGTTTACCATTATCTGGTTACAGATCTTAATCTAGTTTGGCAGGACAGTGGATACCAACACAAAGGAGCATGGGAACTATCTACACCATGCCCACAGCAGGGCCGAGAGAGGGTCAGACTCCCCTTGCCACATGGCCTGCCTGCCCACGTGCGGGGAAGATCGCCAGACTTCAGAGTCGGCTTCTCTATCTTAATCAGCCTGCCCGAGGAATGGTCTCGCCTACCGTGAAGTATCAATTAGACAATCTCCTGTAGGTTGCTCAGGATTTAACTCTCTGGAGTACTAATTCTTTACAAATGTGCCCAGAACTGAAGCCTTCAATTGTCAAGCTGATACCTGTATCTAACGATCACACCGTCTTCCTGCTGCCTGTGTGGCAGAATGGGTTGTCTCAAGGTGTTTGCGCCTGCTCTGCATTCTGCTCTTTTCTAGGACCAGCAGACATGTGCAGCTAATGCTGCTGCCAGATGGCTACGTGACCAGCGGCAGGTAGCATAGACCCCTTGGAACTCTGGACAAAGGAATGAGTCGCCAATCGGGGGAGGCTCTGAGACTCGGTCACACTACTTAGAGTAACTTGTGCTTTAAAGCATGAATTGCTTCTCTCTGGAGCGTCCCACTTGGTATTTTGGGATCATGGTTGGCTGCGGATAACTGAGCTGGCAAGCAAAGCCACGAGCCCTGGGGATCCTGCAGTGATTGCCGTGGACGGAATGCACCGATGCTCAGAGCATGCGGGCTTCCTTCTGGGTTGCCACAGCTCCTCTCCACGGCCACGTGAGGCCATTGCCGCTGCTGTCCTCTGAAAGCTCCTCTGCGGACATGCCACCTTTGATTCGGGTGTGGGGGGCACTAGGAGGTGAAGCTTTGGGACATGACTCAGGTCAGGTGAGCCATGGAGTAGGGTACCTTCAATGGCGGGACAGCTTCAGAGGAAGAGGACGTGTCACGTGTGTGTGTGTATGTGTGTGTGTGTGCGTGTGTGTGTGTGTGTGTGTGTGTGTACTGTGCAAGCACGCGCCCACCCACCCAAGGGCGACTTCAGGAATCATCCCGGATTGTTCTACTTCCTTATTGTTTTTTTTTTGAGGATTAAAGTAGAGTTTATTAGAGAGAGGAAGAACAGAACTCATGGACTCCAGATGTGGAGTGCCACAAGGGGCTAGGGCGCCCTGGAGAACTCATGGTCTCCAGGCATGGACCCCATGAAGGGCACAGAGCTAGAAAAGAACTCACAGACTCCAGATGTGGAGTGCCTTGAGGGGCTGGCACTCATTATTTCGTTCTGGGGTTTCCCAGACTCTGTCTTCTAGGGTTGGAATTACAGGCCATTCCTGCCTGACATTTTTACATGGAGTCTGAGGGTCCGAATTCAGTTCCCTTTGCTCATGAAGCAAAGGCTTTAACAACCTAGAGCCATCTATCTGCCCAGCTATGGGCAGCTTATTTTTCTTGAGGTAAGCGAGGCTCAGAGAGGGGACTGTCGATCATCAGTCCTGTAGCAGATCAGAAAGCAGGAGGGTCCAGACTCTGGGCTTTTACCTTAAAACGCACTGGGTTTACTTTAATAGCTACGGCCAGGCATGCCGGAACGGTGGCAGGTGCTGTGCAGACAGAAGTTCCTGCACTTACTGAGTTCTAGCAACAGGGACACTTGTGCCACCAAAGGTCACATGGTTTTTGTGCCAGGCCAGACAGGAAGCTATGACTCGCTCCTCCTAGCAAGCCTGAAGAGAGGTCACGCATGGAAGTGCCTTGGATCCCCACATACCCTTCCCCTCCCTCTCCTTTCCTCTCCTCTCCTCTCCTTTCTTCTCCTCTCCCCCACCTCCTCTTTTTTTGTATGTGTGTAGGTGCTAGTGTGTGGGCATGTGTAGCAGAGGACACTTCATGTCCTTATGAAGGCCAAGGATGACATCAGGAATCAGTCTGGATTGTTCTACCTCCTTATTGCTTTGCTCTGGAGTTTCTCCGGCTCAACCTTCCAGGGCCAGAAGTGAGGCCTCCGCCCTTTCTGCCCAGCATTTTTACATGGGATCTGGGATCAAACCCAGGTCCTTCTGCTTGTAAGGCAAAGGCTTAACCCCTGAGCCATCTCTCCAGTCCTGCTTTTTACGTTTTACATTTCCATCAGGGCCTCACTGTGTAGCTCAG
Source organism: Typhlomys cinereus (assembly GCA_023101885.1). Taxonomy (NCBI): domain Eukaryota; kingdom Metazoa; phylum Chordata; class Mammalia; order Rodentia; family Platacanthomyidae; genus Typhlomys; species Typhlomys cinereus. The sequence continues at coordinate 149,097 of JALPQD010000562.1, read as the reverse complement.
GCTGGCCTGCAGCTCGCCATGTAGCCTAGGTGGGCCCTGAGTTCTTGAGCGTCTTTCCTCCTCCCCCGCATGCTAGAAGCCTACGGGCAGGTGCCGCTGCCCTTCTGTCTGGCTCGGCCCTGTGCTCTGTGGACCCTCGTCCTTCCATCTCCACGGCCCAAGGGGCAAGAACATGTTCTCCAGCAGCTCTGTCGGAAAACTCCAGAGAAGAACTCTGGCCTACTCTGGGTCACGTGTCCTTTGGTGGGCAAGTCAGTGGCCAGAGGCCTGAGATATTATGGTTGGTGAAGACTGAATCATGTACCCACCACTAGAGAGAAAAGAGATAAGATCTGTTACCAAAAGAAGTTCCTGGGAGAATTGAAGGCCTATCTTTGCCCTCTTTCTTTTTAAAAAGAATTTCTAAGCCAAGCTGTATCCAACTTTATTAAAAATACTTCTCATAATCAATCCTAGTATGTCCAGCGTGGCACGGGCAGACTCTCAGCAGTGGTTTACACAAGCACTTTTCAACTCCTTCTTGTATCGACCACCAAAATCGGAAAGACACTGTAAGATCCAAGGACGTCGCCATGTGATGCTTCGAACAAGAAAAGTTTACAGCAAGGTCGTTGACACTTCACAGAAGCACGTTGTTTAACAGCTTTCCACAAGCCGACCCTGACTTTCAGGAAATGAAATGTAGCTGGCAGAAGTGTCGCTCTTGCAGCTCCCCGATCCCCTAGAAAAGGAAGCACTGCTCATCTAAGGACCACCCTCTTAACGATGACACTGCAGAGTCACTTGACATACTGGCCAAATCAATTTTGGGGGTCGGCTTCCAGTAGGGTTGTGGGTTTAGGGGAGTTAAATCTATGTTGATGGGGGAGGGGGAGGACCTAAAGGTGAGCTCTGAGTTTTCCGGCACCACAAGGTGGCTCCTGGGAGCTGAGGGGCCTCATCCAAGTCTCTCAGGAAAGGGGCTTCCCCACAGCAACCCAGCTCGAGTCTGTTAGTGACACATGTTCCATCCTCCCCCCCCCCAAAAAAAACAATGAAGAGTTCTGTGTACTAACCACACAGCTTAAAACAAGGTAGAACAAAATCCTTGCATTTTTGTCAAACTTGGTAAAAGCAGCATTTCGAACTGTGCCCTTTCCAGAAGCGCCCGGTTACGAGAACGTGCGCGCTTCACCTGGCGTGTTGCGCGCCTTCCGCTTCCTGGGTCTGCTCTGTTTCGCCCTCTCCATTTTCTGCGGTTGTTCCCATCTTGCCAGCACCAGCTTTGCCCTTTGGGCACCTTCTTTCCTTCTTCCCAGGGGCTTTTGCCGACTTGGGCTCTGGCTTTGGGGAGCAGTGGTGTGTGGGGTTGGGGGAAGGAGGGTGGGGTCGGGGGAGAGACAGGCACGTGGCTTTTATCAATCCAGGGCTATTCTCACTTCTGCTTCCTGTACTCTCTTATGGAGTCATATACTTGCCTTTATTAGAGCCCCGTCTGCAGAAGGAATGCCCGAAGGCGGGAAGGAATGGTGGGAATTGTAGGCACAAAAACGAATGGGATTAAAAATATCTTGGCTGAAGAGAGACTTGGTTTCTAAGCTTAAAGATGACCGTATCTTTCTTTTTTTGGGCCAGCGAGCAGTTCCAGACAAGTTTCCAGAGGGAGAAGTGTTAGCAATTTATGTACATGCTTTAGACTGGCGTGGGAGGTTATGTTTTTGGAACCAGAATGTATCTTAGAATCGAATGCATGTTTAATGTGTTACCAGGCAAAAGACTTTATTAGTGACAGAGGAGAGCTCATTCATTGGCTGACTTTAGTTTAAGTCCTAGTTCTGCTAGTTCCTAACTGTGTGATCACATGACTTAATTTGCAGTGGGCAAATGGTGCTTGCAAGACCTCCCTCCCCTCACTTGGTGAAAGAAGCAAATAAGAAAACGGAAGACAACAGTCGAGATGCCAAGCACTGTCTCCATGAGTATTCGCTACTGTTTTAATATTAAACCTCCAAACAGAAATCAAATTAGTGGTTGTAGATCCGCTGACGGGGAAAGCTACAGACTTCCTGATAGGAAGCTACAGAAACTGATTTTGAAAGAGAAAGGGCATTTCTAGGGGAAGTTCCCAGGGCTTTCAGAATGGATGTGTGTGTGTGTGGGGGGGGGGTTCAGAACTGATGAAGGAGGCGGAAGGCAAATCAGACCCAGCGGTAAGAACTAGGATGCTGGGAACTGGCTTGAAGATGCTGAAGAAGCTGCAAAGCAACAGGCAGAGATGCTGCCCACAGGCAGGGAGCTGCCCACGGTTCGGGACGCAGCCCAGCTGATGCAGTGCAAGGACTCGAGGTGACAGCCACACCACTGTGGCCAAGTAGAATCCCAGACACCACTGAGTCACCACCAGGCTGCTACAAGTCCTTCTAGTTACGCTCAGAGCTTGCGCTACTTTTACTGCTGCTGCCGCAAAACATTAGTTACTGCTAGGAACCAAAAACAACTGGCTCCTCGGTCCCGCCACCTTCCAGTTTCCAGCAAGGTGCCCCACTGGCAGAGTCCAGTGCCAAGTCACTGCAGGGCAGGCCCGGAGTCGTGCTTGCAGAGACCCAGCTCTGTGAGGCCACAGAGGAGTACAGAGGCGAAAAGCCACAATGACTTGCTGGTTTCTGTCCTTACCAGGAACCATGCAGCCTGGACACATTTTATTCCAACTGTGACTATCCCACCGGAGTTTAAAGTGTCACTGTAGACAGGAGCTCCTGATAGGTCCCAATCAACGGAGGGAGGAGAGGAAGATCTGGGTCGGGTACTGGGAAGCGTCAAGCAGCCGTAGTCAGCTACGCAAGACAGTGTTTCACGATCATTAGGAAGATGCTGGAATGCGGGGGCTGGGTCATCACTTTTCTCACTACTGTTACATTACGTTACCTGCACAGGTAACTGAAAGGCTCGTGGTTTCAGAGATCTCAGTCCGTCGCAGTGTGGAGGGCTCAGTGGGGGTTGCGGCTTTGGGGGGCGTGGGGGAGACTCATCGCATGGCTTTGGGATGGAACCAGAAGCAGATATAACTTTCAGAGCTCCACCTGCAGTGACCTACATGGGCCAACTGGGCTCCAGCTCCCACCAATTCCACATTCTCCCAAAACAGCTCCAACACAAGACACTGTGGGGAAACGCTCCAGATTCAGTCACAACAGGGACAACGCCATTTTCACCAGAGCGAGGTAGAGAGCAGACAAAGGGTGAATGCCACGCCGGAGCTGGCGAGAGACCCAGGAAAGAGGTGAGGGTAGGAATGCCAGTTTCCAGGCCTTTCCCAGGGGTCCTGGCTCCATCTGTCGTGCAGACAACCACCGGTGAAGAGCAGCTGACCCCAAAGGGTACAGAGAGGGGGTTAGTGCGGAGGCGCCGACTCTCTGAAGGAGTCTCTACAGTCAGACTTAGGACTAGGGAGATGGCTCAGTAGCTAAAGCCTTTGCCTCCCAAGCAAAAAGACTTGGGTTCAGATCCCAGATCCCATGTAAAAAGGTTGGGTGGATGTGGCAGTGGCCTGTAATTCTAACTCTGGAAAGCAGAGCTTGGAAAACCCTGGAGCAAAGGAATAAGGAAGTAGAGTAATCCAGGATGATTTGTGATGTCATCCTTGGGCCTCCACAGGCACACATACTCAAGTGCCCACTTATACCTTGACCCCAAACATGTGCATCTACCCACATTCAACCACACACACACGGGGCTGGAGAGGTGGCTCAGGGGTTAAGCCTCTGCCTTGCAGGCAGAAGGTCCTGAGTTCGAATCCTAGACCCCATGTATAGACGCCGGGCGGAGACGGGGGCGGCCTGCGTTTCTGGTCCTGGTAGGGCAGAGCCTGTGAATCCCGGGACAAGGAGGAGATGGAGGCGTCCATGGTTGTTCCTGAATTCGTCCGTGGTTCTACACACACACATACATACATACACGCGCACACACATGCATATATGCACAATTGAATAAATAAATAAAAAAAAAACCACACACACACACACACACACACACACACACACACACGTCATAGGCACCCGCGTCAACCTGACAGTTGAGGGTTTTGAGCTTTGGGCACATTTGTGGAGAATTAGTGGTTGTGTTAAGCTTAAAGCAAACCTGCAGGAGATTGTCTAGCTGATGGGGAAGGGCCAGATCAGTACTGATTAAGTCCTGGAATAAAACACAGAGAGCTGGTTAAGAGAGTCGGCATTCTTATGTACACTTGGCCAGACATGCTGGTCTGGCAAGTAAGGATCGTCCCTCTCTCAGCCGTTACGTAGAGATGGTGTGGCCAGTTCCCTCTGCTCCTGGTGTTGGTGCGTGCTCTCCTATCAAGCTGGACTACAGACTGTAACTGGACTATCAGTAAGAAAGTAAACCCCTTCTTTCCTTAAGTCAATTGATGGTTATTTATCAGCAACCATGCCATGCAGGCGAACTGCAGCACGCACACACCTCACGCACACACATACATGAGAAAGAACAAAAAAGAGTCAAACTTAGATGTGTGAGTAGAGGCCAGCCAGGGCCAGCCCATTGGTAACGTCACGTTGCTCCCTCTTACCTCCCTCTGATTCCTATAGTCCTCGCTGCCTCAGCCCAGAACAGAAAGCAACTGCAGCTGGCAAGGGAGAAAGCAGCAACCAGCCAGCAGGCCCCTCTCTGCAGAAGGTGGGTGGCTTCCCAGCACCCCAGCACCTGGAAGCCAGTGCATCCTGGGCACCTCCCCCTCCCCCTTCCCCACCCCCACCCCCATCCCCTTTCCGGGTCCCCCTGTTCTGGGCTCTGACGGGGGCTCCTGGCCGGCAAAGAGCTGCAGGCACGTTCAGCGGGGTCCCTGCTACCTCCTGGCTATGTTCTCCTGCGAGGGGCTGGCTCCTAAGGGAGGAGAGTGGTTTGGGTTTCACCCAAGCACAGCTTAGGGGAGCGGGGGCTTGCTGGATTCCTGATTCCAGGTCACAGCCCACCTTGCCAGGGGACTCACAGCAGCAGGAGGCGCGAGAACTGGCCACAAGTCCAGGAACAGTGCCCACTTTAAGGCCGAATCTTCGTGCACCAGGCCCAGAGGCGACCCTCTGAGTCGGCCCTGAAGGCCACTTCCTGGGCGTCTGGCTGACAGTGACTGCTGACCAGCCCATCGCCTTCCAAAGCCCACTCATCGGGCCTCACTTCTCATAGCACCTACAGCTGTCAGAACAGCACCCAGGCTGGACTGAATGCTCAGGACATGAGCCTGTAGAGGAACATAGAAGACATGTGGGCATCCAGGATGGTAGGGCCATAGACATGTGGGGCTGTTTTAGATTTAACCCACAGCAAAGCTGCTGGTATAACATGGCATGCTCCCCTATAGTTGGTAACTCTAAAGTGTGCTGTATGGGCTGTGGAGATGGCTTAGGGCCTTAGAAGGCCTTTGCTTCACAAGCAAAAGAACCTGAGTTCAGATCCCCGGATCCCATGTAAAAATGCTGGGCAGAAATGGCGGCTGCCTGAACGTCTAGTCATGGAAGTTGGAGCCTAGGAAACTCCAGAGAAAAGCAATAAGGAGGTAGAGCAATCCAGGAAGTCACCCTTAGGCCTCCACAGAGACACACACTCAAGTACCTTCTTGTAGAAAGAAAGAAAGAAAGAAAGAAAGAGAGAGAAAGAGAGAGAGAGAGAGAGAGAAGAGAGAGAGAGGGAGAGAGAGAGAGAGAGAGGGAGAGGAGAGGAGGATGGAGGGAGGGAGGGAGGAGGGAGGGAGGGAGGGAGGGAGGGGGGAGGAAGAAAAGAGAGAGGGAGAGAGACAGAGAGAAGGAGAGAGGGAGAGGGAGGAGGAGAGAGGAGAGAGGGAGGAGAGAGAGGAGAGAGAGAAAAGAGGAAGAGAGAGAGAGAAAGAAAGAAAGAAGGAAGGAAGGAAGGAAGGAAGGAAGGAAGGAAGGAAGGAAGGAAGGAAGGAAGGAAGGAAGGAAGGAAGGAAGGAAGTGTATTGTAGCAAGCGTGTCAAGTGGACACAGAGTCATTCCCCGTCGTGGCCAAGCATCCCGCACCCTGCCTGCCCGTGGTGTGCACTGCCCTCTACCCGGCGTGGTGTAGGGGGTTTGCTACACCAGTGTCGCCACAAGCCCCTGAGCACGTGTTGCAGCACGAGGCTAGGTCACGCAGGTGTCGCAGTGCTGGCAGGGAGACTGCTAAGGTGCCCACAAGCTGTGCTTCGCTCCTGGGTTACTTGCCACTCTCCTGAGCCACTGTGCTCTCCTCGGCTCGGGCACCCCGACTCACCCCAGCTTGGGTCTGGTCTCCTGGGAGGAGCTGGTTGCAGACTAACCCATCAAGAGGCAGCAGTGGTAAACTGGGTTGGCATTTTAGAGCAACTGTCTAACGATGCCAGAGTGCAAACAAAAACGGGCAAGAACTTCCTGTGCAGACGGGCACGTGCTCACCACAGACTCCTCACACGTGTACGCCACAGTGGATATGGAGGTGGAAGGTCCATCTGCTGCTGGGGGGGGGCTGCGGTCAGTAAACGTTTGCTGTCAAACGGATGTCTTGTGATAGACCTTTTTCCCGGATTCTTGTTTGCTTTGGTTCCTTTTTTGTTTTGGGTTTGAGACAAGATCTCACCAAGTAGCCCAGGCTGGCCTTGGGTCTGACGCTGGCCCTCCTGCCTCCAAAAAGACAGGTGTGCATCATTACATGGGGTTAGCAATGTCAGGTTTTTAAAATTTTTTTTATTATTTATTCAATTGTGCATGTATGCATGTGCGTATGTATGTGTGTGTGTAGAACCACGGGCGAATTCGGGAACCACCGTGGACCTCCTCCACCTCCTCCTTGTTTACTCTGCCCTGGGATTCACAGGCTCCGCCCTACCAGGACTAGAAACGCAGGCCGCCCCCGCTTCCGCCTTGCGTCTATACTTGAGGTCTAAGGATCCGAACTCAGGACCTTCCGCCTGCAAGGCAAAAGCTTAACCCCTGAGCCACCTCTCCAGCCCCCAGGAATGTCAGTTTTTAAAGGTCCGGGTCACTGATACGCTATTACCCAAAGTTACGTGGCCAGGTCCAGAGGCCGCAGCTTGTGGTTTCTGACAAGTGCATTCAGTACCATCCAGTCTCTGCATTTCTACGACCACAGACATTCCTTCCATGAGCTTGGAAAGCCCTCTGTGATCCTTAGCAGTCCTCCCTCTCCCCCTGCCCCATCCCACCTCCCCCCCCCTGCCGACTGCTGACCTGATTTCTGCCTCTGTAGTGTACACTTTTCAGAATGTCAAATGAATGGAATCTTCTTGAATGTAGCCCATGGGGTCTGGTTTCTTTCATGTGCATAATGTATATAGATCTTGTGTATCTTTCACTAGATTTGCCTCTAAGAATTCATGTGTTTTGATACTAGCATGAGTTGGATTGTTTAAACAGTTTGCATTCTAAGAGTTTGGTGCCGGAGTGTAGGAATTAAACTGGTGGTTACATATTGACTTTGCATTTTGCGACTGTCCTAGTTCACAGATTTGGGGGGGCATTTCCATGGGGGTTTGTGTCTGTGCAGATAGGGATGTTCCCACTGAGTCATCCTGGAGGTCAGAGGTTGACAGTGTGGCTCTGTAGTCCACCAGTCTGGGTTGGACCTGGTGTCTGTCTATGGCAGCTGTGTGTCTATAGCCAAGTAATCCAGCTTCTCTGAGCCTCCATTCCTGCCTTTGACAGATGGAAGATAATAGCGTCTATAGTGTCATCACTAGATAATTATCAGTCCCTGGAAGTGGCATGTAGGTTAAAGGATAGTTTTATAGCTAGGTACAGTTGTCAAGTTGACGGTTGAAGGTTTAACTCTGGGAACATTTGTGGAGAATTAATCGTTAAGTTCAGACCAAACCTGAAAGAGATTGTCTAGTTGATGGGGAAGAGTGAGCCCATTGTGGGTGGGACTAACCCCCAGGCAGGCGAATAAGATGGAGGGATCTGGTTAAAGAAGTTGGCCAGACAAGATGATCTGGCAAATAAGGATTGTCCCAGTCTCAGTTATTATGTGGTTTTGGTGTGGCCAGTTCTCTCAGCCCCAGGAGATGGGCGCAGTCTCCTACAAGCTGGAGAAGGGATTGCAACCGAATAAGGCAAAATTAAGCTCCTTGTTCCCTAAAGTTGTTTTGCCATGACTTCATCAGCAACCACACAAGCACACTGCCATGGGAGCCGCCATTGTACGGCTCTGTGTGGGGCTGCCATAGTGTTTCCTGGGGGGCTGAGTATTTGTTCCTCCCAAAACTGATGCATTTCTAGCTTAGCCTCAGGGTGATGGTGCTGGGTACTGAGGTCTCTGGGAGTGGTGACTGGGAGCGGAACCCTCACAGTGCATGGTGGGAAACAAATGACAAAGTGTAGCCAGAAGCGAATGTGGCAGAACCATATGCTCACAACCGGGGGAGGGGACAGTGTGTGTGGGGGAGGGGTAAGTAAATGGTGCCATGCGTGATCGAAAAGGCACAGTGAGATCCACCATCCCATACAATTGATATGCGTCGATCAAATTATCTTAAGACAGCAGAGATCCCGACAGCTGCCATCACCAACATCAGATCTTGATTTGAGATTCAGACTCCAGAACTGTGTCAACTTCTGCTGCCCATATTATGATGTTCTAGCACAGAAGCCTGGACGGGCAAGGGATTCCGAGTTTCAGGAGACTTGGAAAGCCAGGCCCCAAAAGCCTTCTGAATGCCATGCTAGGGAGGTGGGGCAGGAGATGAGAGTTCGGTAATGGGCTGGGGGAGGGGGGCAGAGGATGTTCAGGAATTAAGGTGTTTGCCTCAGAAACAAAAGACCTGAGTTCAGATCCCTTATCTCATGTAAAAATGCTGGGTGGAAATGGTGGTGGTCTGCACTTCTGGCCCTGGAAGGCAGAGTCTGGGAAACCCTATAGCAAAGCAAAAAAGGAGGTAGAGCAATCCAGGATGAACACTGTCTTGGTTTGAAATGTGTCCCCCACAGTCTCATGTATTTGGCAAGGTCACAGCACCTTAAGAGGTGGAGCCTTGCCGGAGGAAGGCAGTCACAGGGGGTGGGCCTTGAGGGGGATTAGTCCCACCCTACCTCCAGGAGAAGTCTGCCTTTGCAGCAAGCAGTCTTTAGCTGTCAGCCTTGTAGATGGGAGTGACTTAGCCTCCTCTAGCTTTGGCCAGCCAGCCATGCCTCCTCCACTGTGAAAGACTGTTTCTCCCCTCTGGAACCGTAAACTGAATAAATCTTTTCTGCCTTAAGTGGATAGACTTTGGGTGCTCTCTCACAACAATGGTTGAGAGTAACTGTTACAAACCCTGAAGTCATCTTTGGGACTCCACAGGCACATACACTTAAGTACTCTCTAGTACACACACACACACACACACACATACACACACACACACACACACACACACACACACACACACACAAGCACATGTGCATACACAAAAAGAAAAAGAAAGTGGAAGGCCAACCTGGGTAACTCAGCAAGACCCTGTCTCAAAATACAAAGTAAAAAAAGGAAATGTTGGGGATAGAGCCCTGTGGTAGAAAGCTTGCGTAGCGTTCTCGAGACTCTGGGTTCATTCTCACTACGGGGGAGGGGGGAGATTGATTTTCTATGCATCAAATCTTCATCTTTATTTATTTTCCATGTATACGGGCATACACACGTGTGATTGTGTGTTTGCATGAGTGTGAGCTCCTGTGTGTGTGTGCGTGCGCGCATGCATGCATGCATGCATGCATGCATGCACAGGCCAGAAGGTGACATTGACAGTGGGTCCCAGCACTTTTTCTCTTAAGACAAAATGTCCTACTTGAGCTGCTGCCCAGCTGACCGTGAACCAGGCTAGCTCACTGGCTTGCCCTGGGGATCCCCTTCTTTATTCCCCGAGTACTGAGTTCAGGGGATCCCAACTCTGGTTCTCATGCTGAGCATTAGCCTTATCCAGGGAGCCCTTTTCCCAGCCCCAAATCTTCACTTTATGTTCCCCAAATAACTATACTTTTCGTACATTAAAAATTAAGGGGAGGGGAGCGAGTGAGGTGGGAGGAGAGTGAGCCGGAGAGAGCCAGTGGCAGCTCCAGCCATTCTTGCCTTTGCTCAAGCCGCGCAGCTAAGCTCTCTGACCTGCTCCTTGCTTGTGGCAGCCCCTGCACTACCATTCTAGTTGATGGGGACAAGTGAGCCCCATTGTGGGTGGGACTAGCCCCCAGGCAGGCGAATAAGATGGGGGGATCTGGTTAAGGAAGTTGGCCAGACAAAATGATCTGGCAAATAAGGATTGTCCCAGTCTCAGTTATTATGTGTTTTTGGTGTGGCCCGTTCTCTTAGCCCCTAGGAGATGGGGCGCGCAGTCTCTTACCAAGCTGGAGAAGGGACCATTTTTTTAGGGGACCATTCATTTGCCTTTGGAGCTGCTTTTTAATTTTTTATTTATTTTTACTGCAAACCTCGTAACTATAGCAACTTGTGCCAAACACCACTTCACATGGTACTGCCCCTACGATGACCCTCTCAACTCGCCCCTCCTCTCTTTGGCAAGGGGGGGGTGCTTAAGGTGAGAGGTGAAATGGGCCAAGTCATCCTATCAAGCTGATGGGGCCCCAGGCCAGTGAGAGATGGGACTCCCCCTCCCTGGGGCTAGTTTCCTCGGACCCCTTGGGCTAGTCTATTAGCCCTTCTGATTCAGCCCCCACATTCTGACTTCTGTCAGATGGTCTCCCACATTCTGAGCCTCCATTTTCTCAGCTGTTAAATGGGCCACATGAAGGTGGCCCCTGCCCATTGGGAGGTCGGGCCAAGATTCTGGGAAGACATTGAGGACGAGCTGGTGAAGGTCGGGTTCCCAACACTGCTGGCCAGAGTGGAGGCCTTGGAGGCTCAGCCAGGCTTCTTGACCTATCTGTCTGGCCCATCTCCCTCCGGTTCTCAGACAGTCTAAAGCACCAGCCATGGCCCTCTAGTTCCCCCCGCAGCAGAGAAGAGGGGTCGGTGGAAGCCCCCCTCCTTGTCCTGTGCCTCAAGCACAGCTCAGCCCCTACTCTACCTCTGCTGCCCGCCTTGAGTGATCTGCTGAAGGCAGGGGGCTTCCCACGCTGTTCCCAGGCTGGGGCGGGGTTAAGACGCCATGTGCTGTACATTCCTGGGCTCCTGTGTCTTGGGGCTTTGAGAGGTTCAGCCTAAAGAGGCGTAGGCTAGCTCGACTCCACACTGTTATTTACCAGTCGGATCCTGCTGGCCTCTTGTAGATCAGAGCACTTGACACTAACCTTCCCTTTCGGTGTCGTGGCAAAACTTACAGAAATGGGGCTCCATCCTGGGTCTCCGAACTCAGCACTCTTAACAGACAGGTGTTCTGAGAAGAAAAAGAAACCTTTTTTTTTTTTTTTTTTTTTCTTTGACTCATTAAAATTGTATGTGATCTTTGTTACTATCCCATAACCTTGCCTTTCCTGACTGATACACATCTCTCCTTCCAAGGGATCGTGAGGGTTCAACAGGAGTATCTTTGTAACACTCTTGGTTAACAACCTGATAGTATGTAGCTGTAATTATTAGGAAAGTAAGTGTTTCAGTCAGCATGCCATTACTGCAACAAAATATCTGAAACGGACAACTTAAAGACAGGAAAGGTTTATTTTCCCCAATAGTTTCCAGTTTATGATCAGCGGCCCTGTTGCTTGAGTCTGTGATGAGACAATATCCCGTAGCAGCAAGCAGAGAGGAAGAAGAGGGTTGTTGAAGTCCCGGCATCCCCTTTAGTGCCTCACAAAGGTTCCTTCTGACAGCGTGGCTGGCTTGACCAGGTAACTTTGACACACAGGCAGTGAGAACATGGGGCAAAAAAGAGCCGATTCAAATCTCAGCTTGTTCTTAGCCCCCTGGGTGGCCTTGGGCAGGCCACTTAGCTACAGGAGACAGGGAGGACAAATAGCCGTGCACACTAGGAGCTTGTTTTAGTCTATTTTCTGTAGCTCTAACCAAAGGCCTGAAGCTGAGAGGCCTGTTAGGCTGTGAGGGTCCGGGAAGGGAGAGAGTTGGTACGGCATGTCTGCGAGTGTGCCCGGTCGCCCCGCCTGGCTCAGTCCTGCTGTGCGCGGAGCACATCCCTCAACTGCTGCTCTGCGGGAGCACCAACTTTCAGGGGTGTCCTAGTTTCATAACCCAAACTCTAATAGATGAATGACCCAAACGCTTTAGGGTCAGAAAGCCCTTTTATTGCAAGCTGCAGATCCCGCATGGCAGGAGCAGTCACAGAGGAAGCTGCCCGTAGCCGGAGCAGAAGGCAGACCCATGCTGCGCAGGCCAGCCCACCAACCTGCTCTCCAGCTCGCCCCACCGCCCCACCGTATCCTCCTGCCTGGGGAACGGTCCCGCCCACTCTGGGCTGGGTCTGCACACGTCACCCACGCAGGCGAGACAGTCTCCTGAGTTACACAACCTAGGCGTTTGTTTGAGTCCATTTTCTCTAGCTAAAACAAAACACACGATGCTGGGTCCTTTATAAAGAAATGAGGTTTTATTTTAAGGAGGTTCCGGAACATGGCACTGACAACTATTTGGCTCTAGGGAGGCACACGGTGTACAAGAATAAGTCACTTGAGCAAGAATCAGGGAGTGACCAGGGTCTCTTTGTAGAGCAACCTCTCTCAGGACCTTACTCTTTTAGGCCCCCTTCTTAGCCTATGGCACCATCTGTTTTGTTCACCAGGAAGGTATCCCCGATAACCTCACCACCCCTCCAGGACCTGCCTCTTCAAGGTTCCCCCCTTGACGCCTCAAGAGGCATTGAATGTCTAGCATATGAAACTTGGGAATGCGCCCAAGCATCAACCATCCCTAGAAGTGCCCCATCAATAGCCGACCTCTGCCCCTCATCCTGGACTCCGTCCCCAGCTGCCACCTGGGGGCCACATCCAGATCATGGGTCTGGATCTAGAGGCAAGCAAGGAGCTGGGGGTGGGGGAGCTGCTCTTGGGGGCAGCTCTCCATTCTACAAGGAGACTGGAGAGAGGACAAAGCCCAGACCTTCTGATAATGTGCAGCTGGTGACTGCTGGGTCGCCCCCCTTCTTTTCCCTCCCCGAGTTGAGGGCCACACCTGCTGGCAGCCCACAGCACGCGTCTGTGCTTTGTGGTGGGATGCGAGCGGCAGCTGGGCTCCGGGGGCCAGGTGGCCAGGCAGGCGCTCTCCCCTGGGCATTGCAGCCACTCTGGTTACTTCTTGGATTTCCTGCCTTGGGTGGGCGTGCGGGGCTGCTGGCCTTTTGGAGCCTTCCCCGAAGCCCGCTGCGGCTGAGCTCTGGGCCCTGCTGGAGAAGCCGTCGGCCCGACGCACGACCACCATGCAGAGAATTGGTACCCAGAGAGCCTGCCCCCAGAGGTCTCCAGGGGGTTATGAGATTCTGGGCTTGAGGAGTGAGCCAAAGTATGTGACCTGCCTGAGACCACCAGGTAAGGAGACCTCATCCCCCACCCATGGCAGCTGGGTGTCCACCCCACACCATGGAATCCACCAAATGCTGTAAAGGGGCTGCCGGCTTCTGCCCCTCTATCCAAGCCATCCTGAGACTTAAGTCCAGTGGGGCGCAGGAATGCGGGTGATGGGGGAAGGGGGACCTACTGCAACACAAAGGTGTGCGGTCTGTATTCGTGGGGTGAAAGCAGCTAATCACCGTCAACCTGGGGGTCGTGACTATGGCAGACCAGAGCTGTCCACAGAGGTCTGTTGGTTTCTGGGGAGCCCACAGCTCCCTGGTGGTCTTTCCTGTGCACATGGAACGAGTAAATGGTAATGCTGTGTATGTGGACATTAATTTCACTAGAGACCCCACCCTGTGTCTCTGTGAGCCCCAGTTTCTTCCGTATGTCACAGAGGGCGCCCAGTTGACTCCTGTGGACCCCTAGTCACACGGCTCTCTTGTGCTGAGCGTGTCCATCCTAGATGTGTGTGCTCAGTGTGTGCTCCGTCGTCCACTGGGCTGTCCACGCAGGGGTTCGTGGGGTTCTGGGCCCTCCTCTCTGGCTTTTGAGCCCTTTCCAGAGTCTGCCTCGTCCGGGCTGTGTCCTTAGGCAAGAGCTGCTCTTCTCTTTGCCTCAGTTTCCCTACCGCCTTGTGCCACAGAAAAGTGGCTGCTGTGGCGGAGTGCCGGTTAGGACGTTCAAGTCTGGAAGGCTGGGGAGGAGGTCATGGGTCCAGTCGAGGTGCAGGTCAGGAGAAAGGTCAGCCTCAGAAAGCGTCGGCGATAAAGTGACCCGTCACAGTATCCACAGGAGCCCCAGCGCTGTGCTGAGGACGAAGTGTTAACACGCAGACACCTTGGAGACCACCAGTCCAGCACTGACTGGCAGAGAAGCTGCGGTGTCTGGCCCAGCCCAGCCAGGAGGTGCCCACCCGTCTCACCCTAACATGGTTCACTGTGGGATCAGGGCTGCCCTAGCCAAGGTGCAGGGGTGTGGGGATCAGTCACTTTAGAACGCTCTGGGGGAGCCAGACTGGGCAGTTCAGGTCTCCCAAGTGTCACTGACTCCCACTGAGCCGGGCACTCATCTCAGCCCCGGGGACAGAGCAGTTGGGAGGACCCCCCCACTCTTGGCAAAGCGAGTCTGGGGGGAGCGCAGACAGCAAAGCCAAAGCATCAAGAAGTTTCTCTCGTGTGTCAAGAGCTAGAACCAAACCAAAGCAGAATGAGGAGAGGCAGGGTTCGTTCCCCCCCACCCCCGACCTCACACACAGCTCCAGGGACCCGGCTCTCTGGTGACATTACTAGAGCTTAGAAAAGGGATGCCAGGGGCTGAGGCTTTTGAGTAGCAGGAGCAGCCAGTACAAAGCTGAGGATTCTGGGTAGCAGAAGCAGCCAGTGCAAATGCCCCAAGGCAGAAACCTGTCAGGACATGGACCAGGCAGTAATTAAGGGGAAAGGGAGGCACAAAGCTCAGATTGTGGGGGGCTCTAGCAAGAACGTGACTTTTTCTCCGGGATGGGCAGCTCTGGAAGGGGCAGTGGGCATGGGAGAGACCTGCCTCAGCTTTCCTTTCAAATGGGCCCTGCTGTTGGCTGAAAGTGGCCAGAAGATGTCCAGAACCCCATGGCCACGGGGCTGTGTGTGTGTGTGTGTGTGAAGAACTTTGCAAATGATAGTGAAGGTCTAACAACAGGATTGTGGTTAAAGTCATGGAAGAGAGAGATTATCCCCAGTAGCCAGGTGGACCCACGCCTAAGGTATCTGTCCAGGAGGAAAGTGAGGTGAGATTCTGCTACAGAAGACAAGGTGACAAGAGATGTGGGAGCCAGCAGCTGGAACGCTGGAGCTGAGCTGTGCTTAGCCTTCAAGAGCTACTTCTCTGTGAGCCCTGGGGAGATGTGGACCTTTGTTCTCTTTTGCTCCGCAAAACTGACTTGGGACTTGTGGCTATCAAAATAGTAAATGTGTTTTATCTTACACAATGGGTGGGGAGCTGTGTTACAGCAGCCACAGGACACTTGCACTGACAGATCCCTGGCAGAACACGGCTGACACTGTAATAGACGGGGTTTGGGGGAGTTTCAGTGGCCGTCTATGAGGGTTACTAAGTCTGGTTGGGATGGTAAAGTGGGTGAGGGGTGGTGTGAAACGGGAGAGAGATGTGGCTAAAGTATGGATATTGCTGGAAGCAGAGCTGAGGGCCAGGAGGGAGAAGCCAGGAATGCCCCTCCCATTGTTGCTTGGAGCGTCTGGTGGAGAACAGGGCGGCTTGCTGAGTGGGTGGGGAAGGGAGAGGGGAGAACCAAGACTAAACTCTGTATCAAGTGGAAGCTGCTGGCAAGCCCACCCCCCCACCTGCATGGACCAAATAGGAGGGTGGGATGGGCGGATCCATCGGTCAGGTGCAGTGGAGCGGGGAGGTCCCAGCTAGAGATCCAGGCACGGGGTCAGCAATTCAGGTCCCTCTGGTGTGCCCACCACAGAGAGTCTTCTTACAGGGAACGGGCTTTGCATCCGCGCTTACCTAGACCCTGTGCTCATGTGTAGAGTCCCCAAGTCACACATCCATCTACAGATGACACAGGGAGACTCTGCAGGAGGAGCAAGCTGACCACAGGAAAGAACAGAGCAGGAACAGATCCAGGGCGCAGGGCGGGATCCAGGGCGCAGGGTGGGATCCAGGGCGCAGGGCGGGATCCAGGGTGCAGGGCGGGATCCAGGGCACAAGGTATTTCTGGGTTTAGCCTCCTGTGCTAAGCTGCGCAGAGGTCTGGGTTGATACCCCCTCTGCTCCCCCCAGCCTTGCAAGGGGGGGGCTCATCTTCTTAGCCATTCTGGCAGCTCAGTGTCTCCTCCCGAAAGAAGCCAGGCCTGTGCTTTCTGGGAGCCCTCAGGTGGAAAGCCAGGCAGAGGCCAGGAGCCTGAACTCGCTCACGGCTTCCACAGCTGGCTGGACCTGTTGCTTAGGCATCTTCGCAGGCTGGTCACTCTGGGGAAACTGAGGCAGCATGTCGGCTCTGTGCCCTCGCAAAGCCTTGTCCCAGGTCAGCTCCGTCTCTGCATCTTCCTAGCGCTTAGCACACTGACCCTGCTCATGGGCAGTGGCGAGCCTGTGCCCGGGGCTGACGTCTGTGCCCCGGGCCGATGCCTGTGTGCAGAGACCAGTAGGTGCTACATCTCTGTACCCAGTGCTGGCTCTTACCAAGCCTGCAGCCCGCACATGGGAGCAAGATAGGCCAGCAGTGTGAGTGTGGTCTAAGTGTGGGGTATGTGTTAGTATGTGTGGTGTGAGGTTTGCGTGTGTGTGTGTGTGCGTGTGTGTGTGTGTGTGTGTGTGTGTGTACTGCCAGGATGTGGGGTATAATCAGCACTGATCCTGCCTAGACCAGGTGTCAGAAGTATGCATCCGGTACGTATGTGCGTGTGTGAGAGTATGTGGTATGTTTGTGTGTTGTGTGCATGGCATGTGTGTGTCTGTACGTTAGTGGGTGCTATGTGCCTGTGTGTGTGTGCATGTGTGTGTGGGCATGCATGGGTGTGCATGCATGCTATGTGTGTGTGTGTGCCATCGAAGTGGGAGGGGGGCAGGCTGGGATACAATCAGCACTCTATCTGATGCTGCCTGGAGCAGTTGCCTGAGGGATGTGTGTGGTGTGTGAGCGTATGCAGTGCGTGTGGTATGTGTATGTGGTTGTGTGCAGGGTGCATGTGCCGTCGGGGTGGGAGAAGCTCTGGTACAATCAGCACTCTGTCTGATGGTGCCTAGAGCAGGTGGCTGAGCCGCAGCTGTCCCCCACGGATTCACGTCCCCTGAGAGCAGCAAGAAAAGGCCTTTTGTTTCTCCACACCGCCTGTGCCCGAGGAAGACTGGCATTGTGTGTTTGTTCAGTTAATGGGCCTTGCCTCATGGTGGGCCATTAATGAATGTGTCTGTTTGGGTTTCCCAAGTGTGTTTGAATTCCATCCCTCACGTTAGCCCAGCCCGCAGATACTGTCAGCTCCAGCAGAGTCAGCCCCACAGCCGCACCCAAAACAGACAGGCCTGACACTCACTCGGTGAGCACCTACTGTGTATTGGGCTATGTGGCCTCGGGCAGACGGAGGTCTCATAGCTGAATGGCTGGGTGGCCGGGCAAGAGCCTGCCACGGCCCGGGCTTCCCCCAGCCGCCAGGGCCTGTGCTCAGTGACTGTGACTCTGTCTTCCATTTCTTCTTCTGCAGGACGGTATGCGCCACCCTCTGTCGGGGACCATGCCCCGGCACAGGGAGGAAGGCCACTGTCCCAGCCCGGTGGCCAGGGACATCCAACTGGGCTCCATGTCACCCCCTTTGCAGGGACTAGATCTAGGAGACTCGTCCCAGATCTTCCTTCGGATGTGCCTGGTGCCACAGTGAGCTGAGGAAGTGTGTGAGTGGCCGTTCCCACAGGGTGGGGTCAGGCTGGTTGGTGGCTGGAGCCAGCCCTTCTGCAGCCGGCTCCTCTCTGGCTGGCCTGGCTTCTACGGACACTCACAGCCGCCTCCCTGCGGCTGTAGATTTCCATGTAAGGGCTCAACTCGCTCTCTCTGGGTCCCGGGCTGACTGCATGCCCCCGTCTTTATCTTCCCCCAGCTTCCTGGAAGATGGCCCGTTTGATTTTTATGGGCCCAGCAGCTCGCTGTGGGGCTGACGTGGTCTTGCGTCAGGGAAAGAGCAGGAAGACCACGCGTCTCGTTTCTTCCTTCAAATCAGCCTCCCCAGGGGGACTTTGCTCCCCCAGCCTCAGTCTCCTCAGTTTGGGTGACGTGACATGGTCATGCTTGAAGACATCATGAGTTGGTATCCCCTGGCCCTTGCCAGAAAGACAAAGGAGACGCTACACCCAGGCTGCCGTGGCGCAGATGGGAGCATGGGACGGGGCCGCAGTCTCCTGAGAGTTCCTGCTGACCCTCCATCTCTGGAGTCCTGCTTTAAGCTGCTCAGCTGGGGGACAGGCAGAGCAGATGACGTGTGAGGCCCACACCCTCCTTGTCTGGAGTCAGGACACTTGGGGGGAAGGGCGGAGCTCCAGGAGCCCTATAGCCAGCTGTTCATGGGGCAACACACACTTTAATTTGTCAAACCCTTTCAAACAGGCCTCAAGGTCGGGGTGCACACCACTTTTCAAATGAGAAAATAGAAACTCAGACAATATCATAGTTAGGCACAGGTGTCAACTTGACAGTTGAGGATTTGAGCTCTGGGCACAGCTGTGGAGAATTAGTAGTTGAGTTGAGCCCAGAGCAAACTTGCAGGAGATTGTCTGGCTGATGGGGAAAGCCCAGGTGGGTGGGATTAGGCCCAGGAATAAAATCCAGAGAGCTGATTGAGAAAGTCGGCATCCTTGTGTACACTTGGCCAGACATGCTGGTCTGGCAAGTAAGGATTGTCCCTTTCTCAGCCATTATGTGGTGATGGTGTGGCCAGTTCCCTCGGCCCTGGTGGTGGCACAAGCTCTGTCAAGCTGGAAGAGACTGTAACCGGACTATCAGTAAGAAAATGAACCCCTTGTTCCCTTAAGCCGTTTGATGGTGATTTGTCAGCAACCATGCAGGGGAACTGCGACAGGCAAGGAAATGAATTGTTCGGGTCCACAGCGCAGTGGAGGTCCCGGGGGCCCAGCAAGCTCCTTCCTGAGTGTGCCTCTTAGTTATGTCACCCTCTCTCTGCACGCATGGTCTGGCAATAGACCTTCCTTTGCCCTTGGTGACCTGCCCCCTCAGCTCACTCCCACAGCCCAGGCGTGGCTCGGTGGCCGCCTCGGACGTGTCCAGGAACAGGTCTGTGGAGCAAGACGCTGCTGGTCGCCTTGCTCCCAGCCCGGCCTTCGGCGGAAGGGAACCTGACCCAGACGACGAGGAGGAGCCCAAGGACAGCTCCCCCCAGGACCTGTCAGCTCTGGAGGCCAGTACATGCCTCTCTGGGCTGGATCCAGCTTGAGTTGGGTCTCTGCCACTCACCACCCAACAGCCCCCAGCTTGCGTCGTCTGGCGTGGGAGACAGATAGGCCACAAAGTTACAAACCTGGTGAGGGGGCATGTGAGGGGCACGGGGGTGAGGAGGCTGCACCCATAGAGGAGCATCCGAGGAGGGAGAGGGTTCATGGGGGAGAGAGGGGGACAAGGGCGTGCCCGTCTCTCCTTTTGGGGGCGTGGCCTGGTGCATGCGCACCTGGAGAAGGAGCTTGTTTCTGGAAGACTACCACAGTCATCCCCACCCTTAAGAAGTGCTGGGGGGGGTGAAGGTGTGATGTAGCATGGGCAGGATTTGGGGATCACACAGGCTGGGGTCCTGTTGGAGGACACTGGGTGGCTCTGGGGAAGGTTTCCAAGTGGGCTTCTGTTGGTGTGTCTGTAGAGGGCGCAGAAGGTTTTCAGCCTCCAGGGATGGAGCAAGAGTTGGTCGCCTGCTTGCCAAGCTGAGCGTGGCTGCATGGGGGCGGGGGCGGGGGGCTGCCTAATGGCAGGTCACATTCCAAGGCCAGCGCTGTCCCAGGCTGCTCGGGACTCAGAAGCCGGTCAGGCCCACCTGGGCGGCCCCGGCTCTGTCGCAAAGACCTGAGCAGCAGGGGGTGTGAGGACACCTCGCTGAGGCAGGGAGCGTGCATCCAGCTGGTGCCCCCCTGGGCCTTGCCTGCTTCAGCCGCAACCCCGGGGCGGGAGTGGGGCGGGGCGGGGCGGGGCAGAGTGGGCTCTCTGGCTGATTTGGGCTGCCTTCCTTCTCCACCCTGAAACCTCGGGTCAGCTGGTCTCTGTGAGGGTCATAACACTCGCCAAGATGCCGTGAGCCCCTGACAAGCACAGAATGTAAACCCACCCTCTTATTCCCAGCATCCTCCGAGGAAACCAGGGCTCAGAGAAGGGCTCTGGAGATCTCCCTGCGAAAGAAGTCTGAACACCAAGTCCATGCAGATGTTCAGTCAGTGATGATTCCGCCAGTGCCTGAGACGGGCATGGACGGAGTCCAGATGGGCAGCACGTGGGTGGATAACTGGAGGGAGATTCTGAGGGCAGCAGAGGGCCAGTGAAGGTGTTTGAGCAGAAGGGGGCTCCGAGGTCATCATGAAAGCTGACCCCAGCCTTGGCTTCCTGGGGGACATGAACAGTCCAAACAGGGACACAGGTGGCAAGTGACTTAACGTGAGATGGCAGGGGGTGGGGCTGGGTGGTCCCAGAGCAGCCAGGCTGTCTCAGAGGGGGCATGGGTGCAGCCTGACCTGTAAGTGAAGAGACAGTGGCCAGTCCAGGCTAGGAAGCAAGTGGCCCTTGAGTGGGGCAGGGAAAGGAGCCTACTCGTGACGGTTGCACCCCAGAATGGGGGATGGAATCACAAAACTTCCTCTTTACTTTCCACCTTCCCTTAAAAAAAAAAATAATTCCAGCAATTTTCAAATGCGGTCAGTATCCCACACGGCAGTCCAGATAATATCAAAAACTCTATCATATCAGTATTGAGAAGTTTAGGAACCACTAGTGAATTAATGCAAGTGTAGACAAGGCAGGAGAGAGGAACAGCTGGAATCCAGAGAGAAGGGGACAGGACACTGACCGGGGGCAACAGAGGTACCTGGAAAGGCAGTGGGGGGGGAGCTGATAGTGTTTGAGCAAGAGAAGCACCCAGTCAGCGTGAAGAAGGCACCTTTGCTAACACAGTGCCCAGGGGTGGCAGACGGAAGGACGGCAAAAGGAGCCGCTCTGGATTCCCACAGCACTGTTCGGTTCCCTACTTCTTGTGCCTGTGTGACCTTGGCAGCCACCTCTGTGCACCTTTTCCTCACCCCAAAGTGGAAGTCATAGCAAGCCCTGTAGTCATAGCACCCTTAAGTGAGGCAGACACAGGTCAGGTGGCCCTTGGTGTCACCAACCGCAGATGGTGGTGGCGGCGCTTCACCTGCGCGCTCGTCTTTCTCTGATCCACAATTCTCCGGCAACCCAAGTGATGCCTGTGCTGTTGCTAGATGGCCTTGCCAGAGCCTCGTTCAGGGCGCTGAGGATAGAAAAGGCTGCAGGAGCGACGGAAGGCCCAGCGGGTGCCTAACATGTGTGGTCTCAGGGAGTGACTTGTGCCCACAGGGCAGCCCCGGGAGCCTGTGTCAGGAGACCCACCGCGACTGCCCCCCCAGGCGGCTCTAAGCCGTTCTGTGGCCCAGTGAGTGAGCAGAGGAAGAAGGAAAGTGGAGGGACCTACAGCAGCACGAGCATGTGGACGCGCAGCACGTGGACTCGCGCCCTGCAGGCTGGGAACCTCCAGGAGTCCCGCTCCTCAGCCGCAAGCACAGCTCCCCCAAACGCATCCCCGCCTCCTGCATGCTCACCTCCAGACTCCACACCTGGGGCCTCCCGGAGGGGTCAGGGCCGCCACCAGCGCGTGGATACCTCCCCTGCGACCAGGAATCCCCACAGCATGGGGGCCCTCCTGTGGCCTGCCAGGATGACGGGTCACGTGACGATGCTATTCCCGGAGCTGCGCAGCTCTCAGCCGCCCCCCCCCAGGGATGGGTGGCTAGGAGACGGTGGGTGGGTGCACAGGGTGGAGACTGTGTTCCAGAGTACTCGCCTGTAACGTGGGGACAGTGGTGATCCCTGAGATGTGTGGACGGGGCACAGTGCTGTGTGGGGGGCGGGGGCGGGGGTGGGGGGGTGTTCCCTGGGTCCTTATTGGCAGCGACAGTCACTCCAGGGAGCCCGCAGGGAGGCGCCCGGCTGTTTTCCTTCTGAGCGCTGGGGTGGGGGGTGGGCGGAGCTCAGTGCCTAGCTGGGGACAGTTGGCATCTGATCTGCTCCAGCTGTTCTTTTGGCTCAGGATCCAAGACTCCCCTGGGGCTAATTACTCACCGTCTTGGGAGCCTGGCTGGGGGCCTGAGGAAGAGGAGGAAAGGCTGGGCGGGTTGGTATCTGATGAGGAAGGAGGTGGAGGAGGCAGCAAGAGGCCATTGGAAGGAACTGAGCCTTCGGCCCTCTTTTGGCTTGGTATAATCTGAGACAATAAACCTCACAGTTTGGATAAAAACACCCATAAACCCATAAAGCCAGCACCACAGCCAAGATGGAGAGAACCTTGCGGCTGACTCTGGAAGCTCTCGCCTGCTGAGAGCTATGTCCACCTTGCTCTAGGCCACCGCCAGTGTGCCCCCCGATGACCCCTCTCCTTGCCTGAAATTTCACGGGAGTGGACTGCGACCGCTAAACAGCCTTCCTCAGACTCCTGCCAGGATTCCTGCTGTCACTGATGTCATGTCCTAAGGCGTCCCCCGATGCCTCCATTCCTTTCTCCTGCTGAGTTGTATTCCACTTACATGGATGTGACCCAACTCGTTTATCCATTCATTTATTAACCATGCTTTAGGCTGTTTCTGACCTTTGGGTGAAGATAGTTTGTCACTTTTCTTGCATAGATGCTGGGGAATAGCGTGACTGGGGTAGGTATCAAATGTTCTGTCGCCTGAAGTTTTTCCAGAGCTCCTAGTCAGCGCAGCAGTGCATTTTCCCTGGACAACATGAGAAGCTGGTGCCACAGCCTCAGCCTCACTGGGCATCTGTCCTTCTCGTCCTTGTCCCTGGGACTATGTGGTGATATCTCACGGAGGCTTCACGTTGTATGTCTCTGATGATTAAAACCATCGAGGGCCAGCAGGATGGCTCAGCCCACAGAGGCGACTGAGTGCAAGACCTGGCGACCTGAGTTCTATCCCCGAAGCCACCAATGTAGAAGGAGAGAACCGACTTCCCAAAGTTGTCCTCCGACCTCCACACGCGTGCCTGTGACGCACGCATACTCGTTTTGCTGCTCACTCTCAAATATTTCAATGGGAACACTGAGCACCTTTGAATGGGTTGGAATCTTGCATGAGATTTTAAAAACGGGGCTGGGGCGATGGCTCAAGGAATAAAAGCAAAAGGACCTGTGTTCAGATCCCAGACCCCACACAAAGAGGACATGGCAGTGGCCAGCAATGCAGGCCCCGGAAGGTGGAATCTGGGAAACCCCAGAGCAAAGTAAGGAGGCATGGCAATCCACGATGATTGACAGTGTCACTCTTGGGCCTCCACAGGCATACATACTCAAGGGCCCTCTTATGCATGTGCATGCATACACATACAGAGAGAGAGAGAGACAGACAGAGACAGAGAGACAGAGATTTTGAAATGATGTGCAGGCAGTTCTGCACACAGATCTTCATCTTTCACAATGGGATGTGGATACTGGAGCAACTGGAACAAGCAAAGTTCCCACGGCTGCTGACCAAGCCAAGCTCGGGCCCCGGCTCCTGCTCTGCAGGGTAACATGCTTAGGTCCACTCGCTCACGAGAGCACGGAGGCCTTCTCTGGAAGTCTCTAGAAGCCCCTCGGTCCCTAGGGCCTTCCGTGGCCCTTCCTCCATCTCAGAAGTCTTTGTTTGTCACATTGCAGACATGGCCCCAAGGAGCTTGTGTGTCCTCACACCATGAGAAAATACAGCCTTCTGCTTGCCTCTCCCGGCGCTGTGCTCCTGTGGAGGCCTTGGGGCTGCTCCAGCCAGCCCTGGTCTCATCCTCTGCATTGTTAGAGTCTCACTGCGATGAGTCAGCTGTCCTGCTGCCGGGAGTTTGGGGGGCGCTCCCCACAGTGACCCCCCCAGTCTTTGTCTTCTCAGCTGAGAAGCGTTTCTCAAGGTGGACTCTAAGAAGAAGCGCCCAGGGTCTCGTATCTGTCACCTCCAGGCACAGAAACCATCCATCTGGTCTCGATGGCTGGAATTTGGGCAACTCGGCTGATCTGGTTCAGCTCAGCCTCTGACAGTGGACCATTAGTCATGATTTTAGGTTGGAGTGGATCAGCTGCTGGTCATGGATGGTCTTGCCTGGGGAGACTCATCTCTATGTTGCTCCTTTCACCAGATGGGCTTGGCTTCGCCACTACAGAAGCAGGGGTCAGAGAGAGCGAGCGGGGCCTTGTGATCTGCGCCAGAACGGTCGCATCCGCTCCATTCTGTTGGCCAAACCAGGTCAAGAAATTACCCAGACTCAACACATGGGATGATAAGACCCACCTGTTGGGTCTACAAGATGGCTCGGCGGGTAAAGGTCAGCAAGCCTGAGACCTGAGTTTGATCCCTGGATCCCACAGGAATGGAAGGAAAGAATTAACTCCCCTAAGCTGTCGTTTGACCTTCACACGCGCACCGTGGCGCAGCCCTCCCACAATAAATAAATAAACCCAAAGAGGATGCAAAGCACAACAAGTTATATTACAAAGGGTTTGAGTATAGGAGAAAAAGGATTGTGGATAGTTAGATAGATAGATAGACAGACAGATAGGCAGGCAGACAGACAGAAGATAGATAAAAGATAGATAGACAGATAGACAGATAGGCAGACAGACAGAAGAGAGATAGATAGATAAAAGATAAATAGACAGACAGACAGACAGACAGTTGATAGTTTTGGAATCCAAGGATTTCCCCTGTTGTTGGGCATTGCCAACTTATCTTCCTGAAGAGGGATTCAGGCTGCCCCCAGTGGAGGCGGGCAGGAAGACCATTGCCTCCCCCCTCCCCCCCAGTCTCACCTGTTCAGATCCAGGGTCCCTGCTGCCACACCTGGACAGGTCTAGAATTTCCTTAACACTACCCATCAGAGAATATGAAGTGCATTTTCCCTGTGTTTATTTTTGTCACTTTGCTGAGGGTCAAGTACCCTTTTAAACACATTGTATCGTTGGAGAGAAAGAGTGGAGAGAGAGAGAGACAGACAGACAGACAGAGAGAGAGAGAGAGCCTACGTGTCCAGCAGGGCACAGGTGGAAGTCAAGGAACGACTTTCAGAGGTCAATCCTCTCTTTCCAGTTATGTGGGCTCTGAGGATGGGACCCAGGTCCTCAGTTGGCACACAGCCACCTTTACCCACTGAACTCTCTTGGTGGCCCACAAACGCCAGTTCTTTCTTTCTAAATGAAAACAAGCCACATGTGTGGCTGTGAAATCCACACTACACTTTAAGAAGCTGTGAGATCATGAAGAAGCGTCTCCCAGCAGGGTCAGGGTCTCCAGACTCGAGCACACCCTCCCGACCTGTGCATTTGCTGGTAGCATGCGCTGCTGCAGCTCAGGGAGAGTCCTGACATCACACACACACACACACACACACACACACACACACACACACACTCATGCACACACAATGCACATGTGCACACACGCACACATACATGCACGCACACACATTCGTGCACCACACACACAATACATGCATACACATGCTCATGTGTGCACGCACACACAGGTTTGTTCAGGATCAAGCGTGTCTAGCACCTGCAGGTGCGTCCTGCAGCTCCTCACCACCAGGGAATAGGAATGGTCTGGCAGGGAGCCACTTCCTGTCTTTGCCCCCGACCCAGCCCATGACTCCATAGCAGGAAGGACATCCTCCTTCGGTGCTCAGAGCCGGGAGATGACCTGCCCAGGTCACACAGCGGGTGGAAGCAGAGCTTGGTCTGCAGATCTTTTTTTTTTTTTTTATTTAATTGTGCATATGCATGTGTGCGTATGTGTGTGTATGTATGTGTGTGTGTAGAACCACGGACGAATTCAGGAACTACTCCACCCTACCAGGACCAGAAACGCAGGCCACCCCCCCCTGCTTCCGCCTGGCGTCTATATGTGGGGGTCTAGGATCCGAACTCAGGACCTTCCTCCTGCAAGGCAGAGGCTTAACCGCTGAGCCACCTCTCCAGCCCCATGGTCTGCAGATCTTGCTCTTGGTTCTCGGTCTTTGTACCCGGGTGTGTAGCAAGCACAGTAACAATGATGATGGCAGTAGATGCGCTCTGCCCACTGAGCACCCATGATGTACGTACTGTGCCCCAGACATGAATTTTCACTTCCACAGCACCAAAGTGGGAATCCCTATTACCCCTCCTTTCCAAGTGGTCATGACTCTGTACAGACAGTGACTTAGGGTCACCAGTTGGCAGGAGTGACACAAGACTTGAACCCAGTTCTAGGGACACTGGAGTTTGTGGTCACTATCTCACTGGGGCCGGCAGGTAGCAGGGGCCAGAGGAGGTGCAGGGGAAAAGGGGTGAGTTGATAAAATCCCCATTCTATTCCCTCTTAATCAATATCAATAAAAATCATCTTGATGGATGATATACTCACAGATGAGGTCTTGATGTGATCAGAAATGCAGACTGGGAAGAGATTAATTCACAGGAGACGAGACAGGCAAGAGGATCAGGGAGCTGGGCAGGATTACAGCCTCTTGTTAGAACAGTGACGTCACGCCACTGCTTGCTTCCGGAAGCTTGTTTTACACAGGAATGTAAAGGGGGTAAGGGTGCAAACTCGGGTTCAGGACTTGAGATTGTGGGAGAAAAGAAGGTAAATGAGGGTCCTCCTAGCTTCCGGCGCATGTGCAGCTCAGACAAGCAGCTCGTGGTATTTTCGAGGCTTGTAATCCGGGTCTGAAAGAGTGTCCTATGAATCGCGTACATGAAATCTGACCTTTGGCCATTGTCTAAACTCAAGGAGGGACTGCAGAAGGCTCAGTGGGTTAGATCAATGGTTTGTACCTTCAATTTTATGCAGAGTTTGCAGTTTAACCATCCTCATCCGTTTGCACATCCCCAGATCACGTGAATGAATCCCTCCGTCAAGGTGGCGTCCTAACTGCCCCTTCCCTCCAGTTGGCGCCCTACAGAGGGGAGGTAGGGTTGAGCTGAAGACCCAGCACTTCTGGGGGTGGGGGGGGGTGGTTTGCTGCTTCCTGAAAAGGGGGAGGGCACTAGTGCACAGCATTCACGGCCCCAGGTGTTTATCTAGAAGTGAACTCCAGGGGTTGTGGCAGGTACTGACGGAGCACAGCTGGGGGCTCTTCCCCAGGCAGAGTCTTTCCTGGCTCTCGGGGGACGCCCCGCACCTGCTGTGGGTGGCTGTCCCTGCATCCTGCATGGCTCTGTCCCTGCTCTTTCGTGCCCCTCTTGGGAAGCGGGAGTGAAAGGATGAAGAGTTTGGAGTACAGAGAGGAGGAGAAGGGATCGGAACTCCAGCATTGGTCTCACCCCAGCCAAGACTCCTCTGCCCATAAAAAGGACTGTGAGTCAGCGCACTCTGAATTGGAAAGGGTGGCACGGGGATGCGACATTCCAGGGTCTGTGCACCTGACCAGGCCTCCCTGGGGGCTCAGGACCCCACTGGCACTGAAAAATGTTGAGATTGCATGTCATGCTGTGGGGTCTCAAGTCTGACAGTCTCTGCAGTGCACTGACAACCATAGCATATTACAGACTGAGCTCACAGGGAGGCCTGCCCCCCCATACCCTTCCCCCCACCCATGGTGTTGGAATCCAGCCCACTCTGGTGAACACATTCTAAATTGAGGATCGCTATCTCATTTGGGGGTGCTGGGGCGGGGGCACCAGCAGGGGGTTCTGAAGAGACACATTCAGCTGCTACCATAGTGGAGGGAAAAATGGTGCTGGCCTCTTCCACCTGGAGCCTTCTGGAAGCTTCCAATCTACACGCTGCTGGGCCGCGGCAGCCTTGAGGGCGTCCTTTCCAAGCAGTGGTGAGGCACCCAGATGCCAGGGAGCCAACTTCTCTCGCCAGTGAGCATGGATGAGGCCCTCGGGCTGCTCAGGAACACAGCGCAAACATTAGGCACCTGTCTTTACAGCTTTGGATCTTGAACAAAGGGACGGCAGATCTCGATTGCCTGAGTTTCCCTTACAAGAAAACAGCCACTCTTGGCGTCTATCTGCTCTCCTGGGAAGCCTCAGAGCCCAGCACTGACCACGTGTGTGCTGCGGAAGCACATGCCCTAGACCGAGGCGTGGTCTTACCTCTCCAGGGCTGTGTGTTCCTGGGCACATTGCTTAACTGCTCCGAACCTGTTCAAGACGGGTAAGACAGAGGCGGGACTTGTATCTACTTTTGAATGTTTTCATAAAGAGAGTGTCTGAGAAGGTCCTAGCACAAGAGTAGCCGCACACTGACCACGCACATGACACGTGTGCACCCACACAGACACAGACACACACACACTCACAATCGGAGTTTATAGATGACCAGTAAAGGCCCATGCCCAATTCTTGTCATCTTCAGATACGGCGCCCCTGAATCAGTGGGCGCCCACGGCCTGCCACCCCCAGCCCCAGTTGAGGAGATGCTCCTCCAAGACTTCATATTCCCCCAAGACGGACCAGAAGCTTGATAATAAACACAATCCCAGAGCGTGATGAGTGCAGAAAAGAAATCACCCCAGATGGTGGAGTGGGGCAGAGGGGGGCTGCAGGGAGATCAGGAAAGAGCCCTTGGAGAGGGGAGATGCAGCAGGGTCGGGGAGAAGGCGCAGAAGGCGCAGGCGCAGCAAACTCCGGGGGAGGGGCGTTCTGGGTTGAGCGACAGCAAGAGCAAGGACTTGAGCTTGGCAGGTCTAAGGACCAGAATAAGGTCAGCGTGGCCTTCGTGAGGAGCCGTTTTCTCCCCTGATCTGGGCTGTCCATTCTCCAGCCCTGTGAACACTAGGGAATCCCCCTGCGCCCACTCGGATGTCCCTTGCGTACCAGGTGGTTCTCCAGTCTGGGTCTCTGGCGTCCCCTCTCTCCCAAGCATAGGACAGAAGCTCCTTGCCGCCTGGGATCCTGTCACCTCTTACCTCTGAACCCCGCGTGGTAAATACTCATTGCACTAGATAAATGTTCAGATGGCGAATGTTCTGGGGGCTCCAAGCAGACCACGGTCGCCATGCGGAGCAGTCAGAGAGCGACTCCCCAAGGGAGGTATTCTGAGAGGAAAAGACAAGGGCTCAGTGCAGGGTTGCCGGCACACACCAGCAGAGAGCTGAGGGGTCCTGCCAGACCCCAGATGTCCAGGGGAAAGTTAAGAGAGAGTAAGGCACTTCCGCATCAGTTCTGTCTGGATATCAATCCCACCGTCCATAAACGAGGTGTGAACACAACCCCGGTCCCTCAGCCTGTGAAGGCTCAGCTCTGGGGTTCAACCCCAGCACCCTGTTCTGAGGAACACTCACTCCCCACATCTCACTGCTTTTACTAGTAGGCTTCGACCGGTTGGTCTGAGCTGGCCTGATCCACGGTCACCGAAATTCCCAGCTCCAAAATCATGCCGCTGGAGGTAGGCTGGTCTCAATGGGGTCTCTCCAAAAATGTCTGCCAGCAGCAGGAATTTGAGGCACCCTCCAGTGAAGGATCCCCCCAACCTGTTAGGGATTCATAAAAATGTCTTGTATGATCACAAAAGAAAAAGTAGCATAATCTACACTGAAGAATTTATCTTTGTATTCACACCTCATAAAACATAATCTTTGTGTGTATGTGTGTGTGTGTGTGCGTGTGCATGTGTGTGTGTGTGTGTCTGGGTGGGCAAGCCCTGGAAACCAGTGCCCAAGGTCACGTGGTCACGTGGCTACTGGATGCTGAATTTGAACCCAGGACTATCTAGGAAGGATCCTGGGCTGATGAAACCTGATTGTCTTTGGGTTTCCTGGTTCTGGTGGTCAGGAGTGTGCACTGCTGTTACTCAGGAGTTGTGGACAGGCAGAGAGTGGCTATCTAGAACCACCCAGAACCACCCAGAGCCATCCAGTGCTTCTCCCAGCCCTGGTTACACACAGTCTGAATCAGGCAAAGTTGCCGGCTCTGGCTGGAAATGCCTTTTTGGGAGCCGCTGCAGGCAGGTGGGGTCCAGGCTCCCACACTCACTCTCAGACCTACCCTGTCCCACCTGTCCATCAAAGTAGCCCAAGCCAGTCTCGGGCCAGAGGCGAGCAGGGAGGTGCTTGCACCAGAGCACCCCCCCCTCGCAGGGACGGGGGGCACCCTGACTGGACACCCTCGCGTTCCATCCAGCGCTGGGCATTTCCTTTAAAGGCAACACAAACGTTCTGAACTCTCCCAAATGACCCGCGGGGCTGGGCTGAGGCTTTGAAGAGGGAGCAGGGTGGGGCGCTCCAGCACCCTGGCCCCGCACTCTGATGACAATCCCCCAACCTGTGACCTGTCCCAGGAGAGCTTGGCAGTTAAGAGTGTGGCCAGTATGGGTCGGTGTCCTGGCCCTGAGCCCCGTTTCTCCATCTGCAAAAAACACACGCAGTTTTCAAGGGAGATGGGGAGGGGGGAAAAAAAGCTAGTGTCTCTTTTTCTCTGTTGAAAGGAAGGGAGGAAGAGAAAGAAGAGAAGGGAAGAGAGAGAGGAACAGAAAGAAGAGAAGGAAGGGAAGGAAGGAAGAGAAGGAAAGAGAAGGAAGGGAGAAAAGAGATGAAGGAAGGAAGAAAGAAGGAGGGAGGAAGGAGAGCGGAAGGGAGGGAGGGAGGGATGGAGGGAGGGACAGAGGGAAAGAAGGAAGAAAGAGCAGAGGAAAGGGAGGGAGAGACTCAGGCGGGCGAGAGGGGAGGGGGGAAGGGAGCGGCAGGCTTCCTGGCTCCAGGCTGGCCAGCTTAGTGCAAGAAGGAAGTCAAGAGGGACTTTCCAGGTCAGGGCTGAGCTGGCAAGGAGAGGACTCGCTGAGCTGCAGAAAGTGCAGGACGATGGGATCCCCTACAGTGGGCTCTGTAGCTCTTTAATCCTGGCCTAGCCTCCTTCCCTGGTTCTTTCTCTCTTTTCTACTCACCATCTTACCTCCCCATTTAGAGCAAAACCTCTGAGCTATTTCCAGGTACAGTCTCAGAGACACCTGGTGGGCCAGTTGCTGCAGCCTGCATGCATTTCCCGGTAGTCAGTCACTGCAGCCTGCATGTACTTCCTGGCGGTCAGCCACTGCAGCCCGCATGCACCTCCTGGTGGGTCAGCCACTGCAGCCCGCATGCACTTCCTGGCGGTCAGCCACTGCAGCCTGCATGCACCTCCTGGTGGATCAGTCGCTGCAGCCCTGGTTGCAGCCTGCACACACTCCCTGGTGGGCCAGCGGCCGCAGCCCATACCCCTAGGCCCCTCTCCAAGCTGCACAGAGCTGGGTTACCTCATGGACTCCAGCAGGAAGTGCTACTGCCACCTGCACCCTACAGACAAGGAAACTGAGGCTCAGGAGGAGGCGCCACCTCTTTTCGTGCCCAGGAAGAGCCTGGGAACCTCTCGGGGCTTCCAGATGGCAGGAGTCTGCTTCTCACAACAGAGAGGTGACTTAGAGAACCAACTGTCCCCGAGCGGGGACGTGTACCGGAGTTACAGATAATGACGCCTGTCTGCAGAGGTCAAGGAATCTCAAGAGAAATCAGCTGCAGACAAGCACGGAGCCAGAGGGGCAGAACCAGACCTGGCGATCGACCTGGGTTCAAATCCCAGCTGTTCCTCTTAGGTGCTATGTGCCCTTGGCAAGTTACTTGACCTCGCTGTGCTGTAGCTTCATTATCTAAGGAATATCAAGGGACAGCATCGTTTCTGTCTTCCAGGAAGGGGTGCCTGGTGGGGTTTCTGGGGCACCATGATGTGAAGGTAGAAAGCCGGAAGCTGTCTCTGGCGGGTTCATGTGAAGCGCGGCCCATGAGGAGCCTCTCCCCATTCTCCACAAGACAGAACTAAGTTGGGGAGAATCATGTGCCCACGGTCACGTGTGCCCATGGGTACTCAAGACCTGGGCTTTAGGCCTTTGCCCCAGAGCAGCTTCCTACATTAACAGACAACGGGATGCATGTAATGCTGTGAGCCTGCGATCCCAGAGCACAAGGCCAGACACAGGACTGCAAACGAGGCCAGTCTCAGCTGCACAGCAAGAACGCGCTGCACAAATCCCGCACGCAAGCAGCTACACGAGAGGAGGCTAGCCTCTTGAAGACTTGGGCGGAGAGGACCCCCAGCCCTTCTTGAGTCCAGCACAGGCAGCCCAACAACAGGATGCCTGTTATCCATCTATGTCAGGCTGCATGGCAGTCCCAGGCTGGGGACAGAGTTAGAGAGGGGTGAAGTGGGGGAGGCCTGGGAGTGGGAGGGGCAGAGAGGCGCTGTGGAGCTGGTGTGGAGGAGGCAGCAAAGAGCCTGGGTCTAGGGGTCACAGGAAGCCAAGGCGAGGAGGGGGGAGATGTGTCTCCCGCGACAAGACGCAAAAGAAGCAGGTTCCCAGCGAAGAGGCAGCACAGTGAAGCCGTAGAAACCAGCAGGCTTTGGGGGGACACTGAACATGGGGGGATGGGACTTCAGTGGCCGTGGAGGGGTGGCTTGTGTATGGGGGGATTGTGTTTTCGCGTGGATGAGGACATTGTGGGGAGACGGGGGCGCCATCGAGAGTTGGAAGGTAGTAGGAATCATGCTGGGTCAGGACGGCTTCGTCCCAAGAGACAGCTGTCCAGAGACTGCGTCTGGGGAACTCAGCTCTTTCTGGGCACCCTGTCCTGAGCTACCCTGGGAGTCAGGAAGAAAAGTAGGTGGAGTCAGCGTGGAGTCAAACCTGCTGCCAGTCCAGCCGGGCACCTGGCTGTGTGTCCCGAGGTGTGTCTCTGTGCCTCTCTGTGCTCTGTAGGAAGCTTGTGGGGGCCTCGGAACACCCCCAAGCCGACTACTGATGATTGGTTGTCCTTGGGCCATGTGCCCATTTCTTGGACCAATCACTTGGCTGAGGACAGAGGATTTAAATGTGACCCGAGGTCTGAGAAGACAGGCTATGCAGAGCAAAGCCCACCCTTACAGCCAAGCAGCCCCTTCCAGAACAGTCCGGGAGCTTCTTCCCTGTCCCCAGACCCCACCCCACCCCGAGGAAGGGCCACTGAGCCTCTCCGGGTGTCTGCCCCTAACGGGGAGCTCCTTCACACTGGATCAGGCTTCCCAACCTAACATGGTGAGGTGGGGTCTGTTTGGAGAGTGTTGAAACTCAGCTCATACTTGCCCACCTGCCCGGCCTGGACTCCAGGGCTCCGCCCCCCAACTCAACCCTGGCCCTCCTCTCCCCTTCTTTTCTTGTCTTCTCCTCACCTTCTCTGTCCTCCCCCCCTTCCTTTCCTCTATTCCCAATGCTCGTTCATCCTCCAAGATGAAGGCTCAGAGACCCTTCACAAAGTATTTGGGCTGTTTTAAGTGTCCCCCCCATTCCCTTCTTATCCTGCTGATGTGTAGCTCAAGTTCCCCCATGGCCTTGGATGGTCATCCCGGAGACCCCCGGCTAAGAAAAGAACCTGCTGACGACCAGCCCTCTCCCCCAGCTGCCCTCCCCACCACTGCAGACACCCCGTTATCACCCCCACCTCCCGGCTCGGTGCCTCCTTCTCTCTTTTTCTCCCTGCCCCCTACCGGTGCTTTAAAAGAGTAATGTAACTCTCAGATCCCCTCGCATCGTGTTAATGTTAAAGCGTGACTAAAAATAAATCGCGGGTTGCCATAGGAACTCCAACAGTTGCTAGGCTCAGTCTGCGGGGACTGGGAGCCCTGCTTTTTCTGTCCCTGCAGGAAGGTGGCCTCGGTGGCTTGCAGAGCACCTGGGAGGGGCCGCAGGGACTGCCCCACCCCCCTAGTCTTGTAAAGGTGAACTAGGAGTCACCTTGGCTGGGAACAGCAAGAGTGAGTCGATGCTAAGCATCTACCGCAAAGTTCCCAAGCCTGGGGAGGAGCAGGAGAAATGGAGGGAGGGGGAGAGAGAGAGAGAGAGAGAGAGAGAGAGAGAGAGAGAGAGAGAGCAGGAAGAGAAGGAGGAAGAGGGAGGGGAGGATCCCTGACCAGTAGTGCGAGTCTCCTTGGTCTCACCCTTACCTCCTGGCACGAGGTACTGAAGCAGAGACAGGTGAGGTGGGCTGCTGGGTGCTGCCAGCCAAGGTCACCTGCGTTTGGCCCTCAGCCGCTGGACACTACGTCCAGCAGGTAGACTGGTCCTCCCACGGATCTCCCTGTCTCTGTGTGTGATGAGAGGGTACCAAGGACACGGTCTACCAAGGGACTGACTGCCTCATCTTTACCCAGGGAGCCCCGGTGACCTGTGGGAGGTGTGGTCAAAAGGACTCCCGGTCCTGGGGCGTCGCAGCACCTGTGCTGGACACAGTGTCCCTGCTCTCGGGCTTAGTTTCTCTTCAGCACAGTGACACACAGGCAGTCCCCGAGGGCTCCCTGTGAAAGGGGGGCGAAGGTGCGTCGAGAGGCATGTGAGTGAGTGCCCCCTACCCTGCTGGCCGCCGGCCACCAAGAGGTGCTGGCTGCTGCCCCGTAGGACTTATGTCCTCAGTCACATGATCCGAGTGCAGGGAGACACTGCGCCATTTTGCCCAGCCGTCTAAGTGTAGGACATCCCTCCGTGTGCCCTCGAGGTGGGCAGCCACGCTTTGTGTGCCCTCAACATGTGAGGCCTCCCGGGGCTCCGCGTGCCCACGCTGTGGGCAGCCTCC
The DNA here is from genome assembly GCA_023101885.1 of Typhlomys cinereus. NCBI lineage: Eukaryota > Metazoa > Chordata > Mammalia > Rodentia > Platacanthomyidae > Typhlomys > Typhlomys cinereus. The sequence goes on along the minus strand of JALPQD010000562.1, from coordinate 114,333 downwards.
CGTGCGTAAGGGCTCACGTGCTCACACCATGAAGTTAGTGTCACAGGAGATGGAAAAGCTGCTGCTCTTCAGCTTTATCGTGTGTTCCTAACCATGCGGAACCGGGAGCTCAGTCATAATCAGTGCATCATCCTAAACGTCTTGTCTTTTATTGCTCACGTATTATTTTATATTACAGTCCACTTAAAAACGAAGACCTAAAAAGTAAGTGGTGGGATATGCTAGGGGAATGCCAGGGGGGAGGGGAAGAGAGAAAAGGGTACCTATGATCAAAAGTCACTGTACACACGTATGAGATTATAAAATAATACAAATAATACTTTTTAAAAGGGGGGCACCTTATACTGGGCTAGCAAATATCATCGCGACCATTAGCAATGAGCAGGGGGTGCCATGCAAGGCAGCTGGCAACAGAGAAGGGAAGACGAGCAGGGGGTGCCATGCAAGGCAGCTGGCAACAGAGAAGGGAAGACGAGCAGGGGGTGCCATGCAAGGCAGCTGGCAACAGAGAAGGGAAGACGAGCAGGGGGTGCCATGCAAGGCAGCTGGCAACAGAGAAGGGAAGACGTCACCATGCAAACCATTGCTCAGACTCCCTTGCCCTGCTCCCCTCAGTCTTTCCTGAAGGGACCCCAGTATCAGGGCTGAGAAAGCATGTGTTTGGTTCTGCAGGAGTCCCTGGGGGGGGGTGGTAGGAGCACCCGGAGGAGGGGATGGAGAGGGGAGGACTCAGCTGTCTGGCCTCCCCAAAGTTACACAGCTAGCTGGGAAGTCCTCAGCCCACGGTTGTTCTAGTACATTCGGGATCTGCGTCGGGCAAGAAAGAGCTCGGTGAGACGGTCAAGCATGGGCTGAGACCTTCCCACGTGCCAGGCTCCATGCCCAAGCCACCTCTACGGGCAAGAAGGTAACTTCAGGAGTCACAGGCACGTGGCCGAGGAGCTGAGCCCTGGTTCAGCCTCTTGCCTCCTGGCCCGTCTCAGTCCAGGGGCATCGCAGGTGGCCGATGTGTTTGCTGACCTCACCGTGGGACTCACTGGATGATGGGGGAGGGGGGAGCGGTGAGCCAAGTGGCTCTGCCAACATGAGACCCAGGCATCAGGTGGTGCCAGGCTGTGGGTTCCCAAGAGCAGGTGCCCAGAGGTGACCCCTGCAGGAGGGGCAAGGGCTCTGGGGAGATAGAACCCTTGTTGGTAGCCGTCGCGGTTACTTTGCCTGGCTGCTGATAAATTCGCCACCAAACGGCCAAAGGGAACAAAGGGTTTTATTCTCTCAGGATAGTCCAGTTACAGTTCCTTGTCCAACTTGGCAGGAGAGTCCACACCAGCACCCAGGGCCAAGGGAATTGGCCACATCATATCCACAGGACCACTGAGAGAGGGTCAGTCTTCACTTGCCAGAACGGCATGTCTGATCAAGTATACCAAAGGATGCCAACTCCCTGACCCGGTTTACTCCATCTTATCCACCTGCGGGCTGGGCATCCCTATCCATCAGACAATATCCTGCAGATGTGCTTGGGGCCTAACTTAACCACCAATTCTTTACAGCTGTGCCAAGAGCTTGAACCCTCAGCCATCAAGTTGACACCTCTGTCTAACTCTGACAGTGGCCCATGGGATGAGAAGGGGGGGACCCGCTGGCACAGATGGTTGAGAGGAAACCAACGTCCAAAAAATTCTCCACTTTAATCCTTTATGATGATGAATATAAATGAAATCTTCTGAAATAAATGAAGGGAGCCCAGTCCGAGAATGTGTCCAGTAGTTTCATAAGCTTCCACCAGGTGCTGGGCAGCCCAGAGGTGGCTGAAGGGACCTCGAGGACATTCAGTGTGCAGAGCAAGCCCAAGCCACCTTCCCCCACTGCGGAAGCCGGGACACCACTCCCTGCTGTCCCCTCTTCACCTCTTCATCCAGAGACTCGGCCTCTGGATTTGCGGAACGAGTTGAAAGCACAGACACTATCTCTTGTTTAATATTACCTTGGCCAGGGATCCCAGAAGTGCACTTTAAACCGCATTGTGAAAGAAAGGGACTTGAAAAGAGAGGTTCCCCCAAGCAGAAGGAGACCCCCAACACAAGGGCTTCTGGGGCAGGGGAGACATTCAACCAGTGATGTCATGGTGGTGGGTGGACACAGAAGGGGCCTCGAGGAGCTGAGGCCAGTGAGAGCCACACAGGTTAAAGTCACTTTACTGCTGGTCCTCAGAGATGCCCGGGAACCAGGTCCTACCATAGTCAGATACTGTTTCAGTGCCACTACACATTGTGGCAGCAACGTCCCTGACCCCAGCAGCCCAGGGGTGGAGCGTTTCACCGATGTCCAGTGACATCCACGGCTGCAGGAGGATTGCAGCAACATTTGCTTGAAGGAGTGGGTCACTTTGCATCCCCAGCAAGGGCAGAGGGGCTCATGTCCCATCACATCCCCAGTGAGGGCAGAGGGGCTCATGTCCCATCACATCCGCAGCGAGGGCAGAGGGTGCATTCACATCGCATCCCCAGCAAGGGCAGAGGGTGCATTCACATCGCATCCCCAGCAAGGGCAGAGGGTGCATTCACATCGCATCCCCAGCAAGGGCACTTGCTAGTGCTCCGTTGTCTTCACTTTTAGACAGTTCTGGATCGTCTGCCTGGGGAACAGTGCTGCCCACGATGAGCTGGGTCTTCCCACATCAATTAATGCAAACAAGACAAGCCCTCGGGGCATGCTCAGAGGCCAACCTTCATCTGAAGATCCCAGAGGCCAGCCACAGTGAGCACTAACCCCTGCAGGATACCTTGGGAGACCCCTTCGAAAGTCACGGCTCCCAAGGCCACCATGGGAGCTGGCAAGAAAAGCTGGCTCAGACCCCCGTGTCCGCCCACAGCCCTGAGCCGTCTGGACGGGCACTCCCTGTAGAGTGGATACACGACAGAACAACGCACCTTTCACAGGTGGGGTAGAGAGTCAGGTGTGACTCAAGTCAGGCTTCACCTCTCCGTGGTCTTCATGGGGCAGGGACCAGTCCAAGACGCTTGGAGTCCATCAACAAACATGCGCTGAGGACGGAATGATTCTGTGCCAGGCCCTGGGCACATCAAGTACCAACCAGGCAGAATCCCAGCCTCGGGGGCCTGTGTTACAGAGGAAAGCCTGTCCCCTGACGTGCATCTCAACCAACCCCTTCTTCCGCCCCCTGCTGATTGGGCCAGAAAGGATATGTGGTCCAGAGAGAACCAATCCATTCTTTGAGGCTGAGTCAGATCAATGTATTTTCCAGTACAGGACCTGGGTTCAAATCCCGACTCTACTGCTTACCATCTGGATGATCGTAAGCCAGTTACTACGTCCCTCTGACCTTCTGTTTCCTCACCTGCTTTCTTCCTGCATGAAGGTAACGAGAAAACTTGTAGGTGGGATTATTTGAGAATTAGACCAGAGGGTTCACGTGAAAGCGTTCGATTGCGGCTGGACACAGCTAGGACTCTGAGTTTGCTGTGTGTTTTCTCTCCTGGATGTTGGGAAGGGTGCATTTTTTAGAGGCATGTGCAGAAGGCTGAGAGAGGCGGTGGGGCTGGGGGGGACAGACACCATGCGGCTCTGCTGGGTGTCTGTGTCTCCTGCTTCCCTGTCACTTCTGCGGTCGCCTGTGGAAACAAGTGACTTTCCAAGCCTTCCTGCAGCACGTGACCACGTCAGAACACGCGTGGGCCACTGACGGCAAATCCAGCTAGTGCGAGACGAATGGGCTTCCTCGGGCTTCCCGCCCCAAGCTGGGCCTGCGGCCACACTCAAAACACAAGAGACCAGCACATCTGAAGAAGGACCCCAAGTCCCCTTTGTCCCCCGTGTGCTGCCAGGCTCGTTAGCGGGTCCTCAGGGCGCATCCTGCCATTCTTCAAGACGGAGAGGTCACCAGAGGGGCAGAGCACATCTGCTGCTTCTTCCCCGCCTGGGGGAGGGGGGTCAGCTAAGGAGATGCTGGAGACTCTCCAGGACCCGCCCATCCCACCTTCTCTTCCTGAGAGGGCAGAGTGGTGTGGGGGGGACAGGAAGCGGCAGACATGGGGGACAGGAGGTGCGGGACAGGACAGAGGTGCGGGGGCAGAGCGTGGTGACCCACTCACGACACGGAGTGGACGCTGGTCTCCGATGCCGTGTACGAGACAGGAAGCCATGGAAGATCTTCAAGGGCCCTGCAGGGTCTAACCTGGGCTCCAGATAGAGTGTGTTGGGATGCTCTGAGGTCTGACCAGGGCAGGGTGGGGCCGACGCGAGGGCACACCTGCATCCAGGGAGCCTGGAGAGGCCGATGGTGATGGAGGTGCCCAGGGCACCACCAGTTCCTTGCCAGGTCTCCCTGCATCACCTTCCAAGCCGAGGACCAGGGAGTGAGCAGGCCATGCTGGTAAGATGGCTCTGCCCAGGGCTAGATGACTGACGTATCCAGCAACTGTTCCCTGCATATCTGGCCCGAGCTCAGCAGATGTCTCAAGCCCTCCCTGAGCTGAGTCTGGAAGCGGCTCCTCCTCCCAGGCTCTGAGGGTCTGGAGAGAGCTGACCCAGACTCCTAACTAATGGACCCTCCTCCCTCTCCTCCCTCTCCTCCCTCTCCTCCCTCTCCTCCCTCTCCTCCCTCTCCTCCCTCTCCTCCCTCTCCTCCCTCTCCTTCTCTCTCTCTTTCTCCCCCCTCTCCTCCTGCTCCTCTTTGTCTTCCTCTTCCTGTGGCTCAGATTCAACCTACGGTCCTTCCTGGCACACAAGTACGGCTCACCGACGGCACAACCTTCTGCGGTAGCCACGCCTTCAAAGGCCTGGTGTCTTCTCTGTGGTCCCCTAAGCTCTGGGAGTGAGAAACCCAGGGCCAGCAGAACCATCCCCTAGCCTCCTGAGGTGCCGGGACCCTTCTTGGCCCTTGGCAAAGAACCCAGGGCTGCCTGTCTCTTCGGTCGCATGGCACCGTGTGTGCGTATGTTCATACTAACATGTGCCTTGCATGTGGGTGCACTCCTGTGTGCGAACCCATCCCATCTATTGGATTACGATTCACACTGATCAGGGTTAGGTCCCAGGGATCTGACGTGAACCTCCTAAAGCGTGTTCTACTCCCGTGAATGTGCACAAGGCAGCGGCGTGCCCTCGAGAGGAAGTTGTGGGTGCTCTGGGCAGACCCTGAAGGTGGCCAAGGAATCCCAGAACCCTGGGTACCCCGAGGAGCATGGGAAGTGCCTGCTGGCTCTGGGTTTCCTGTTTGGACAGCCAAACGGACAGAGCTAGGCTGAAGGAGGAAGGTGGGCGGGCTCAGTCGCAGCACTGCCTTGCAGAAGAAAGGTGGGAGCCATGTGACGGGGACACCGGCTCAAGCAGGTCGCCTTTGTGGACGGAGATTGGGGTACCAACCCAAACCTCAATACGGACTCAGCGAGGACCCCGCCGCACACACCCACCATTCCCGAGAGAGAGATAAGGGACGCCTTCCAGACTCTTGGGCTGGGTGGGTCCCCTCTCGCAGGCTGCCAAGTGCCATTAAGCCTGGAAGTATCAGGATAGTCAGCCCAGTGTCCTCTGGCCCCACCCTGGCCAAGCCGGCGGATGGTCTCTGGGGGGCTGTCCTTCCCAGAAGAGCGAAAAACAAGGCACATTAGTCAGCTTCAAGGTCAGGGCTGTCTAAGGAGTGTAGAGGGAGGAGGGAACTCAGCAACGAATGGGGCAGGAAGGGGATGGAAGAGGCAGGAAGGGGCTGGAAGGGGCTGGAAGGGGCTGGAAGGGACTGGAAGGGGCTGGAAGGGGCTGGAAGGGGCAGGAAGGGGCGGGAATGGGAAGCAGACTGATCGTGTAATATATACATCTCCTGATCTCGACCCGACCTCACAGCTACCGCACCTGCAGTTCGGGGCAATGGGGCCTCACCCTGTTCTGACGACGTGGCCTCTTGCGTCTCTCTGACTCACAGTGACCCTCACTACCCACGGACTCCCATTCGTGGGTTCACCTCTTTGCCAAGACCCACTGGCTGCCCCCATGGCGAGACCTCAGGTGCCTTCGGTCACGTGCGCACGCCACAATGGCAGTTACCTGTTCTCCACTTTATTCTTTTTAGACCCGGTCTCAGGTAGCCGGGTCGTCCTCGAATTGAACCACAGCTGAGAGCGAGGCGGAGCTTCCGCTTGTCCTGTCTGTCCCTCCGGAGTGCTGGGATGTCACACATGTGATGGTTCACCCGGGTGGTCGGCCTGGCTGAACAGTGAGGCATCTCCGAGACATACGGGGTCATCTTTGCACGTACTGACTCTGAAGGCTTCACCTGGCCGGCTGCCCACTGGGCCCCTCTGAGTGTCAAATGTCCTAATCATCTTGAGAACCAGCTTTCCCACTGGTTGGCAAGTGGGGTCATCACAGCCCTGGCCTATTACAGGACGTGGTGGCTGGTGGGTCTGGTCCTCTAAACACAGGCACTTCGGGACCCTCTCTTGCCTTTTCCCATTTGTGACCTGCCTGGCCTGAGCTGATTTTGACTTTGCCAGCCTTGGTTCAACCCTGGCTGTGAGCCCCGAGACTGGCTGGTTTTGTCTGTGTCACGGGCACGAGACGATTCCTGCGACATTTCGCTCCGCGTGCCCCATGAGCCTTTGTGGCCGGCGTGCTCTGAGTGTTTGCCCCAGTTTTCTACTGGGTTTCCACAAAGCCCTCGATCCTTTAAAGCTGAAAGAAGGGAGGAAAAAGCTTCTTTGCCTGGATTAGCTCGGTGTGGACGGCAGGCAGATGCCTTCTTGCATAGCAGCAGCTTTTGAAGCTTTGTGAGCTAGATCTGAGGGCCGGCACGGCCATATCATCCGTCACTCCTAATAAGGCTTGGGCCCGAAAGTAGATCCAGACCGAAAGCAGAATCCTGGGGAAATGCTATTTTAAGTCACGCTCCCTACCTTTGACATGAGCACTTCGCAGCTGACAGTTCTTCAGGCTGTGAACGGGGCGCTCAGAGGCAAACAGAGTCAAGTTTCCATCTTAGCTCTGCTCCCTCTGGCTGTGTGACACTGGGTAAAGTGCTATATCTCTCTGAGCTGCCTTCCTTATCGTCCATGCTGCCTTGGGATCTTCTGGATGCTAACAGGTCTCTGTAGTCACAGGCTCAAAAAACTAAGCTGAGAGGTGGGGGCTGGGGGATGTGTCAGAGCCGGGGCCGGGCCTCTCTCCTCTCCTGTAATGTGGGCCCAGCAGGCCGTCCCATTTGCATCCCAGGGGGCTATAGATAGCCCACCAAGTGCTGCTTCTGTGCTTTGAGTGGGGTGGCCGGGCCACAGGAGGTGTGATCTACGAAGGAAGCATCAGTCAGTTCAGCCCAGGGTGGGCCTTTGTGGACGACTCACGGCACACAGACATCCCTGCCATGGTGGGCTGGGGACCAGATGGGACACGGGATGTCAGCCCTGTTGTGGCCAGAGTCCTAGAGCAGTGCCCGGGGGAGGGGGGAACAGGATCCCAGGCTACGTGTTGAGGTGATCACGTGGGGAGCTCGGGAATTAGCCGTTACTGGCTTCTGGAAGGGTCAAGCCATGCTATGCCGCACAGGCCTAGGTGGACTGTCCCAGGGTCACTGATGGGGGAGAGTAACGGCCTTTCTCAGTGTTTCTACAGGAAGTATGAGAAACAAGAGACAGGGCGAGGCCCGGCCATTTGGGAGGATCCCAGTGGGCCCAGGGTACCAGGCGCCTCTCTCTTTAGTTGGTCCCTGACCGGATGTGTATGCGGCGCCAGCAAGCTTGCACGAGGCCAAGATAGGCTGCTGCCTGCAGAACCGGGCAGCCCTGGCCAGCGTCTTGCTGCTTGCTGTTGGCGATGACCCATAAAGACAGGGGAGGTATTTTGTTTGCCTCATGCTTCTAGTTCAAGACTCGCATCAGCTCACATCAAGCCGGTGGTGGTGGTGTGGCTGGCAGAGTCCCGACTGGGTGTGTCCTCTTCCTAAAGATCCACCGAGTCAATCCACCTGTAGCCCCAGTCACCTCCTAGAGGTGAGAGGAGGTCCCGCCGAGAAAGGACCACCGCTCTGTTGTAGCTATCTTCCTCTCTGCTGCTGTGAGACAACGCTCAGACACCGCTTACAGGGAGAGAGGGGAGACGTATGTGGCTTGCAGCTCCAGAGGGAGGGACAAGTGTGGCGGGCAGCAGAAATCAGAAGTACCCGTTCAGGTCACTGCCGAAAGGGCAGACTTCAGAGGCAGGGCCAGGCCGCCAAACCTCAAGGACCACCCTGCTGTGGCACGCCTTCCTTCAGCCAGGACCTCCCAAAGGTGCCACAACCTTCCGGCACATTAACATCAACCAAGGATTCAAACACATGAGCCATGGGATCGAGTTCCGCCGTGGAAACTTTACTCCAGTTCGCGTTTGGGGGACACACCCCAATTAAGCATGGCAGCAGCGTCCTGGGCCAGCAAGGAGCTGGCCTTCTTGGCTTACCATCCTTGCCAGCACAGCGGGTGTGATGGAGTCTCTGTGTCCCAGGAACCCGGCACATGGTTGGTGGTTCTGCCAGTCTCCCTTCAGGCATGCTGGAATGAATGGAGAGATGGCAGGAGATGTGTCTGCGTGAGGCTCCCCACTTTGGTCTTCTCTGATGTTACTCTGTGGCTCAGAGACGCTGAAAGGGCCTCTCAGTGCCACCTGCCCAGAACTATGGTCAGGGGCACACCTCGCCTTTGACAGGGGAGAACATCCTGTCCACAGGTGAGGTGACCTATCTGTGCCCACTCAGGGTTTTATTTGCAATACCCGCTACTGCAACAAAATGCTTTCGACCCATGCAACTTAGTGGGACATAGGTTCATTGGCTCATAATAACAGATTGTATTCTACCTGTGATAGTTCGATACAGGTATCAACTTGACAATTAAAGGCAAGTTGTAAAGAATTAGCAGTTGAATCAAGCCCTGAGCAACTCTGCAGGAGACCGTCTGATTGATGAGGGCAAACCCAGCCCACCCATCTGGATGGAATTTTCTCCTGAGTGGGTAGATAAGAGGAGGCGCTAACTTGGGAGTTGGGGTTCTTTGGCATACTTGGACAGATGTGCTGTCTGGCGAGTGAGGTTTGCTCCTCTCCTGTGGATATGGTGTGACTCTATTGTTAGTGTGAGTTCTGCTGAGCTGGATGAAGTTTCTTTGAGCTGTTGGGTCACAAATTTATCGACCACATGCAGAGTAACTGCACCACTATCCTTTCAGGGAAGTTATGGTGGGCGGAGCTTGAGGCGACTGGTCATTTCGCATCCGCAGCCTGCTCACCAGGTCCCGGCTAGCTGTCCCCATCCACCTGCCCAGACATTGATCCCGCCCACTATGGGTTTCCCCACATCAATTATGCACCCGAGACAATCCCTCCCAGGTGTGCCCTGCCTGCCTAGAGGCCAACTGTAACGTAGAGACTTGCTGGGGGGGTTGGGGGGAACCTGGAGACCTGGCTCCTAGGTCGGGCTGATAAGACTAATCATCACGCAGAGCAAGATGGAGCTGTCAGGGCCACTGGGTGGCTGTGCAGGTTGTGTTCTGCCCAGAGATCCCTGGATGTGTGTGAGGGATCTGAAACCCAGTGGGCGCCCCAACAGGAACCGAACAGAGAGGCCTCCCTCAACCAGCACCAGCAGGGACTGAAGAGAGATTAGCCCTCAGCCCATACCCAGCAGGAACTGACAGAGACCCGCCCTCAGCCTAGCCGCCCAGGCTCTCCGGCCTGGCCTCCTCTTCTCTGCCTTCTCTTCTGGGGACAGGAAAGTGGGGACAGACACACCCCAGTCCTCTAGAGTCCTGAGACATCTGGGCTGGAAGAGGGACCGCCATGATGATATTCTTGTTCTGGGCAGACTGTAGTGGTGACCCTCTCCCCTATGTCAGCCAACACACCAGGCGCGCTTGTGCACACAGACCCAGGTTCTGGCCTGAGCCCAGCCCCCTGTAGGATTTCCCAGACTCCCAAGGTTCCACCCCAGGCCAGACCTGCATGGAACCCTCCGTAGGATGCTGGACCTGGCTATGAATATGGACAGTGTTGAGCGTGGGGAATGCGGTTCATGCACTGTTCCCATCTACTGGGGGTGGGCTGAATACACTCAGGCAGGCCGAATGCACACACAGGTGGGCCGAATGCGCACAGATGGTGTATAGGTGGATTCCATCTTATGGCTCTGAGCATGCAGGTACCAGCCTTGCTATAGGTATATATTTTTATCCATAATTACATTTTAACTTTATTTTTATTTCTCCTGGGCATATTCCTGGAGTGGGCTGACTAGGTTGCACGGCCTCCGGGGACCTGCCGTTTCCTCTCCAGCAGCGCTCGGTCGGGGTGGCTTCTCGCTCCTCCCCTGCGCTTGTCCTCTGTCTTCTGGGCACAGCCACCCAGCTGAGACCACGTGACTCTGCACTTACTGTACCTCCTCCTACTGCGCTGGAGGAGCGCGTCGCCCTCAGCCGCCCCATGATAGACACTTGTGTGACTTCCTGCCTATGACTGGGGTCAGGACCTTTGGGGTCCTGTGCCTATCACTGAAGGGGCACACAGCCCGCACTCTGAGGGACAAACGCTCCTCACACAACCCTCCCCCGGCAGGATCAGGGCCTGGGAGAAGATAGAGAAGGGGCACCAGCCCCTGTGCCCTAAGCACCAGTCTCTATAGGCTGAGCCTCGAGGAGGAGGATGGGTCTCAGCGCAGGGCAGGGCTTGGCTGTGCCCCCTCTGCTCCCATTCCTCCCTTGTCCTCCAGGTCCTCCTGGACTTCTGTCCCCACATCTTCTGCGCCCTCCCCCAGCCCAGCCATCTCCACCATCCAGCCCAGCCTGCCCAGCCAGGGGCTCCAAAGGCAGCCAAGGCTCAGTCTGCGTCCTGCACGCTCCTTGGAGAGAACAGGGAGGGGACAGGAGGATAGGCAGTTTCCAGGAGCGGTCCCCGCTGCTCCCCAAAATAACCACAGTGTGTATCTGTTGGCCTCACGGAGCACACGTTTAGGATAAACCCTTGTAAATCTCCCTCCAGGGTTGAGGAAAATGCTAAAAACCAGAGAGGATCATGGCTGTGGCCAAACCTGAATCTCGGTATCTCTCTCCTTCTCCCTCCTCAGTCCCTGTCTGTCTGTCCATCTGTCCATCTCCCTGCTCATCTCTTCTCTGAGCTTCCCCCACGATGGAGCCTTCGAGGCTCCAGCCCAGCACACGCCCACGGAGCACATATTTTAATTCACAGCCTTCCAGAAAAACAGACGCGGCATATACAACATTCTTCCTCCTCGCTAGAACAGCAGTGAAGGAGGGGCTGAGGGAGGGGGCCTGAGAGATATGGGGGAGGAAGAAGCAAGCCTTGGGCTTGCCTCCCTAAGGGAGTCTGAGACCCATAGACCCAAGGTTGCTGCCACCGAGTGGACCCCAAGACATCTTTCTCTCCGGACAGGCATCAGCCAGGAGATGGGGATGAGCCCGCAGTGGCCCGGCCAGAGCGGCGGTCCTGGAAAGGCAGCCAGACGCACAGAGGCTGTCGGAGACCTGGGTCCAGACCTTCTTTACCACAGTGACATGGGGGGAGCCCTGAGTTCTGAGTCTGTGCTTAGGATGCTGGCTCTGCTCCTTGGGGGCCCTGTGAACCTCAGGGCTCCAATGGAACCCTCCTTTACAGGTCACTCTTCAACGCGCATGTTTCCATGTGCAGGTCTGAATCCTCCCTCAGGTGCCCCTCTGGGGCCGATTGGTCTAAAGCTACAGGAAGGGCCTGGGTGGACTGGCCAGCAAGGAAATGAGGGTCCCAAGGTAGCATTTGAGTCCCTAAGTAGAGGCCATGACTGACAACAGAAAAGCCAAGGGTGTCAGAAGACAAGGGCCTGTGGAGACCCCGGGATGCAGAGGGTCTCCCAGGATGACAGAGGAGGGTCTCCCAGGGTGACAGAGGAGGGTCTCCCAGGATAGAAGAGGGTCTCCCAGGATGACACAGGAAGGTCTCCCAGGGTGGCAGAGGGTTTCCCAGGATGACACAGGAGGGTCTCCCAGGATGACAGAGGAGGGTCTCCCAGGAGAGCAGAGGGGTCTCTCAAGAGGCAGCCCAAGTTCCTCCCGTCGTTCAGTTTCTGCAGAAGACACATGGGTCACAAGCAAGGGCGGGTCAGACTAAGAGTTAGCGCCAAACCCCAGGACTCAACATCCCTTCAGGAGGAGGCGATAGGTATCCCAGACTTGCTTGATTGTCCAGTTACCCACGAGAAAAGCAGATGTTATGCACAATTAAAAATATGAAATCTGATTGTCAGTTGATAGCAGCTTGGCCACTTTTCAAAAAGGCCACCAAGCCAGACTGCAGCCGCTACAGTCATTCGTGGCCCGTGGCTGCTGGTGACGACTCTGGGTGACCTCTGAAGACTGGGCAAGTTGAGCCCAGCACTGGGAGAAGTCAGGTCCCCAGGGACCCTTGCTCCCACAGCGTCCCATTTCCTCTTCAACCCTGCCCAAATCGGGCTCCAGCCCGCACAGTAGGCCAGATTTCTACATTCCACTTGGGTTTAAGTCTCAACCCTAGTGCTAAATAACTGAGAAACACCAAGCGAATCAGGGGATTCCTTGTACTTTGTGGGACCCCCCCCTCAAGAGTGCGGTCCTTTAGGAAACATTTGGAAATGTGAAATACTGAACATACCAAGTCAGGCAGGAGTACAGGCCCTGTGCAAAGCAAGAGAGACCCACAGAGACGGGATCCCGTGTCCCCAAGACCGTGCGCAGAGCCGCCTTGGGGTTTAAAGCCAAAGCAAGGAAGGAAGCAGGATCGTTCCGTGGTACGTGTTCTCAGAAGATAAAAACGCACCGTCGGATCAGAGAAACTGCTCCTGGCCTGGGGCCTGAGATAAATCACTTTCTCATCCTCCCCTCCAAAGGTTTTCATTATGATCTAGTAAAACCATCGCTGCATGTGCTAGTGGAACCCACAAGGGCTCCTACAGCTCTCTCCTCGGTGCTCTTCTGTGCGGGCTGATGAAACTGAGGGGTCCACCATGCGGCATTGAAAGAGTAGTTCCTGCACACAGCTCCCCACCACGCAGTAGGCAAGCGACTCATGCCCCTCGTCATATTCTCAGTGCTAATGTGCCCCACGCTGTGCCCATCTCGGAGGACTGCTGATATGCTCAAGTTGTGGTTCCTGGCACCCGGTGGCCTCGCCGCACTCATGTGTTGCTGTGTAACAAACATCCCCTAAGGCCTAATGACACCATGCTGCAGACCCTCAGGGCACGAGGCCGACTTGCTCCACATGGTCCTTCAGGGACCCAGGTTCATCCTTTATATGATTCCGTGCTCCCTTAGCAATGGAGTGTAAGACGCCTCAGAGCTGGGGCTGGTGGTCATACACGTGATTTGAACTCACGACCTGTTGGTGGGTCATGTCTCCTGCCACAGAAGGTTGCCAGCGTGCTCTGCATTCTGCATGGTCAGGACAAAGGCAACCCAGGGCTTGGTGAGGAAGCTGAGGGCTGCTGGAATCCCCACCTCTGCCAGGAGCAACGTGGAGCTTGGTTCTTGGGTCGTCTCCCATCATTGCGTCCTTCGGGCAGCCCAGGCTTTTCTGTGGCCTCGGGTGCACAGTTTGAGCCTTGCTTACTGAGACTTTGCTATGTGCAGTTGTCTGGGGAGAATAGAACCTTCCAGGCCACCTCCTCCCTGTCTGTGGTTAAAGCAGGAGTGACCATCTCTTACCCCTCTGCCCATGTGATCAGCCCACCACAAGGTCAAGATGAGCCTCTTAACACAGGCTGGGGAAAGGGATCAAAGGTGTGCCTCCAAAGTGACCCCCATTCCCTAGGGTCTTTCAGTCACTGGGAGATAAAATCAGCCACACATAAGTATAACTGTTCAGATGGGATGCCGCATCGCTTAGTTGAAGGCTATTTCTATGGACGCATATGTTGAAGGAAATTACCCATACAGGTACATATATATAGCAGAAACAGGGGGCATAAAAGGAGCCACAAATAAAGCCATTAAAAAAACCTGCACTCCTAGAATCCTCGACATTTGCTGCTTCTGAGCTACTGAATTGCTGCTGAGTCTCCTAGCAAGCCAGAATAAAAAGGGAAGTTGGCCAGTTATATGAATCACAGCAATTATGCCATCTCTTCTATTCAAAAGATTCTGATAATCGCCAGGGTTTCCTGGTGCTCACCGCTTCTCCCTTCTTCCCCATCCTGCCCATCGACACACACACACACACACACACACACACACACACACACACACATCTATTCTTTCAATGAACTGATGATCTCCTCTCCCCTAAGCAGCTTGGGTATTTAAGTGCTGCAATACATGATGTAACTAAAACAGAGTTTGGTAGCAGACGTAGGGTTGTTGCTGCCATAAACCTATGTGGGTTTTTGAGTCTTTGAAACAGTTGGGTGGGAAGAATGTGGAAGGGTTTGGAGCTTTGAGCTGGAGAAGTCATTGAATACTGCAAGCAGAGTTTAATAGGACAGTCTTGTGGAAGCTCAGAGGATAGTAATACTGAGAGAGATGGTGGCCTAATTCATGAGTTTCAGAGGGGAACAAAAGACTTGTTGGGAATTTGGATAGAGGCTATTCAGATGGTATTTTGACCAGGAATCTGTCTTCATTCCATCTATGCCTTGAGAACCTGAGTGAAGTTGAATTTAAAGTTAATGGACTGGCTTGTTTGATATGAAATTTTAAGACAGAATTCAGACTGGTGTTGACAGAGCAGCTGTGGTTGTCAAAGAGATGGTACCATTAGCTTGAGCCGTCCTGGACTGCACTGGGAGGGTAGGGACGGTTCTGAGGGCAAAACCCCACCCTTTAGAGGTTCCATTCTAGAAGCAGCTAGATTTATCTAAAGAAAGAAAACCTAAATGGAGGTGTTCATTGCTTCTGAAAAGCAGCTGTGTAGAAGCGTTTCTCTAGGATCAGCAACACACAGAAACGGACCTGGCTGTGGTAGAGGCTCCATCCTGAGCTGGCAGCATCGTCCAGATGGTTTTATAGTCGGGGAAGATGATAGATTGAGGAGTCATGGAGTGCAAGCGAGGCTTGGGTATACATAGACGGTGAAGGAAGGCGAAGACCCCAGGAACACCAGAACCAGAACCATGAGGCATGTGGCAAGACACGGATCAGAACTGGTCCAAAGAGAAGACATGCATGGTACGGGGAGCAACCTGGAGGGGTGGAGCTACATAGCTTTCAGAACGCACTCGATTACGTTACAAGCCCCAGACAATGGACACTGAGGGTGGGACTTGGTATTTGCCTTGTTGGATGTTGGACTTGCTTTGATTTGATTCTTTCTTGCTATGCCCTGATTCTTCCATTTTGGAATCGGAACACTTAACTCTATGCTATTATATGCTAGAAGTGTGTAACTTGTGTTTGATTTTATAGTTCATAGTTAAGGAGACCTTGGGCTTTCAAAGTATTGGAACTGTTAACGACTACAGAATTTTTAAAGTTGGATCAAATGCAGTTTATATTATAAGATGGACATAAAATCTTGGGGATGATGAGTGGGAGATTATGGTTAAAGATGACGTGCTTTGGTGTCAGGTCGACAAAGGTAGAGTCGTGAGAGCTTATACTGTCGAGTGGCACCGGGGAGGCCAGACTCTGAGTTCACCTGCAAGAGACTGACTTGTCTGCATAATTGATATGGGAAGACCCGGCCCCCCTGTGGGTGGACCATTCCCTGGACAGGGGGTCTAGGACTGACAGAGAGTTTACTGAGCACAAGCAAGCTAGCACCCAAGCATGCTCTCATGTGATGTTTCCTGTGTTTGGAGGGGGATGTGATGATGTGATTGGCTTCCTCAGCCCTGCTGTGCCTCACCAGCCATGGTGGGCAGTAACTTGGAGTTGTGAGCTAATGAACCCTAAGTTGCCCCGGGTGGATCAGATGCAGTGGTGCCGTGCGCAGGCTGTGCAGATGGGGCTGCAGAGGCTGAGGCACGTGACATCACCTGTCCAGAGTCATATGGCCACTTCCATTTGCACGACACTTGGGATACCTGCTGCTCAGCTAGGCCTCACTACCAGCCCTCAGTGGTACTACTTCCCACAGCATGCTAAGCAGACATGGTAGCAATGCCAGGTGACTGTGCCCAAGAGGGTGCTGATGGCCCGGAGGGTGGGGTGATTATGATAGCACAGGCTGGAGCAACCAGCCAGATGTCTTCCCAGCCGTGAAGCCGTTTGGGAAATGAATTGTTTGCAGGTTGTTCTCATGGACGCAGGAAGCAGCAGCTAGCCATGATTCCCAAATCCTCCGGGGGCTGATGGTACGGGATAAGCATCTTCCGGAAGGTGAAATGACTGTTCACTGAGCCGCGGGGTTGTGTGTACGGTGACTCACCAACTTGCTGAGGAGATGTCTATGAATTACTGCACAGTGCTAAACAGTGGGTCTGTGCGTGCTGGAAGTAGCGTTCACTAGCAAGCCAGGACTAGGCCCCTGGCATGATACGCTGGAAGCTTGTAATCTGCTCTGCACGGGTATGGGCACCCTGGACATTGGAAGCCCTGTGGAACAGGAGCCTAGACACATCTGACCTCACCGGGTGGTCCCAGTGGAAATGGGCATCTTAAATAGAGGCACAGGCACCATCATAATAGAATTACATGTGACCAGGAGGGGTGTTAGCTGGCTGACCAGGGGCAGCAGTCCTGAGGGGGCCACGGGAAGAAGGTGTTTGCAGAGTGAAGACAGCTGATGCATGCACACTCATGTCCGGACCACTTGGAGCCCCTGCAAGTCTCTACGAGAAGTGGTGACATCGGCTGTGACTAGTTAGGGCAGGGAGGGGACAGGATGCAGACAGAATCAGCTGCCCTCTGTCTATCCTTGTCACTCCAGAGACTCTTCCAGAGCAGCTGACTGCCGCGTCCTGACAGCTCCAGAAAGGTGGTGTGTATTCGGGAGGAGTGAAGGGGAGAAGGGGTGCTCAGATGCCTGCCGGGGCATTTGTTCACAGCTGGCTTCGTCTCACCATGCCGTTCTGGGTTCTCAGTATATAATTATTACATTTGGGAAGACAGCGCCTGAGTCACCTGCAGGTCCTTCTTTGGAGAGAGGCGAAGGAATGTGACTAAGGGACTCTCCGTATGTGACCGACGCTTGGTCTCATCGCAGCCGGGGAGATGCTCATGAGCATCCCGAGCCACCACTCTAGGGTCCCCTAGTTAGGCGGCTGTTGTCGTGAGGGGGAGGTGACAAAGCACGAGCATTCTGAGTGCTCTTGCCGGGGGACGGCAGCCGGCTGAGCCAGTGGGAAAGACAGTGTGGAGACTCCTTGAAAAATTAAAACCAGCACAACAGAGACACGCTGCAGCTAGCCCAGCTCTAGCCCTGCCCCAGAGCATGTGAGGTCAGTATCCTGGAGAGGTCTGCAATGTGGCGACTGCAGCCCTGCTCCCAGAGGCCACTTCGTGGAATCAGTTACCCAGTGAGTACAATTCTGCCCGTCATCTGCATATCATCTGCGGCGACCAGACGCACGAGTTCCTTTTCCTGTCACGTTGACAAAATACACTAACCAAAGCGACGTATGGGGAAAAAAGGTTTCATTTGGCTCACATGCAAGGGTGCGGTCCATCATGGTGTGGGGGGCATGGTGGTAACAGTCCATCATGGTGTGGGGGGCATGGTGGTAGCAGTCCATCATGGTGTGGGGGGCATGGTGGTAGCAGTCCATCATGGTGTGGGGGGCATGGTGGTAGCAGTCCATCATGGTGTGGGGGGCATGGTGGTAACAGTCCATCATGGTGTGGGGGCATGGTGGTAACAGTCCATCATGGTGTGGGGGGCATGGTGGTAACAGTCCATCATGGTGTGGGGGGCATGGTGGTAGCAGTCCATCATGGTGTGGGGGGCATGGTGGTAACAGTCCATCATGGTGTGGGGGGCATGGTGGTAACAGTCCATCATGGTGTGGGGGCATGGTGGTAACAGTCCATCATGGTGTGGGGGGCATGGTGGTAACAGTCCATCATGGTGTGGGGGGCATGGTGGTAACAGTCCATCATGGTGTGGGGGGCATGGTGGTAACAGTCCATCATGGTGTGGGGGGCATGGTGGTAACAGTCCATCATGGTGTGGGGGCATGGTGGTAACAGTCCATCATGGTGTGGGGGGCATGGTGGTAACAGTCCATCATGGTGTGGGGGGCATGGTGGTAACAGTCCATCATGGTGTGGGGGGCATGGTGGTAACAGTCCATCATGGTGTGGGGGGCATGGTGGTAACAGTCCATCATGGTGTGGGGGGCATGGTGGTAGCAGTCCATCATGGTGTGGGGGGCATGGTGGTAGCAGTCCATCATGGTGTGGGGGGCATGGTGGTAACAGTCCATCATGGTGTGGGGGGCATGGTGGTAACAGTCCATCATGGTGTGGGGGGCATGGTGGTAGCAGTCCATCATGGTGTGGGGGGCATGGTGGTAGCAGTCATCATGTGGGGGGGGCATGGGTGGTAGCAGGTCCAGTCATGGTTGTGGGGGGCAGGTGTAGCAGTCCATCATGGTGTGGGGGGCATGGTGTAGAGTCCATCTATGGTGTGGGGGCATGTCGGTAGCAGTCCAGCATGGTTTGGGGGGCATGGTGGTAGCAGTCCATCATGGTGTGGGGGGCATGGTGGTAGCAGTCCATCATGGTGTGGGGGGCATGGTGGTAGCAGTCCATCATGGTGTGGGGGACATGTGGTACAGTCCATATGGTGTGGGGGGCTTGGTGGTAGCAGTCCATCATGGTTTGGGGGGGCATGGTGTAGCAGTCCATCATGGTGTGGGGGGCATGGGGTAGCAGTCATCATGGTGTGGGGGGCATGGTGGTAGCAGTCCATCATGGTGTGGGGGGCATGGTGTAGCAGTCCATCATGGTGTGGGGGGCATGTGGGTATCAGTCAGCATGGGTGTGGGGGGCATGGTGGTAAAAAGCCCCCCCAGTCATGGTGTGGGGGGCATGGTGGTAGCAGTCCATCATGGTGTGGGGGGCATGGTGGTAGCAGTCCATCATGGTGTGGGGGGCATGGTGGTAGCAGTCCATCATGGTGTGGGGGGCATGGTGGTAGCAGTCCATCATGGTGTGGGGGGCATGGTGGTAGCAGTCCATCATGGTGTGGGGGGCATGGTGGTAGCAGTCCATCATGGTGTGGGGGGCATGGTGGTAACAGTCCATCATGGTGTGGGGGGCATGGTGGTAGCAGTCCATCATGGTGTGGGGGGCATGGTGGTAACAGTCCATCATGGTGTGGGGGGCATGGTGGTAGCAGTCCATCATGGTGTGGGGGGCATGGTGGTAACAGTCCATCATGGTGGGGGGGGCATGGTGGTAGCAGCTTGAGGTACTTGGTCACATTGCATCCATAATCAGGAAGCAGAAAGTGATGATCGCTGGTTCTCAGTACACTTTCTCCTTCTCTTTTCCATGTGTGTGCCTGGGTGTGTGTGCATATGTACATGAGTGCGTTGTATGTGTGTGTACATGTATGTACATGTGCATGTGTATGTGTGTTGTATGTGTATGTGTGCATATTTGTACGTGTGTGCATGTGGGTGGGTGGGTGTGCATGTGTGTATGTGTGTGTATGTGCCTATGAGTGTGGACACCTGTGCACTCATTCAAAGGTCTGGGGAGGACGTCTGGTGGTCTGTCCCGTCACTCCCACCTCGAGACAGGGTCTCTGAATCTGGAGCTAAGCCGGCAGTCGGGAAATACCAATGACCCTCCTGTATCTGCCTCCCATGACACTGGGGTTCAGCTGCGGGTTCTCCATGTGCCAGAGATTCACACTCAGGTCATCGGCTTGCGATGCACACCCTTGCTCACTGATCCACCCTCTCAACCCACTTTCTCCTTTGTCTTCGGTCTGGGAGCCCAGCCCAGGTGAGGTGGTTCTTCTGCTTCAATCAGCGTATTGAAGGAAGCTTGGCTCCTAGGTGACGCTAGGCCCGTCAAGCTGCCAATCGATACTGACCCTCACGACCCATGAACCTGCAGGACATTATGTCCAATGAAACAAGCCAGATGTGGAGAGAATGGTCCTTCACAATCTCACATCGAAATCTGAAAAGGCCAAACACAGAAGCAGAGGCCGAGCGGTCACCAGAGGACTGCGGACTGAGTGTAGAGATGCTTGGTCACGGGACACGCCGCAGCGGGACATGCCACAGCGGGACACCGTACATAGTATAATTTTAATACAGTAATAATTAGTACTGTTAATGGTGGCACATTGGGTGCCCAAAATACTTGCAAGTAGATTGTAAGCATTCATCACTAAAAATCAAAAGGCACGTGCACAAGACACGCTGTGATCACCCATATCCGTCATATTTCCACAATGTGCATGTTTATGAAAACATGCTGACACGGACCCCAAATGCATGTGATTATGGCAATTAAAAATTTTTTAAACAAATTTCAAAAGTGACAGTCCCCTTCTCCAGTATGAATCTGTAGAAAAGGAAGCTCCAGAGCACATGCCCCGGATGACAGGACGATTGCCCGAGGACTGGGCGATCCACGGGGTTAGGGCTGGGGCTCCACGGGAAAGAGGTGCTGCACTGCACAAGGCTCTGGGCTCAGTGATCACAGAGATGAGGGAGAAAGTACCCACAGGGAAGCACAAAGATTGTTCTCACTTGTTGCCGTCCCGGGGATTGAACCCGGGGTCTCACGCCTGCTAGGCAAGCGCCCCACCACAGAGCTACGGCCCCGGCTCCTCGAAGGTAATGTACCAGAGCAGGAATGCAGGAATGGAGTCTCAGTGAGCCTCGGCCGCCTCAGGGTGCTGAGCAGCAGACAGATGACAGGAGAAGTCCACACACAGACAGACCACCGCAGCCCAGGAGGTCAGCAGAGGGGCCTCCCAAGACTATACAAGCTTTCTGTAGTGCTGTCAATCAAAATGTTCCACTTGTGACTCAACTACTGCAAGGAACCCAGCTAACCAGGGACAGCCTAAGCTGGCTTACGACATCCATCGGAAGAGCAAGAAACTACAGGTCACAGGCCAAACTTTCATTCAGAGATTCCAGCACTGGAGTACTATTTAACCACAAAAAACTGTGAGTGGGAGGGAAAGGAGACAAGGGCATGAATGTGACCAAAGTACAATGACGTACGCATGAAGACATCATGGCGAAACCTGTTATTTTGTACATTATCTAAAAATTAACAATTAGAGAGAGGGGGGCTGGAGAGGTGGCTCAGGGGTTAAGCCTCTGCCTTGAAGGCAGAAGGTCCTGAGTTCAGATCCCAGACCCCACGTAAAGACGCCAGGCGGAAGCGGGGGCAGCCTGCATTTCTGGTTCTGGTAGGGCAGAGCCTGTGAATCCCGGGGCAGAGTAAACAAGGAGGAGGTCCATGGTGGTTCCCGAATTTGCCCATGGTTCTACACATACATACACACACACACACACACACACACACACACACAATTGAATAAATAATAAAAAAATTAAAAAAAAACAATTAGAGAGAGAGAGACACACCTGCATGTCGCCCTGCATGGAGTCTTTGCCTGTTCACTCACTGTTGCAGTCAGCCTGCAGGGTTGCCGATAAATGACTATCAAACAGCTTAAGAGAACGAGGGGTTTATTTCCTTACTGATAGTCCAGTTACAGTTCTCAGTCCAGCTTGACAGGAGAGCATGCACCAACACCAGGGCCGAGGGAACTGGCCACACCATCGCCACGTAAAGGCTGAGAGATGGACAATCCTTACTTGCCAGACCAGCATGTCTGGCCAAGTGAACAGAAGGATGCCGACTCTCTCAACCAGATCTCCTTGATTTATTCCAGGACCTAATCCCACTGCTGGGCCTTCCCCATCAGCTAGACAATCTCCTTCAAGTTCACTCTGGGCTCAACTCAACTACTAATTCTTCACAAATGTGCCCAGAGCTCAAACCTTCAACTGTCAAGTTGACACCTGTGCCTAACTATGACAGTACCTACCTGCAATTCTTACAAAACTCCAAACTCTCAATCTGTCCCGGCTTAAGAAGAAAAGCTAATGGGTGACAGAACCTAGCGCAGGAGCCTGGAGGCTTCAAATCTGGACTCTGCCATTTGTGGCCATTCTCGATACTGTAGACATCCATCTGCTCTCTCTCTCTCCCTCTCTCCCTCTCTCTCTCTCTCTAATTGTTAATTTTTAGATAATGTACAAAATAACAGGTTTCGCCATGATGTCTTCATGCGTACGTCATTGTACTTTGGTCACATTCATGCCCTTGTCTCCTTTCCCTCCCACTCACAGTTTTTTATGGTTAAATAGTACTCCAGTGCTGGAATCTCTGAATGAAAGTTTGGCCTGTGCTCTTCCGATGGATGTTGTAAGCCAGCTTAGGCTGTCCCTGGTTAGCTGGGTTCCTTGCAGTAGTTGAGTCACAAGTGGAACATTTTGATTGACAGCACCCCAGAAAGCTTGGGTAGTCTTGGGAGGCCCCACTGCTGACCTCCTGGGCTGCTTTGGACAATTGATGTAACCTC
This sequence comes from Typhlomys cinereus, assembly GCA_023101885.1. Taxonomy (NCBI): domain Eukaryota; kingdom Metazoa; phylum Chordata; class Mammalia; order Rodentia; family Platacanthomyidae; genus Typhlomys; species Typhlomys cinereus. Next base: position 91,827 of record JALPQD010000562.1, on the reverse strand, counting down.
TCTGATCTCAGTGACCTTGTCAATAACTAACACTCTCCCGACTTCTGAGCTGTTAATGAGCAGCAGAAGCCAAGTGGTGGCAGGTGTGTCCCCAGTATTTCAAGTCTCTTTTCTACAGTGTCACGGGCAGGGTAGTGGGTGGAGCCCCACACTACCCCTGGTTCTGTGCCACCAGGGACCATCTACGCACGAGGAACCAGGTTTGCCATGTTTTCACGTTGATTTCCCCTTTCTGCTAACACTGCATGTAATTCATGCAGGTCTTAGTCTCTCTCCTGCCGCTATGAACACGTGACCAAACAACTTGGGGGACTTATTCGTGCTAACAGTTAAACCATCATCTGTTATGGCAGGAGAGTTTGACCAGCATGCGGAGCCGAGGGGACTGGCTGCGTCACGTCCATAGGATGGCCGAGAGTGGGGCAAACTTTCTAGCTCGCCCCGTCTGCCAAGGCCCAACAGTTCTCTCTGCATCTTATCCATCCACCTAGAGAATGGTCCCACACATTATAGGCCGGGTCTTCCCACATCAGTTAGAGAGTCTCCTACAGATTTGCTCAAAGGCTTGCCTTAACTACCCAAGTCTTCATTAGATGGACTTAAAGGTTTAGTTCTTATTTCGAGTTGGCACTTAAAGCCAACCATCACAGAATCCCCGACTACACACACACACACACACACACACACACACACACACACACACACGCACGCTTGCTCACTCACTCATACACACACAGGCACTTTGTGCCTCCCCCCAGGACCTGATGCTGAAGAGCTATGCCTCCTGAATCTTCTAGAAATCACAGTGAATACATGCAGGTGACCCTAGTGGTGGGGACCGGGTGGAGTGCACAAGGCATGTCCGTATCTCTAGTCTGCCATTGTTCCAAGTCTCTGCTACTCTGTCCCCACCTCCTTTGGCCAATTGCACCTACGCCCCAGCATCCCAGCTGGACAACCCCAAAACCATGTCCATAGCTAAATGGCCTCTGTCTTCCCTGTCCATCAGTGGGCGCTTGGCATTAAAGAGCTTTAACGAGCGAGGTGGAGGGAGGAGTGGAACGTGAGTCTTCGTGGCTGGTTCAGAGAAGAGCCGCTAAGAAGCCAGGTCAGGGCCAATCAGTGCTGGCCTGCCAGGCAGGAAGGAGTGCTGCTGCCACTACTGCCGCCCTCAGCAGGGCACAGGTGGCCTTCATTTCTCCTGGGGAGAGGACTCTGCCCCCAGGGACCTGGGTCACACGCTGTGTGAGAGCAAGTGGATCTCCACTTTGCTGGAGAGACATGGGCTATGAATGTGTGTGCGTATGCGTATGTCATAGTTAAGCACAGGTGTCAACTTGACTGTTTAGGGTTTGAGCTCTGGGCACATTTGTAGAGAGTTAATGATTGAGTTAGGCACAGAGCAAACCTGCAGGAGATTGTCTAGCTGATGGGGAAGGCCCAGCCCATGGTGGGTGGGATTAGACCCTGGAATAAAACACAGAGAGCTGGTTGAGAGAGTCGGCATCCTTCTGTTCACTTGGCCAGACATGCTGGTCCGTCTCTCAGCCTTTATGTGGTGATGATGTGGCCAGTTCCCTCAGCCCTGGTGTTGGTGCGTGCTCTCCCGTCAAGCTGGACTGAGAACTGTAACAGGACTGTCGTAAGAAAGTAAACTCCTTGTTCCTTAAGCTGTGTGATGGTCATTGATCAGCAACCACACAGGCGAACTGCTACAGTGTATGTGTGTGTATGTGTATGTGTGTATATGGATACGTGTGTATGTGTATATATGTGTGTATATGTGTGTATGTATGTGTACATGTATGTATGTGTGTGTATATGTGTCTGTGCATCTTTGTGTGTGTGTCTGTGCATGTGTCTGTTCATATGTGTGTGTCTGTGTGTGCACATGTCTGTATCTCTGTGTGTCTGTGTATGTGCATATCTGTGTGTACATGTGTCTATATCTGTGTGCAGGGGTCTGTATTTGTGTGTCTGTGTGTGTGTTCACGTGTCTGTGTTTGTGTGAGTGTATATGTGTGCGCGTATCTGTGTGTATGCCCGTGTTGGTGTGTGTGCGCGTGTGTGTCTGTGCCCATCAGTCCCACAGAGCAGGCCTCGAGCCTCCCGGCGCTCTCTGCCGCTCTGACCTGGCCTCGCTTGAGGGCGATGTTGGCTCTTGCGCATCTTTCCAGAGCCCAGACCACACACCTGCAGGGCCCAGCCTTGCAGGCCCCTCACCTGTGTTGGATCTTTGGGCTCCCCCAGCCAGCCCAAGAAGCCGGGGCTGTTCTTACACGGCCTCACAGGGGTGAATAGGGGCTGGAGCCCACAAACAAACCACCCATCATGCCGCCCTACAAAAATCGGGACAAAAATTGGAGGAATGCCCGGGGGACAGGTTTGTCCGGGCCTGATGTCAGTTTAGAAATAAGCCTGGGTTCGGGGCAGGAGGATGGGAAGAGCCATGTACTTGCTATGGGGCCTCCAACGTGGGGCTGTGGGGACCCTGCTGTGGGGCTGTGGGGACCCTGTGCTGGAGCGCACAGCTGTGCTCTGGCCTCCATTCACTGACCCCACGTCCAGGGTCCCTCACAGCCCCATCTCAGAGGAGCTAACTCCCACATCCGGGGCTCCCTCCAGTCAGGACCCACACCTTCTCTGTCCTTGGTTGGAGTAGGTAGAGGGCAGGGCGAGATCATCCGATGCCCTATGAACGGCTGGCAGACCACCTGCTAAATGCCAGGACCTGACACACCCTTCCCTCCAGCAGCAGCTGGCCGCCCTCTGCCAAGCCCTCGCAGACACGAGGGACCATCCACGCCCGGCGGCGCAGCTGCACACGGCCTCCGGGGAGGGTTGTACGGGACGGGTGAAGGTTGCAGCTGCACAGAACTGCTGGGTTTGGGGAACAGGAGCTGAGTTTGCCCCGAACAGAAAGAACAGGGGGTCCTGGCTTTGCTTCAAGGGAAAATAAGACTTGTGACTCCGAGAGGGGAAGGGCTTTGCTAAGTAACTCGGGCAGAGATGGTCCTCGCTTTCCTGCTGTCCCCCCAGACAGTAGGCTCTGGCAGCTCCTGCAAAGGACAGGGACGTCCTCAGGACCCCCCCCCCCCCGCCGAGTCAGGATGAGCCCAAGCCGGAGCGTCTGAGGGGCCCTAGCAGTGTCCCCCAGCAAGGCAAGGCTGGAATCAGGGCTGAGCCTCCCCCAGACCTGCAGAATCTGGAGGTCCAAGGGCTAGACAGGATCCACACCCCAAGCACATGACTTCTCAAAGTTCCTAGGTGCCTCCCTCTGTGTCCCTGCTGACAGACAGAATGGGGGCCGTCCGCGAGAACCTTCAAATCTGGCTCCCAGCCACGAGTAGGTGAGAAGCCCATCTACAGAGCACTTGGTGTAGGGGGGGGGACCACGGCAGGCTGTGTCCCGGGCTGTGTCCCAAGCAGGACGGGCTGAGTGCAAGCGCCAAGCGGATGCTGGGGACGGTGGAGCTGGTGAGGTCACTAGCCCAGCAGATCCTGGCTGAGCCTCTGCTCCTGGGGTGCCATCTGTAAGGTGACCGGCACTCAAGGCTCCTGGTTCTCACCCCGCGTGTCTGAGGACTGGACATGTTTAGAGGCGATGGTGCATTAGGCCGTGGGTGGGTTTGGTTTGGGGGTAGAATGTAAATAGCATGAGCCTGGGTGTGAGAGGGGCTGAGAGCTGCTTTCTTGGAACTGCTGGCAGGTTTTCGGGGCTACAGCCTTCTGAAGGCAGCTCCCCTCTCCTCTCTGTCCCCAAGCCTTTCATGGTGGCAGGAGTAGCTGTTGTGAGCTCCTGGTCAGAGCTACTGGCCAGGATGACACACTCATTTCTGCGGATGGTGTCCTGTCCTGTTCTCCAAAGACCCATCCCCCCAACTTCCCCTCCCCCCGCCCCCACCTGCTCCTGCAAATGCTATTGGGGTTGGTTCTGTAAGGGCTGAGTTCCCAGTCCTAGATCTACTCTACAGCCCCCCCCCAGGGGGCCAGGAGGACCTCACATGCAGGCTGTGTGTTGGTCTCTGAATCCTCATCTCTAAGGAGGAAAACAGGGCACAGCTTTGCCAGGGGCATGAGGAATCTCTTTCGCATCGCTAAGCAGATATTCACTGCGTCTTCTAAGTGCCACATCGGATGGCAATGGGTAAATGGGGAGGTGGGGGAGTGTTGCAGTCGCCTGCATGGTTGCTGATAAATGACCAGAACACAGCTTAAAGGGAAAGCTTACTTTCTTACAATAGTCCGGTTACAATTCATAGTCCAGCTTGACAGGAGAGCACACACCAACACCAGGGACGAGGGAACTGGCCACCATAACGGCTGAGAGATGGACAATCCTTACTTGCCAGACCAGCATGTCTGGCCACGTATACAGAAGGATGCCAACTCTCTCAACCAGCTCTCTGTCATTTATCCAGGGCCTAGTCCCACCCACCGTGGGCTGGGTCTTCCCCAGCAGCCAGACAATCTCCTTCAGGTTTGCTCTGGGCTTAACTCAACCATTGACTCTCTACACCTGTGCCCAGAGCTCAAACCCTCAAGAGTCAAGTTGACATCTGTGCTTAACTATGACATTCCACCCCTTGTCAACTTGACACAAAAACAATAGCACTTTTAAACTGTAACCTTTCCTTGTCCCCACAGATGTTAAAATATAAATACATTCCATGGACAAATTTAAAATGTTCTTTCATTAAAACTTCAGTTCCAACATTTTAAAAGTTCAAAGTTTCTTAACCTTAAAACTCTTAAATCAGAATAAATTAAATACTTTAAAACAGATAAAACATTAAAACAGAAGGATCTTAATAAGAAAACATTAAAAAGAACAAAGTCCAGCAAATTACCGCATCCTGTACTTCAATGTCCATCTTCTGTGCTCATCACGTAGTCAAGGCGGCTCAAAGATTCGAGTCATTCCCAGTCCCTGTCTGCAGCTCGAAGTTGTAAAAGCAGAGTTCCTCTGAACCAGGCTGAATCTCTACTCACAGTTGTCCTCAGCAGCGGTCCCACAGTTCTGGCATCTCAAACACAACTCTGGGTTCTCCTCTGCAGCTTTAAGCTTCACCATTTCTTGCAGGACTTTACGCCTGCCACTTGGTGCCAAGCTTTTGCTGCTCTCCATGAACCCTTCAGTACACGAAAACCAGTATCACCTGAGGGACGCTGCCAGATTCCGAAGCGAGGTTGAAATGCAGCTTAGTCCACTGGAGCCACAGCTGCACCAACTTCAACGCGCTGACGCTGGAAAAGCCTCTCTTCTAGGCAACCAAACTTGCAAAGGGCAAGAAACAGCTTGAACTTGGGCTTTCGCCCCCTGAAGGAATCTGAGCTTCCAAACCACGAACTTGCCATATGGTGGTTTCCACGTCCTCCACCATCTCAGTGCAAGTCACTAGGTTTTCCTTCACTGATACTCATTTGTCCAACAGCCTACTCTTTGCACATCCAAACCTGCAAGGTTGCCAACACAGCTCTCCTCTGTCAAGCAAACCAGTCCATCGTCCTTATATTCAGTTTTACCAAAGTCCTTGTTTCCCTCATCACAAATTGGGCCCAAACAATGTCTCTCAGCAATTGGCCCACTAAATGCTGAAGAACGGTATTTGTAAATCCACAGAGTGAAAATTTTCAAGAATTTCCAACTTTGTCCAGCAGAACCATTCAAAAGCCACAAAATCCACATAGTCAGATTTATCAGCAACACCCCACTTCCTGGGTACCAAATTCTGTTGCAGTCCGCCTGCATGGTTGCTGATAAATGACCAGAACACAGCTTAAAGGGAACAAGGAGTTTACTTTCTTACAATAGTCCGGTTACAATTCATAGTCCAGCTTGACAGGAGAGCACACACCAACACCAGGGACGAGGGAACTGGCCACCATAATGGCTGAGAGATGGACAATCCTTACTTGCCAGACCAGCATGTCTGGCCAAGTGAACAGAAGGATGCCAACTCTCTCAACCAGCTCTCTGTCTTTTATCCAGGGCCTAGTCCCACCCACCATGGGCTGGGTCTTCCCCAGCAGCCAGACAATCTCCTTCAGGTTTGCTCTGGGCTTAACTCAACCATCGACTCTCTATACCTGTGCCCAGAGCTCAAACCCTCAAGAGTCAAGTTGACATCTGTGCTTAATTATGACAGGGAGACTGTCCTCGCACCCTTGGCCTTCAAGGAGAAAGGAAGGTGGCCAGCAAGCAACCTCGAGGGTCTATGTCAGAACATTGGGAAGAAAGCAAAGCAGAGGGCTGAGAACCACACCTGCGTGTGGGCAGAGAGAGAACGTTTATCTAATTGAAATGTAGGGATCTGGGGTCTTTCCAAGGAGGTGACGCTTGACCTTAAGAACTCAGTGGTGAGATAAAGCCACTTAAGAGGAGGGAGGGGGGATATTCCAGGAGGAGACAGTGGTTCACACTCCCTGAAGCTGGAGGGCACTCACCACTCAGCCTGTCCAGGGCAGGTCATCATGGTGGGGGATGGGTGGTGGGGGTTGGGTGGTGGGGGTTGGGGTGGGGGATGGGGGTGAGAAGGATGGGTAGTGAGGGGAATGGGGTGGGGGGTGGAAGGGGTGGATCATAGTGGGGGATGGGCTGACCACTCCTAAAGGAGGACCTGGTGGGAGGGTGGTAGAGCAGGCGTTGCCCACTGCAGAAGGACACTCCTGGAGGACCACCAGAGACAGGCAGGGAGGAGAGTCTGTGGCCTGTGGGCGGAGAGGGTCCAGGGCATTTGGCTCAGGATCGCCGCTCCTCAACCCTCCCTGGAGAGCAGGGGAGCCAGCGCCTAGGGCAGAGCCCCGGGACTGAGCTGGGGGATGTGCTCACCCACACAGCCTGCCCTTCTCCTGACACCCCAAACAGTGACTCACGGAACAAAGCAGCGATCCTACAGTCAGGTTAAAATTATGCAGGCCGCATGCGTGATATTAAAAAACCCAGGCAGCATATATTCTAGTGCAGGGGATGCCAAGATGTAGCTGCCTTATTTAAGGAATTTATTGGGCTGGTGTGAACGGATGTTTACTGAAGATTTTTTTTCTCTCCGTGGGGGAGAAACAGGTACACGTGGCTTGGTTGCTAAAAATAGGGGGATCCTCAGTCTGTTTCATGTGATGGGTCCTGAAATATTAGCCCCTTTCCCCACCCCCAGCTCAGGCTGAGCAGTTGAGCCAGCGCCTGGCAAAGCTTCTCTTAGGATAATCTGAACCCCGACCCGGGGACTCGACGGCCGATCCACGAATTTGCAGGTCCTGTGTGTTTCTGCAGCCGGCGCCTCTGAGAAGCAGGTCAGTCTCGGCGTCTAAGTCCCTGGCTGGACTCCAGCTCTGTCTCCTTGCCTTGCTCCAGGCTCAGAAGGCGAGACAGAGGCCACCCCTGGAGGATCAGAACGGCAACGCCCACTTTTCCAATCTCTGAGAATCTGTGTGTGGCTGGGCCACGTCTGGGGCAGATCTGCTCTCCCTAGGGACAGGCGTGGTGGGGGACAGGCCCTCCAGACCTTGCCTGCCACCCTCAGACTGAGGCCAGCACACAGCCAGGACCATGCCAAGGCTCCTTGCTAACGCCCCGGAGCGCATGCAAGAGCCAGGCCAGTGGCACAGCATGCTGGGAGGCGTGGGGGAGGGGCTGCAAAACCTAGCCCCGCCCCTCGGCCCCCGAGCTCCCCTGCCCGGCACCCCGCCTACCTGCTAGGCACCTTGGCGGCCATTCATCCCTCACTGTCATTCAGCAACTGGTCGAAGTCCGTTTCACAGCACTGGTCTAAGGTCTTGATGGGGGTCTTTGCACCTTGGGATTCAGGAGGCCTTTGACCTCAGCTAGACTGGACAAGGACTGGCTCTCTAAGTGACCCCCGAGTGGCCCCGAGTTCCCAGGAGCCTCATTGAGATCCAGCTCAAGACCAGCTTGGCCCTACCTAGAATTAGGGGGCCCTGTGGGGCGGCTTCTGAGCTAAAGACCCCTAACCTTCATGTACCTGGAGATGGAGGCTCCCTAACTCTCTTTGACATGAATGTTCTGTGCAGCTCCCTTCACCGTGTAGGACTTGGGTGCCGATGTCTCAGCCGGACCCTGAGGCTCCTGGGTGACCCCGAGTCATCCCTGTGCCTCTGGGGTTCTTTCCCTTGCGCTTGCAAACGCCCCTCCCAGAGCAGACCCCGTGCTCCTTGTGGCTGGGGCACACTCTCTGACATCCTCCCTCTTCTCTCCTGTCTCCAGCTCAGAGAGGCCCTTCCTGTACCCCCAAGGGTCGCCCATCCTCACGCCATGCTAGCAATTTCTCCCACACGCTTATCACCAACTCTCTTCTCTGTCACCCACTAACCCGGATCTTCTTTGGGAACCGCGGCTGCCCCTCTGGGGGTGGGCTGTGATCAGAGTACTACTGTAACCCCTCAGGAGACAAGCCCACAACTGTGGTGGAGGTGGGGGAGCGATTCACTTCAGGGAAGGTTCTGGGATCAGTACCACCTTCCTTTAGCAGATGCATAAACGAGGCTCAGAGAGGTCAGAAACTTGCCAAGGTCACACAGCAGGGCTGGGAGTACCCATGCCGCAGCTGACCGTGTGCTTCTGTCTATTTTCTCCTGGTGAGAGTTCAACCCAAGCTCACCAAATAGAACGCAAAGGTGGAAGGCTGCGTGGAAAGGCAGCTGCTTTGCTGGGTCTTGTCAGCTCCCAGGTCCTCAGGATGGGGCTGGGAAGGGCCGTTCTTTGCTTCTCCCACTAAGGTCCTGGGTCACCTGCTCCTCCAAGGGCCCTGGTGCCTTTTCTTTGTGCTGTGGGGGCTCCCGGCCACCCCCACTCCTCCCTACCCTCAGCTCCTGCTGCCTCGAGTCCTCCCTCGCAAGCTGGGCTCCCTCCCTTGCCACGCTGTCTGCCTCTGGCTCCCCTCTTTTGCCAGCTTGCAGCTGCATAGCCTCCAAGAGACTTGTGGACGATCATACTCCATGAATAGACATGGGTGTTGGGCTTGGCTGCCCATTGGGGGGCTTGACTCTGCAAAGCTTTGCATTGGCAAATTCAGCACACGGAGATACCACCGTGCGAAGCAAGATCTGAAACGAGGGGCTCCATGATCTCTCACAAAGGCACAGTGAGCTAAAGAAACAGGACCCTCCAACTCCCAGAAGCCTCTTGGGCTGGCCCAACACCCCCTTGCCTCTGCAAGCACCACCTCTTTGGCTCACCTGCCTGGGTGTTCTGTCTGCCTGACATCGCCCCAGAGTACAGCATCCCTGGGTCACCCAGCAGTCCGCTGTAGGTGAACTCTGTTCCTTTCATGACTACAGACAATACAGAGTATTGACTTCTTCCCAGTGTGCTGACCCAGCTTGCAGTGGATGGATGCTTGGTTCGTTCTTGACTCGGGGTTCTGTTGAAAGAAACTGCTCTGAGCATCCACCAGGCAGGTCTCCAGGTTCCTGTTAACAAGCATTTCATAAGTGAACACCCAGGAGTGCTGGGCTGTGAAGCGAGGGTTAGTTACACTGCTAAATTGATATCTAATGGATGTGCTGCAGAGAAGGCTCAGCCGATAAAGCCTTTGCCCCACAAGTAGGAGACCTGAAGCTTGAATCCTGGGACCCAAGTGACTGACTTAAGGCCTCCACACACATGTACACACACACGTGTGCTAAGTTCCCCCGCATACACATGCAAAAACAGGCAGGATGTCTAGTAATGCTGATAAATACAAATGCATGCTAAATAGGCATAAACAGAAATAGATCAATCTATAGTAGGCACCTCTAAGTAGATAGATACTAGACAGATATTACTGGATGTTTTTCCAATGTGTTTATGCTGTTTTATATTCCATGGGCAATGTAAGAGATCCTGCTGTTATTTACAAGTTTAGCCGACCAGGTGGGTGCCACAGCTGGCTCCTTGAAGCTTTAACTTCCCCTGTTTATGATGAGATTTAGTACCTTCTCATAGTCTAATGACTACAGAAATATATTCTCGTGAAATGGCCAGGTTTTCCCTATCTTTTTACATTCACTACACTGTTATCAATTTGTATTTGAGTTTATTCTAGAAAAAGTACGTTCTGTTAATTTATTTATTATCATTTCCTATTCTACAAATAGTCTGCCTTTTTTCCTGTTAATATATTTTGACAAAGATAATTTCGAATTTCAATGTAGTTGAGTTGATCGATTTGCATGTGTGTGCCTGTGTGTGTACACATGTATATGTAGTATATGTGTATGTTAGTGTGTCCATATGTTAGTGTGTTTGCATGTGTGCACGCATGTATGCATGGTGTATGTGTATGTTAGTGTGTGTTTGCATGTGTGTACACACGTATGTGTAGAGTGTGTGTATGTTAGTGTGTGTTTGTGTGTATACATGTAAAGGGTATATATGCATGCTAGTGTGTTTCCATGTATGTACACATGTGTGATGTATGTTAGTATGTGCACGTGTGTACATTGTAGTGTGTATATGTTAGTGTGTGCATGTGTGTATGCATGCATGTGGTGTATGTTGCTGTGTGTTTGCATGTGTGTGGAGACTAGAGCTCTTTATTTTCTACTTTTTTCATGTTTGTGTGTGCATGCAGATGCATGTGTATGTATGTGTGTGCGTGCATGTGTGTGCGTGCATGTGTGTGCATGCATGTGTGTGTGTGTGTGTAGAGACCTGAGGTTGATGTCTGGAATCTTCTTCAGGGGCTCATCTACCTTATTCCTTGAGGCAGGGTCTTCCTCAGAGTTTGCAGATATGACAAGTCTTGCTATCTGTCTTGCTCCAGGGGTTCCCTGTCTCCACCTTCTGAGGCTGGAAGTACAGGCAGTGGTCATGACTACCTGACATTTATACAAGTCCTTGGGGTCCAAACTCCAACTCTTACACTTGCAAAGCAAGCACTTTAATTGGAACCATTTCTGGCCCCACCTTTCTTTTTGACAGAGTCTCTGATTGAATCTAGCTCATGAAGCAATTTGGCATCTAAGCAGTGAGCTTTAGGGACCTTCCTGTTTGTTTCGTCCCTGTCCAGTGCTAGGGTTCCAGGCACACTGACATGTCTGGTTTCTTACGAAGGTCGTGGGGATTCAAACTCAGGTCCTTCTACTTGCAAGGCAGGCACTTGACAGACTAAGCCATTTATTTCCCTATCTCCCGGTCAGTTCTTCTTTCTATGGTCAGTCTTTCTGTGTCACATTAATATGAAGACATTTTTGGTATATTTGAGACAGGATCTCACATAGCCCAAGCTGAACCCATGACAATCCTCCTGCCTCAGCCAGATCCCTCAGCTGGGATTGCAGATATGAGCCATGACACCTGGCTCCATCTTACTTTTAAGAATGGATTTTCGTATTAAGAAAAAAAAATTTATAGATGCAAAAACATGTAATAAAAATTAATTAATTAATTTACAAAAAAATGGATTTTCTTGTTCTTTTCTCATTTTCTATCTCTCTCACTAGTGCATCCCCATGCACGCGCACGCGCGCGCGTGTGTGTGTGTGTGTGTGTGTGTATTTTTCTATGTGGATACCAGAGGTCTATATTAAGAATCATCCCAAATTACTCTTTCACTTTATTTCTTTTTTAAGTAAGATTTATTTATTGTGTGTGCATGTATGAGTGTATGTGAGTGTGTGTGTGTGTGCATACACTGTGATTGTGGAGGCCTAATGGTGACTTCCGGAATCATCCTAAATTGTTCTACCTCCTTTTTGCTTTGCTCTGGGGTTTTCCTTCTAGGGCTGGAAGTGCCGGCCACCACTGCACTATTTCCACTGGCATCTTTAAGTGGCGGCATCTGGAATTCGATCTCAGATCTTTCTGTTTGCAAGGCAGAAACTTAACCTCCGAGTTCATCTTCAGATGCTTACATTATTTCCTGAACCTGGGTCTCTAATTTAACCCAGAGCTTGCCATAGGGCTAGTTTGGTTAACCAATTTCCTCTGGGGATTCCTAGCCTCTGCATTCTAAGACTGGAATTACAGGTAGCTTACCACGCCCACCTAACATTTTATGGGGAATGGGGGGATCTGAATTCCATTTTGACATGTCCCCAAACCTCTCTTCATTCTTGAGAGAGGGTCTCGTGAACTCCCCATAGTAGCCAACTATCCTTGAACTGCTTTTATCTCCCAGGTACTGGGATTTCGGGTTCGAGTCCCCATGCCTGGACTCTGTGGTACTGGAAATCAAACCTGGTTCTTTGTGCATGTCAGTCAAGCACTCTACCAACTGAGCCACACCCCCAGCTCTGATAATATTATTCTGTTCTGTACATTTGTCCATTAACATGCCCCTCTGCTGCTGGCGTGTGGTAATGAGGCAGGGCTAATATTTGTTTATTTTTCTACATGGATATGCAACTGGACCGACACTAGTCATTGAAAAGGACATCTTTTCTCTGTTGCTTGGCAGTGGTCCACCTGATGTCAAACACATCCTTTCATGGCTGATTTCTCTCTTCTACCCAACTAGTCTAGTAGTTATCCTGATGCAGATACCATGCTGTTTCAATTAGCTTTACGAGTGCCGCTTCTGACCAGTAAAGCTGGGGAGAAGGAGGAGAGGCGCGGGGCTGGAGGATAGACCAAATCAGGGTGTTACGAAGGCGCCACAAGGAATCCTGCTACTTTGTATGCTAATTTAAAAAATAAGTTTGAAGATTTAAAAAGAAAAAAAAATAAATTCTCCTTTTCTAAAAGATGGCTGTCTTTCTTCCTGCATTTCTACTTGACTTGTTTTTGAAAACTAGAATCTATTTTCCACTACACACACACACCTGCCAGAACTTTTATCCTGCATGCATTGGTCTGTAAATCAACTTGGATAAATGGGCTGCTTTAGAACGTGGAGCCATCTGGCCCAGGGATAAGGTGTTCCTCTTCATTTACTTTGGCTTTGTTAAGTTTCCTCTTGGTAACCTTTTACAGTTTGAGCACTTATGACTAAGTGGGTGAAAGTGCAGGAGGTGCCAGCAGGACGTCTCTGTGGCATCGAAGGAGTCTGTGCCTAGACCCTCTCTCCTGCCCACTCCCTGCCCGAGCTGGGCACAGCTGGGTCTGGTGACCTCTCTGCAGGAAATCACTGCAAAAGTCTTGTGCAATGCATCATGGGATATGTAGGCATGGAGGTAGGAAAGGAGGGAGGCGACATGATGCTCTGCCACCTTCCATACAGCTGGAACCACAGGCAGGGACCAGGCCTACAATGAGGGCGTGCTCACTTATGCCCACTGGGGGTTTTAGCCTAGGGTCTCCGTGCCCGTTGGTTTTTATTTTATTTTATTTTGTTTTGTTTTATTTGTGTGTGTGTGTGTGTGTGTGTGTGTGTGTGTGTGTGTGTGTGTGTGTATGTGTTAGAGGCCACGTGTGTCCCTGTGAAGGCCAAGGTGACTTTGGGATTGCTTCTACTTCCTCTTGCTTCAGTCTGGGATTTCCCAGACTCCGCCCACCAGGGCCAGAAGTGAGGCCACCACCATTTCTGCCTTGTATTTTTATGTGGACCTGAATCCGAACTCAGGACCTTCTGCTTGTGAGGCAGAGTCTTAACCCCAGGGCCCATTTTCATGCCCACATTCAGGCTCTCCAGGACACCTGTACCTGCTCTTTGTCTTCCTGGTCAAAGGCACCTCTCTCTTCTACAGTTGAGATGAGGTAAACCCATCCGAGTCCGCTGTGCCCCAGCTGTGGGGCCCTGGACAGGTACTGCCCATCTCTGAACTGTAGTGTCTTCACCAAAGGACCAGGCAGCCAGTGTCCAGAGAGGTTGGGTAAGTAGCGGACACAGGCAGCACCATGTCAGCAAAGCGGGAGAGACCCCGAACACACAGCTTGCAGAAAGTGCATGGGCTGTGTTCCAGTTAGCCGCAGCTGTCAGCTCAACACGCAGATGTGGCCTCTGGGCACACTTACGTGGAATTATTTAATTAAGACAGGCTTCTGAGCAGGCTTAATTGCATAACTGATGTGAGAAGACCCAACCCCTAAGGGATGAGATCCTTCCCTCAGCAGGTGGATGAAGACATACTGGGCAAGCTAGTTGGCATTTGGCAGGTTGGCAAGCAGAAAGCAAGTGTGCAGATTGGGCCTTGCCCTCTTTGCCCTTGACTTTGGATGAGATCTGGCGCGTTCCTGCAGCTCTTGTGAATATGGCTTTCCTGACACAATGGACTGTAGACCTACAATCAGGAGCCAACGAAACAACCTTGTTTTCCTAAACTGTGAGGGTCGGGTATTTATTACAATGATGAAAGCTGTGAAACGAAGACAGACCCTGATATAGTAGACTTGGTATGGCTGGGCAGGAAGCAAGAGCTCTGCCTGCAGCTGGCTCTACTTATAAGAAGCAGTGCAGTCCCCAGAGTCTTGAGATGACATGGCCAGTCACCCAGCCATCTGGGTGCTCGACCCATCTACAGGTGTCGGCAGAGGAGGCTACAGCGAAGGAGCATGCAGGGCTGAGTCTAGGGGCGGCCAGCTCTCCTGAGTGAACATATGCTAGCTGTTTACTGTGCTGGCTGGTGATTCCCTCCTCCTGGGATCCAGGTGTGCATCCTGGGCAGTTCTATCAATGCAGAAATGAGGTGGGGTGGAGAGGCGTGCATGCAACCCACTCAAGTGACCCAATTAGTAAGTCAAAGCTGGAACTTAAGTCTGGGTTCTCATGTGCCCCCAACCCATTGCTCCAATCATTATTTTATTTTATTTTATTTTATCATATGCATGCATGCATACCTATGTATGTGTTGATACACACGTGTGTGCAGGTGTGTGTACAAGAGGGCACCTGAGTGTGTGTGCCTTGGAGGCTCAAGGGTAACGTCAGGAATCATCACGGATTGCTCTCCCTCCTTATGGCTTTGCTCTGGAGTTTCCCGGGCTCTTCCTCCCAGGGCCAGAATTCCAGGATGCTACCATATTCCCTTGGCATTATTTTGTCATTGTTGTTGTTTTGTGGGGATCTGAGCTCAGATCCTTTTGCTTGTGAATCAGAGGCTTTAACTGCTCACCCATCTCCCTCCCCTCCTCAGAAATCCATATCCTATGGAGCCCCAGGGAATTGTCAGGGTTTTCCCAGAGTCAGGCCGGGTCTGGTACTGAGCTGGGTGGATCAGCACGGGCCCGCATTGTAGCCGACTCGAGCAGGACGGACGGGGTCCTCTGCAAACTTTTTCTCCCTGAGGAGCCAAGAGTGAACAAGAGAGGACTGGAGGCCCACCGGGCAGGGTCTTCATGCTCAGCTTGAGTCGGCTTGGACAGGTGGCTCCTCCCTGAGCTCCCACCACGCAGCACAGAATGGAGCTGATCGGAGCGCCTGCCTTGCCCGAGCACATAAGGGTCCTATGAGGCGCCCGCACAGCTCCTTTCCTCGCTCTGCTCCAAGGGTCTCATGAGGATGGGCTCGAACTCTCTTCCTGGACCCCCATGGGCAGGCTACCTGCATGATCTGTGCTCCACTGTCCCCATCCAGGAGGGGGCATATTGACAGAACTACCTCCTTGGACAATGAGCTTAGCGCATCCAAAGGGCAGGGGAAGGCTTGGCATTGAATCTGCAAATGTATCATAATCACATGCAGCAAATGCAAGTTACCAGGCTCGTATTTGAGGCTTCCCCCCCCTCCAGGCCCATGACCAGTCCCTGCCCGAGGCCTCCCACTAGGCCCAGGACCTTGTGTTGCCTTAGCAACCATGACCACAGTTTGTAGCAGAGCTACCTGCATGGATTTAAGGGAAATGACTTCCCTTGGCCTTTTTTTTTTGGCGGGGGGGGGGGGGTCATGTGCCACCATGGTACCCATTCATCTGAATACTGTAGATATGTTTTTGGGCATACTTGGTAAGAAGTTTGGTCTTTACGGTCTTCTTGTGGCCCTTAGCTGAGTTCCCTTTATAGTTGTTCTAAGGACCACCCTAATGAGCAAACAAGGCAAAGAAACCCATAGCACAGAGCTTCTTTCCCTTTTTGCCTTGGCTACCAGGTGTCAGGCTGTCAGATCCTGTATCATGTGGAAGTGATTCCTCTCAGAGGGCAGAGCCGCATGAGCATGGGTCTTGAAGCCTGTAGCCCAAACCTAATTGAGACCCCTGGTTCCTGTGTTGCCACTGTGTCCCTTCAAGCAGGTGGCAAGGGCGCTCTGAGGCTTCTTCCCCTATGAGGGAGAAGCGAGGATCCTCTGAGTCCTGCTTCCTTGTGGACAGGTCAAAACAGGTCAACCTCGCAGCTTCTTTCTCTGAAGCTCCATTTCCTGCCCCTAGGAAACAGGAAATATGCTCATTACCATCTGGCGGGCTACGGTGTGGGCTCCTCAGGGTGCTAGTACCTAGCTGTTGGCACTGTGTATTAGGAGACTCCTCACAGGTGTACCTGGCTGCTGGTGGACCCGCTGGGGCTGAACTCACTCAAGCCTTTGTAAAGGAAGCCAACTGGGTCTCCCACTGCCCACTGATAGAGGCGCCGCCCAGAGCTGCAACCCCATGCAGGGCTGGGTACCTAGCAGGATGGCACTTCATGCTAGAGGTGGCAGACAGGAAGAGTGCCCCACGGCTGCCCCATCTCCCCGGGTCTTTCCTCTCTTTGGGATGCACCATCTGGGGACAGTCCCACTTGAATTCCCGTCCGTGCTCCTGTAGCAGCTGAAGACTGAGGCAGGAGACTTGCTCTCTGAGATTGTCTGTCCTTGACTGAAAAACTGGAGTTCACAAACTCTTTCTTCTGATGTGACATGATTAGAAGAGAGAGAAGACACATCTATGATCACAGAGATGTGGGTACAATAGCACTCCAGCATTCTCCCTTCTCTTGATGACACTCCTCCCCAGGTCTGGTCCCAAACCCCTTAACCTAAGTAGAGGTTCCAACAAGCCCCACTTATGAGCCATGCTGGTGGGGATGACGGTAGCAGAGGTCACAGGTCAGCCTACTGTGTTCAACAAGGGTGCGGGGTATGCTCTCTGGGGCTCTTCTGGGTGGGAGATGCCCCGCACGCTGGAGGAGACGCGGCACAAGTGTGCTTCTGGAGGTATGTGAGGCAGGAAGCCCCCCTACTGCGACTCCCGAAGGAAGCACCTGGTTCTGTATCTCACCTCTGCCACCTGAGTCTCCCCTTTTGCAAAGCCATTGCCCTACCCCCGTGGAGCAGCTTCTCCAGCGTGGGACCTAGAGGATCTGGAAGCAGCTGACCAGCCTGCTCAGGAGCGGCCCCTCCCTTGGTTCTAAAGACTCTCTTAACTCACTGCTCTTTTGTTTATTCCGCCCACACATCCACTCCCCTGAGTAAACAGGGCTACGGTCACTAAAAGGCATTTATTTCTTCATAATTCTTCACTTCCGCTTCTTTCTTCCCTCTCTTTTTCCTTTCCTCTCACCTCCGGCTTTCTTTTTTTCTGCTTTTCCTTCCTTCTCTTCTGTCTTCTCCCCGTCAGAGCCTCTCTCTGAAGACACCGTATTCAACACATACAATTCTGCGTGGGGACGGGGACAGGGAGACACTGATGAACACGTCTTCCTGACAGTGGGGAGAACAGAAAGGCAGTACCTGTCTTGGGGGGTGCATCTGAACCCCCTGTCTGGGATTCAAGGGGTGAGTTACTAGAGTGGATACTCAAACAGCAGGCAACCCATTCTTAGAGAATGAGAGTGCTTGACACTGGCATGTGCCACAGGCCGAGGGTGCCCAAGAAGTGAGGAGGGGGGTACTGTCCTCTGCAGCATGGAGGTAGGTTTGGAGCATCTCTTTCATTTTCTAAGTCTCAGCTTAGCTGTCCCTTGGAGTCACCGGTTTGGAAACGCTTCTTCTTAGACAAGCTGGGGTCACAGTGCTTTACCCCTTGGCTGTAAACTGGACCAGGAAAGGCATGAAACCCCACTGTCCTGGGACAGTGCCCAGGACCCACGGCTAAGAAATGCCCAGAAAAGACCTGTGGGTGGATTATTGAATGAGGACTGCTCCCCTCACACCCCGCGGCTGCCAGGAACGCTCCCTGTCTCTTCCCTCCGGGACTTCTTAGCCATAGATGGAACCCTCACACAACCCTGTTCTCAAACTCTGCCAGCCGGCCACACTTGGCACACACTTGCTGGGTTTGCTCGCTGTGTTATGTGGTCTTCATTGCTTCATTGTGTCTCCACTAGCATGCCCCTTTCATGAGAGAGAGGGGCTGTGTCCGAATTTGGGGGTTCAACACAACGCCCTGAACACAGGGTGTGCTCAAAAACCCCGGTGATGAAGGAGTGACTGAATGAATTGGTAACTAGGAGTTCCCTCCTTTCTGTCACTACACACCGCGCAGGTCTCTTCTAGACACGTGATCTGGAGACTGGAGCAGTTGCCACCCTGACCTAGACAGTCTGGCTGGACTGTCACTGACCCCCTGACACTGTCCGTGCGACCTTCTGTCTGCACGCATGACCTTCCGGGCTCAGCCCACAGCTAGGACCACGCACGGGCTCCCCTGCAGCCTGGGCCTGCCCCCCGCAGCTCGGCGTCTGCCTTCTCCGTAGGGGAAAACCGATCCAGGCCCCGGGGGCCCCGGGCAATCCGCGCGCCTTCGCGGCCCGCGCGGGAGCGGAGAGGGCGGGAGGTCGGCTCGGCCTCTCCCGCCGCCCGGTGCAAACTTTCAAAAGACGCGGCGGCGCGGCCCCGCCCCTGCACGGTTGGCGGCGGGAGCGGGGGCGGGGCGGGCGCGCCCGGCCGGTGGCTCCGCCTCCTCCCGCCGCCGCCTCCCTCCGGCGCCCGCCCAGCTGCCGCCCGCCGGTCGCCGGTACAGCGGCAATGCCCGGGAGCCCGCCCGCGGCCTCGGCCCCCGGCCCGCCGCACAACTAGCCGCCGCCCGCCGAGCGCCGCGACCTCCCCCGGAGCAGCGATGGGCAACACGGTGCACCGGACCTTACCAGGTACGTCGGGGAGCCCTGCACCAAGCCGGCTCCGGGGAACCCCGGGCCACTCCCGGACAGCCACTCCACGCCCCTCGGAACCCTCCGCGCTACGGAACCGAGTCTCGGGTACCTCGAGCCCGGCTCCGCGCGCTCCCTGTGGCCCAGCTCTGCGCTCCGGGAGGGCGGGTACCGCGACCGATTACCTTGGGGATCCCCACCCTCGTCCTCCTGGCTTCGACCAGATGGAGAAAGGTTCTTTGGGGCGATGCCATGCACCCCCTTGCCTTTGTTCAAGCCGGGGGAAGGCGCTGATGAGCGAGCCTGGGGCGACCCGGGGGTGACTGGAGCCGGGTTCGCTCTGGCTTCTGACAGTCAGAAGCTGCCTGCTGGGCCCGGGACTGTAGCTCAGGAGAGGGTCTCATAGGGTCACCCAGGGTGCGGACACCCAGCACCCCCACAATACATGCTGCCTTGCCTTGGCGGCGTTCCCACGCGCACCCCGGCTGCGCCCCCCTCTGGTGTCCGCTCAACTGGGGGTTCTTCAGCCCCATCCGAGTCGCTGCTGCAGAGCGCATCGCCCCCTAGTTAAAATCGTGAGGGGTGGGAGATCGGCAGGGGCGCGGAGCAGTAGAGGCCTTGCTGGAATTACCTGGTGACGGCCAGCGCAGGTGGGCACCGGAGGCTCCCGACCGCCTCGGGTGAGACCTGGGAGCTGGGTCTGCAAAGCATCTTGAGCACATGCACCCCACTCTTACACATGAAACTGAAGCTCACAGGAGGGAAAGTGACTCACCCTAGATGGGCCCCGTCTGTCTGTCTGCCCCGCCCCCCACTCTTCCAAGTCTTCAGTATTTTGACATAAGCTGTGCCTTTACAGCAGAGGTGTGTGTGTGTGTGTGTGTGTGTGTGTGTGTGTGTGTGTGTGTGTGTGTGTAGTACAAATGCTCGTTCCGTGAAGAAGCAAGTCAGCTGTAGGTCAAATTTAGTGCCAGATTGTAGGACCCCGTTGACCACCCCCCAGATCTGCTGTCACCACCCCATAGCCCTCCCTCCAGCCATCCTGTGCACCTATCAGAAGAGACTTGCTCCCTCCTCTGGAGGACCCCTCCTGTGTGCCAGCGGGCCCCCCAAGGCCCGTCTCCAAGCAAGCCCCTGGGCTACTTTCAGGCAGCTACACTGGGACTCAGCCAGCTGGAGAGGTGGCCTCAGAACCCCAGTCTGTAAGGAAGGTGACTTCTTTTGCTGTGTGTATGGCAATTGGTGGGGTGGGGTAACAGATCCGCCCTCCCAGTAGGGAGGGAGCCACAAAAAAAAAAAAAAAAAAAAAAAACAACTAGGCAAGGCACGTCTCAATGTCTTAATTCAGAAATGTTTATGCCCGTCTTGTAAAAGGCCACCCGTGGGTCAGTCTGGGAGTAAGTGAAGGGACAGATGCGTACTGTCCCAGGAAATTTACCATGTGTCCATTCTACCCGGCCCTTATATCGTGTTGGGGGGGTGGAGGGGTGTTCAGCTGGGGGCTCAGGGTCAAGGGTGGTCGCCCTGTGCCATGTGAGTCTGGGCGTGTACGCTCACGGCACACTGAGGTCTCCAGCTTTCCGTCCAATGAGAGGAAGAGGAGGCATTGCAGGCTGCAGGAAGGAGCAGGGGATGCAAAGGGATCTGCCAGTTCCCTTCCTGTATGTCTGTGCTCAGCCCTTCACGACTGGACACCTTTCTTGCTGGGGCCACCTGTCGATCTTCAGCTCAGTGTCCCTTCTCCAGGAAGCGGTCCCCCCCCCCACAGACCCACCCGCAGCCTGCTCTGTGCAGGGACACCTTCCTAAACTCTGGCTGTTCGTCTGAATGTGCTACACTACCATTGCCCGTCACCCGCCGCTCTTCTTGGGGCTCCCTGAGGACAGGGCCCTTGCCTTGATCATCTTGTACCCCGGTTTGCCCATCCCAGAGCCAGGTGCCTGGCATGAGCTGAGAACTCGATGGCGGAGCACAAATGGCGCCTGCGTCTTTGACTGAACGAACACTTGGCTCGGGCTTGGCCTGAAGGAGCCTGGTGCTTTCGTTCTCAGAAGGACACATGCGTGGGGTTCGTTCCGCAGGACTTGAAATAGAGAGCTGGCATTTGCTGCGCACCTGGGTTCCATGCCAGGCTGCCTGCATATGTGGCTGTATCCGCACGCCAAACACGCTTCTCCTTAAGGCTCCCACTGCTGCCTGGCAGCCTTACCCCGACCTCCTCCTGGCTCCCCTAGCCTGCCCCCAGCTCCCTGATTCAAGATGGGGCGCTGCTAAGTGCCCTGTTCTCTGTCTGTCCCCTTTTGCCTCTGCTGATCTGAGCTTAGATCACCATGTGACACAGTCCTGCACAGCTCTACAGTCCTGTCCCTTTGGTCACTGCCACATGCTAAGCACCTGGAGTGGGAGCTGGCGCCTACCTAACGAACGTTCAGGAAATAGATGCTGAGTGAATGGATGGTCTTAGTTCACCCAGAAGCCCTGCGTGGTGGAGATAATCACCCCCATTTTGTGGGTGAGAAATCGAGGCCCAAAGAGGTCAGATGGCTAGTCCCAGCACACATGCCAGCTCCTCCAGTTGGCATGACCAGGATTGAAATCCAGGTTTATTTAGTTCCAAAGTCCTCTGTTCTTCCTTGACAAGTGGTATCCTCCCAACTCAGGCATAGCTAGTCCTTCCTGGGTGTCCCTTCATGGTTTAGATAATGTTTATGGGTTATTCCCTCCTTACACGTGGCTTGACACAGGGTTCAATAAGGAAATGCCAAAGAAAGAGAAGGGCCCTCGTGATTGATGGCAGAGATGTCCCTCGGCTTTGCAATGTGCATCAACATATTCAGATGCACTCCTAGGAGTGGGCAGGACTCAGCGTCTGCTGAGCCCCTACTGTGTGCTTCACTTCCCAGGTTCGATTCAATCCTACTGTGTAAGGCGCTGTCCCCCTCCATTTTACAGAGGAGAGGGTACCCAGAGGTGAAGACACCTGACCCACCTTACACAGAATCCAGCAAATCTGGCAGACTGACCGTCTTCGGGTTCCTAAGACTTTTTCTTTTGTGTCTTTTTCTGGCCAAGGGCCTTCACCTGGGTTTCTGCAAGGGGAAGAATGAAATGTAGCAGGTGGAGATGAGGAGGGCAACAGATGAGGAGGGCATCATGCCAGGGCTGGGGTGGTGGAGGAGGGTTCTCCCCTTCCTTTCTCACCAGCACATTCCAGTCCCTTCCTTGTGCACCTCTGGGGTTCACCCACAGCCCTGGCTGGAGAGGAGCTTAATTCAAACTGCAGGTCGGGTTTAATCATTAAGTTGGCCCACGCTTGGCCAAGCTAACGGCTTTTAGAGTTGGCTCGGGAGCTTTGAGTGGCAAGGTGAACTGGGCCAGAGTGGGCAGGTCGAGTCGCCCGTGGTCTGTGTTCAGAGAAGCTGTGTGTTCTCATTTTAGTGAACAAGTCGAGGCTCATGGAGTCAAGGACAGAGGCACACAGTACTGAGGAGGGAGAGGCCTCCTGCCACCTGCCCCACCAATCCCCCCTGGACAGGACCCTCCTGGACAAGCCCTCTGACCGCCTGGCCTGGTCAGCTGCTCTCCTGCTGGGCATCCTGTCTGAGCACTGAGCCGACTCTCCCAGGGTGAGCAGACACTAGTGTCCTTGGACTTCGTTGGCCTTCTGGAAGGCGGCAGCCTTGGCCACCATTTGAAGCCCAGGAGCAAGATCCCGTTCTCTTCACATCCTCTTCGAAGCTCCTGTGCTCTGAGCTTCCTGTGCCCTTGGGCCCTGCGTGCCCATCTCTGGGCCGTCAAGAATTTCTTTAGTAGCTGAACTGGACCTCAAAATGATGGCAGCTCCTTCGGCTATCCGGAGACCACAGGCCAGGCCCGACTGGCCAGGGCTTGTGCTGACAGGCTGCAAGGATGCAGGGCTGGGCTATGTTCAAGGGATGCCGGAGGAGGGGCTAGGATCTGCCCAGTGTGCATGCGCGCTGGAGAAGTGGCCTGTTTTGGGGACAGAGGTGCTGGGGATTCTTCTGTTTCAGCCTCTCTGGTTCCGCTCTGCCCCCTCCCACTGTGGGAGTCTGAGAGGGCTTCTTGGAGAAGGCTGCTTTTAAGGGAAATCCACCTGAGTGCCTGCCTGCCCTTCGGGTCTTCTGCTGTTTGGTCGCCCCGTGGCCAGTGACACCTGCTGGGGGCCAGGTGTGGGATGCAGGCCTGAATGCCATGGGCAGCCACCCTGCCTTCAGCAAAGGGCAGCACGCCACCCTAACACTTGCCCCATCACTGGGAAGCACAGCAGTACCACTCCGTCCCCAGGGCAAGCTGACTGCCAGAGCGTCTGTCTATTGCTGATCAGCACCAGCTTCTAAACGCTCCCGTGGCAGCAGAGAAAAGCCGTCAGCGTGTACTGGGGGCTCCAAGACCCCTTCATGGCCGAGTGTCACTCCATAGCACACTCCAACTTACAATAATCCTCCCGCCTGGGCTGGGTTGAAGGCATCAGCCAGCCTCCCCACCAGCAAGCAGATTCTCGTCTGGGGACTTCCTTGCTGCAGCTGAGCAAGGAGTTTTGATGCACGTGCCCTTGTGTGGCAGGTCAGGCGTGTCTTTGGTGGGCACAGTCCATGTGGACCATTGGAGTCCCCTGGGCTTCAGCAGGGCAGGGCTTGGGGTTGGAGTCTGGAACACAGATCTTGGAGTCAGATCACGTGGGTTCAAAGCCCAGCTCTGCCGCTTCACTTCTCTGTGGCGTGAACACCAGGCCTCAGCCACTGTCAAGGACAGGAGTTGCCAGGTGGCAGGTGAAAACCGAGTGGACTAGAGCAGGGCGTGGTCAGCCGAGTGCCGGCTGAGCATCTCAGCTGCGGCTGCCACTGGGAAAGACCAGCCCAGCTCCGCCCCCAGGGGCTGTAAGGTACTGAGTGAGTCTGGGGGGTGGGGACAGGGGCTAGAATGGGAGACGCCCTTTCAGTGACAGCAATCCCAAGAGTTCTAGGGGGGGCTTTTCCTGGATATCTGCTTTGCAAGAAGCTGCCTATTGAGGCAGTTTGTAAGCTCTGGATTGGGCCGGAGGAACGCCCCAGGTTTGGGGGGAACGGGTTCTCGTGGAAGAGACCCACAAGGGCACTGCAGGGACAGCGCAGCCCAGAGGAAGGTATGGGGAGGGCTTCCTGAGCTGCTGTAGTCCAGGGAAAGAGGCTTCGCAAGGAAGGGCAGGAAAGACTGAAGGCAGAGAGAGAGCCAGCCAGGTCCAAGGCCCCAGGCCGACAAAGAACACAAAGGGAGATAGATGAGGATGGTGGAGGATCAGGGGTCAGCAGAAGTGGGTGGGCTTGGGAAGTGGGAGAGCTGAGTGGGAAGCGTGCAGTCCACTCCCCGGCTCCCTGCCAAGCCAGGGCTGTTTAATCCCCACGGGCAGGCAGAGGCGGCTCTGGACCTGGCTTCTCTATTTAGAGCTGTGCTCTATGGGTTTAAAATAGAAGCCCGGAGGCCGGGCATGGGTGGAGTTTAAAGCAGAGGGCAGAAGGGCCAGTGGCTTTCAGGTATCAGATCCCACCTGGGAGGCGAAGTCTGGTGGCCAGAGCCTTGGTTTAAACTACCCCACGCCAAAACTTCATGCCAGACAATAGACGGAGTCCTCCAGGGGTGGAAACTGAGGCTCAGAAAGGATGAGACTGGTCTTGGGTCAGATGTCCAGGAGGTGAAGGATGCTGAAGGGATGCCCTGTCTGTCATGGAGTAGGACACGCCTCCGTACCTGAAGACGATTAGCCTCCATCTTCCCTCCCCCAGCAAAGCAGCCCTGGCCCCTCGCCCCAAGGCCTGTAGGTTTTCAGACACAAATGTGGGCCGGCCCAGTGGAAACTGCCTACTCTCAGCCCTTGGCGGACACTGCAGTGCCCACCTGAGCTCCAAGAAGGCCCCGGGCGAGAGGCTCATCAGCAGGTGGGCACAGCCTGTCCCCATGCTGTGGCATCTTGGGCAGCTGTGGTTCCCACGCAAGCCGGGGTCTTGGGGTTCCGGCATCCTCCCTGCCCATCGAGCCACCTGGTGGCCTGACCTAGTCAACCCTGGTGTCCTGTCAGCACATGGTGCTAATGCTGCACCCAGGTATGCCAGTCACCGGGCAGACAGTGCCCACATCCAGCCAATGGGCCCCGCCCCTGTCCCCTGCAGAGCCTGGATCAGCCCCCCAACACAAAACGATGATAATAACTGCGCCCGTGTGTCACACTGCCCACCTGTGCCACCGTTCTAAGCAGGCATATGACCCTCAGGACAATGTTCTAGGCTGCTAGCATTATCTGTCCCGGGTAACTGCTGAGAAAGGTCCTGCTCAGGACACAGCTTAGGCAGGTCAGAGGGAAGGAACATTCCGGAGTGCCTCCTACACGCGAAACCTTCATGGTGTCATTCAGAAGCCCCCAGGTGAACTCTCGGGGGTCTCACATCTCCCCTGCGGCCCTGGCTGCAGGCATCCTGTGGGTTCCCCAGAGACGACCCCATGGCCTAGGAGACCAGCCAGTCCTGATACCCCAGGGAGTCCTCAGGTCTGGCACGTGTCAGACCCTGGGCAGGTCAGGGAAGAGCTGCTGCTCTGGAACTTTCTATGAGTCACCATGGAGCCCATGCCAACCCCTACGAGCGGCATCCCCACAGCCTGGGGCCCGCAGGTGCCTGCAGACCCCTCGGGGCGGGGTGGTATGGGCTGAGGTTCCCTGGGAGACAGTCAGAGGCGCGCATCTGCTGGATCCAGGGCGGACAGCCTGCTCGGGAGCCTTTGAGCCGGTGGGCTGCTCTGTGTCCCGTGCAGAGCACTGCAGTCTTTTACATGGTCCCCTCAATGCACAGGAGACTAGCCCCATTTTACAGACCAGGACACCGAGCCGCCCCTCTCTCCACCACCTCCCTGTCTCCCTGCCCTGGTGTGTGTGGTATGCTCTGGAAATGCCCCCCAGGGCAGTCCCTGTGCACCCGTCCTTCTCTCCTACTCTTTCACAGCAGCCTCCAGGGGTGACCTCTGCCTCACCTCAGATTGGTGGGGTAGCTCTTTAATAAGTAAGCCATTTGGGGAAGTGGGTGGGCGGGGGGTGTCTGTCTGGGGCTGGCACAGTGCCCAGGGGCATTCTGTTTACACCCTCGGCCCCACCCTGTTTATACCACACTGATGCCCCTGGCATGTGATTTCTTCCCCTTGGCCCCTGGGATGATGGATTTATGATTGGGGTGGGCGCCGCCCGTGCCTCTGGTAACTTTCCACCGCCAGACCTTGGCTCTCAGGCCCCAGGAGAGCGTCCTTTCCCTCAAGGATCCGGGCAGGTCAAAGGCAGGAGACGGCACGGTGGAATTTCCATGGGGCCCATATGTGGCCGGGACTCCATCTCTGCAGCAGGTTTTTGAGAGCCCCCTGAGTCACCTTGGGCCACCCCCCATGTAGAGGATTGGAACACGGGAGTCTGCAATGAGAGTCTTGGGCTGGAAGGCAGTTCTGAGTTCAAGTCTGTCCCACCATCCTAAAGCTGTGTGACAGGGGCACGTCATTTCCTCACTCTGAGCCTCCTTCTCTCATAATTGCTAGGATTAGGACGACGCTAACACCTCCCTTCTTTACAGGGGTCTAGTGAGGAGTAATAGATTGCTTGGGAACTTGGAGCCCAGCGCTAGGTGGGACTCCACAAAGGAGGAGTAATCACGGGTCTCAGAGGCCAGGACTTTGCTCCCCAAATGGCTAACACGGAGGTTCTAAGACCAAGCTGCCTCACCGAGTCGCGTACCCCTGTCCCGTCCGCTGTGGGTTTTCACGCAGGTGAGATTTACCTGCGTCCTGAAGCTGATGTTCCCATTTATGAAATGGGCTCAGGCCATGGAGACCGATGAGAGCCACGATGGAGGGGGCGTAAGCAGGACTCTGCGGGGAAGAAGCCGCTCGTGGGCCTGAGAGTCGTCTCGCGGGCTCTCGAGGGCCCGAGGGGGCTGGAGAAGCCGCTGGCAGCGTCCTCCTCAGTCACATCCGAGCCAGAACCAAGTGCTCAGGAAGACTCTGGCCTGCCGTGTGCTGAGCACTGGCTGTGCCCCTGTGCGTGCCTCCCCCCCCCATTATATTTTGTTTAGCGAGACACATGAGCCGGCACACAAGTCATTTCTCTCCTTTTGCCACGTGGGCTTAGGGATGGAACACGTGGGTCCCCATGCTCGCGTGCTTACCTGCTGAGCCTCTCGCCAGCCCCCCTCCTCGTCCTTCCCCTCTTGCTTCCTCCTGCCTTCAGCAGGCTGCTCAGAATCCTTCCGGCCCCTCCGACACTGTCTTCTTCAGCTGCTGCTGCTCCTGCCAGGCCTGTCGGGCATCTTCAGCCTCTGGCGGTCAGTGGGCCGCTCTTCCGGGGAGACCTGCCTCCTCTCAGATCCCCCTCCTGTTCCCTTGGGACCTGGGGTTGGAGGCTCCAGAGTCCCCTCCCCCGTGTTGCCCGTTTTCCTTTTTTAGATGCTTTGCTTTTTGTTCACCCCGAGTTCCGCCAAACCCTGACCTTTCTGCGGCTCCAAACGAGCCGATGGATGGGTGTCCTTCGCTGTCCCCATTCCTGCCCACCCAGCAGAATGCCTTCCAGGTCCAGGCCCGCCCCGGCCTCCGGTGCCCAGCACGGCTCTCTTCTTCCAGGTGGGGGTGTGAACAATCAAGAGCTCGCTTTGCAGGGTGGGGCTCAGAACCGAAGCGGCCTGGCTTCTTCCATGCCGAATCCATCCGGCAAACTGACCGACCGTGCATCTCCCCTTCCTGCAACCCAGCGTCCTCCGCTCTTTGAGGCCGTGCACACGCTCACCTGGGATACGGGTCTGCTTTGCTCTGCGCCCCCCCCCAGGCCGGGGCGGTGGCTGTCTGTAAGGCAAAGAGAGGGAGCCACGGGCCTGGCATCTCCTGCTGACTTATCAGTGGACGGCTGCCAGGGCAGCTGCAGGAGCAGACCGGGCAGGAGCGAGTCTGTCATTGGACACGACGTTCAAACGCTAACTGCCTTCGGGTCTACTGGGTGTCTTGATAGGCAGAGAAGAAAGGCGGGCCCAGGGTTTGAATCTCGTTCTTCAGCGAGGTGGATATACTGGGGTCTCTTCCAACTCCAAGCTCTTCAGTGACCCCCCCCCCAAGGCTTCTTGAAGATTTTAGCCTCCCTGTCTAAGCTTTAAAACCTCTCTGTGATACACCCCTTGACTCCCTCTGACCCTCCTGCTCTCTCTTGCTGGGTACTCCACAGAGGTCCCCAGGGTGGTCTGTGGAGTCCCCAGGGTGGTCTGTGGAGTCCCCAGGGTGGTCTGTGGAGTTCCCAAGGTGGTCCACTTATCTTCACCTAGGACCTTTCTTCCCCAGCACTGCTTCCTGCCAGTCCTTCTCCCTCTGCCTGCTTTGGGGGGGAGGGTCCTCCCCAACTTGTGTGTCCCCCTGAAGCAGTCTGTATGTGACTCTGGCAGATCACCCCACAAGCCACGCGGGCCTGGCACCGGGTGGATGCTCTGTAGCCGTCCCATGGGGGAGGAGGTGATGCTCTGAGGAAGGAATGAGGGCCATTCCCATCCGCCCTGCCCATTGGGGCCCCAGCCTTGAGAGCTGGCGCCCGAGAGGCTGGCATTTGCTGGGTCCCTTTATCAAGAAGGGACAGTCGTGGGGCCCACCGGAGGTCGGGGCTGGCTTGGGAATGGCCACTGGAGCCCACGGCCAAGCCAGAGGGCCGCTGCACTGACCGGGGCGGAAGCACAGCGGCTTCTCCTCCTGGCGGGACCTCAGCGGACGGCTGCGTGTGCAGATCTGAGGGAGGTGGCCAGCCGCCGCTGTTCCCAGGGCGGGCTGGCCCCCTTCCACCAGGGTGCCGGCCAGCCAAGCCCCGGAGACCGAGAACAAAGTCCCTTGGGCGCCTGTCACTGTGCTTGGCAGAGGGGAGCCAGGGTGGGTTTGCCTTTTTCTAACCACTTCAAACCCACCAATGGAAAAAGCCCCCTGTGTTGTCAGAAGATGCACGTGACCTTGCCCTCTTCCAGTGGCGGAAGCATGCTTGTCCCTCTCTCTGAAACATGCCAGGCACACTCACCCCACCTCTCTCTCTCTCTCTCTCTCTCTCTCTCTCTCTCTCTCTCTCACACACACACACACACACACACACATTCCATGTCGCTTCCAACTACCAACAGAGCTGGTTTTGCATTTTAGTTTTAGACAATGTTGTTTGAATTTCTTGTTCTGAAGTCCACAGTCTAAGATGGGTGCTCCAAGGGTCCTGGAAGCCCCTGAGGTTGAATGTCAGATTGTGTGTATGGGGTGAATGCATTTCTGGGAAGAGAGGCCCACGCAGTTTTCATTGCTCTTGGCAAGGCCCGCCATCTCCTCCCTACCTTTTCCGGAGGGTTTCAGTCAGCTGCCCCTTAAGATGGGCCTGACCCTCCCAGAGCCTTGGCTTCCTCCTCCCTCTTGAAAGAGAAAGTGGGGAAAACCCAACCTGCAGGGACCTTCCCAAGATCAAGTCCAACACGTAAAAGGCTGATGCCAATGACACACCAAGGACTCCACGGGGAATTTCCAGCCCATGCAATGCCCTTGGGGGCAGGCTGGACCCTTCTCCCACGGGCGAGTCCTGCTTTCATTCTGAGCCACAGTGTCATCCCTGTTGGCAGCGTCAGGCAGCCTCTCCGGTGGCCAGAGAAGCAGAAGTTTCCTTCACCACCTGGCAGCGAGTGGCGTTTCCTTGGCCCATTTTAGATCCAAGGGCCTATGGGCGAGGACCGGGACAGAAGAGTGGGCACTTGGGCACGCTACGGGACGGCTTGAGAATAGGCCTCTGTCCTTGGACATGAAAGGAGGCAACACAAGGGCCCAGAAACGGGTCCGCAGCACACTGGTGATAAACCTTTCCTGAGCGGGTACTGCATGAGGGTCTCTACCAGGTGCGCACCACACATCTCACAAGTCAGCATCGCTGCCCTCTGCAATTTTGGACGCTAATGACTTTTGCTCGTGTCAGCATAGACTCAGCGTAGATTCTAAGCATACAGCCCCAGATCACCCGGCGGGTGGACAACTCAGCCAAGGTTAACCCGGGCCTCTGACTTTCAGACCCTTCTCCCTTGCGGAGCTGCCTCTTACCTACATGGGGACTTCAAAGAGATGGAACAAGGTGCTGGCTCACTTCGATGGAGGGCACGGGTGTTGACCGAGTATCTGTGGGATGCCAGTACTTTGGGTGGAATCTATGTGTGGTCTCATCACTCCTGCCAAAAGCCCAAGCTGAAGGGAGGAATCTAAGGTCACCACCATTTGCAGATGACAAAGCCGCAGCTTTGGGAGGTGAAGTGACATTGCTCGAGCCGTCTCCCCCAGACAGATGGGCAGCAAGTACAGGCTGTACCCAGATCTATGCAAGGAGGGGTTCACAGACAGGCTTGCCCAGGGCTGGGCAGTGCCGTCAATCACTGTTCACCTGTCGTTTAGTGTCAGGGCATGGGACAGTGTTCTGACCCAACACTGAAGATCCACATCCCCAGGCAGGGGTCAGAGCCTCGGGCCGGTGAGACTGGGTTGTGGACTGCCCTTCTGTTCAACTGCAAAGATGGTGTCTGGTCCTCTCCTCCCGCCACATGCAAACCCCCTCTGGCTGACGGTTTCCTCTGGGTGGGTCCTGCCAGGGACCGTAGCCACACATGGGAGGAAAAAGACAGGGGTTCATCCTTACTGTGGTTTGGGGTCTCATACTGCTGATTGCCCCAGTGACAGCTGTCTAACTGTGGTTCTAGTGCTGGTCCCTGAACACCTCTGAGCCACGTGGGCTGGCAAGGGGGCGCTGCTGCTAGCAAGGGTCCCGCTCTGTGCTAAGTGCAGCTAAGTGCTAAGGGGTGCGGTGAGTGATGCTTCTGTGGAATCCAGGGCAAAGATGCGTGGGAGCAGCTGGGCCAGGGTCGACTCATCTACTTCAAACTTTTCTCACACGGCTGCCAAAGTGACTGGTTGCAGTTTCCCAGATGCAATTTGGAGCTGGCTTTTTCTTTTATTTTACACATCTTCAGCTTGGGTCGATAACACTCTGTCCATGTGCGCTGGTTCTCTTCGTCCCCAGTGAGGGTTCTGGGCTCTGCGGGAGGAAACGGAGTGTTTATTCATCCTTCCCTGAAGGAAGTCAGGCCATGTAACCGAGATTAAACAAACATGTCAGCCGGGACCCCTTGGCTGCGTGCTGTCTGAACACACCGTGAGGTTTGCAAGAAGCGCCCCTTCCGGTAATGAGATGGTACCTCCCCACCTGGCGTCCATCCGTCTGTCCAGCCACCTGCCCGAGTCATCAGACAGTGCTCCAGAAACACCTGCTTAGCCTCCCCGGGCTGTTTGGCCAGGAAGCTGGAGTGAGAGATAAGACCTCCCAGAGCGGCGACAGCAGGAGATAGTCGCAGCCACCAGAGGTCTCACGCGCTTGGTGCTCTAGGGCTTTGATCTGTGGTCCTATTAACACTTCCTAAAGACCCCACTCGCTGCATGGGACCTTGGCCTGAGGCACGGGCGGAAGCTATAGCCCAACATCCAGTGACTGGTCCCAGGCCTCCAGGAGCAGTGCTGCCCCTGCGCTGTCCTTGCTCCGGAGTAGCTTCTAGCACCCGTCTTGCAGGGTTTCATCTCTAAAGTGGCTCCCCATGGTCTCAGAGTTGGTCGGAGCTGAGTTCGAGGATACTACTTTGACACTCAAAGCTGGCTGAGTGCTGGTCTAGTCCGTACCATCTGGGCAGAGTCTCTTGGTTTGTCATTCGGGGACATGCAGTTGGATGGGGCATGGGCGGCACTCTGACCCCCCCCCCAGCACCCTCTGCCACTGCTGCCACCTTCCTCTCCACCCCAGAGCTCGGCAGCTTTGTTCAAATGTGCCCTTCTGTTCCCTCAAGACCTAGTGGCAGACATCACCTCCACTCTGGGGGCTGGGGCCCAAAGTGGCCTTTGTCCTGCCCCTTTGTCCCTGTGAATTCAGCTGTGACTGCAGAGAGACAGCGCGGTGCATGGAATTTGCAAATAGTGAGCGAGGAGAAGAGTCACGAGGGGGCTTCTGCCAGCTGTGATCAGCCCACGACCTCATGGATTCACTGTGAGCCCGTACCTCAGTTTCTAGATTTGAGTCCACTCACCCAGTTAGCTGGACATGATAAGGGGGTGGGGGGAAGAAGCACCCCAGAAACATCAGATCTGCAGGACTCTCCAGGGAGGGTAGAAAAAGATGGAACTGTGTCATGGTCCAGCCTTATCCCTGCTATGGCAAAAATGGCCCATACGTTCTTGTGCATGCATCGGGTCAGTAGAAAGAATTCGCAGAGGGGCTTCCTGCCCTGACCCTAACCTTGAGCCCCTCAGCCCTGCTGTCGCCCCCTATCTCCAGAGGGGCAGTGGAGGAGCTGGCCTCCAGGTCCTGCCCACCCAGAGGCTAACAAGGGGCAGCCTTTATCAAGGGCCTTTGCTGGGTGGGAGGCGTCCAAAGCCTCCTTCCCCCATACCTGCCACCTCTGTTTCTTTTCCTCCCCACCCTGCCCTCCTTCAAGTGTCCATTGTGCCTCTTGTTTAAACATCCAAAGCAAATACATCAAGTGTTTTTCTTTATTTCTGTCTGAGAAACGCAGCTGAGTTTTCCTATGTCTTCTACCTTAAGACGTGCCCAGACCTCTTCTCATTTCATGTTCTCAACACCCCGTTGAATCTTGTAACTCAGGAGGTCCCCATGTCCCCAGAAGTCAGAAGCCAGATTCTACTGTCTGCTCTGAGCTGTTTACTTTGTGTGTGTGTGTGTGTGTGTGTGTGTGTGTGTGTGTGTGTGTGTATTTTGCATATGGGTGGTCAGACTTGTGCATATGGGTATGTGTACAAGACTGTCTGCTTGTGTGGAGGCCCAAGAGTGACATCGGGAATCACCTTGGAATGCTCTGTCCCACGTAGGATCTGGGTATCTGAAGTCAGGTTCTTTTGCTTGTAAGCCAAAGGCTCTAGCCCTTAAGCCAGCTCCACAGCCCACCACTCTGAGCTTTCAGTAATGACCCACCCCTTCCATAAAAATGGCTGAGAAGAGCACCAAGAAGGGCTCTAGGCTCTCCCTGCTCCCCAGCCCTGGCCCCGCTACTCCCTGTTTGGCCTTACCTCCAGTCAGCCCTGCTGCCACCTGCCTGGGTAATTCCTTCCCATAACCGGCTTGCTCCAGAATCCCAGTGGGAGCACAAGGTTATCATCAGTGGTTTGTGATAGATATTTGCACAGGTCACATTCAAGCCCCTGTGGCCTGCGGTACCTTCCAGCAGCATCGGTGGGAGTGGAGCACTGCCACTTAGCAGGCAAGGGACAGCTGAGGGAACTGGCGGGGTCACTGGTACCAACGGGGAGCCCAGAGCTGCTTGTTTGGGGGGACTCCGGTCTGCTTTGGGGATCCCAAGAGAGCTAAGGGTGTGTGTGCTGCTCTCCAAGAGTCAGGGACTCTGCAGCTCAGAGGTGGTCCTGGGAAGAAACTTTTGGACTTGAAGGGATTTGCTGGGGATGGAGACGGTCCCTGGACACCAGAGCTTACTGGGCACTAAGAGCCCAAAGCCTCTGTTGGTGCATCTGACAAGTGGGTAGAGTGTCTTGCTGTGGCCAAAGGTGAGGCTGGGAAAAGTCCCTTTTTTTCTAAAACAGAAACATGAAAACGGTCGAAGCTGCCCAGAGCTCAGCAGTGCCAAGGGCTAACCTGCCACCTCCCTCTCTCTTTCCCTCTGCAGATTCCAGCCCTCCGGCCCGCCTGCTGGCCTCGCGGCCGTGCTGCGGCCCGGGCCCCGAGCGCCGCGCTGTGCTGGGCGAGGCGCCGCGCTTCCACGCGCAGGCCAAGGGCAAGAACGTGCGGCTGGACGGCCACTCGCGCCGGGCGACGCGGCGCAACAGCTTCTGCAACGGCGTCACGTTCACGCAGCGGCCGATCCGGTTGTACGAGCAGGTGCGGCTGCGCCTGGTGGCCGTGCGACCCGGCTGGAGCGGCGCGCTGCGCTTCGGCTTCACGGCGCACGACCCTTCGCTCATGAGCGCGCACGACATCCCCAAGTACGCCTGCCCCGACCTGGTCACGCGGCCCGGCTACTGGGCCAAGGCGCTGCCCGAGAACCTGGCGCTGCGCGACACCGTGCTGGCCTACTGGGCCGATCGCCACGGCCGCGTGTTCTACAGCGTCAACGACGGCGACCCTGTGCTCTTCCACTGCGGCGTGGCCGTGGGCGGCCCGCTCTGGGCGCTGATTGACGTCTACGGCATCACCGACGAGGTGCAGCTCCTGGGTAGGTCGCCGCCAGCGGGAGGGCCGCAGGGACCCCGCGCAGCCCCTTGTTTCTCCCCACCCGGTCCCCCAGCGCTGCCTGTGAGCTCCTTGCTGCCGCGCGCTCAGCATTTGACTCGGTTCTCACAGCTGCGGCCGCCCCCATTGGACAGAGGAGAAAACTGAGTCATAGGGAAGCCCGAGGGCACCTGTTTGGCAGAGCTGGGAGGCAGCTCAAGTGGCTTGTGCCAGCCCAGCCAGCTTTTGTCCCTTCTTCCTGCCAGTTACTACTTTGGTTCACGTCTGTGTGCATTGGCGCGTTCCGTCAGCCTGTGCCCACTCATCCCCTGGTCAGCTCTCATTCATTCATTCTTGCAGCGAGGAGCCGGTCAGTGCCAGCAGGCAGTCAGATGCAGCAACTGGAGCCAGGCCCGCCATGAAGGGACTCGGGGTGATCTGAGTAGCAACTTCCCAGGAGTAGGCTCACAGGATGAGCCCACTCTGGAAAATCTGACCATGGTACACGTTTGCTCCCCTCTCTTGAAGCTACATATGCGATCTCATATGTATGTGTGTATATGACCCACCCCAACATTGAACACAGGTAGAAGACAGATACAGACACACACACACACACACACACACACACACACACACACACTGAAATTAGGGTAGACTTCACACCAGCAGGACACTGATCTTTTAAAGTGCCAAGTTTAGTCATCTTTGTTGGCACTGATCGCCCAGGGAGACAGCACACCTATTAAGAAGCCACTTCCCTTTTTCCCCACTTACACCCCTGGAATCCACGTACCTGTTTTCTGTTCGAATCCTCAGCTCCTGATCCTGCAGCCCCTGAACCAATCCAGCCTTGACTTGAGGGACTTCCGGGGAGAACGGGCTTTTCAGGGGAGCTGGACTCCGTATGCATGTGACTTAGCACGGTGAAGTGCGCACGTGGGTGGACTTGGACAAATGATTCCCGTTGCTCCGTTGCTCACCTGGGCATCCTAACAATGTGCCCACCCTTTCTTGTCTGTGAAAGGTTTTGGTATTTCACCTCCCAAAATGGCAGTTTTCTTCAGCCTTTGCCTCCGGGGTCCCCCATCATTCTTCATCATCCCAGAGCAGAGAAGGAAGTAATCACGCCCAGCTCCCCAGCCCACGGCTCAGTGAGCAAACAGGAAATCACAGTCACCCATAAACAGTGCGAGTGGATTTGGCATTTTCGAAACTGAAAATATTTGGTGAATGATTGAGGCTGAATCCACCTGCCGTAGACATGCCCCCCACCCTCACGTTGACTTGCTCAGTTGGCAAAACTGCATGGAACCCCTTTGTGTTCTGTGTCCCCTGAGGAAAGAGAGGCAGTGTCCACAGTGTAACACAGACCTGAGCCTTGGTTTCCTTGTCTGCTGTAGGTATCAAAAGGAACCCCACCTTGGGGTTACAGGATCGTGGGTGAATCTCTCTTCCTCCTGAGTTGTGTGTGTGTGTGTGTGTGTGTGCGCGCTGCATATCTATGCAAAGGGGTTGTGCTGCTTTGACAATTAGAAACTCAGAGAAACTCCCTTTTTGAAGGTTTCATGAGGGATGTTCTCCTTAAATGGTTCTTTCTTGCCAGGGCAGAGATAGCCGGTGTTGCACGCCACTGGGTAAAGGCATGAGGAGCGCAGAGTGAGGGGCGATTGCTTCTCAGCTTTAGGAGAAAAGCTCCAGAAAAAAAAAGGGGAGAGGTATTGAAACCTGCCATTTCTGGAAGCGGAACGCCACGATCTTTCATGGACAAGAACAGGCGGAGATATGGTTGGAATACCCAAGGGAGGCCCCAGCGTGGAGCCCGTTCTCTTTGCCCTCCTGGGTTAACAAGGACTTGCAGCGGGGGAGGCAAGAACTGTAATACAAGCAGAAGGGACTGAGCACTCCTAGAGCACATGGGCAACCCCTCGCTGCATAAGTAAAACAAATCGCTGGGCGAGTAGAAGCTGAACTGCTGTGACTTTGTATCCCTGTTTAAGAACAGGCGGCAGATGCAGGGCGAGCTTATGCAGAAATCTCAGAAATCCCTCCAGAAGTCTCCTACTAACTGGGAGCACATGGCTTTCCCAAATGGGGTGTTCTCCCCCCCCCCCCCCCCGCCAAGAACTGGGCCCTTGCAAAGGACCAGTGTGTCTGTGTTATCCAGATAGATTCCTGACCGTTGCAGAAACAAGGGGGTAACATGGCTGGTTTCAGATTTCCAGCTGTGAAATTACAGAAGACCCAGAATCCTTTGCTCCTCCCTCATTTCTCCCAGACCCTCCTCCCCACCCCCACCTTGGATAAGACCAAAAGCCAAAAACCAAAGATGACATATGAATGGATTTTGGACATGGCAAAAAAAAAAAAAAGAAAAGAAAAGAAAAGAAAAAAGACTCCCAGCTAAATTTGAATTTTAAAGTAAATAAAACAATTAGTACAAGAGTGTCCTGTGCAGTATATGCTCACACCCCCAAGAATGTGTATGTGAAATTCAAACGAGTCCTGCATTTCGCCTGGCACCTTTTGCCTGGGAAACTGTTCCCATCACTGGGGGTCAACTGACCCAAACTTGGTCCAATGTTGTGTCAGCAACCAAAAGGGGCCCGTGGGCCACAGATATTTCTAGCCGGGTGGAATTGTTTGCGTTGCCCTATGTCCTCCTGCAGTGAGAGGATGGCGGGGGGCTGCTTAGGTAAGAATCCAGGGTTCTGGGAAGGAAATCACCCAGCCCATGGGGACAGAGCCACAAGAAGGCCGGTGTACGTTTGGCTCAGTGGTTCTCAGCCTCAGCTGCACACACACACACACACACACACGCACACACACACACACCACATACACACACACCCTGTGCTCTCTGAAGCACCTGCGTCAGAGCCACACAATGGCATCTGGGTCTCTGGGGTGGGCTCTGAGCATCTGGATTGCCCCTAGATGGCAATCCAAGGAATCCCTTTGCATAGACAGGTGCCTACCCCTACCTTCCTTCCGCCTTCCTTTCCTGTCATGTATGTGTGTGATTGTTGGCCTGGGGCATCGATCAACCTGTCCCCTCAGTGTATCCAAGGACGACTTGCAGATCAGGAAACTGAGGCTGGAGTCTGTTACAGCCTCCTTCTAGCTGCCTCTCCCTCCACCCAGGGGGAGAACAGGGCAGGTCCTTCTGGGTGGCTGAAGAGCTTCCTGCCTCTTCCCACAGTGCAGTTGTGGTCCAAGTTGTGGTTCGAGCTGTTACCTCCCCCATCCGTCCTCTGCCCAGTGGCTGGTCAGGTTAAACATGCATCGTCCCCACATCTAGACCAGGACATAACGAACAGACTGTCTTGATATCTTGGTTGCAAGTGACAGGAACATACTTCAGTGTCATTTAAGGAAAAGAAGTCTCATGAGAGAATTCCAGGGCAGAGCAGCACCTGGACGTCACCGTCACGGCTCATTCTGCTGAGCGATGGAAGCTGAGCTCACAGTCAGGCGCCACCGAGGTTCTCCCCAGCCTAGTTCTTTGCTTGGTGGAAGGGCTGTTTCAGTTACTTTGCCTGTGGCTGTGATAAACATTCAGACAAAAGCAACGTAAGAATGGTGTGTAGGCTGCGGAGACGCTCGGGAGCTAAAGCCTCTGCCTGACAAGCAAAAGGACCTGAGTTCAGAGCCCACATAGAAAACGGCAGGTGGAAATGGTAACGGCCTGTAATTCCAGCCCCGGAAGGTGGAAGCAATGAGGAGGGAGAGCAACCACGGATGATTCCATTGTCACTCGTGGGCCTCCGCAGGTACACACACACATGCACGCACACACGCACGCACGTGTGCTCACACATGCAAAAAGGGGGGGGTATTTGTTTTAGGTCATAGTTCGGGGAGTCCATCATGGCAGGGAATGCCCAGTGGCAGGGGCTGAGTCTTCTGGTCACGTGGCGCGCTAGGACCCAACCGTGAACGGTACCATCCATATCCAGGGTGGGGCTCCCCAAACCAATTAACCTATCTAGATAATCCTTCAAGCCAGGACCAGGGAGTTGTTTCCGGGTGATACTGGTCCTCACGTAGACCAGCAGCACCGACCTCACAGGCAACGTCTAGAAAAGTGTGGACAGGTACGTGCGGACAAGCTGGCTTCCTCCCCAGCTTGGGGGGCACTGGCATTCCATACCTTCTCCCTTCAGACCGTTGCACCCCCTGCATAGGTCCCGTGGGTCCCTCCCCTCTGCCTGCTGCTGCTCTGACGCCTCGCCTTCTTAATCCTTCCCATCCTGTGCACTCGCAAGTGCTCTGGTAGCGTCTGAGCTCCGTCTCTCGTTGGCAGTGCTGGGCATCGAAGCCACATGCATTAGGCAGACGTTGTGCCGCTGGACCACACGACCAGACGGCTTCAGTCTTCTCAAGACTCCCAAGACTGTCGCCCCCAAAGCTCCTGCTTCCTTCTGCCC
Source organism: Typhlomys cinereus (assembly GCA_023101885.1). Taxonomy (NCBI): domain Eukaryota; kingdom Metazoa; phylum Chordata; class Mammalia; order Rodentia; family Platacanthomyidae; genus Typhlomys; species Typhlomys cinereus. The sequence continues at coordinate 53,237 of JALPQD010000562.1, read as the reverse complement.
CTCTGCCAGGGTGGATCTTCTCCAGTCTGGGCCTCCTGCCGCCTCCTTCCCTCTTTCGCGCATCTCATGAGACGCAGCTCCCAGCCTCTGGCCTGGCCTATCTTCTCTACACTGAGAGCCCTGGGATTCTATGTCAGGAGCACTCACTTTCTTAAAGTGTGGAATACAACATGTGTGTACATGGCATACATAAAACATGCATAAAGTGTATGTAAACATGTTTTTTAATACATTTTTTATTATTTCCGCTCATACAAACTTAATAGGTAGACCAGTTGTAAACATGTTTATGTACACAGGTTTTTATGTGGATGCCACAAGCAGACTGTACGCTTAAGCAGTCTGCATTCTCTGGATAATCTGCGCCCATCAGCAGGTCTTGAATAGCACCTCCAAATTTTTGAATCCATTTTCCATTGCTATAATAAAATGCCTGAGACTTTGTTAAGGAAAGAGGTCTAGTTAGTATATTGTTTCAGAGGCCGAACGACCAAGATGAAGCTCTGATTTGGCTTCTAGTCAGGACCTCCTGGAGACTGTAACACAGAGATTGGTGCCCAAGCAGGAAAGATGCCAGATGACAAAGCCCGAGAGAAGCAGGGGCAGACTTGCTCTTTCCCAAGCCTTTCTCATGGGAACTAATTACTCTACATGACCAGTGTCAATCCTCTTGATATTTAATTTATTTATGTGTGTGTGTGTGTATGTGTGTATAGTCAGAGGGCACTGTGTGTCCCTGTGGAGGACTTCAGGAATCATCCTAGATTGCTTTTGCCTCCTTCTTGTTTCACGTTGGGATTTCCCAAGCTTTGCCCATCAAGGCCAGAAGTGCAGGCTGCCACCGTTTCTGCCGGGCATTTTTACATGGGACCTGGGATCCAAACTCAGGACCTTCTGCTTGTGAGACAGAGTCTTAAGCCCTGAGCCATCTCTCCAACCCATAGTATCCATTCTTTTGGAGAATGGTGTCTCCCTGACCTTGCACTAAGCTCCACTACCACCTTTTAAGACTTCAACTGGGGCCCAAGCTCCAGTACACAGGAACCCTTTGGGGTGCCACATGCAGACCGTAGTAGCTTCCTACCCCACCCGGCCCTCTGCCTGGCTTCGGGGTAGCTGAGGGACATTGCGCTGAACTCTTGACTTTCAGCCTACGGCACCTCGCACTAAGCACTATAGACCCTGGAATCCTTTCTCCTGTCTACACTCTCTCAGTGTGTCTTGTCACGAGTGTACCCCAGTGTGGGCCAGATTCAGTCCTTCAGGGGCAGGTGCACTGACAATAGCTTCCCGGGCCTTCAGTGTTCCCCTACTTTCATCTTCACACAAAGATGGTTTCTCTTAGGACATGAGTTCCGCTTGACTTCAGCCCACGGGGTATTTTTGCCAAGAAAGGGGAAGGAAAGAAAGGAATGGGAGGCCAGGCCTTAAGGGGCCCAGGGAGCCAAGCCTGTCCTGCCTCCCCCATTCCCAGCAGGCCTAGGGGGGCTGCCACTTGCAAGTGCTCGGTGGGGGATCACGGAAGGAGGTGCCTAGTAGATCCTCTCCTTAGGGGCCACACTGGTCCGAGATGAGGGGCCCCACGTGCTGGACGGTGCACGCAGCACTGTCGGATGTGGCATCGAGTCCCCCTCTGAGACCTGGAATACTCACTCCGCTCAGGCCCCTGTGAGAAATGTGCCCATTCCACAGAGAGCGGAGGAGTGTGGCGAGGCCCGAATGGGCCTGTAGCGCGTGCTGCTGTGGCCGCCAAGAGCTCAGGAAAATGGCCGTGTGCACACTTACATCAGGCCAAGTAGGTCTGAAGGACACAGGTTAGGGGCAGGGCAAAACTCGGTGGGCTCCCTGGCGGACCCTGACCTTTGTGAACTTCTGCCTGTGGCCGACCACCTGGTCTTCCACATAGACCCCGAAGCAGATTCCCATGTGTCCTGCCTAGGCCAGCGCTGTGCTATCATGGGGTCAGCCCCCGCGGGCGCAGAGTTGAGGACCCACCCTTTCCAGAGGGATCCAGATGCCAGGCCCTGGGGCCGCCGGTGTGACTCAGGGTCTTCACTCGCGCTATTCCCTGCAGAAATCCCCCTTCCCCTACCCTGTTCTGTTTCTTTTTCATTTATATGTTGGGGGGGGGCACATGTGGAGCATCAGGTTAATAGACAGTTATCCTTGATCTTTTACCATTTTTTCCTAGACAGGATCTCTAATCATACCCAGAGCTTTCGAGTAAGGCTCGTCTGGCTAGCCAAGCTTGCTCTGGGGATTCCAAGTCCCCACCTTCCGAGGCTGCCACACCCACCCAGCATTAAACCTGGATCTAGGGATGGGAACCCCAGTTCTTTTGCTTGAATGGCAAGTGTTCTAACCACAAAGCTACCCTGCAGCCCTTATGCTTCACTCCTAACCAGCCATTAATTACCCTCAGCCTTCAGCCTTCAGACCCTTAGATGGTCACTCTGCGAAAGCCCCCCCACACACACATGCTCAGAGAATCCCAGTTTTATGGAGACACAGGCAGCAGCCTTACGCTGTTGTGTAGGACACACAGAAAGGTCTTTTTTAAAAAAGCATTTTTATTCTTCTTTTATATGTGTCTTCTTTTCTGATTGCAAAATTATACATATTTAGAAGAAAACAAGAAAATCAGAAAACTATGAAAAAATTTGCCCAGAAACAGCTGGCATCAAATTATGTTCTTTCCATTTTCTGCAGAATTAGAATCAAGCCACCGAAACCACTTTTGCTTATGTTTCCTTGTGGGGATTTCTCTGCAGTAACTGAGACTTTTTCCTGATAAAATGTGTTATAATCTGTAGAAAGGCAAATAATAGAGAAAAATCTTTTTTTAAAAAAAAGTCTTTGGTAATTTCACTAGACTTATTGACATTTTTCTCAAACTTACTCTATAGAAGAGGATGACCTTAATGTTCTGACCCTTTTGCCTACACCTCCCAAATACTGGACTTACTGGTGTGACCACACACACCCGGCCTGTGTGGTGCTAGACTGGAACCCAAGACTTGGTGCATGTCTGTCAACTGAGCTGCATCCCCAGCCCCTCACATTGTCTTCCATTTCTTTCCAAAAAGTGGTTTCTTGCACACAAATGAAACAGTATAAACACAGCACTGTTTCTGAGAATCACACTGAAATCCCACCTCTCCATTTGGACCATCTCTGGGAAAACCTCCCCTAAGCTAAGGTGCACCTCTCAGAGCTAAGCAAGCAGCTGACCAAGGGAGGGCCATCTTGGGTCACCTGATTCGAAGGACAGCTTGGGTTAAAATACAGGCCTTATCACCTGACCCCCGACTTCCTAGGGAGGCTAAAGGACAGTTGAAGTGAAGGGTGTCCCAGACACGCATACCACACGCATCAGGCCTGGGGCATAGAGTTTGAAGCGTTTCGAAGGCATGTCTGTTATGATTTCAGTGTATAGAAAACTAAACAACACAAAGATCCCCACGGTATAAACCACAGAACGGCAACATTGAACAGAGCTCTGGCTGGAGGGGTTGGGCTGAAAAAAGTTTCTCAAACTTTTTTCTTTGCGTATTTACTATGGTTTAAACAGGCTATTTTTATCACTAGAATCTTCAAGATATTTTTAGTGGCTGTTTTTTTTCCTTCTTGTTGCTCTGTATGGCAGTGTTTTCTAGCAAGCGTTCATTCATCCAGCCAATAAACTATTAACAATGAAAGCTATTTGCCACGTGCTCTGCTAATCATCTAGGCAGGGAATGGGTTTCAGACTGGCACGGATCTACCCTCCAGTACTTGGATTCTAGTTAGGGAGTCCAAACACACACACACACACACACACACCACTCAAACCAAGTGGGAAAATCTAGATTATATGCAAGTTAAACAGTATTTTGTGTTTGATCATAATGGTGTCAACATTCTTACTAGTAAGAATTTAAAAGTACATATTTTTTTGCATGTGAATCCTAAAGGTGACATCAAGAACCATTCTGGGTTTCTCTACCTCTTTATTTCTTTGCCGTGGGACTTCTAGGCTCCTTCTTCCAGGGCCACAACTTCAGGATATCACCATCTCCTATTTGCCTGATGTTTCTATGTGGGATCTGAACTCAGGTCTTTTTGCTTATGCCTAAAGCCACCTCCCCCAGCTCCCAAAAATTTTAAAATATTTTTATAACTGAATTTATTTTTAAGAAAGTTTCCCTTGGTTTTCTGTTCTGTGGCTTGAGTCCACTTCTTGCAGACCCTACTCAGCCCATACCTATGCAAGTCTCTCAGGCAGTGTGTTGAACTGCTGGGACTCTGGAGACAGTCCCGGGGTCTGTGCCAGCTTGTCCCCTAACTCCTTTGCGCCAGTACCTTTGCTTGCCAAGCAGCGGTAGTAAGCATACATATGGCGGCTGCTGTGAAAATTAAATGTGATAAATGTGAAGAGGAGCTTAAGGCCCTGTCACATGCCAGGGTCACAATCACAAGATACACTCCGAAACTAGTGCTCTCTTGAGAAACAACAAAGATTCCAAATGCCCTTTATATGTATGCAAACCTTGGGAGGGAGGAGGAAGTGTGAGGCAAAGGACCAGACTGGGGCAGCGGGGAGAAGGTCCCTAGCTGCCCTTCCAAGGGCTGGGTTCTGCCTGCGCACCTGCGGCTCGAGAAGCTACAGCTAAGGCGCAGAGCTTGGGCTCAGGACTGGAATCGGGGTTTGGGATTGAGGATTGGGGTCCAGGGTTGAAATCGGAGACCCAGAGCTGGCCAGGTTGGGGACTACGGAGTTCAGGGGCCCAGGGCTGGGATCTGGGCCAAAGGATGCCAGACTGTAATGATGGGGGGGGGGGCGGTCGGGACTGGGACTGGGGACTCAAGGCTGAGATCGGGGGTCCGAGACTGGGATCGGGGGTCCCAGGGCTGAGATCAAGGTCCAGACGAGCTGCGCGACCTCACCCCGCGTCCTCTGTCCCGCAGAGAGCGCCTTCGCCGACACCCTGACGCCCGCGCGCCTCGGCCAGGCCCGCTTCAGCGCCTGCCCGCCGCCCGGCAGCCACGACGCCGCCAACTTCGACAACAACGAGCTGGAGAACAGCCAGGTGGTGGCCAAGCTGGGCCACCTGGCGCTGGGCCGCGCCGGCCCGCCCGACGCCGCCGCCACCATCCCGTGCGGGCCCCGCGAGCGCCCGCGGCCCGCGTCGTCGCCCGCGCTGCTCGAGGCCGACCTGCGCTTCCACGCCACGCGCGGGCCCGACGTGAGCCTGTCCGCCGACCGCAAGCTGGCCTGCGCGCCGCGGCCCGACGGCGGCCGCACGCTCGTGTTCTCCGAGCGCCCGCTGCGGCCCGGCGAGAGCCTCTTCGTGGAGGTGGGACGCGCGGGGCTGGCGCCGCCCGGCGCGTTGGCCTTCGGCATCACATCGTGCGACCCCGGCGCGCTGCGGCCCGCCGAGCTGCCCGCCGACCCCGACGCGCTGCTCGACCGCAAGGAGTACTGGGTGGTGGCGCGCGCCGGGCCCGTGCCGAGCGGCGGCGACGCGCTCAGCTTCACGCTGCGGCCCGGCGGCGACGTGCTGCTGGCCGTGAACGGGCGTCCGCGTGGCCGGCTGCTGTGCGTCGACACCTCGCAGCCGCTCTGGGCCTTCTTCGCCGTGCGCGGCGGTGCCGCGGGCCAGCTGCGCCTCCTGGGTGAGTCCCGCCCCGCGCCCCGCCCCTGCTGGCAACGTCCCCCATGATCCGACACGCCTCCTGGCCCCGTGGTCACGCCCCTGGTGGACCTGCCCCTGGCCCCGCGCTTCCACGCGCCTGTCCTGGGAGGCTGGCCCTGTCCATCCACCTAACACACTCGTTAAGCCACCTGCAACGGGTGTCTGGCCGCTGTCAGGGCTTGGCAGTCTGCGTGCAGTCTGCTAGTGGCAGGTGCGACTTCCGTTTCCTTATGATTTATTCGGTTAGGCTCTTTAGAAAACTTCTGTGCCTCGTATTAACTCGAGGAGACAAAGGAAATTCAGTGGCACCACCTGCAGAGTAGAACAAGACTGGAGCCACCTTATTTTGAGATGACCCTTCTCTTTGGTCGTACCAGAAGTACACAGAGACCCCTGTGGGCCAGGCCCGCAGAGGACACCCACTGTACACATGCACGTGGTAGGCTACTGATGCCAGTGAGGACAGCGGCAAAGGTCAGGGCCTTCCCAGAGGGCACAGCTTCCTTCTCGTGGTCCAAGTGATGCTCTCAATGACCCTGAGAATCCCTGTCATTTGTCCCATCCATGGATCAGAGGAGGAAAAGGCTGACAGATTACACTCCGGGGGGTGGGGTGCATAGACCTGGTTGGCCATGAAGTGTTGGACAGATCACATTCTCTTGAGCCTCGGTTTCCTTCTGGGTAGAAAGAAAGTGGGGTTGTCTTGAGGAGGCCATAATGAGCAGCAGGTATCTGACACCACGCATGACAGTTATGGCTGCAGCTTTGGCCTCTGAATGCCAGAGGAGAACCTAGGGTCAGGATTTTTTGTTTTATCTTTAAAAAAATCACCATTTCAACTTGAAACAAATTGCCCAAATCCCTGTTAGGACTTTACAAGGACTCAGCCTAGAGCCTTTCTCATCCCGCCCACCCTCTGTACCCTCAGGGGACCTGGAAGGAGCCTTGAGTGGTCTGGAAGACATTATAGATGGACAGGACTCTCTCCAAAGGCCAGAGACTTGCCCCCATTCTTTCCCCGGAGTAGCCCCTGCAGCACGTGATCTGAAACTCCTCAAGTAGGATGAAGGAAGAGGCATCTCTCGGCTTCCTTTGAAATCACCCGCTGTCACCTAAATTAGTGCTGTGCTTGGGTGGAAAGGAAAAGTCTACATGGACTGCACTTGCCCTCAGGGACGTTGTAGTTTTAAGGGATGAGACCCCATTGTAAACCCTAAACACAAAGGGGGAGCCGTGAGCACTCACAATTCAGAAGTCTGGGAGGCTGTCAGATTCAGGAAAGCGCATCCAGGTGATGAGAGGATGTTCCCAGGACGCCCCTGTGCTGGCTTCACGCTCAGCCACCCAAGCTCAGCACGGCCTCTCCAGAGGCTCACTTGCCTCTCAGCGGCGTGAGCCTTCCCTTTCCCAACAGTTGTGATGGAAGCGGCAGCGTTGGGTGGCCTCGGTAACACTGGGTTTGCTGACCTCCTTTGATCTCCTGGAATGGAAGAGTAGACGTTCTTTTGACCTGTTGGACATGCGAAAGTGAAGTTGCACCTTGCAAGAGCATTCCATGGCGATCTCCGAAATAGGAGTAGAGGCTGGACAGGCAAAGAATAGACATCCACCGCTTACATGAACCCCCCCCCAGGCGTCTCTCATCCTTTCACTAGACAGATGGGAAAGACAGGGTGCTGCGTGGCGAGGGAGTAGGGAGCTGGGCCGAGCGGGGACTCTGGGGCCTCCCACCACCCTTCATAGAGTCTTTTTGACTCACAGGCACCCTGCAGTCCAGTCCTGCAACCACGACTCCATCAGGATCCTTCAGCGGCTCCCAGGACGACAGTGACTCAGACATGACCTTCAGCGTCAATCAGTCTTCCTCCGCGTCAGAGTCATCCCTGGGTAAGGAAGGAGGCGCTGCCCCGAGGCGGGAGCGTTTTGGCGCCAGCTCCTTTGGCTGTGCCAGCGGCCTTGCCTCATGCCGCCTGAGCAAGTCGGCTGCCTGCCTTTCCCGCCGCGTCTGCCCCTTCCCTCCACGGTGCTCCGCCGGCAGGAGTATCAAGAAGGCTGGTGTTGGGAGCATTGCATCTTTATGCTTGGTGGGGCGGGGTGATTGAAGAAGGCGGAGCACTCAGAGAGCAAAACCAAAGTCGGCCTCTGTCGCAGTTTGCTTGCATGCTGCTGATTAGATTTGCAAACCAGAGACCTTAGGGGGAACGGGAGGTTTTGTTCTTTCTTAGGATTCTTCGTTACAGTTCTCAGTCCAGTTTGGCAGAAGAGCTCATTCCAGTGCCAGGAACTAAGGGATTGCTGAGAGAGAGGCAAACCTCACTTGCCAGATCACATAGCAACCAAAGTATGCTGAAGAATGCCAGCTTGCTGAACCATTTCGCTCCAGTTTATCCCCCTGCCCTGAGAATGGTCCCACCCACATCAATCAGACCTACTCTAGGGCGTGGCTTAACTACTGACTCTTCACAACTATGCCCAGGGCTCAGCCTTTAATTGTCACGTTGACAGCTAGATATCTGACCAGCGCCCCCTCTCTGCGGATCTTTCGCACCACGTCCCCCACAGAAGCATTGTATTCTCAGGGCTACCCAGCAGAGCCCTCTGGTAAGCTACTTCACTAACAGGGGATCCTATCTCTCCCTTCCGGCAGTGACAGCCCCCAGCTCCCCGCTGAGCCCCCCAGTGTCCCCGGCCTTCTCTCCACCGGAGCCAGCAGGCGGCAGGAACGGCGAGTGCACAGTGTGCTTCGACAGCGAGGTGGACACGGTCATCTACACATGCGGACACATGTGTCTCTGCCACAGCTGTGGCCTGCGGCTGCGGAGGCAAATGCGAGCCTGCTGCCCCATCTGCCGGCGGCCCATCAAGGACGTCATCAAGATCTACAGGCCGTAGCCAGGCCCCCCCGGTTCCGCGGAGGCCGAGTACCTCTCTGAAGCCCTGCTGGGCGAGCCATACCACGGTCACCAGGGCGCCCGGTGGCAGGAGCCATCTTCTGCCCACCACTGTTGCAGAGATGGGTGAGATGGGACAGGCATGGAGATGAGGCCCCTGAGGGGAAGGGGGTGCTGAGCCCAGGCAACCATTGTTTCTGGCTCAAAAGTAACCCCCTCAAAAAACAAAACAAAACAAAACAAAACAAAACCCTGACCCAAGAGCCAGCTCAGGAACTGCCTGGCCTGATCACTTGCGCCTTGGTGACCTCCAGCTGGGAAAGGGTGCCCCTGTCTGTGCAATGCTTCTTTGGGGTTGGGCTGATTGTGTGTGGGGGTTGGGGAGAGACAGAATGAGAGCGAGAGAATGTGTGGGTGTTTCGTGCAAGGATCTGTCTCCCGGAGGGTATTTAACACTAAGGCATGTGCAATCCGGAGCCCCAGTGTTCGTGTGACAATTGTCCACTTTCTAAGGGTGTGGTTTTCCGAGGTGAGCTGGCTTTCAATGTAGGAGGCCTGAGCCTACCCAGAAGCCCCTCCAGCGGGATGGAGGCGCTGGGATTTCTGCGAGGAGGCAAAAATAGCTCATCGTTTACAGCTCCAAGCAGCCGCCGCTGCCTGCCGGGAAGGGACCGTGGGCGGGAAACATGGTAGAACAACTCCCTTCGGCTCCTGACTCCGACCTGGAGGTGCATTTTGATGGCAGCCAGCCTAACAAGCGCCTCGCCCCCTGGGCTTTGTCCCGCCACGTGCTTTGGGATTTTGTGATGACCTTCCTGGTCTATGGGGGATGGAACCCTATTTCCCTTAGGCGGGCATGCGCAGGTGATCTGTTGGCTGCAGCAGGAGGGGGAGACCCACACTCCCGCCTGGCCCCTGCTGGGATCCGCATCTGTTTCCCCCCACTGATTACTGAGGTGTTAACTAATGGGCCTGCCAATCCTGGGCCACTGGCTAAAAAGGTTGACATGATGTCACTTTCTGGGACTCTGCCCTGTTTGCGCTCCCTGAGCCCTTTCTGCGGGCTCCCAAACCTCTCTCTACCTGGACTCATGTGCTAGGAGGGCTCTCCCTTCTGCAGAGCCCCCCCCTCCTTTGGTCCAGTCTTTTAGTCGCACCTCTGCTGTCTTAAGCTGAACCCTGTGAGATGTTCCTTGCTCCGCCTGTTCCCCTGGAGCAGCTGGTACCAGGGCACCCCAAGCGCTCGCAGGAGACCCAAAGGCCACTTGAACAGGCACGAGACACCTTGCGAAAAGCAACCGCTTTTCTTTCAATGTGTAATTTGGCCCATCTCTTGCTGAGAGAGGGAGGAACGGGGGAAGAAAAGCATGCTGGGAGGGAAACATTCACGGAAGGTCTGGCAGGAGCCACCCCCAGCCAGGGCCTCAGTCAGCGCCCTGGGACTTGGAGGCTGAGAGGGTTTGGAGTCCAGCCTCACCTCAGCTTCCCTTCCTCCCCAGCAAGATTCTCTGTCCACTGGCTTTTCCTTTCGACTCCACAGCACAGTGTTTTGGGAAACTCCGGGAACCAGGAATCTTGCCGAGGCAAGAGTTTGAGTCAGGCAGCCCTGGGCACTCGGCTCAGTCTGATCCGTGAGTCTTCTGCTGCTCCGGGTCCTGGGCACGGGTATAGCACCACCTCACTGCCAGAGACTATGGGTTTGACGTAGCCGTGTCCCCCGTATGCAACGGATGGAGCTGCAGTCACGCGCCGCTGTGGTCTTACGGCAGCTCCGCTTTCTTTTTGCCCCTTGCCCTCCCAGCTGCCCGCTGGAGTGGCAGCAGGTGTAACTCACAGCCCTAGTCAGGAAATCAGTGGCTGAGGGTCCGGACCAGGGGTGGACCTGTTTCCTGGTGACCTGTTACCCGGGCAGAAAGGAGCCAGAGGCCTGTTTAACCTGTTCTGCGGCCACTGTAAATAGCCTTCTTGTTTCCCAGAGGGGCAAAGAGGGGATGCCTGTGTCCTAAAGCCACTCACTTGCTGACGCCCAGGGGCAACACATGGGTCTCTCGGCCGACCCGACCGTGGACATCGCAGCAAGGGGCAAGATAGGGGGAGGAAGCCAATGTCTTCAATTCGTGCCTACTACGTGCCTTGGCACCAAGCTAGACCCTGTGCACAAGTCTTATGCCATGTGGAACCCCCATTTAAGGCCCTGCTAGTTAGGAGCCCACCGGGTTACGAACCACTGCAAAAGCCACGCCCACCAGAGCCACAGTAGGTGCCTCACTGCTTGGCATCCTCTTCAGAAATGCTCAGCTGAGAAACGGCTCTTAGGAATCCAGGAAATGCAATATTGAGTCCTGCAGCCCAGACGCCTGAGTGGGGACGTTTCCAGGCCGCGGCCCCTGCTGCCCAGAGACACAGTTGTCTTTCAAGGCTCGGGCGACCACTGCCCATGAGATCTTGGCACCAGCCCAGGGTCTTCTGCTCTCTGGGGAGAGGGGGACATGCGGGGCGGATCTGGAGAAGGGCCCTGAGCTGCCCCTTTACGGGGCCTCTTGAGAACACCCCAGCCCTCCTTCGGGCTCACTGCCCTTTGGGTGCCCTGTGAACCTCAGGAGCAGGGAGGCCGGGTGACACCCCATTTATGGCAACCTCGTCCTGTTCACTTGGAGGCTCCCCGAACACAGCTGCCTCCCGAGCCTTGTGTCCTCCTCCCGCTGCATCCTGGGAGCATCCTGGGCTTGGCTCCCTCAGCAGCCTTCGGTTTCAGCTCTTGCCAGCTTGGCCAGTGACCCTGACCTGAGGCTGAAAACTGCTTTCTTGACCACTCTTGCCTTGGGTCATTAGGTAAGAGCCCACTGTACCCCCACACACACACCCGCAGTAGGCATGTGGGGTCCCTTCGTGGTCAGTGAGCTCCTGCCACACAGCCAAGACCCCACCATGCAGTCACCTTCAGGTCCTGCGGGGAGTCACTGCGGGGGTGGCTGCCCGCTGGTGAGTGTCAGGCACTAGAGCACACCCCCGCAACCACGAGAGCCCCAAGATCCAGGCGAGAGCAGCAGCATTCAGTCTTGGGGTTCAGGAAGCAGAACCTCCCACTGTTCCATCCATCCTGCCCCGGCAGGGGTCCCTGGCTCAGGAACATCAGGAAGTCGGCCTCCCGGCATTTCCCAGTATTTAAGCGGCTCACTTCCCATCCAAAACCCGATGAAACCATTTGTACGACAATCTGTTTGTGCCTTATCAAAGTGTGTGTGCACTTTTTCTCCTTTCGAAAGCAATTGTTTCCAAGCGGACGTGGTAGGGTTGTAGAAACCAGCAAGGGCGCCAGAAACCACCTGCGTTGTCTTTGCTGTTGGAGCGGTAGAGCGTCCGCCCCCCTCCCCCACCACACCCCAATACCCACGTACAGACCTTTGGAAACACATCGGTTCTTATTTTTCTGATTCGATACTGTGACTCTCCAGTACCATCTAGTCTTTGGGGACTGTCCTAAAGGTTTGGAGCTTTGGGGAGAGGGGTTGGGAAGGGTTTGCACTGGTCTTTGTGTGTTGTGTTCTGATATTTGTCTGTTTTTATCTGTTTTATATTAACATAACTTTCCTGTTTGAAAAACAATTATAACTTTGGCTTGATTTAAAAAAAAAAAGTCTCTTCTGAATTCAGTTTTTAAAAGTTGAACTGACTGTCACGTTGGGGGGGCTGGGATTAGATCATTGTGGGCCTTAAGATAAATGACATGATATCTACAGAGTCTTGTCTAGTCCCTCCGCCAAGCAACTGGCCTCTGCCGTAATATCGAAAGGAAGTTCTTTGTTGTTGTTGTTGTTGCTATTATTATTATTAAGAATGAACTCTGGGTATAAAGGTTTCGTAACCTGGCTGGAGAGATGGTTCAGGACTTAAGACTGCCTTGCAAGCAGAAGGTTTTGAGTTCAGACCCCAGGTCCCACATAAAAAATGCCAGATGGCAATAGAGGTAGCCTGTACTTCTGGCCTTGGTAGGCAGAGTCTGGGAAATCCCAGAGTGAAGCAAAAAGGAGATAGAAGCAATCCAGGATGATTCCCAAAGGCATCCTTGGTCCTCCACAGAAGCACACAGTGCACACACACACACACACACACACACACACACACACACACGAAAAATAAAGTTTTTTAAAAAAATACTTTCATAACTGTGTTACCATGACAGGAAAACACTCCTCACTTTAGCAAACAGGGTGTGCTCAACCCAACTCATGCTCAGGAGTAACAGAACCAGTTTGTGAAGGTTGGGAGAACAGAGCGCTTGGATCATTGCGCTCCAACCAAACTGTAACGCCAGGGAAATATGGCACCTGACTGGCCGGGTCTGGGATGCACACTCACCGCATGCAGCAGCAGGCTCAGTCCCTCGGTCTGAAGTAGGTTACCCTCCCCCTCCCCCTGGGAAAATCTGAGCCACGGAGGAGCACACGGGGCTGACCAAGGGACAGATATCACCGTGGGAAGCTAGATAGTGAGACAGAGACAGCGGGAAGCCAGGCCGCCCGGCGGTGATGCTAACCCACTTCTGGACGGCGAGGGTCGTTCGTGACGCTCTTGATTTGGGGATGGGGGCAACCCCATTGGAAATGTGCTGGGCTCACTGTCCAGGACTCACAACAGGCAACAGCTGTCAGAAAATTAATAATATAGCACTGTGTTTATGGGACGGGATCCAAGCAAGGACATTGCCACCGAGTTCTACATAGCAAGTTCTAGGCCCGCCAGGGGCCAGCAAGGTATAGATGCAGCCACCCACATCTCGGCCAGCAGCCCACGGCTGCCCACACATGCTTGGAAAACCACGGGGAAGTCACATGCCTGTCACGTGAGAGGTAGGACGACTGCCCTGTGGTGTCCACGTTTTCCATAGCAGGCAAGTTGCTTACTTAAACTCATGAATGGCAGGAAAATTGTCTTCCGACTCCAGAACTCCACAGAGAGCAGCTGGTACCGGCTGGAATTTGTCAGGAATTCCCAGGCAGCTGGTCTGTGAGTTTAGCCACATTTAGTCATGGTGAAGATAAGCCAGGCCAGGCTGACCGGCGCTTGGTTCAGCCTCAGGCCGGTCAGGACATAGGGCCCGACTGACTTGGGTGGAGGGAGCAGCATCGGCACAAGGAATGGGGGATGGGATGGAAAGAGAAGGGAGGAAGGGGGATGGATGGGGAAGGGGAGAAAGGAGGGATGGGATGGACAGGAAAGGGGAGGGAGCAGCCAGGCTGGTTCTTGTCATGTCAGAGCACCCGGCTGGGACAGAGGTCAGGAACAAGGGGGCAGTGATAGAGACACCCGGAAGCCACATGATGGAAGAGAGAACCGACTTCTGAAAGCTGTTCTCTGACCTCTACCCGAGCACCATAGCATGTGCATGCCTACCCTCCCCTTTCTCTGTCCCCCTCCCTCCCTTCCTCCCTCCCTCTCTTCTTACCTTCCTTCTTCCTTCCCTACCTCCCTCCTCTCTCATATTTTTTAAAAGAAGTAAAATCAAGTCTGGAGAGATGGCTCAGGAGTTAAGACTCTGCCTCCCAAGGAGAAGGTCCTGAGTTCAGATCCCAGGTCCCATGTAAAAAACGCCATGCGGAAATGGTGGCAGTTTGCATTTCCAGCCCTGGTGGGCAGAGCCTGGGAAATTCCAGAGCGAAGCAAGAAGGAGGTAGAAGCAATCCAGGATGATTTTGGAAGTCACCCTTAGGCCTCCACAGGAACACACAGTGCCCTCCAATGCACACACACACACGCACACGCACACGCACACGCACACGCACACACACACACACACAATAAATGAATAAGTATTTTTAAAAAGTAAAATCAGCAGAAACTGTGTTCTTCTTGCCTTTTTAACTAGTCCTCTCATTTCAGGCAAAGAAACCACAAGTGGTTAGGACAAAATCATTCAGAGGCTCATTCTAGTCGTTTGGCATCTGCTCCTTTCTTCCTCCTAAGAGGTGAATCTCCCTGGATGCCGCCTGCTACTCAGTGTTAGGGGACATTTTCATAGATGCCACCTGATAATCAGGACATATTTTACTAAGTAAAAAAGTGATCATATTAGTCTGGGTTCTTTGGATCTGGACTACACAATGAGACCCTGATTCAGAGAGAGAGAGAGAGAGAGAGAGAGAGAGAGAGAGAGAGAGAAGAGGAAGGAAGGGAGGGAGGAAGGAAGGAAGAGAGGAAGAGGAAAGAAGGAAAGAAGGAAGAAACAGAGGGAGGGAGGGAGGGAGGAAGGGAAGAGAGAAGGAGGGAAGGAAAAGAGAAAGGGAGGAAGGGAGGAAGGGGAGAGAGAGAAAAGTCTAAAGGGGAAGAGAGGAGGAGAATGACTTTATTGACCAGCAGGACTGAGTGGGTCAGGACTCTGGCATCAGACCTAACTGGATTCAGGGACGCCTATGATTTGGTCACATTTGCCTCTGCAGCTCGGTTCTGCTGTCTTCTAGGTCAGCATCATTCACCTTCCCAGGTGCACGGCGACCAAGATGTCCCCAAGGACTATTAACTTACCTTATTCCAGCTTAGTGACTGTATCAGTTATTTTCTTGTTCCTGCCAGAAAATACTCGACATGAACAACTTACAGGAGGAGGCATGCATTTTGCCTTACAGTTCTGGGGGTACATACGTCCCCTTGTGGGGAAGGCAGGACAATGGGAATAAGAGCTGGTTGGTCAGATCCTTTTTACTGAGTCTGGCAGCTGGGGTGGGGCTTCCTGCCTCAATCTACTTAATGTAGACAACCCCTCTTAGACATGCCCAGAGATTTGCCTCTGACGTGATTCTCAATTCTGTCAAGTCGACCATTAAACAGGACCTATCATAGTCTCCCCTTGTCAGGTTGACACCAAGACAATGACTCTTTCTAGTCCTAGCTTTCCTATAGTCTCATAAACATCTCATAATATGAAATGCATTGTGTAACTTTAAGAATCCCCATAGCCTTTAATAGTCCCAACACTGCTTAGAAGTCCAAACTCCTCTGAGACTTAAGGCAATCTCTTAAGTGTGAGCTGCTGTAGAATCAAAAACAAGTTATACACTTCCAATATGTGCAATTTCCATTCCAAAAGTGGAGTGTGTGTGTGTCATGCAAGGCACAACTAGACCAAAGCCAGACTGAAACTCAGCTGGGCAAACACCAAATTCTACAGCTCTGGGTCAGGCATCTGGGGCTTGAGATGGGACCATCTAGGCTCCAAAAGGCCCGAGTTACCCCATCTCTCCAGCTCTGCTGCTTTTCTCTGCACCATGCCTGCAGCTTTCCTGGGCAAACATACCAGGAAATGTTCTGACGTCTCCGGCATCCTGGGGCCTCCACTGCACCTCACGGTGGCCTCAAGGGAATTCCTGGGGCAGCATCTCCCACTCTGTCACATGTCACCTGGCCCCAGACACCCTCTGGAACAATAGGCGGGACTCTGTGAGCTCCTCGGTCTTGCATCTTTCATGGCTGCAAAACCACGTAGATGACGCCGTCGAGCTCTGCAGCAGGGTCTTGAACCACACTTGCACAAGTCCCCGAATGCCGGACATTGCAGTTCATCCTCACGCTGCTGGTGCAAACACAACCAAACATCTTGGGAAACAAGTTTCATTCTTGTTTATGATTCTGGTTACAGAGTCTAGGAGAATTCCTACCACCATCAGGAGCCCAGGGGAGTATTCAAAGGAATTACAGAGAGAGGGGCAAACCTCCTCACCTATTTGTCACTCTGCAAGTAAACCAAAGATCTGAGCAGGCTGCCTCCATCTTACCCCCTAGGGAACAGTCCCACCACTGTAGGCTGGACTTTCCCTCATCGCTTAGATAATCTCCCACGAGAGATTTAAACTTGCTCGAGCTCTTTCCCTCCACGTAGCCACCTAGGTTATGAGCTCCACTACTGCGGTGGTAGTGAGCTGGAGCCTGACTAAGTGCCACTTACTGATTCAGAATGGTCCAGAGTGCAAGAGCATCTAGGCAGAGAAGGCACCAGGCTGAAGCCCAGGGGGACAGTGATGGCTTCTGGGGGTGACACGGGCATCTACAGGAGGCCCCGGAAGGTCGGTTTCTTCTCCTGTTGACAGAGCAGTGCAAAGGAGAAGGCTTCTGGCCCACACTTAAACATACATTCCATCCTCGTGGGAAAGTTCCGGAAACAGAAGCTCAAAGCGGGTGGTCGCATAGCATTGGTAAATGGAAAGCGGAGAGTGGTGGGAGAGCTGGCTCCACTCCCTTTAATATTTTACTCATTTTTACTTGTATTTTGATATATTTTACTTTTATTTTGAAGAGAGTGAGCAGTAGAGATAGCAGGTCTGTGCATACCAAGCATCTGTGTGAGTCAGAGGACAACTTTCAGAAGTCGGCTCTCTCCTTCTTCCACGTGGGCTCAGGAGACTAGAACTCAGATGGGTTTGCATGCAGGTGTCTTTACCTGCTGAGCCATCGGTAACTCCAGATTTCCCCGTTTTCCTGTCTTCTAAGCCCCGCTCTAGCACCGGCAGCTGTTTTCCTCCTCCACTAACCTGCTGGAGATAACCCCTCCTCAGTATGACCAAAGGCTCTTTTCACAGGTGAGTTTAGATTCTGTCAAGTTGGCAATTAACACGCTCAAAGAAGGGGCCCTCCCGAGTAAGGGACTTCTTGCTACACCCTCCCCTTGCCTCGCCTCACACCCTCCCCTGTCTCGGTTGGGCCAGAGGAGTCTCTGATCCCTCAGCCCTCAGGGCTCCCTCCACACAAGCTGGGTGCACTCAGGGCCCGCCACACGTGGAACTCCCCAGTTCCAATACTCCCCCCACCCCAGTATAGCACACCTCCCTCCCACAAAGAGTGAATCCCGCGCTGAGATGCAGGCTCACCGGGCCTGCCTCCCAGCTTGCCCTGGCCCCTTGCCCCTTGTTTGTTTTGGCTCCTGGTCAAGAATGCTGGTCCAGGCCTGAGAGGCTGACCTCCCGACTCCCCAGGGAAAGTCACACTTTCGCTCAACTCCCATGAGCAGCCCTGAGTTCCAGGAGGCGTGGGAAGGGCCAGGCCTCCTCCAGCTGAGCCAAGGGAGAGCTGCCTGCAGCCAGCCCAGTCGGGGTCCCCAGGACCCGCCCCTTGCGGCTGCAGGGCGGACGTTGAGTTTCCACGCAGCGCTGCCCCTAGCTCACTCGCCACTCCCTTTCCCCCCTCCCATGGCTACGCCCTGGCATGTGGGGCCGCCCAGACGGACAACCTTGCTCCTTGAGGGCTGCTTTGCCTGCTGCTGTGGTTGCAGAGTCCTGGGCTCCGGGGAGTCGGCTTGAGGCGCCCCTGGAGCTGGGTTTTGGAATAAGCCACTGTGAGCTGAGCCCTGTTGGCTGGGGCAACGGTCCCTGCTAACATTCTCCTGCCACACCAGCCTCTAAGAGGCTCCCAGACCTGCTGGCGGGCAGGTCCCGGGCAGGCTTCCTCCCTCAGACACTGAGAGAGCAGCGCCCCTGAATTCCTCCGGGGTCCCCCAAGCGCTGGCTGCTTTTCTCCAGAAAATGGAGCACTGTCGTCCTCTAGTGGCCTTAGTGTGAGATGCGCCCGGCAAATCCTCCAGATGCTTCCAGGAACCTGTGAGTGGCTTACCCAATGTGGATGTGTTTAAAGCCGGAACATCAGGACCACATCTGGCTTTGGATACCCCACAGCTATGGTGGGAGTGCACTGGAGTGAGCTCGGCCTGGAGACATGTGATAGTTAATCCTGGGTGTCAACTTGACATACCTGGCTTAACTAAGATCAGCTGAGACCACCTGAAGAGATTATCTGGATCACATCTTTCCAGCATCTGGCCAATGGCTCCTCTTTCCAGTAAAGATCCAGGATGGAGTATTGTAGAGCTGCTTCTATGCGGGACGAATGTGCCTGACAAATAAGAAAGAAAGTTCCAGCAAGAGGATTCCACTGAAATGTGCACTGCCGTCATGAAATACCAAACAAACATAGGTCTGGACATGTTCCCAGCAGAAATACCTATGCTTAACTGGACATGTTCCCAGGCAGAGAATGTATACTTAACATGTCGGAAGCCCTGGGTTCAACTCCAGCACCACAAAAATAAAATGAGCAAGTGTATTCACAAAACACACAAATAACAAGTCAAGGGGAGAAAGGTGAAGTGTTAGCAAAGGCAGTCTTGATCGAATGGTGGCTATGAAGGAGTTGTTTTATTTACTTCATTCTTTTCTTTTGCTGTATAGTGATAGCAAATTTAAATTCTACGTTAGGCACAGGTGTCAACTCGACAGTTGAGGGTTTGAGCTCTGGGCACAAATGTGGAGAATTAGTGGTTGGGTTAAGCCCAAAGCAAACCTGCAAGAAATTGTCAGCTGCTGGGGAAGACCCAGCCTATGGTGGGTGGGACTAAGCCCTGAAGAGATGAATAAAATCCTGAGAGTCAGTTGAGGAAGTCGGCATCCTTGTGTACACTTGGCCAGACTTGCTGGTCAGGCAAGTAAGGATGTTCCCTCGGACTTGATGATGGTGCGTGCTCTCCCCTCAAGCTGGACTATAGACTGTAACTGGACAGTGTCAGTCAGCCTCTTCCAGCTTGGGGGACCATCGGACACACAAAGAGACTAACTTGGAGAAGAGGCTGAAGTCCACCTTGAGAAGAACTTCTAAATGTTTCCTTGTCGTTGCAGTTCGCCTTCATGGTGCTGATAAATCACCATCAAATGGCTTAAGGGAACAAGGGGTTTATCATCTCTTATGATTACTGGTTACAGTTCATAGTTCACCCTGACAGGAGAGCATACACCAACACCAGTGTTGAGGGAACTGGCCACACCATCTTTACATAATGGCTGAGAGAGGAATGATCCTTACTTTCCAGACCAACATGTCTGGCCAAGTGTACACAAGGATGCCAACTCTTTCAACCAGCTCTCTGTATTTTATTCCAGGGCCTAATCCCACCCACCTGGGCCTTCCCCATCAGCCAGACAATCTCCTGCAAGTTTGCTCTGGGCTTAACCCAACTGCTAATTCTCTCTTTGCCCAGACCTCAAAACTCTCAACTGTCGAGTTGACACCTGTGCCTAACTATGACACTTGTAAATAGATCCTTTAATTTCTCCTCCCTAAACTATACAAGGCCTCAGCTCTCAACTATTGGCAAGGCCCCTCCCCAGAGCTGTGACGTGTGGATAAACTGCGCAATTGACCTGCTAATGCCGAGACTCTAAGTCAAAGGAAGCCCTGCCTCTCGCTTGTCCTCAAGAGAAGACTCGTGCCGTGGCTCATGGGAGAGAGACGGTGGAGGTTCCAGCCGTGATTGGATGCTTCAGCAGCAGAGCATTGAGCCCCCTTAGAACGCCTCTCTCTGAATGATCTGGCCACACTGAAGCTGTGAAGGTCCCAGGTGTCAGGAAAGAGCCATTTGTGCTGAGAGAGCACCCCCCACCATGTGCTTCACAAAAGGGCAGGATGGGGGGGAGAGTTACCCGGGGTGACCCACTCCCACCTGTCCAGCTGCGTTCCTTGGGACTTAGACGGTAACCTTGGAGTCAAAGTCAAATCCAGGCTACTTCGAACGGGACACGTTCTGTAGCCTGCTGTGACCTTCTGGCTCCACTCACTCACCACCTCCTGCTCCTCTGGCCTTCACCCCCACCCTCTGCTGCACCTCAAGATGCCCCAGCCAGTGGGAGCTGCACAAGGCTCTTGTGTTTTCGATGCAAAGCCTGAGGCTGCTGTCACCTGGGATGCTTCCCTTGGGCTCCAGGACAGAAATCAAACAGGATGTGGGGACTCAGCAGGACTGATGCTCTGGGACCAGTCTGGTTACCATGGAAACAGACGGACTGGAGAATGGGCCCCTGAGTTCTCCTCATATCCCCAGGAACACCTTGGTACTGACTAAATCCATGGCTGTGACTTTGTAGAGAGGGGGGAGCATGGCAAGGGGGAGCACTGGGTGGGGGGGTTGCCCCAGTGGAATGGGGTCTGAAAAGAGAAATGAAGTTCCTGGGGAAGAAGTTGAGGTCACGCAGCCTGGGGTTATGAGTCAGGAGGCATACCTGTTGCCCACGTGTGTCTCTGTGAGTCTCGAATGGCAAACACACACACACACACACACACACACACACACACACACACACACACACACACACACACACACACACACACACACACCACCTCCACTCACCGGCACCATCAACCGTGGTTTCCAGAACCTGTGAGTGGAAAGCCCAGCACACCTCCCACCCCCCCCCCTTCAGGCTGGGTTAATGTGCAATCTTATTTTTGCCTCTGTCTTATTCAATAAAGCATTAGTAGAACAAGTTTGTTTCTGAATTCCAAGTGTGCACAACTGTGCCCAGCACTAAGTAGCTACCCCACGGATGTTTCTTAACCACTAGCACCAATGCTGAGGAAGACAAGGCTGGGGAAGGTCACGGAGGAGATCCGGTCTGCCAATCACAGAGATTGACTTCCTGTCCCAAGCACTTGGAAGGTCTGTGCCGCAGCCGGTCTCCTTCCCGCTCAACCCTGAGAGGTTCTGAGAAAGAAAGGCCAGGGAGAAGCACCAGAGGAGGGTCTTTGCTGAGTCTGGAAGCCTCTGTGCTTGGAAGAGGGTCAGATGTTGGCCCCTTCACCCTGTGGGAGAAATGGTGGTTTGACACTGCTTGACATCGACACCTGCGACGTTCCTTTTCCCACAGGCTTGTACTCAGACTGGACCATGTAGTCACTGGCTTTATAAGCACCCCATCCTTGAGAAACCGTGACAGATGAGAGATGGTCTGGTCTGGCACACATGACCCTCCGTGTGTTATCCCCATGCTAGACTAGCTCCCTGTAGCAGTTACTCTGCATGGTTGCTGGTAAATTCAGGACAAAACAGCTCAAGGGAACAAGAGGGTTTATCTTGGCCTAGGATAATCTGGTTGCAATTCCTTGTCCAGCTTAGCAGGAGAGCTCACACCAAACGCCAAGGCCCGAGGGAACTGGTCACACCAAATCCATAGCACCGCTGAGAGAGGAACAATCCTCACTTGCCAGACCAGCATGTCTGCCGAAGTGTACAGAAAGATGCCAACTTTCGGGGCTGGAGAGGTGGCTCAGGGGTTAAGCCTCTGCTTTGCAGGCGGAAGGTCCTGAGTTCGGATCCCAGATCCCACGTATAGACGCCAGGCGGAAGCGGGGGTGGCCTGCGCTTCTGGTCCTGGTAGGGCGGAGCCTGTGAATCCCGGGGCAGAAGGAGGTGGAGGCGTCCATGGTGGTTCCCGATTCGTCCATGGTTCTACACATACACACACACACGCACACACGCATACACGCACAATTGAACAAATAATAAATAATTAAAAAAAAAAAGATGCCAACTTCCTCAACCAACTCCCTCCATCTTATTCACCTGCCCAGCGACCTGCCTCACCCACCACAGGTTGGGCCTTCCCCTCAACTAGACAATCTCCTGCCAGCTTGCTCGAGGGCTTAACTCGACCACTGATTCGTCACAACCGTGCCCAGAGCTTGAACCCTCAACCCTCAAGCTGACGCCTGTATTTAACTAGGACACTCCCATTCAACCAGCATCATGCCTCCGCATGCCGAGCGAAAACGGTCTCCTCATGTTTTTCGTCTGCATACCACAAGCCTCCCGTTCATGGAAACTGACTCTAGAACCCCACTGGCCCAAATTCTCCCCTGCTCCAGTTCCCTGCGTGAGCCCCTGCTTTCCTGCTGCTGCTCAGTCACAGCTGTCCAGAAGTCGAAGTCCAAAACAGGAAACGGAAAATTCTAGAAATGAGTAATTTGAACGTTTTAAATCAAAAATCCACCTTAACGTCAGCCATAGCCACGCCATTTTGTGATGCATCCTCCAGCCCCGCTGGAATGTGGCCACAGGAGCCGACCTAGTCCATTTCTGCCTTATCTTCCCGTGCTAAAGCTCATGGAAGAGACTGGTCTTCTGCCCGTCCCTTCCTTTCCCTCCTTGCTCAACTCCAATCCCTAGCAACGCCTGCAGTTCCTTATGAAGGTCACAAAAGATTTGTCTAAGGGGCTGGAGAGATGGCTCAGGGGTTAAGACTCTGCCTTGCAAGCAGAAGGTCCTGAATTCAGATCCCAGGTCCCATGTAAGAACACCAGGCTGAACAGGTGGCAGCCTGCACTTCCAGGCCAGGTGGGCAGAGCCTAGGAGACCCTAGAGGGAAGCAAGGAGATAGAAGCAATCTAGGATGATTCCTGAAATCAACCTTGGTCCCCCACAGGGACATGTGCACACACACACACACACACACACACACACACACACACACACACAATTAATTACATAAAATAAAAAGATTTGTTTGCTACCCCCAACCCCCACCCCCGGCTGTTTCCTGGCTTCCTCCTGCCATGCCTGGCATCTCTCCTGTCCTCTGACTTTAAGGCACCACTCTGGTATTTTAGTCTTGTCCTCGCTGAGGGATTTGGCTAGATTCCCACCTCCTATTTCCCTGGTAACACTGAAATCATGGTCCCCTACTCTTAAGTTAATTAAATTAATTCAACTTGGCCTGTCAATCATCAAGAGTCTACTCCCACCTCCAGGACTGACATGCTAATGATGGAGGAGGGATCCCCGCCCCTTAATGGGCTCATGTGTTTCTTCCCAGAAACTCATTCCTTAGGAAAGGAAGTTGTACCCCAGACTGCATTAGCCCGACCAGATCTCAGCTTTCCACCCCTTCCTGCCTGGCGGGGAATCCCCCCCTGCCTGGTCCTTCATATATCCCTGGTGTGTGCACCAACCAGCTGGTTGCTTGGTGGCCAACCTGGCCACTGGGTCAACAGTACGGCTGTGCAGGGCTAAAACAGGAACACGAATCCTGGCTCGGTGTGGTATCCCTGGGGGTATGAAGGAAAGCCAGCAAAGATGGGGCTCAGCATTCTAGTTTCAGACGCCCATGGGTGGTCTTACACGAGGGGGCCCCTGCCGCCTAGCCAAGCTGCCCGTGGTGTGCTGCGCTGCTTAGAAAGCCAAGCTGGGAAGAAACTGGCCATGTGCCAGATGCCAAACACGTCTTTCAAGATACACTTGGACCCTCAGTTGCATGAGACGCTCCAGTCCCTTCGGCACATTCACCTGGACGGTGCGTCAGTTAGTTTGAGATATCTCGCTCACTGAAGAGCATTCGTGTGATCAAGGCAGGCCTATGGGACATTATCGAGCTGCAGAATTGATGCAGGAAGACCCCGTCCGTAGTGGCTGGGACCATTTCCCCCAGCAGCTGAGTAAGATGGAAGCTAGACGAAGCATCAGTGTTTGCTCTCTGATCCAACCACTTCCCCCACTCCGGTGCCGTTGCCACCACCCTGTGGTGGTGATGGATTGTAAGCTAGAGTCACATGCACGACAAATAAACCCTCATTCCCCTAAATTGTGGGGTTCTGTACCATCTCGGCTACGGTGGGTCTGCAAGTGGACATCTACTGCTCTCTTCCGTCAGCTATCTTGTCTTTTAAAAACAGCCCCCCTTACTCCCCCTCCCCGCCATGCATGTCAGTTCCTGAGAAGAAGCTGCTGCACCTGACAGAGCGACAGCGAAGTGGGGAGGGCTGGGATGTTGCAAGTCCACAGTCAGATTATCTGGGTCCCATTTTTAGCCTCCTTAATTGCCATTTATTTTCCCTCCTCATATGTGACCTAACACCTGGTGACTGTGGTGCTTAGAATGTCCGGCCAGACTTCTGCTTTCCACCTGCCAAAATGTCACTAGAGAGCATCTGTATTTCCTGCTTCCATCCACATGCTTGAAAAGTGTTTTGACCTAAGGTTTTCTTTGTTCTATGATTATAAAACCCCCCATAAACTGTTACCGCAGAGGAACATGGAGTTTGGGGCAACCTGAATCTGTGTTCCCGGGCTACAATCACGCATACATATTTGGATCCAGACACACGGCCCCACCAGCGCGCATCCCGCAAGGGCTGGGCCCCACCCCACGCAAGTCGCCGTGCTGCCGGCAGCTGGAGGAACTTTCTAGAAGGTAAGCAGCGCGCATCGGGCCTAGGCGTAGAGCCCTTAAAGATTCTCCTGCTGAATTCAAAGCTCCTTGCTGGGCCTACAAAGCCCAGAGAGCACCTGAGTTAAAGTCTCAGCCCAGGTGCCCCTTTTCCCTGGACCCCCGCACCCTCTTCTTGTGCTTAGCACCTGGCCCACAGCACTGGGTTTCTGAAGAAGACTCCCAAAGAGGACCAGCACAAAGATGGGGAGGGCTGTGCCTAGCTGGGCAGACAGTGGGCGCCAGCAGATCCATGTCTTAGCTGGCTCTGGCTGCTACTGTTTGGGGTGTCAGCAGACCCAGGAAGCAGGGTGCCAGGGCCTCAAGAAGTAAAGCTGACTTTTCTGCCCGGGTTCCTGTCCAAAAGAACCCGGGTGTCCTGCTTGGCTTAGGCTTGGGTTTTATACACTCTGCTCACGACGTGGTTCACAGAGGATTTCAGCAATGTTGACCCATCGCACGTGTACAAGACCTACTGGTTAAAGTGTGATGGTTACAGACAGAGGCCGGGAGGAAGACGGCAATAGGGCAAAAGCACACAGGCGGGGTCGGATTAGAGTCTGGCTAAGGCCCCTCTCCGCACCTTCATGAGCAGCTTAGGGCTTCTCTTAACTCTTAACTGGACTCTTAAACCTTAGGGGGGGGTGACGTGTTTGCCTTTAAGAGGCTGAAAGACTATGGGGTGGGGGTCACAGTTATCCTACATGTTGCTGATAAACTCATGATAAAACAGTTTATGGTGACAAGGGGGTCTCACTCTGGTTTACAACTGTCTTAGTCCAACTTGGCAGCAGAATTCACCCCCCCAACACACACAAAAAATAAACAAATAAATATATAATTTTTTTAAAAAGGCTACTGAGTTTTGTACATTAATTTCATATCCTGCTACTTTTGTACAAGTGTTTTTCAGATCTAAGAGTTTTCCACAGAATTGTTAAGAACTTTATGCATAGAATCATATTATCTGCAAGTAAGGAAGCTTGCATTTCTCCATTTGCTGTTCATATTCTCTGTTTCCCTCTCACGTCTTACTGCTCTAGCTAAGATTTCCAGTGACTGGGGAGAGGAGACCCTGGTCTTGCATTTGACTTCAATACAGACACTTTGTTTTCTCTGCTCAGTACAACGTTGGCTGTAGGCTCGTCATATATTGCCTTTTTTATGTTGAGACGTGTTCCTTCTATTTCTAGTTTCTTCAGAACTTCATTATGAAAGGATGTTAGAATTTATCAAAGTACTTTCTGAATCTACTAAGATAATCACGACATCTATCCTTGAATCCAATTATATGCTGTGTCATATTTTTTGACTCCTATATGCAAAACCATCCCTACATATCTAGAATAAAACCAACTTGATTTTGGTGAATGGTCTTTGGATGTGTTCTTGATTTATTTGCAAAGATTTTATTGAGAGTTTTTGCATTCATGTTCATCAGGGAGGTTGATCTACATTTTCTTTTTTATTGTGTCTGTAGCTGTTTTTGGTATGAGGTGAATACTGGCTTCACAGGAATTTGGCAATGTTCTTTCCCGCCCCATCTCATGGAATAACTTGTGAAACATTGGTGTTAGCTCTTGCTTAAGGTCTGATAGAATTCAGCAGCAAACCCGTCAGGCTTCCTTTAGCTGGGAGATTCTTCTTTACTATTGCTTTAGTGTCATTGGTACATATTTTGCTTAAGTTGCTTATCTTATCTTTGCTTTAATTTTGATGGATTATCCATTTTGTTAATTTGGCTCTCATTTCTGTGTTCTTGCTTAGTTGGCTAAGAGTTTGTTTATCTTTATCTTTTCAAAGAATCAGCTCTTTGCTTCACCAATTGAGCTTTTTATTTCTTTCTATTTTATCAATTTCTGCTCTGATGCTTTTTTGTTATTTTATATTATTTATTATTTATTCAATTGTGCGTGTATGCATGTGTGCATGTGTGTATGTATGTGTGTGTGTGTGTGTGTGTGTGTGTGTAGAACCACGGGTGAATTCGGGAACCACCATGGACGCCTCCACCTCCTCCTTGTTTACTCTGCCCCGGAATTCACAGGCTCCGCCCTACCAGGACCAGAAGCGCAGGTCGCCCCCGCTTCCACCCAGCATCTATACATGGGATCTAGGATCCGAACTCAGGACCTTCCACCTGCAAGGCAGAGGCTTAACCCCTGAGCCACCTCTCCAGCCCCACTGATTTTTTTTATGTGTGTGCATGTGTCTATGTGTGTGTGCATGGGCGTACATGTGTGCACATGTGTACATGTATATGTGTTGTGTGTAACTGCTCTGATCTTAATTATTTGCTTCCTCCTATTGACTTTAAGTCTAGTTTATTCTTGTTTTACTGAGACCCTGAAATGCCTAACTAAGTTTTTACTTGAAAGCTCTCTATGTTGACACATATCCCTAAGAATGTCCAGTCTTAAACTGCTATCGTTGTATCTAAGTTTTGATATGCTGTGTTTTCATTTTCATTGAATTCCGAGAATCTTAAAATTTTCTTAATCTCTTTGATTCATTATTTAATAGCATGCTGTTCAGTCTCTGTGAGCTGGTATATATTCCATAGATTCTCTGGCCGTTGACTTCTACTTTTATTCCATTGTAGCTAGATAGAATATAAAAAATTATTTCAGTTTTCCTGTATTTGTTAAAACCAGCTTTGTGTTCTATCATATACTCTATTATAAAGAAGGTTCCATGGGCTACTAAGAGAAGTAAATACTCTTCAGTGTTTGGATGGGATGTTCCAAAGATGTCTGTTAGATCCATTTTATCTATGACGTCGCTTAACTCCAGTGTTTCTCTGTTTATTTTTGTTGGTATGATTTGTCTGTTGGTGAGAGCTGGGTATTGAAGTCACCCATGATCCTTGAGCTAGTTAACCCGTCGTTACATCTGGTAGCGTTTGCTTTATGAAGTTTTGTGGGTCCGTGTTCAGAGCACATGTTTGGGAGTGTGGTGTCCCCTGGTGGATCGCTCCTTTGGGCGCAAGCAGTGACCCTCTTCATTGAGTGGTTTGATCTATTTGTCAGGCATCAGAAAAGCGGCCCCTGCTGGCCTTTGGGATCTACTTTCTTGAAAGATCCTTCTGTTTTCTTGGAACGCCCCTTTCCCTTCTTCCACCCTGAGGTGCCATTTGTCTTTGATAGTAAGCTTATTTCCTGGAGGCAATGAGTAGATGAATCCTATTTTTAATTCAACCTGGTATTTTGTCTTTTTTTTAAGGGTTATAAATTGGAATTAAGCAAGATGATGCATTTATTGCAGTTCCTTAGGAAAAATGGAGAGCTGCTTAGTATCCAGTTTCTGCATATAAAACTTTATACAAATTAGGACTCTGTGATGGTTAATCCTGGGTGTCAACTTGACCACACCTGGAATTAACTAAAATGAGCTGAGACCATATGAAGAGATTATCTGGATCACTACTTTTACAATACAAAGACCAGCCCTAGATCCCATTGGAACCTCCCTAGATCTTATTGGAACCTCCCAGTAATGGACCAGATAAAAGGAACTACAGAACAGGAGACTTGGAAGAAGAGAGACTCTCCGAAGCTGTGCTAGAAAATGCTCTTTTCTCCTGCTGCTCAGTTTCTTCATCTCTTCAACCCTCCAGCCCTCCAACCCTCCAATTCTTCAACATGATTAAAGACTCTCTAGGAATCCTCCAGCCTTCAGCTGTCACCCACTGGTCTACTGGACTGAGCAGCTACTGGCAGCCATTGTTGAACTACCTCGATCATACCTTGTAAGTCAACTCAATAAAGTCCCTTTTTATATATTCATTCTGTTGATTCTGTGGCTCTAGAGAAGCCTAATAGAGACTCCTTTGCCCCTTGCGGATTCATGTCTGTGAGTTCCATTCTTTCTCTCCTCCAATAAACTCTGCTTTAATCCTCCAGGAAAAAAAAAAAACTTTATACAAATTATATATGGCACATAAAGGCTTCTTGTACAGCTAAAATCCTGATGCTATGATTTGGGTATTCCCACATCTGGATCTCCAGTTCTCAAATGTGCTACATAGAAAATAAAAGCTGGAGTCTTTTGATGGAAGGACTTAGCCCATGGCTATTGGAGCTGTACTTGAAGGGGCGTGGCCATCCTTGCGCAGTCTGCCGTCTCCCTGTTCTGTCTTTCGCTGCTCCTCCAGTGTGACTCATTCTTGCCCGTTGTCTCCTAGAGGTGCGCATCTTTTTCTTCAGGTTTCAGGATTCCACCAGCTATCTTCTGCAGAGCTGGTCTTGTTTCTGTTGGTTTTGTTTGTTTTTTTTTTTTTTTATCATGAGACATTCTTTCTTCTTCAGTTATGATGGCTTTACTAGGTAGAGTGTCTTAAAAAAAACTTTATTAAAAAAACCTATTACTTCAAAGAAAGACTTAACAACATAGGAATAGGAATAGACTTCACAACATTGTGTAGGAAACAAAATTCCCAAACAGAAATGCAACATCACAGAGCATCCACAGCACACAAAGACAGAGACACCCCACGCCATCTAAAAACCCAGCCGAATCCCTAGTTTCAGGCTCTGAGGACCACAGCACCACACGAATCTTCCAGCACAGCAGTTGGTGCTCACTAACTAACTATACACACCATCATCCTGTGCCATGTTCTTGGCTGTGACCCTTCTGGGTCACGCCAACGGACCCAATCCTATCTCCAAATCTCACACCACAGAACTTGTCAGCTGACCCAAGCATCTCACATACCTAAGTAGCTGTAATAATCTGAGCACATACAGCAAGTTCCCACCCAGAACATAACAGACTTATCTTCATTACATACATATCTATAAACCTATATCAATATGTGTACCTCCATAAATATATCACATGTGTTGTGTGTGTGTGTGTGTGTGTGTGTGTGTGTACAAGAGGGCACTTGAGTGTGTGCCTGAGGAAGCCCAAGGGTGACACTGGCAATCATCCTGGACCGCTCTACCTCTTATTGCTCTGCTCTGGGGTTTCCCAGGCCCCTCCTTCCATGGCTGGGATTACAAGATGCTGCCGTTTTCTCCTGCATTTCAACATGGGATCTGGGAATCCAAATCCAGGTCCTTCTGCTTGCAAGGCAAAGGCTTTCACCACCAAGCCATCTCTCCACCCCTCCAGTATGATTTTGAAGCTTTCTTGTGACATTTGCTATAAAACTCATGGTTCTCTGTATTACACACCTCCCTAGCAAGTTCATTCACAAAAATGTCTGCTCTGACGCAAGTTGATTCACAAAAATGCCTGCTCCGACACAGGTGGGCAGAAAGCTAGCTCATGTCTCACCAGCTCTTCAGAGTCCCTAGGAAACCTGGGCAGGTTGTGTCTTAATCTCCTGAAGGACACCAGGGAAGCGGGCAGAGAGGACTCAAGAGCTAACTCAGGAGCAGGACCAACAGGAAAGAGCAGCCGAAATGCTGAACCCAGCACAGCTGCCAATGCCACATGGGTCCAGGGAACAAAAATTTAGCTTCAGACATGCCAAGTACAGGAGACGGAACGGACTCTGTAAACACCCAGGTCTCAGGAGTCCGAGAAGGACAGCTCTCTAGGAGTGAAGGCAAAACAAAAACAATTAAAAAGAATTGGAGAGATGGCTCATGAGTTAAGACTCTGCCTCACAAGCAGAAGGACCTGAGTTCAGATCCCAGGTTCCACATAAAAACTGCCAGACGGAAACAGCAGCAGTCTGCACTTCTGGCTCTGGAAGGAGAAGCCTAGGAAATCCCAGAGAGAAGCAAAAAGGAGGTAGAAGCAACCCAGGATGATTCCGGAAGTCACTCTTGGGCCTCCACAGGGACACACAGTACCCTCAGATACACATACACACACTTCTTTAAAAAAGAGGGGGTGTTGAGATGGCTCAGAGGTTAAGACTCTGCCTCACAAACAGAAGGACCTGAGTTCAGATCTTGAGTCCCCACATAAAAATACAGAAATGAAAAAATAAATAAATAAATAAATAAATTTTAAAAAAACACAGAAATGGTGGTGGCCTGTACTTCCCACCAAATGCTGGGCAGATATAGCAGTGACTTGCAATGGTGGCGCCTGAGACACCCAGAGCAAAGCAATAAGGAGATAGGATGATTCCCGATGTCATCTTTGGGCCTCCACAGGCACACACTCTCAAGTGCCCTCTTGCACACATTCCTGCACACACATGTACATCCACCTGTATGCAAAACACACGTGCACACATGCAAAAGAGAGAGAGAGAGATGGAACACAGTAGAAGGAAGAATTGTTCAAAATAAAACCCACCATCAAAAATAGACAAAATGGCAGGTACACAAAGGAATGCCCAGAACACACTATGCTGTAGTAAGACAGGCTTCCTGTCTGGGTAGGTAGACCATGCCACCATAATGGAATGCCAGCAGGCTCCTATCTGGGTAGGTAGACCATGCCACCATAATGGAATGCCAGCAGGCTCCTGTCTGGGTAGGTAGACCATGCCACCATAATGGAATGCTAGCAGGCTCCTGTCTGGGTAGGTAGACCATGCCACCATAATGGAATGCCAGCAGGCTCCTGTCTGGGTAGTTGGACCACGGTGCTATAATAGGATGCCAGCAGGCTCCTGTCTGGGTAGTTGGACCACGGTGCTATAATAGGATGCCAGCAGGCTCCTGTCTGGGTAGTTAGACCACACTCCCATAATGGAATGCCACAAGCAGCTGCTTAGACAGTAGTTTGCTTTCTCACATCCCGGACGCTGGGTACCACGGTCACAGCATCAGCAGGCCCAGGACAGGACCTCCTGTGGCCTTTCCCCTTGGCTGGGGGAGGGTTGCCCCCTAGCCTGTCTTCATGCTACCCGATCTCTGCCCACTCGTGTTCTTGGTGCCGCTCTGCGTTCAAATCCCCTCGTCTGGTACAGACCTCCATGTCGGGTTAGCGCTCACTTAATCCTCTAACCGCCTCTTCCCAGGCCGTCTCCACACATGGCTACAGCCCAGGCGCCAGGGGCTTCAGCATCACTTCGGCGCATTGGACACACATAGGAACCCTGGTGTCCAAGTGGGAGAATGGAGAGAGAAAAAGGCCCGGAAGCCACATTTGACG
Organism: Typhlomys cinereus; assembly: GCA_023101885.1. Lineage (NCBI taxonomy): Eukaryota > Metazoa > Chordata > Mammalia > Rodentia > Platacanthomyidae > Typhlomys > Typhlomys cinereus. The sequence goes on along the minus strand of JALPQD010000562.1, from coordinate 21,596 downwards.
AGACATGGACCCCTAAGCAAGGCAAAGAGGGATGAAAGCCCACCCAGAAACTCACATAGACACATCCAAGGAACATGGTGGACAGTTAAAAGCTTCTGGGTGAGGACTCCCGTGGGACACCGATTGGAAAGAAACAGAGACCTGCAGCAGCTGGCAGGAAGTGGTAGAGTAATACGTTTCTGTCGTTATTGTTGCTGCGTGTCTGTGTGGACGGGGCATGTACTTGTGTGTATAGGCAAGTGTACAAAAGTACACTTGAGTGTGTGTCCCAAGTGTGTGGAGTGTGTGGAGGCCCAAGAGTGACACTGGGAATCATCCTGGCTTGCTCCATGCAGCAGTTATTTTCTACTATTGCTGTGAGAGAGCACCCAAAGTCAAGCAACTTAAGGGAGAAGGGGAGATTTATTTAGCTTACGGTTTCAGGGGGGAGGTACAGTCTTTCAAAGCAGGAGGCGGCATGGCTGGTTGGCCAAAGCCGGAGGAGGCTAAGTCACTGCAGACATCTTGGAGGCTGAGAGCTGCAAGACTGCTTGCTGCAAAGGCAGACTCCTCCTGGAGATAGGGTGGGACTCATCCACCTCGAGGCCCACCCCTTGTGACTGCCTTGCTCCAGCAAGGCTCCACCTCTTAAAGTGTCATGACCTTGCCAAACACATGAGACTGTGGGGGACACATTTCAAACCATGACACTTTATCTCCTTATTGCTTTGCTCTGGGGTTTCCCAGACTCTGCCTTCCAGGACCAAAGTTACAGGACACTCTTGCCATCTCTGCCTGGTATTTTTATGTGGGTTCTAGGGATCTGAACTCGGGTTCTTTTGCTTGTGAAGCAAAGGCTTTAACCCCTGAGCCACCTCTCCAGCCCCAGAATAATATTCTTTAAAAACTTTTTTAAAAAAATCTATGCCATGGGCTGGAGAGGTGGCTCAGGGGTTAAGCCTCTGCCTTGCAGGCGAGGAAGGTCCTGAGTTTGGATCCTAGACCCCACTATAGACGCCAGGCAGAAGCAGGGCGGCCTGCGTTTCTGGTTGTGGTAGGGCGGAGCCTGTGAATCCTGGGGCAGAGTAAACAAGGAGAAGGTGGAGGCGTCCATGGTGGTTCCCGAATTCGTCCGTGGTTCTACACACACATACATACACATACGCGCACACATGCATACACGCACAATTGAATAAATAATAAATAAAAAAATTTAAAAAAAATCTATGCCATGGATTCGATGCAGAGCCTTCAAAAATGAAAATAAAATGCTGGCTAAGTGGGGCCCTGGGGAACAGTTCTCAGGGAAGAAGGGGGCACGGCATAGGCCTGGGCGGGATCGAGCTGGGCAGCACAACAGAGGACAGAGAGGCCACTCCCCAAACCAGGGCACAAGTGGCCTTCACCACCCACGAGGCTAGGGCGGTGAACCTCCCTGGATCTCCACTCTCTCAGCTTCAGTGGCGCTGTGTTGGAACATTTTGGGTTTTTTTGTGCTCACCCGGAATATAGTAAGTTCCATAACATGAACGTGAGGGCCACCAGCAGCTGCAAACTGTCCCTCCCCTGCCAATTTTGCTAGACATGCCAACCAATCAAGTACGTTCTCCCGCCCTCCTCCCTGTGCTCGCAGGTTGTGAAGCTCCGGGATTGGCCACCAGAGGGAGCTGTGACCTGGGCAATCACACAGTTGACTCCCTACCTACAAAGGGTTTTTGTGGGCACAGGCAGCCGGGAGCCGACAGCGCTGAACCGCGGGGACCCGGCAGCCATGCACACTGAGCACGGCCTGTGCAGACAGATTCTCAGCACGTGCTGCTACCATCCTATCATCATATCGTGCGCGGTAAAGACTAGCATAGAACTTTTTCCTTCAGATTTGCTTCCCTGCAGATTTGTTCCTCCTGTTGATCTTAGTACCCCGGCACTTTCCCCTGTTCTTACTGTTAAGAGCTGCGCCTTCCCAGTGGAAGGGAGAGCTTCGCAGCGCTCCACAGCATCTGCAAAATGCCAGCAGCTTTCACGCTTTGGGGCCTTTATTAAGTCAGAGTCACTTAGTAGAAGCACGGCTGGTCTGCAGGGTTGCTGTGGAAACCAAGATGTCTGCTTGGTAACTGGCAGCTATGGGATGCACAGCTGGATCTCTACTGAGGGATGGTACCACCCCAAAGTGGGTGGGGTAAGATTTTATTATCCTGCCTCAAAAATTGAAAGACTTACAAATTGCTTTCTGGAATATTCTAATTAATATTTTGTGACCATGATAACTGTAAGAGGGTGCTGTTTGAGTTGAAGGGGTTCCCAAACAGGAGTCGGGTACCTACGTTCTCCTTCAAGGGAGGAAGGGCAAGTGATTGCCAATGACAGCTGAGTGCCACAGTGGAGCATGAGTGGCAGCTACAGACAAAGCCTTGGCTTGGCCCGTCCTCTGCCACCTTCTAGCCATGACCAGCGGACACCCTGACCCCTTGGGAGTCAGGTAGGATACATGCTGCCCACAGGAACTGGAGTCTGCACTGGAGCCAGCCCACTAAGGACGTCTGAGCATCCTTTGTTTGCGCCCTGCAGTCCTTACAACCCCAGCAGGTAGGTAGGCACTGACTGTCAACATGTTTGCGGATGAGGAAACTGAGGCACAGCAGTACCCAGTTGGCCTTGGCGGCCCCCTCCTGTCCTTCACCACGCTTCCTCCACACCTGTGGTCCTCAAGTACAGCTGGTAGGGCAGGGGTACCTGGCGCCTGGCTGCAGTCTTGGGGTATTCCAACACACAGCCCAGTGTGGGAGTCTCTGGTCTATACCAGCTCTCCCCCCTGGGGTGCTGGAAATGCTGGCAGGAAGGTGGGGACAATGAGAATAGGGTAGGTTGATGCAGACGCCGATGGGTATGAGCAGTCGGGACAGATGCTGTGAGAAGGTAGCCCAGAGCAAATGAAGTCCAGCAGGCAGAAACTCCACAGAGGTCTTGTGCTTTCTAGGCCAGCTGGAGCCCACGGGGCAGCCTGCTGGGTAGAGGAGGATTAGAGGGTGCTCAGACTCACCAGGGGAACCACCAACCAATGCAGGTGCCAGGGCTTGCCCCTCAACTCCAAGGTGGGACCAGGAAGCCGTCACCCCAGCAGGCCGGACTATCCTTCTGCAGACTAACATGGGAATCTCACCACGGAAGACCGAACCAGCCACGCCTGAGCAAACTGGTTGTGTGACCTAGTACAAGCCTTGTCCCCTCTTTCACCCCAGGATTTCTCCACTTAGAAGGTGGTCCTGGTAGAAGGAAGAGCGTAAGTGCAGGCATCAGCAGCGGCTTGGTATGTGGAAATGGGGAAATCACGCCGAGGGGCGGGGCAACAGGATCTCAGATCATGGACTCCCCTAGCGCTTGGACGAATGCTATCACATCTCCATTTTCCAGCACTGGGGCCTGGGGCCGGGGCAAGCTGATAAGGAGGTTGGGCTCTTAGCTCTGGGTGCCAACTCTGCTGGCCAGGCTCAGATCTCTGTCTCTCCCAGTCCCGAAGTGGGGACGCTTGACTTAACCTGCTAGTGCCCCTGGGTCTCATCTGTCAACAGAGGACGAAGAGTTTGGTGAGAAGAACTGATGCGAGGGTCCGTGTGGACTCCAGGGCCAGCAGGAGTGCTCCATCTGCTCATCCCTGATGCCTGCCTAGAGGTCTGGACCAGGTGGGTGGGATGGTCACCGGAGACCACCATGCGTGGGAGCCCCTATCACATCAGAACACACCCCTCGGCGTCCCAGGACCACGGGTTGGTGGGCACCTGCTGGGAATGCTTGTTGGAGGGGGATGCAGACCCCTGTCCTCACAGGCCCTCGCTCAGGCCCGCCCCATGACCCAGCTTCCTGCTCACTCACTGGAGGGAGGAAATCCGCACCACCCAGGGCTGGAGGGCAGGAATGGGGATGTGCTGACGTCAAAGCTTGTCCCACTTCTGGGTAGGTGGGATGGGAAGGGCTTCCTGCTGAGCCTCTGAGACGGCCTGATAGAGGGAGGCAGGCCAGAGTCAGGCTTCTAGAGCTTTCTCTGCTGGAGACCGCGAGGCACGACACATGTCCTGTCTCCACACGGCTACACACCCTGGGCAAAGCACTCCACGCTTGGTACCTCCGCGCCCTCCTCCACAGAAGGCACGTCAGGGCATGGTTGGGGGACGCTCGTCAGGTTGACAGCGAGCCCCCGGCTGGCAGGCAGGGAGGTGGAGGAAGCCTGCCATGAGCATGAAGCATTTCTGGAGGTGGCTGGGAGGAGCTTTTCCAGCATTCGGGCTGTGAGTCAGGTCGAAGCTGGACCTGGCACTTCGTGGCCTAGCGACTCAGTTTCCCCAACTCTGCAGAGGCATCAAAACGCAAGGCTGGTTTCTGTGCCTGGAGGAGGCACTGAGACAGAGTGGCTCGGTATCTGTGGGGTCCTCCAAATGCCACTTACGGATGGGCTGCTGTGTGCTCATAGCTCTGCGCACGTGTTTGCGCCTGACTCTCAGGTGAGCTTGAAGAAGTCAGGACTTCGATGGGTCCTGCTGTACCGGGGGATAAACTGAGGCTCAGTGGGAAAGAGTTTGCCCAAGATCGCGGAGCTAAGAAGTAGCAGAGCCTTCGGCTGTAAACAACTCCTGACAGGGGCAAGCCGTCATTTCAGATGTCCCCCAGTCTATCCGGTGGAGAGTCCTCTGGCCCACTCTGCCAAGCTGACCCTAAGGCCCCACACGTGAAGGCATAAGCTGTGACAGCAGGCACAAGTCCACACCCCATCCTCTAATGGTCTACCTGGGTCCTTAGGCATGGGCCAAGAGTGGAGTCCTGCTGTGCTCTGCCCCCCACGCCTGGAAGGTGGCCATGGTCCACATCCTCCACTCTGTGTGCCTCAGTTTCCCCTGCCTGGTGGTGGATGAAGGCATGTGGGGCTTAGGCTGCCTAGGCAACAGCAGCCTCCCTGCCCTTCCTGGGCTCTTCCGGTCATTACTGGCTGGCAGCTCTTTGTCTCCATTTCTCCGTGCATCCCTTTCTCCGGGAGAGAGCTCAGCTTTACTTGGAGCCGGAGAGACCTGGGTAAGAATCAGACTCGGCCCCCCTGAACCTGGTTGGATCACTCCCCCCAGGAGCACAGCACTGGCACTTTCCAGGGGACCACAGGAGGTGTCGGGTTCTTAAAGCATCTGGGGCGACTGCCGCAGACCAGAGTCGTGGCCTCGAGACCAGGGCTCCCCAGGACCGGGCGGAGAACAGAACACACGCAGCTCCCTCTCGTCCGAGTGTATCCTGAACCCGTATATTGAAACTTTCGTGACAACTTTTATACAGAAAATTTTGGGGTAAAGAATGTTACACCTACAACAGACATATAATTTTTTAGTCAGCAAAAATCACCTTCAGGGTGGACATTTTTTCAAGAACCTAACCCATTGCTTCAGGGCAAAGGCACTTAACAGAAACATTCTCTCAGTATTTCCAAACTTATCTAATCTATAATGCTTCACAGGATAGCTATGGGGCTGAGCCCACATTTTAACTGCTTTTTTAAAATACAGAGGCAGAATGATCTCCTATTGATTTTAGCAAGGAACATATTTTACAATTAACTATAGGAGTCCCCAACACCCCATAAGTCCCAGCACGAGCTTTGGCTGTTGTCCTCTCCAGGTTGATACTCTCAGTCAGGCAGGTCGACATAGGCACCAGGCATGGCAGCAGGTTCTAACTTGGGAAGATGTATGCAGCTCATGTAGTCTCTACTATCCAAGCTTAAACCACATCTCTAAGGGGGCCTTGACTTGGATACTCAAGGCCCATAAGCTATAGCTGGTTCTGTCGATGGAACACTGAGGTATGCACTGAAGAAAACACTTAAGCAATATAATTATTAAAAGAATAACTTCTATAATAGCATCCTTCTATTCCTTTAATAGTAAGGTTGCTTATGTCTTCCTTTGAGGAATTCCAGAAGTGTATTGCCATCATTTAGATGACCCATCTGTGAACCATGCATACTCCAAACCTGGGGTCCAGTCAGGCCCCATATGCCGAGGGTGTCTCTTTCGAGGGTGTCTCTTTCGGGGCGGAGGCGATCATTGGTGGGAGTGCACTCAGATGGTCCATCTCTGTGATTTCTCATAAGAGTGCTGTTTGGGGTAGGAAAGACACGGCCCCCTTTGCTTCTGACATGGATTCTCCCAGTTTGGATTGCAAATACCATCTCCAGGGGCAGTCTTGGCATCTAGACTTTCTGGCATGATGGTCTCTTCCTTGGCCTTCAGCCAGGGTAAGAGGGTATCACAGTTTCTTTTAAGGTTCTGGTGGACTGAGAGCATAGTCTTGTACTTCTGGAATTTCTAAGTTAGGTGAACCACATAGGTGGGAATTTTACCCAACCTATGTTTTAAGACTCTAGAAGTTATTCTCTAATTTCCTTAAAATCAGTGCACACATTCTGGCTAACAAGTCTACTTATTGTAAATGACTAGACATGAAATTTCTATTTAGTATTTGACTGAAACTTAAAAAGCAGGCTTCTTCTCTAGAACAGAGAGCAGGAAGCTAGTTCCAAAAAAACCTAAGAAAGGGCACTTCTAAATCCCAGAAGAATTCTTCCTGCCAGAGGCAAAACTTGAATTATCCCAAACAAAACCTAGGTAAAAATGCTTAGCACCTGTCCATGGACTTTATTTTGACATACCGAGAAATTCCTAGCACTTGCCCATGGGGTTACTGTGACCTTCCCAGGGAACAGGCTTTAGGCCTGAACTGGGAAGAAACACCAAGACCTGACAATTCCCATATTTTTCCTTATTTCTCTAAAATAAAGCCATGTCCTTATCCCAAAACATGTTACTTTGAATCCACCTTTTCCAAACTGAGACATATTCTACCAGATTAGTTGGATAGGAGCGCGGCAGGCGACCACCGTTTGACTCAGCATCCATTTTTACACCCTCACCATAGCTACCATGGCCACCATTGGCGTCTACCCACAGGAGGGACGCCTGCGGACCTCGATGGCGTTCCTTGGGTGGATTTAAGAAGCACCCTTGTTCTGTGTGCCCAGCGGGTGGCAGCAGCGACCCCTCCCTGTGCACAGGCAGATGTCCTCAAAGATTTCATTGGTCTGGGTTATTCACAGCACTGGGAATACAGCGCTCTGCGCTTGAAAGACACAGCCAGTCCTTGGAGACGTCCACATCATTGGTGAGTGACAGGTTGAGGAGCTGATATGCCACCGAGGATTTCCGGACCTGCTAGTCACATAGGCTGATGCTTCCTGTGCACCCACAAGGCTGCCAGGTCTGCCTCTGTGAGAAGAAGTGGAAGAGACAGCAGCAGCCCACGCTCCTTCCTCCTGCCACACCCCCTGCCCTCCACAGTCCTCGGGGGGGGGGGGCCTCTCTCCTCTCTTGTGCCTCCTCTGCACTCCCTCCTCCTTACCCTTCTTCCTGTTCCCCCGTGTGCCACACCACAGTATGTGTCACCGCTGGGATGCAGGGGGCAAGATGCAGGCTGTGCCCCACAAAACTGCCAGCCAATAGTGGGCGTCAGCCAATGGGCCAATGAAGGAGAGAAGAAAGACCCTTCCGATCCTGGCAAGCAGCATGGTGGTGCGATAAGGGAAGGAAGCAGGAGGTAGCTAAAGGGAAGAGAGCCAGGCAGACACAGTGAGCACAGACGCCGAGATCAGTCATGCCATCGGGGAAGGGGCAAGAGCTGGCACAGCGTCAGGAGCAGGCACAGGACGTGAACTGCCCGCAGTCACCACACTTTACGCACATGTAGATTGACAGGCCAGTCACCTTGCTGTGAACACAGCAGATGTGAACAGCGATGAGCCCTTGCATGCTGCTCAGAAGAGGAAACCAGGAAGCACAGCCAGGGCAGGAGCTTTGGGGGTCCTGGGAGTCCCCTGGGCCACCGGCAAGAAGGAGGAGGACATGGCAATGGACGGCCGCGCCTCTCCCGTCCTGAGCGCTGGGCACCCCGTCAGATTGTCCATTATTCTGTGCACATCATCATCACAGAAGGTCTTAGTCAAGGACTGGCGACCTGAGACTCGAACCCAGGTCCTCCCCATGAGGCAGTCGCGCCCCGTGCTGCAGAAGCCCCAGAGTAAACAGAAGGCCCCAGTAAGACCTTGGGCCCCACAAGGTCTCTCACGGACACTCCTTATCTTGAGCGTATCCAGCAGCCCCAAGACCTCATTCTGCTGCCAGGTGACCCTTCAACCCCATCACTTCCCTGAATGGCTCCATTATATTGCCTTCCTCCATGACGGACGCCTGAAGTGGCCACATCCACTTGGGCATGTTTGTCTCCCCCACCAGCCTCCCCTGACTCCTGTGGATTTCTCTAGACTTGTACCATTACCCCCAAACCCTGACCTTGTACTTCACACTCACACACTTACTGATGGGCTCTGGGTATGACTCAGAGAAAGGGCTTGTTGAAGCTGAATGAATGGACGGGTGGGTGGTGGATGGATGGATGGGTAAGTGGGTGGGTAGATGGATGGATGGACGGATGGATGGGTGGATGGATAGGTGGGTGGGTGCATGGATGGATGGATGGATGGATGAGTGAGTGGATGGATAGATGGGTAAGTGGGTAGGTAGATGGATGGATGAGCTGGTGGATGGGTGGGTGGGTGGATGGATGGATGGGTGTATGGATGGGTGGGAGGGTGGAGGGATGGATGGATGGATGGATGGGTGGTGGGTGGGTGGATGGATAATGGATAGATGGGGTAGATGGATGGATGGGTGGGTGGGTGGATGAGTGGATGGGTGGATGGATGGATGGATGGATGGATGGATGGATGGATGGATGGATGGATGGATAGGTGGCTGGGTAGGCGGGTGCATGCATGAAAACTTTGACCTGGACCTGTGCTGGGCCATTAATTCCCAGGGGAAAGGCCAGAGAAAAGATGGTCAAAGTAGCCCAGGCCAGCAGTTCCTCCAACGTGGGGAAGTGCCAGTGCTGGGCACGGGCCACGAGCAGTTCTGGCAACATCTTAAGTGCATAAAGCAGTGATGAGTGAACTCCAAGACATGACATGACCCAGAGCGTCTCCTGGGGTGTAGGGAGGGTGGAGTCCCTGGAACTCAGAGCAGGATGTTGAGGCACATGAGAATCTGACTCAGCAAGCAGGTGGGGGAGTTCAGGGAGCAGACCCCCATCCACGAACAAACTGGACATGGGACCCCCTTTCTGTGCCATGCTCGACCTCACGTGGTCCTTGAAGCAGCTAGGATTCTACCCGTGGTGTAGCCACTTCAAGAAGCTGCTGCTTCCACAGGAGAGTGGCTTGTCACTGGGGAGGGACAGGAGCTGCATTAGGAGACCAGGTTGAGGTGACCAGGGACCCAGTCTTTGTTTAGTGATAGGTAGTTGGGGGGGGGTGATATCTGGTGTGTCTGAGAGGACAGAGGCTTGGGGTTCAGGGCCTGCAGAGCCAGGAACACACTTCAGGCCTGTCCCTCAGCTTCTAACCAGGGTCCCCAAATGCAATCTCCCGTGCCATACTGTTCATAGCAATCCTTCAGGGGGTCCCATCTAGACCCTGGCTTGCTCCTGGTGCTTCTTGCAGACCTTTACAACCTTGGACCGCCCAAACCTTCCCTGTCACCACCACACCTCAATATGCTTACATTTCACTGAGCAAACACTTCAGCCACCCCGTGGAGTCTGCAAGCCTTCACCCACTCCTCTCCCGGGGAGACTTTCCCGGACTGCCTCATCCCACCTGCTCCCCCATTACTTCCAGACCTAGCACTGACCTTCTGCACCCAGGCAGGCAGGCAAGGGGGTCTCTCCACTCTGCTGTCATCACAGCTTGTGTTGCGCTGTCCCCTCCTTGGGGCCGCTGAGGGGCAGTCACTAGCTGCTCACTAGTCGGCCTCATCTAGACTGAATGGCGGGCCTGGCTTCCCCTCACCCTCACGTAGGCATCCACGTTGTGGGCAGCGCCCAGCTGACCTCTCGGCCTTTGCTGCGGAGGAAGGGAAGACGGGGTTCCTTTATTGCAGACCTGGGATGGCAGCGGGAGTTTTGAATGTGGGGCAGCGGCAGCAGCTTTGTAAACAGGAGGACACTCTCCGCGCGAAGCACAGAGGAGCACGGACAGCCCTTGGCCCTGCCCGAGCCACGGCGGGCTATCAGCATGCGGGCGAGCAGACAAGTCATCCCGGGGAGAAGACCCAAATTCCAGGATCCAGAAAACTGGGGTGTCAGAATGTGTGCACTTACATGAAAGAAAAAGTCCCCCCATCCGTACACCCCCCCCTCACACACAAGGGGGCTCACCAACTGCTGTGCGAACATGGAGAGTGGGGCAGCTTCACCTAAACTCCCCCACACACCCCAGTCTCGCAGCACACCAGGATACAGATTCCAATATCCATTTGAGAATCCAGATAGTTTTCTGATTGGACAGTCTTGTATCCTATGACCAAACTCCAAACCATGCCTATAACATTGACTGGATAGCTTGGGGTCATATGACCATCCACAAACCAATGCCCACGGCCAAAAGAATGGAAATGTTGACTGGTTTTAGCTGGCAGCGCTCACTGTGGAGCTGAGCAACTCGGGGCCAGTTAATTGACCTCTCTGTGCATTCATCTGCTCACCGAACATCATAAAACTTTTTGCCTTGCAAGGTTATTACAGAAATCTTTTTTTTTTTTATTCAATTGTGTGTGTGTGCGCGTATGTATGTGCGCGCGCATGTGTGTATGTGTGTGTGTAGAACCACAGACAAATCGCGAACCACCATGGACGCCTCCACCTCCTTCTGCTCTGGTTTTCACAGGCTCCGCCCTACCAGGACCAGAAGCGCAGGCCGCCCCCGCTTCCGCCTGGCGTCTATACGTGGGATCTGGGATCTGAACTCAGGACCTTCTGCCTGCAAGGCAGAGGCTTAACCCCTGAGCCACCTCTCCAGCCCTACAGAAATCTTAATAAGTCAAATATGTATGTGTACAAGGGACCTCACTACAGGCCCAAAAGGGAAGCATTTTGAGCGTCAGATGATAGGCAGTTAGTCTCTGATGCCCTGGAGATCTCTGCGCATCTGGAGAGCACTTGTTTCAAACTTTGTCCTCATCAATAGCTGAATTGGTGAGCCAAACATATCGCGACAGGATGTGCTGTGTCCCCAGGCTGGAGGGAGAATTGCAATGACTTGCTATCTGCGGGCGCCGTCGCAGTGAAGAATATCACTAGCCCGTGGCCCTCTGCTAAGCACTGTGTGGACATTAACTGTGTGTCCCCATAAGAAGGAGGCCTGTCGATTCTCAATAGCAGGTGTGCCAATGGGGAAACTGAGGCACAGCAACCTTCAGTAATATGTGCACAGTCACAGCTAGAAGGCGGCAGCTGCGTGCTCTGACACGAGGCAGCTTGACTCCAAGAAGCATGCAGATGCAGACAGACAAGAGTTCACCTTGGGTGTAAATGTCACCTCCCGCACGCCCCTAGGCCGTGGTCTTGTCATTGAAAAAGGAGATTGGCAGGCCTGGGCAGCATCACGTTTGGGTCAGTGAGAGATCTCGTACACCACCATTGTGGACTAGTATCCCCCAGAGACCCACGGGTAGAGCTGTGGTTCTTAGCTTGGCATTACTGGAAGGTCATAGAACTTGTAAGAGCCATGACTTAGGGAAGAGTCATCGGTGGCATGTCCTTGAAGCAACAGTGGGTCCTTTTTCTGCCCTTCCCAGACTCCTGAAATGTGTGACTTGCTAACCATGTCCTTGTCCAAAGCAGTGGGATCAGATAGTGGGCAAAAAGACCTCCAGAACCATGAGCCAAACTAAATTTTTCGTCTTTTCGACTTGCTATTCTTCAGGTCTTTTGTGACCAGGATGTGGAGCTATTATTTGTAGTGATGTCACGGCTTTCTATCTTTGCCTCAGCTGACTCTGATGTTCCCATAGGGACAGGTCACTTACAAGTACATTTCGCTGAACAGATGTCCACTGCACGAGGAGGCACGGCTAAATTCAGCTTGGGCTTTTGCTGTTCTCCTTGACCAGTTGAGCGGCCCTCTGGATACTGCCCCACCTGCCTCCATAGAGACGGTGTCCTATAGCTGCAAGTGCAAGAGGGAGGCAAGACTGCATCGTGTTCCCCTTACCGTGGTCACACACCAACAGCAACATGGCTTTAGATTGTCAATAAAGTGCAAAATAAATCATACTGTGGGAAAATCATCCTTTTTGGACTATCCTCCCATCCCTGCTTATGTCAAGGAGAAAGTCTCTGGGTAGTCAAGGATGACCTTGGCCCACTGATCTCTTCCTGCCCCCCCCCCCCCGCGCCCGCCTCCGGCCCCAGTGCTGGGTGCAAAGCTGGCACCATCACGCCGGTGCAAGGTAGGATGAGCTCCTACGGTGATCTTCGCCTCCGTCGCCCCCAGGGGTCTCCTGGTGCCCAGCGCCACGCACGCCAGCCTAGCCTCGGGACAGTCTCCTCCCACGCCGCCGCTGCGGATGTTACTTTCCCATGGACTTATGTAAGTTCTAAGGCCCCCAGCTCAGGTCCTCATGCCGCGAGGAGAGCGCTTTGCCACATCACTGTGACCGGTGACGCCAAACCCATGGGCTCTTGGTCTAAAGGCACCAGAACTAGAAAGGAGCCCGATCCACATCCAGCCGGCTTCTTATAGCTCCGGGGGCTCCACACCTGCTCAGGGTTCTCGCAGCCCTGGGTGGAAGGGCACATAAGGGGGCACCAGATGCTTACCAGTCTGGCCCCTCTGCACAGGGGAGACAGAAAAGCCCACTCTGAAGGGCCAGAAAGCCAGCGTGGGAGCTCATGATTTAAACACTTTCAAAAGCGTGGACGTTCACTCCTGGGTCGGCCTTCGGACGGCCCGCCCACCACCCAAGAGCCATTCCCCAAGGCAGGGAACTGGGGTCACTGGGAACTAGGGATGCCTTGGCTACAAGTGCCAAGCTTGAGGAAGACACACTTGGGGCCAAGGGGCTGCTTAGGAAGCCACTGGCCCCCAGGGGACATGCCGAGCCTGGGCTCGGATGCAGGACAGCGTGAAAAGTGGTGGTGCTACAGTGTGTGGCACTGAAAACACTTCCGCATGTCATCTTGATTGACTGCTTTGATAAAGGAAGAAGAGGGAAGGAAGAGAAGGGGAGTTCCTGACAGAAAAAAACGCCACTAAGAAATGAACCAGCAGGAGTCTGGAATAACTCTACGCACCAGCAGCATGACATCGACTCAAGTGCCATCCGGGGGTGCTGAGGCACGGGGGTAGCAGGCTAGAGACCAAAGGCCACAGAACCCTGGTCCGAGACAGCAGAAGCTGGTTCCAGTGGACAGTGGAGCAGAGTTTGTCACGAGCTAAGGATCCTGACACCATCGTGAACCTGAGAGCATGTCAGACCCTTGCATCCAACCGAGAAAGAAGGCAGACTCCGCCTGGCACAGTTCACACAGAGCTGTAAGCCACCAGGGCCAGGACATGATATGGGGACAGACGGACAAGAAGGAGCCACTAGGTGCCTGCTGCATCCAGTCGTGACAGATGTGTACCCAGAAGCCAGATGAGAACCTTTGTTCTAGGTGTCAGCCGCTCGGCTATGTTTGCAACTTCTGAAATTTATCCAGGTGGATTTTAAGAAAGGACCCGCACACGCTGCGCCAAAGGAAGCTATGCAGTGCGAAGGGCTGAGACCGGAAGCTCCTTCGTGGAGTTTGCAGGTACCTCGGCTCCGTGAGATGCGTCTACCTGAGCGGTGCGTGTTGGTGCTGGGCAGCTGGCAATACCATTGTCCACACTTAGGAGCGATAAGCGGACCCCACACCGGCTGCAGGACCTGCTGAAATGTCAACTCAAAAAGTCAGACAAGGTGGGGCTGGAGAGGTGGCTCAGGAGTTAAGCCTCTGCCTTCCAGGAGGAAGGTCCTAGGTTCGGATCCTAGACCCCACATATAGTCGCTGGGCAGAAGAGGGGGCGGCCTGTGTTTCTGGTCCTGGTAGGGCGGAGTCTGTGAATCCCAGGGCAGAGTAAACAAGGAGGAGGTGGAGGCATCCATGGTGGTTCCCGAATTTGTCTGTGGTTCTACACACACACACGCGCACACACACGCACACACACACACACACACACACACCTACGCATACATGCACAATTGAATAAATAATAATAAAAAAAAAAAAAAGTCAGACAAGGTGAGGAAAGAAAAAGACCAGACCCGAAGGGCAGCTGGAGAGATGGAGTCAGGCATGAACAGTGGGTCGCAGTGTGGCCCAAGTGGCTAAGGAAGCGCAGCGGTGTGACTTGGAGACCCATGGAGCTGGCCCGAGGTGAGTGGGTGCCCCTTAAAGCACTGGATCCAGTCACAAAACATTTCAGCCCCCATTGACCAAGGCCCACGCAGGCTTGTTTTTACTGTGACTGAGTCACAGAACCACCGGGAGGCAGAGCAGGCGGGTGGGAGGGCAGCTCTGTGCAGGCTGAGACAAGAGAGATATCAATGGATGTGGGAATATCTGAAGGCCGAGCCTAAGGGCAGGTCAGATCTGAGTTCGAGGGAAGGAGAAAAGCCAGGATGCCTCCAGGGTCCCCACTGGAGTTGAGGTTAGAGCCGTCATCAACGGCTTCCCAAGCCCACCGAGGCCACGAGAAGAGAACAGTAGCCTCATCTGCCCTCCCCCCACCCCCAAGTCCGCTGAGCCACTCAGTGACCGCTGTCTGATTGCACGTCGTTTCGCTCGTTTGTTTGTTGAGACAGGGTCTTTGCCATGTAGCCTAGGCTGGCCCAGGACTCTGCGGATCCTTCGGAGCACGTGATGTCAGGCTGCACCCCCGCAGCCGCTCCAGTGCTGAACTTTGTTTTGGAGGAAGGCAAGAGGCGTCAAAGAGGTGGAAAGTATAGCTGAGGATCACTCGGGCTTCCAAAGCCGTGAGCTGCCCCTTCCCCCCGCCCCAGCCCACTGCCCCAGGGACAGCCTGGTCTCAGTCCCACTAAAGTCAAAGGAACCAGCAGACCCAGGCTGGGTCCTCAGGATCCATCTGATCCTACTGGCCCTGTGTGGCCGGGGCCGGCATCCCCACGGCATGGATGGAGAGCTTCATGGTGGACTGGCCCCCAGCTACGAGCCAGCGGGATCTGAACCACAATCCCGGGCCGCCATTTTGCCGCTGGAAGATCCTGGGGAAAGAGGACAGACAGCAGTGGAGGAGACCCCACAACTCAGGCAAGGGGAGCATGCCTGGTGCTGGGGCC
The DNA here is from genome assembly GCA_023101885.1 of Typhlomys cinereus. NCBI lineage: Eukaryota > Metazoa > Chordata > Mammalia > Rodentia > Platacanthomyidae > Typhlomys > Typhlomys cinereus. The sequence continues at coordinate 6,369 of JALPQD010000562.1, read as the reverse complement.
TGGCTGCCCTGAAGTTTCGCTTGGCACTGCTGGCCACATGGGCCAGCTGCCTCCCGCAGTATCTCAGAGAAGGGGACGGCACCTTCGGGTGCCTGGCTGCTCTCCCATCCCCCTCAAGCCTGGGACACCGTTGCCATGGAGAGAGATCAACAAGCCTGCGTAATATTTGGGCAACAGGAGCTGGAAGGTTTCTTCTAGTCCCCGAGCCCAGGCCCAGGCATGCTGGAATGTGAGCTGGGCGTGGGGCAGGGGAATTCTGGGGTGAGCGTGACAGCCTCGGACTTGCTAACAGCCACCAGGCTCCCTGCATTCTCTAGCACACAGCTTCCTCCCTCGACAACAACAGTGACCCACTCGGTGGGACTTGCTCCACCACCGTTCACCAAAGAACACCAGGACCTGGAGGCGGGATTTGCCGGCTCCGGTTGCCTGGTTGATGACTGACCTACTGATGGACCTTTAAGAAGCTGTTCTGTGCTTCAGAGAGGCTGGGAAAGGAAAACAGGCCAGAGGTCGGGTGGTGGGTCACGGCCGTGTGGGCTCCCTGCTCTGAAGAGGAACTGGGCAGCAGATTCTCAGCTGTCACTTGACAAAGCAGATTCAGGACCTGATTTAGAAGTTATGCAGGGGTGGGACCCCCACCTCCTCCTCCCTGGTGGCCATGCACCTGCTGGCTCGCCCTACACCCAGGCCCCCAGCTCAGCCCACCCGGAAACCTCCCTGTTACTCGCTAGTTCCCACTGTGGCGGCCACTATAGAGGACCCAAAGACAGGGAAAATGAGGCTCCCCTGGGAAGGGAAGCGTGGTACAGAGATGGTCCCTCCTGCTGAACCCCCAATTCCTTATGATAGCATTAAACACCACAGAAGACCCCAGGGTCCCATGGTAAAGCATTCTGTCACAGGCGGCCAGAGGTGACTTGCGGGAGGACAGCCAGGGGCTCCTGGCTCCTGTCTGGGACTCACTACATTACATATGAATTTATTTTCTTTTTAAACTGCCATCATCAACGGTGTATTACTATTAAAATCCACAAGGAAAAAAAAAACCTTCTGTTTTAGAAAGAAGAAGAAGCACAAAGAAAAAATTACTTTGTTTAGGGATGAGAAACGTAAAAATAATATGTAAGCTCCATACAACCCAGAGAAGAGCTAATATAAGACTAGTGGCAAAACCACCGTATACACATGCAACCCTGGTGCACTTCAAATGAGAGACCTCGCTCATGTGAGGTGGAGCAGCATAATTTGACCCTTGGGGTGTCCCCACCCCACTCATCAGGGTTCCATGGATTCTCTCAGTGGACTGCCTGTGAGACTGTGAGATGCTCGCTGGTGGATAAAGTGGCAAGAACCAGTGCTAAGTGCTCAACCCTAAATGGGCATATGTAGTTTCCCCCAATTCTCAGGAAACATCGTGGGAGAAGGGGCAGAAAGGATGTGAGAGCCAGAAGATGGACGGAGCGCTGCGCAGCACTGTCTTCCGGACATGATGTCATTGCTGTGCTCATCAACTTACAGCAGCTGTGGCACCTGCACAAGATCCAGCCAATCAACATTCCAGCACGGGCGAGGGAGGCATGAATTCTTTCTCTCATTACCTGTCATCACTCATATCAGAACGAGACTCTTCCCTGCCCTGCGTGGCTCCCAGCCAGCGTGACTGACGTGAAGGCACCTGTGATTCAGGAGAACGACGTTGGTCGTTGGACTGAGAATCAGGGAAGACCTCCAGGAGGACCAGGCGGTTGGGCGGGGCTCTGTCAGATCAGGAAGAGTTTTCCAGGCAAGAGCTGGCTGGTGAGAGGTGGGCAACGTGCCCGACTGCCCTTGAGCATCGCAGAAGGATGGTCTTCCTGGTTGAGAGGCGGCTCCAGGGACTGTGGGCTGCCCATGTGCCTGGCACAGAGAGTCTTGTAGGTTGGTAGCATGTAAGGTGGGGACCCTAGAAGCAATTAAACCTGCACCATACAAACATGTTTGGGTAGTAGACAAAGACAAGCTCCTGAGGCCTATCTGTGGGGTATGCCCACTTGGCACTGGGTAGGTTAGGGTATGATTTCTGGGGGGGCCTTGTTTGAGACCATGCGTGTGTGTGTGTGTGTGTGTGTGGTGTGTGTGTGTGTGTGTGTGTGTGGTCCTAAACACACGAATCACTGTCTCAGCAATACCCAGACTTGTTCTGCTAAGATATGTCAGGCCTGGCCGGTCTGCCTGGAAGTTCTTGGGGTGTGGGAAGGGGATAGAGGGCTTGGGAGGGAAGGGCTGGCCGGCTGGTTCCCTCCCGCGAGTGCTGGGTGTCTCCTTCCTGCCTGCCAGAGTGCCCTGGCCAAGCCATTGAACTGTGGGCATGGGGCAGGGTCACGAGGACAGGAGCCCTGAGCGCCCCCGGGCAGCCTGTACCTGGCCATCATCCCTCCGATCCCCTTTAAGTCTCAGGGCCCCATTCCCACATGGCAGCTAGGAAAGCCCCAGGCCCAGTTTGCCCTGAGGAAGAAGGATCGGGGCTGCCTTGGGCTGAGGATCCGGCTTCATTCTTTCCGGGCTCCAGAAGCCCCTCATTGGCTCACGAGGATGTGGGTAAGGGCCTGGCTTCACTTCCCGGTTAGTTCAGAAATGTTCTAGGCTAGAGATAAAGGTATTTCTGGAGAAAACGTCCACCTCGCACGGTTGCTCTCGAGGCTACGGACTGCAGGCCTCCACGCCTCCGCAGAGGCTGTGCCTGCTGCCTGATGTTTTTTTTTCTCATCTGTCCACCTGACAAACTCTTGCGCAAACCAGCCACCAAACCCTGGATTAAACAGTGCCTCCTCTAGAAGCCGGGCATGACTTTGCCCTGAGCAGTACCCTCTGACCTCCTCTGGCCCACCTCTGCTCTTGTGACGTCTGTCTGTCAGTCCTTCCAGCTGCGACCCATGGAGGTGTCTCTGTCTCTCTGCCTGAGAGACCTACTGTCCGTGTCTGCCCTGGAACCTCAGCCTTCACAAGGACTAGCACATAGTAGGTGCGCAAGAAAGCCAAGTGGAATTAAATTCCAGACAGTTTGATCTGCCTAGCTACCCAGCATGCATGGATCCATAACCACGTGGCGCTACTTTAAACACTCGCCATACATCTGACTCCCCCAAACCTTCACAAGGTGGAGTTGGCTTGATTCTACTTTACTAAAAGATGAAATAAGCTCAGAGAGGTGAAATAACTTGCCCAAGGTCACATAGACAGAGAGTGTGGTTAAGTAACCAGTATTTTTTCCCTGAGACTCCACGAGATAATTCATTTGCTTTTTTTTTTTTTCTTAAAAAGAGTTGAAGATTGAAGGCAGATGAGGACATCTGCACACAGACTTGGGGATCCAAGCTCCCCAACATCCACACAGAGGAAGGAGAGGAGAAAAGTGACTTCTTTTTTTTTTTAATAATACATTTTTTATTATTATTTCAGCTCATACAAACTTAATAGGTACACCAGTTCCCTCCCTCCCTCCTCCTCCCCCCGAACCCCCTGCTCCCCCTCCCCTTACCCCTCCCTCCCCGAGAAAAGTGATTTCTGAAACTTGTCCTCTGGCCTGGTCGCTCTCCCTCTCTCTCTCCTCTCATTTTTAAGCCGAGTGTCTCCTTTGTGCTCCTGGAGACGCATGCGGATAAGCTGTCTGCCGTCTCCAGCCTTTAAGCTGTGTTTCTGCGCTCGTTTAAAACCGCGTGTTGGTGGGAGCGAGGGGAAAGGCATATAATGCCGACCCTTAGCCAGGGGACCATGTCTTCAATCTCTAAGACACTTAAGTAAACCTTAACAGGAGCCGTCTCGATTGGCTTTGATGAACTTCACTTCCAGAAGGTGCCGGTGGAGATTAAGGAAGGTGTTCTTACAGAGAGAAGACTCCGCGGGCAGCCTAGCAACATGGGGGTGGGGGTGGGGGTGCGGGCCAACAAGTAGGTGTCTGTCAAAGCAGGCCCAAGGGAACGGCAGCTTTTCCTGGCCCCTCCTGGCCCCTCCTCATCCTCTCCCTGTCCCTCCACTGCTCAGCAGCCAGAGAAACCTTTGCAAACCGAAGCCTGACCAGATGCTGTCTCCCTTCCATGAGCCCCCTGAAACCCCCTGCCACACCAGAGCAGCACAGATGCTGAGAACCCCCCCCCCCGCGCCTCCTGACCAGTCTCTGTTCAAGTGGGTTCATTGCTGCCTGCTCATCCTTACCAGCACCTGGGTGGTTCCATCCCATGCTCCTCCCACCAGCCCCCAGAGGTTCTGGGATGGAAAGGTATATTTGCATATATAAATATGTAAATCATGCAAAAGTATAATACATATGTGGATCCTTTGGGCACCTCATACATGTGCCCTATGATACCTAGCACTGTGCCCGCATGTAGACAGCTGTCGCATTTTGGTGCTCAGGGAACTAGGACAAGGAAAGGTTTTCTTCTTTGAGACGGGAGCTCACGCTTGTAGCCCAGGCTGGCCTTGAATTTGCCACCCTCCTGCCTACTCTTTCACAGCGCTGGTATTACAGGAGTGTGCCCACTCCCCAACTCAGACATAAGTTTAAAAATACGTATTTTTGATCCACTATTGATTGACCCTGTGGGAGTGGAGGGGAGATCGTGTGGCTGTCACTTCAACACCCTTTCCTTCTCTAGCTGTTCTTTGCTCCAGTCTTCTCTGAGGCCTTGGGCGCCGGGCACAAGCAGGACCCTGTGGGCTCTTGTTGGGCACGAGCGCGTGCCAGCAGCTGCTGTAGTTCAGGCCTGCCCTCACGGGGAGCTTGTCCCCAAACAGCTGAGCATCTCCAGCTCCCTCGGGCTGGCACTGAAACCCAACACAGCTGGCTTAGTCACCCTCCGCGCCTGGCAACCCTGGCAGCTGCGCGCTCCGCACCCAAACACTCCACAACAGGGCCTGGTCGCCAGGGATCCTGGGCAGCAGGGAGCCAACGGGCTCGGGGGAAGGGATGGCGGCGGTCATGGCCAAGTTACAGACCGGGTCACCTGGACTGAGGACAGGCAGTAGCCAGTGATACAAGGGGCTTCTGAGGCCCGAGGGGTCTCAGGAAGAGCTGCCTTGAAGCACCAGCCCCAAGGTGTCAAAAAGTGAAAATTCTGCTCATGAATTACGACTGTCCCTGGCCTGCGGACGCCCTGAGCCATGGTGCCTGACGGGGGCTTTCTGCCCCCTTTCCTTCGGTTTTCATAGCAGTGCTATTGAAATTGTCACGTGCCACCATCTGCCCACATGAGATACACAATTCAGCGCTTTTCCTTACGCTCACGACTGGCCCGCCTGCCTGCCGCCCAGCGTTACCTTCTCCCCCGCCAGCCTTCCCGATGCCATACTCGGCCTCTTTCTCTCTTGGAGCCCTTGTCTAGTGTGGACACTTCACAGACATGGAATCTCACAACCTGTGGCCTTCGGGGACGTGTTTCTTACACCTCGCGACTGTGTTCAAGGCTCATATGCGCTGCAGCCTGTGCAGCGCTTTGCTCCTTTCAAAGTCAAGTAAGTAGTAATCCACTGGGCGGCTTGCTGCTTTTGTTTATCTATCCCTTCTCTGGCCGACGGTGGCCCTGGGTTGTTCCCATTCTGGGCGATGGTGACTCACGCTGCTGTGATCATTTATGTACATGTCTCCGTGTGGTTTCATGTTCTCATTTCTCTTGGCTGTACACCTAGAAGGAGAATCAACTTTCTTTTAAAAGGGAAAAAAATCCCCAAAGTATGAGTAGTATGTGTGGATTTAAAATGTCAACATAGCTATGTTAAGACGAGTGGACTTGGCCGGAGCACAGCTGTTCCTGGAACATGCTGGAAGTGCAATGAACAAAAGTCCAGATTCTCGCTTATTCCGGTATCCCCAGTGAACAGGCCTAGGGGTGGAAATGCGATGATAGCAAATTTTGATCACTCACTCATTCATTCATTCATTCATCCACTCATTCAGTAAACACAGAAACATGCAGTCGATACTTAGATGGCACCTTAATTTAAACTTCTGAATTTCCTGGCTACCAATGGAAAAATCTGCTCATTCCATATGTAAGGATGTTATCATAGGGGGCAGCAGAGAAGGATGGCTCTATTTCCTTATTGCTTTGCTCTGGGATTTTCTAGGCTTCACCTTCCAGGGCCGAAAGTGCAGGCTGCCACCATTTCCACCTGGCATTTTTATGTGGGATCTGGGATCCAAATTCAGGTCCCTCAGCTTGTGAAACAAAAGCTTTAACCCCTGAGCTATCTCTCCAGCCCCACAGGCTTGAAGCACCCACCAAAGAAGGTACTACCGGTAGCCACACCCTTGGGGAAAAAGAATTCTTTCCTCCCTATCGATCATCAACTGCCCCTGGTTCCTCAGTGAGGGGCGGGCCTTGTGCGGCC